>CM074297.1:7928324-8620824 GCA_037194245.1 Opsariichthys bidens
AAGTATTCAGACCCTTTGCTCAGTAATTAGTAGAATCACCCTTTTGATCTAATACAGCCATGAGTCTTTTTGGGAAAGATCCAACAAGTTTTTCACACCTGGATTTGGGAATCCTCTGTCATTCCTCCTTGCAGATCCTCTCCAGTTCTCTCAAGTTGGATGATAAACATTGGTGGACAGCCATTTTTAGGTCTCTCCAGAGATGCTCAATTGGGTTTAAGTCAGGGCTCTGGCTGGGCCATTCAAGAACAGTCACAGAGTAGTTGTGAAGCCACTCCTTCGTTAATTTAGCTGTGTGCTTAGGGTCATTGTCTTGTTGGAAGGTAAACCTTCAGCCCAGTCTGAGGTCCTGAGCACTCTGGAGAAGGTTTTCGTCCAGGATATCCCTGTACTTGGCCGCATTCATCTTTCCCATGATTGCAACCAGTTGTCCTGTCCCTGGAGCTGAAAAACACCCGCACAGCATGATGCTGCCACCACAATGCTTCACTGTTGGAACTGTATTGGACAGGTGATGAGCAGTGTCTGGTTTTCTCCACACATATCGCTTAGAATTAAGGCCAAAAAGTTCTATCTTGGTCTCATCAGACCAGAAAATCTTATTTCTCACTATCTTGGAGTACTTGAGGTGTTTTTAGCTCTCATGTGTCTTGCACTGAGGAGAGGCTTCCGTCGGGCCACTCTGCCTTAAAGCCCCGACTGGTGGAGGGCTGCAGTGATGGTTGACTTTCTACAATTTTCTCCCATCTCCTGACTGCATCTCTGGAGCTCAGTCACAGTGATCTTTGGGTTCTTCTTTACCTCTCTCACCAAGGTTCTTCTCCCCTTATAGCTCAGTTTGGTGGGACGGCCAGCTCTAGGAAGGGTTCTGGTCTTCCCAAACGTCTTCCATTTAAGGATTATGGAGGCCAATGTGCTTTTAAGAACCTTAAATGCAGCAGAATTTTTTTTGTAACCTTGGCCAGATCTGTGCATTGCCACAATTCTGTCTCTGAGCTCTTCAGGCAGTTCCTTTGACCTGATGATTCTCATTTGCTCTGATATTCGCTGTGAGCTTTAAGGTCTTATATAGACAGGTGTGTGGCTTTCCTAATTAAGTCCAGTCAGTATAATCAAACTTAGCTGGACTCAAATGAAGGTGTAGAACCATCTCAAGGATGATCAGAAGAAATGGATAGCACCTGAGTTCGATATACAGTACTGTGCAAAAGTTTTAGGCAGGTGTGAAAAAATGCTGTAAAGTAAGAATGCTTTCAAAAATAGACATGTTAATAGTTTATATTTATCAATTAACAAAATGCAAAGTGAGTGAACAGAAGAAAAATCTACATCAAATCAATATTTGGTGTGACCACCCTTTGCCTTCAAAACAGCATCAATTCTTCTAGGTACACTTGCACACAGTTTTTGAAGGAACTCGGCAGGTAGGTTGGCCCAAACATCTTGGAGAACTAACCACAGTTCCTCTGTGGATTTAGGCAGCCTCAGTTGCTTCTCTCTCTTCATGTAATCCCAGACAGACTCGATGATGTTGAGATCAGGGCTCTGTGGGGGCCATACCATCACTTCCAGGACTCCTTGTTCTTCTTTACACTGAAGATAGTTCTTAATGACTTTCGCTGTATGTTTGGGGTCGTTGTCATGCTGCAGAATAAATTTGGGGCCAATCAGATGCCTCCCTGATGGTATTGCATGATGGATAAGTATCTGCCTGTACTTCTCAGCATTGAGGATACCATTAATTCTGACCAAATCCCCAACTCCATTTGCAGAAATGCAGCCCCAAACTTGGAAGGAACCTCCACCATGCTTCACTGTTGCCTGCAGACACTCATTCGTGTACCGCTCTCCAGCCCTTCGGCGAACAAACTGCCTTCTGCTACAGCCAAATATTTCAAATTTTGACTCATCAGTCCAGAGCACCTGCTGCCATTTTTCTGCACCCCAGTTCCTGTGTTTTCGTGCATAGTTGAGTCGCTTGGCCTTGTTTCCACGTCGGAGGTATGGCTTTTTGGCCGCAAGTCTTCCATGAAGGCCACTTCTGACCAGACTTCTCCGGACAGTAGATGGGTGTACCAGGGTCCCACTGTTTTCTGCCAATTGTGAGCTAATGGCACTGCTCGACATCTTCCGATTGCGAAGGGAAGTAAGCATGATGTGTCTTTCATCTGCTGCAGTAAGTTTCCTTGGCCGACCACTGCGTCTACGGTCCTCAACGTTGCCTGTTTCTTTGTGCTTCTTCAAAAGAGCTTGGACAGCACATCTGGAAACCCCTGTCTGCCTTGAAATTTCTGCCTGGGAGAGACCTTGCTGATGCAGTATAACTACCTTGTGTCTTGTTGCTGTGCTCAGTCTTGCCATGGTGTATGACTTTTGACAGTAAACTGTCTTCAGCAACCTCACCTTGTTAGCTGAGTTTGGCTGTTCCTCACCCAGTTTTATTCCTCCTACACAGCTGTTTCTGTTTCAGTTAATGATTGTGTTTCAACCTACATATTGAATTGATGATCATTAGCACCTGTTTGGTATAATTGTTTAATCATACACCTAACTATATGCCTACAAAATCCCTGACTTTGTGCAAGTGTACCTTGAAGAATTGATGCTGTTTTGAAGGTAAAGGGTGGTCACACCAAATATGGATTTGATTTAGATTTTTCTTCTGTTCACTCACTTTGCATTTTGTTAATTGATAAATATAACCTATTACCAAGTTTCTTTTTGAAAGCATTCTTACTTTACAGCATTTTTTCACACCTGCCTAAAACTTTTGCACAGTACTGTATATATATATATATATATTTTATTTTTTTTTTTTCACGGGGTTCAATGGAAGGAAGGAGGCAGGAACCGGCGAATGTTCACAACTTTTAATAATAAATAAACAAACAAACAATAAAACGAAAGTAAAAGGGTGGCAGTTCCTCACGGTGACTGCCGCCCACACAAACAAAATAAAACACAACATAAAGTCCAGGCCTGGTCCTCTCTCGTCCTTCACTGTTGTCGCTCCTCTTTTATGCTTCCGGAGATCCTCCGTGAGAGATTTGAGACCGGTGTGCCGAGCAGCTGAAGCTCGTTATCACTCACGTCACCAGCCTCGCACCGTTCCCTCACGGCTCTCGCCCGACCTGCTCACCACAACACTATTACTTTGACTTCAGTAGTTACATGATCTCAACATGTGATGTCTAGGTTTATTTAATTATTATTTGGCATTTTTAATCCAATTGTGTGTAAAATGTCCTGAATATTTGGTAGTCTGTTCAAGTATTGAGCCAAAAAGAGACACAACTTCTTAAAATAATTTCTAATATCCTACAGTCCCTGACAAAAGTCTTGTCGCTTATCTATTTTGTAGAAACACCTGCTATTAACCTGAATTTTTAATTAATCAATTGCTGTTAAAATAGCTCATATGAAAAGCTAAAACTCTCCCAAATGATGTTTAATGCACTGAAATAAATTAGCTTCACTGAAAAAACATTTATCATTTAATCAAGACAGAAAGGTCAAATTTTGGCAAAACAAAAGTTTTGTCGTCTATACAGAAATTGAACAAATTTACTGCAAATACAAAAATATGTCAGCAAATTAAATAGTGGTGCTGTGAGATCCAAATTTAATATCTTGTATGACTTCCATGAGCTTGAAGGACTGAATCCATGCGGTTTGGCAAGGATTCATACAATTTATTGATGAAGTCATCAGGAATAGCAAAGAAAACAGTCTAGCATGAATCTTAGGCATGTTTGCAGAGGTCTAGTTGCAGTTTATGTGAAGGTTTAGTGTACTGGGGCTCTTTTTATACACACCTGAGACCTAATTGATCAATTATTAGTCACAGGTGAAGCTCATTTGACAAGGCGACAACACTTATGTCTTTGCAAAAATTGACTCAATGGGCTTTGCCAAGCTGTGAATATTAGAATACTTTTTGACAGTTTCGTTTTGCACTGAAGCATCATTACAAAAGCTGTTGCGATTAAAATGAGCCATTTTCTTGTTAAAAAAAAAAAAAAAAAAAAAAAACTTCAGGTCAATTTGTACACAAGCCTTTTGTCAGGGACTGTAGTCCTTCCATCACACTGGCAATGGACGGTCAATTCCGACGCATTGCATTGTGGGATATGGAATTACACGCAGTGTGCTCTGTTGTATATTGCTAATACATGCAGAAAATCCACATAACGTTCATAGTGTACGTACTATACATACTGCAGCAGTAGTATGAGTAGCATGGTAGTATGTTTTTCTGAACTCTTTTGCTTTTTTCTGCTCTTTTAGTCCAGCTGTGGCAGAGCCATCAAAGAACAATGTAAGACTCCGGTCTCTCCGGTTGCATGATTGCTAAAGCAATATTCAGCACCAAAGAGAAAGGCACTGCAGATGGAAGGAGAGAAAGTGAAGAGATGGAGACCAAGTGGTGTAATTATTTTGGAAAGATTGGAAAAACCCTATTCCAAAACTCAGGCTGCGACATGTAGCAGGAAGGAAAGTGAGAAAGAGAAAGAAAATGAAAATGAAAGCTGGAATGAGAAAGACAGAAAGGGAGAGGAATATCAAGGGCTCTTTTTTGAAAATAGCAGAACAGACGCCTCGCTGCCTCATGCATACACAGTAGTAGAAGAGGTGTAGACCACCTCAAAAAGTCAAATTAGAATGTTCGAATTGGAGTGCTTCTTCTCAAAGCCTCATCTTGTTCATCCATTTGAGAAGCCAAATGCAGGGGCATAGCGAAAGAGAACGAAAACTTCCTGATAGCATGAATAAAATATCCCCACCATCATTCAGACTGGAAGGGAAGTTTTGGGCACAGAGCCAAATGGAGATTAATATTCCAAGACGCCTCTCTGAGCTCTGCATCCATTTATTTCATCGTTTATGTTTTTTTGTGATGAGACACATGCTAGTATGTTAAAGCTAGTTCTGGCTTTGATGGCCAGGTATCATCACCCTGAGGTCAGCAGGTTGAACTGGTGATGTGAAGGATGCGATCTCGCAGGATGTTATGCACTCTCCGCAGACAAGGGTGTAGACGGTGTTGATCTCCGGGAGGTTGGTTCTGATGATTTTCCCTACTGTCTTCACCACCCTCTGGAGTGCCTGCTGTTTGGCTTCAGTGCAGCTGGAAAACCATGCCAGGAGTTCATAGTTCAGCGCGCTCTCAATAGTACAGTGGTAGAAATTCACCAGGAGCTGTTTAGGGAGTTTGGCACTCTTCAATTTCCTCAGGTAGAAGAGATGCTGTTGGGCCTTGCCAACAGCTCAGGAGGTGTTAATGCCGCAGGACAGGTCCTTAGTCACAGTCAGTCCCAGGAATTTACAGTTTGGAACTCGCTGTACCTCCTCGCTTCCAGTGAAAATGGAGTGTGGTTACGTAGCTTTTTCCTAAAATCCACAATCACTTCCTTGGTCTTCTTGTTATTAAGGGCTAGGTTGTGCTCCTTACACCATGTTGCCAGATGTTCAATCTCCACAGTCTCATCATTATTGGTGATAAGTCCTAACACTGTAGTGTCATCATCAAATCTAATAATTAGTTAATAATTAGTTTCTTGAGCACCAAATCATTTGATGATTTCTGAAGAATCGTGTTGCTGAAGACTGGAGTAGTGGCTGTAGAGAATTCAGATTTTCACAGGAGTAGATTGTTTAAAAATATATTAAAATAGTTATTTTAAATTACAGTTATTTTAAATTATTATTTATATATTGTCAAATTGGGGCAATCATGACCTAATAATTAGAGAGTCAGACTGGTTACCCAGAGGTTGTTGCTTTGATTCTCAAGAAAATGACTGAGGTGCCCTTGAACAAGGCATCAAACCCCCAATTGCTAACAAGCAAAAATAGCTGCCCACTGCTCTGGGTGTGTGTCTGATTGACTGACCGATTGATTGATCAATTGACCAATTGACCAATTTTTACATTTTCAATTCAATTAAGAGAGTCAGTTGAATGTATCACATTTTTGTGTGTATATCGATGAATGCATTTTATAATAAATACATTTTATTCCCACAAATTACGTGTCTATTTAAAACGATTATAAACATTGTGTTGAACACACTGAAGCTTTTTCAAGCCTTAAACACCCTCTGCTAATTTCCTTCCCACAGTGCCTCACCCATTAGATGTACACAAATGAGAACTGCTTGATAATTTAGTATTTTGTTCACTTGAGTCTTGGTGAGATTTGTTGGTAGTTCTTTATTTATGGTTTAAATTGCCTGTTAGTTATGCAAAGAACAGTCTGTTTACAGCATTGTGTTGTATGTAAAGGAAAGGAACGCAGTTGTCTTGCCACACATAATATTGTATTTCATAAAATATATACTTATTCCAGGCTCATCTTTCTTCTTGCAAGGTTTGAATCCTTATTTGTGATTGATCTTCAAAATATGAGCATATAGGCTTCTGTTAACAACATCTGAGATGTGAGGATGTTTTTGTACTCATGTCTTGTCTGAGTGTGCCTATTGATTTTTGCTACAGGTGCAAACTAATAACTGTAATCTACATTCTCTGTGTCTAAGCGCATGTTTGTGAGATAATGTGTGTATATATTGTTTATGTGTGTGTGGTTGTCACCCCATTTTCATTTGTTGTAATAACCTATTGGAGAATTACTTCTGTAAGGAAATCAGAACCACAATATCAACTCTGATTCTCATTTGACACAGATAAGCTAACTAGACACAACAACAGAATGATTTCAAAGAAAAATACATGACAATGGATGAACGAGCACGCAGAGGCTGTCAGATTTTCTTATGATCTAATAATGCATTGTAAAATGAACATGAACCTACTATACACACACCATTATACATGCTCACAGAAATATCTGCAGATAGGATTTAGGCAGAATTTCAGTGTGACTCTTTCACTTTGGGCTTTGCCTAAGAAAGCACGAAGCCCTGGGGCTCACCAAAGCAAGCTCATCCACCCTTACCTGCCCAAAAACCACACTGCATACCTCAACCAGTGGTTGGAATGGCCCATCAGACAACAGATCTGAGCCCAGTCTCATTTTGTGTGATGGATTCAAAGCAAGTCAAAGGACTATAGGAATGAAAATAAGCCCATCGCACTGTAGAGGTGCAGTTCGAGCTCCTTCTGGAATAGAGAATTTTACTGCTCATAATGAATTAACAGATGACTTCCCAAAGATTTTCATCTGTTTTAGTTGATTGATTTATTTTTTAATATTTTGTATTCATATTTTTGTCTAGTCATTGTGGAAGAACTTTAAACTCTAACACACTAGAGTTTGTAAGCATCCATTAGAAGATGCTACACTTAAGTTTAATTTAAGTCAAGTATGTGGGGGAATTTTTACCACAGACAATTACTAGAGCTGCACGAATAATCAATAAAAGATTGTTATCTCAATTCAAACACCCAAGCAATCCTAAATGACAATGATTCAGGCATGTCTATTAAATCGTTGACAAGTAGCAACATTCACAGCAGAGCATTCAAATGTGTGTTTGCGCTGCTGCTGACCCAGAGAGAGCAGATGTCAACCACACAGTTATTTCATTTCAACCACAACCACATTATTTCATTTCATTATATCATTTTTTTGTTACAAACATTCAAATGATCACAGAAGTACTGGTATAAACTAAAATTTTATAGCTCAGACACAAACAATGATGTCTACAGTAGCGATCAAAATAGAGCAAAATCACTACACAACAAATAAAACTTAACATCACAAACAAATATAATAACCTATTAAAACATTTCTTTCATAATATTTTAGACATTTTCATATTTTATTTCATTGAGTATCTCAGAAACCTCACCGTTGACAAGTTCAAGTCTTACCTCTCAGGTAGGTCCTTTCCAATGTCTTGGAAAGGTGAGGTGTCTAAGTAACAACATCTTGCTACTGGGGTACCTCAGGGCTCAGTGCTAGGATCACTTCTCTTCTCCATCTACATGTCATCACTGGTATCTATCATTCAGAAACATAGTGTTTCTGCTATGCAACCAGATGATCCAATGGTAGCTGCTCGCATCGCAGCCTGCCTGACACACATTTCTGCCTGGATGAAGGACCACCACCTTCAGCTCAACCTTGCAAAGACAGAGCTGCTTGTGGTCTCGGCCAACCCAACACTTCATCACAACCTTCCCATTCAACTAGATTCATCAACCATAACTCCCTCCAGGTCAGCCTGGAGCCTTGCAGTTGAGATTGATGATCGCTTAAGCTTCATGGACCATATTGCTACGGTGGCCTGGTCCTGCAGATTTGCCTTATTCAACATTTGGAAGATTAGACCACACTTATTGGAGAATTCTGCACAACTCCTTGTCTCAGCCACCCCGGGGTTCGAGGACCTCGAGTCTCGTTGGAAAGGCCACCCCGAGATCTAAATGGGAATCAAATTTTGTGCAGATCCGCCTCTGCGTTTTTCGGCATAAACTTTAAAAAGGGGCCAGCACGCTGGGCCAGGTCTCTCTGAGATGTATTTGCGTTTCAAAATTCACTTCACTCCTCTCTTCATCAGTTTGCACTTGCTGCCAACAGCTGCTTGCATCAAATTCAAGGCTCTGATGTTTGCCTACAATACAGTTTGCATACACTGGCTCTGCTCCACTATACCTAAACTTACTACTTAAGACTTTTGCACCCTCCAGAAGTGAACAGCGCCTTTTTGTGCCATGCTAAAGAGGCACAAAATCACTCTCAATATCCTTTTCCTTGTAAAGACACATCATTTTTGTCAACGCTTGACACGCTTGTGGTGCAGCTAAGGCATGAGGAAAGAAAGAGAGGAAAGCTGGCTGCATCTGAAATCGCATACTTCCCTACTGTGTAGTAGGTGAAAAACAGGACGTGACAAAAGAAGTCCAAATTCTTAAAAGAGTAAGCAAAAAGTACCCGGATGACCTACTACTTATGACGAGATTCTGAAGTGTGCATATGATGGACACTGTACTATCAGCCTCAGGAGAGGATTTGTGAAAGGCAGTGAAGTGACGCAAATGACACTGATAGGTCACATGATAATGACATGGTGAATGTACACCTGGATTGCATTCATACAATACACATTCTTTCTATATACTTTTTTAGAAATCGTGAAGGAATTACTTATTCAAAATAAGTACTTAAGAGAGTATGTGATTTCATATGCAGCCACTGATTCATTCATTAATGAAACAGTTTAGTCTTAATAAATGAGTCACTGAATAATTTTTTATTGTTAAAGTCTATTTAAATCTGTATATATATATATGAATTGATTACATTTGTTTGCATCATTGTTTCTGCTATTTTCCTCTTTATTACTGTGAAGCTGTGAATCTGTATTGTATAAAGTATAAAACTCTATATAAGTAAAGGTGATTTGACTTGATTCTTTTGCACTTTAATCAGTTTGAAACATTTATTTTTTACATTTATATTTTTATGTTTTATTGTATCTTAATGTTATGGGCTGTTTGAAAAAGTGATTAAAATTGTTAAGACTATGACAGTACTGCAGTACTGTGATACCATATACCATTATTAAAGCTTAAGTAATTCTGTCACATGCCTAAAAACCACAGAAACAGGCTCTGTTGTACAGAAACAGGTCCTGTATGTTGGTTCTGTCCGAAGCCATGATGTTCAATTGACTTGTGGTGAGCTGTCTCCCTTCAGCACTGCTAATGTTAAATGCATGCCTCCATTCTACATGGCTGCAGGGGGATCAATATTAGTAGTAGGCCTGCAGCATAGGCTCCTAACCATCTTTAACCCTAGTCTTAGGTTAGGCCTCTCGGAGTACCCAACAGCCCCCCACCTCACCCCACCCCACCCCAAACTGCATTTGAAGCCTTGGAGTCCAGTCTGAAAACTCAAAGACCGCAAGGCACAGTCAATAAAACCAGATTTAAAATTTAGTCATGAAGAGCAAGAGAGAGAAAAGAACCACTCAGTGAACTGACTTTAGATCATTTGAAGGGATCGGCGATTAGGAAAAATGGTGGTCCCATTGCAACGTGGGCTATTCTTGACTTCATATTCTATAAAGGCCTTTGATGACTTAAAGTGCAAATTGCAGACACATGTACATGCACTCCCACTCTTTAATTCATAAATGAGAGAGGTAGTGCTACTTTGGCTCTAAGGATATTTCTCACAAAGCAGTAATAGCCTAGCCCTTCATTAGCTGAGTTTTAATTTGTGAATAAGAGGGTAGTTAACAGTTAATTAACACACACTGGTGTACTAAGCACCTTGGGACCTGCGAGTCTCAAACAGATAGCCTCACACACACATATATACAGCTACATGTTTTTGCTTGATTCAGTAGTCAGTGTTCTTAAAGGGACGGTTCACCTCAAAATCATTTGAAAATTTGGGGTTGGTAAGATTTCTTTTATGCTTTTGAAATAAGTCTCTTATACTTATAAAGGCTGCATTTATTTGATCAAAAATACAGTAAAACTGTAATATTGTGAAAATATTACAATAGAAAACTCAGAGTTATATTTTTTGAATATTTTCTTTTGTGTTCTGCAGAATGAAGTCATACCGTTTTGGAACTACGTGACAGAGAGTAATGACAGAATTGTATTTTGGAGTGAACATTCCCTTTAAAAATTGTGGATTGCAGTATCCAAAACAAAAACTTTACTGGTGGCCTACATTGATATTTTTTATACTTCTGGTTTTTTGTTGTTGTTGTTTTTTTTCTCTATGAATGCACTTAAATGTGAGTATTTGTTCATTTTGAGCATTATTCCATAACAGAACTCAGCTGGATGCCAGAAAAACAAGCTGGACAAGTTAATTTGACTCGATGCCCAGCACACTAATGGAATAGGCATATGGGTCGTGCGGGTTCAGAGTGAGTTGGCGCAACCCATTTAGTGACCCAGCACAGAGATTTCACAAGGGACCTCCTGTGAGCACCATCAATACACATTCACACAAACATAAGCCCACTCATAAATTGAGTGATACCTGATGTGGGCAGGTGACTGAGATCTCTGTCAATATTTTGTTAGAAGAGGTCATGAGGAGGCTGGTCACACAGAGGTCCAAAGCTTTCTCCAGGAAGAGAGCATGAGGGAGTATCTAAAAACAAAAGCTAAAACACAGCATTATCTGTCACACTAGACACTTCAAACTACCAAAGGTCCTGTCAAGTCTTTCAGGTGAGTTTGGACACTTCAGTGTCCTTTTACCTACTATTTGCAGGCTCACGCTGTTATTTGGTCTCCAAATTGTTTCTGATCTCCCCTGAGACAGGGTTTGAAAGGGTTTCCAAGTTTCATCCGTAGATATAGAAATGGTCTCATAGTGCACAGCCCTGATAAAATTACAGCACAAACCAGCCTAGGATAATTTGCTGGTCTCACACCCTGTGCTCAGCTGCACTCTTAAAAATAAAGGTTTCAAAAGATGTTTTTTGCAGTGATTCTATTATAGTGCCCCTATTATGCTTTTTCGAAAATTGCCTTTCACGCAGTGTGTAATGTAGCTGTTTGTGAATGTAAAAGTTCGGCAAAGTTTTAAAGATCAAAGTGAAGGACTAGAAGTTATCTCCTAATTGAAAGAATCCATTATGAATTGCAACAATTCAACAATTGCAGTCTCATTTCCTGTTTCAAACCTACTTGCATAGTGCCAGCCTATGTTCTTCACTGGTTGTCCGCAAAAATGTCTACTTTGACCCACCCTCAAACACTAGTTCTAGCTGAGGTCTAGAAGAATTTGGATCGACATGCCGTGAAGATACTGTTTTCTGCACTATGAAAACAATTCCACTTTGCATGCACTTCAAAACAGTTAGAAATCCGGCTCGAAGTGATACGGTAAAACTGACGGCATTGTATTGCGGTGTATACAAGCGCTGAGGTAACCTATGGAGCTGAAATTCAGATATGCAAATAGATAATGATAATTTCGTTTGCAACACGTGCTATAAGCGGTAGACCAATCACAACAGACTGGGGAAATGACCAATTAGAGCAGAGTAGGCTCTTGGATAGGCGGGGTTTCGAAAGACTGAATGCTTTATCGACACTGAGAAATGAGGTGATGCTGTAATGTATATTATGAGAATATTAAATTATTTTTTGACCTTGGATCCATGTAAACCGATTGTAGAAAATTAGGAACTTTTAATAATTACTGGCCATAATTGGGGGAGAGAAGAGAAGAGAAGAGAAGAGAAGAGAAGAGAAGAGAAGAGAAGAGAAGAGAAGAGAAGAGAAGAGAAGAGAAGAGAAGAGAAGAGAAGAGAAGAGAAGAGAAGAGAAGAGAAGAGAAGAGAAGAGAAGAGAAGAGAAGTTGATTTCATGGTGACTTTAAAGAACCATGTTAAGTTCCCCAAAGAGTTGGGGTTCAGCAGGGAACCTTGCATCTCTACCTTCCAGGCTTATATTAGTTGTCTTATGTAATTGCTTTGTAACTGAATATGCCTTTCGGTGAAGCCTACACCCCTCATTTCAATTCTCCATTGCTTCAGCCCTCTCCCTCATATCCATCGCTGCATTCCTCCACCTTTAGCTGTTGTTCTCAGATGAAATGGTTGGAAATGTGGCTGTCACTCTAATACCACAGTGCCATCTATTGGTGGAAAAAAAGGCTGCATTAAAGGTTGATGGAATGGGAAAGCGAGACAAAAGAGAGATTCAAGCAGAAAAGGTAAATATTTAACTGAAGTAACTCAGTTGGTCAGAAATGAAGTCGAAGTGTAATAATATATGATTTTAACAGTTTGAGTGAAAAAGAAAACAACTGGGCAGAGAAAGAGCGATTATGTGTGTTATCATCTCTTCAAGCATAGACAATTATTTAAGTGACCAACAAAGAGTGATGGATATGTTTAGAGGCAAACATATGATTCTGTCTGGTCAGAATTCTCTCTCTCTCTCTCTCTCTCCACCATCTCTCTCTCCACTGTCTCTTTCATCCCTTTATCAGTCATACTTAAATGTAAATAATGTTGGTGTGATGGACGATGCTGTCAGGCTTCTTCAAAGCCCTCTCACCCATGAGAGCCCAGCTCCCGGATGGGTACAACATAAACGGATAAAATGAAAGAAGAATGACTGCAGGGATTCCCATTCAGACTGATGACTAAGTCATCTTCAATGTGTCATCATTCAAGTGAAGAGTAAACATAGCGAGAATGAGCTAATAGGAAGGGATTTTAGGCATTGATCAATAACCGCTAAGCCTATATCCAATATTAAACACAGTGCCTCCCCATGAACAGTTTAACCAAACTAAACTTTACAGTAAAGCATCTACAATAAATACAGCAACTGTAACATCTAAAGTATATAGAAGTCTTTTATAGATAACATAGGTTTAATTTCTCCATCACTTTTGTACCCTTGGTACCCTATTTATGCATATTGCATAATATAATATTAGGACTTCCAATATATTGGTACATGCTGAAAGGGTACTACCCCAGTGGTATCTTTTGTACCTTTTTTTCTGAGATTGTGCATGAAAAGAAATAATAAGGCTTTATCTAAGAGTGAGAGATTTTACTGGACATTCAATATTAAAGTTGCACCATTCCTCATGAGTCATGACACCTTCTGCATTTGACAACTAATGATTAGAAAACATGGTGACCATTAACATAATAGCTGAAGAATGTATTCACGTTTAAAGAAATGTACAAATGTTTAAATTTTAATAAACATACATTACAATTTACATACAAAAATAATTTAGTTTTGACTTGTTTAGTGTAAGTTAAATGCCTCACCCACAGTTGGAACAATTTGATTCTTGTTTTGGCATGACACCCATGGGAATGCAAATGTTCTGTTCGATTTTCTACGTTCTGTCCACCTGTTTTAAATGAAGGGCTAGACAAATGCAGTAAAATAATGTAATGTAATGTAATGTAAAATAATAGTACTGCTGTGGTATTTTTGACCTTTCAGGCAGTTTGCACAACTGCTATCTTGTTAGATGGTCTGATGTTCTTGTTGTATCAGATAATATAGTCCCATGACACCCTGTTAAGTGTGTAGTAAGGGAATAATTAAGCATGTTTGCTGTTGTTATTGTTTAGGTATTGGATGGCTTGTGTCTGAGAACTTAAACCAAGTTTCTGGATAGTAAAATTCCTGATTCCTAAGTTGTTAATGAAAAAAATATAAACGAAATGGCATATATGAGCAGCTGTAAATCTTCAAGTAGTGTGATTGAAAAGGGTCATAGATCTACTAGAGCAATGCTGAAATACAAACACGCTTCTTGATTTGCATTTGATTTGGATGGGAATTATGGGGCGTTAGGTTATTACAATACTTAAAGCCCTCTGAAAAACTTTTCTCATCTCTTTCTAATCATTGCTATATTGCAATATAGCCCTCGAAAACCATCACTACAGTTCCAGAGTCATTTCTTTTGTATTGCACTGGTCTATGATAGTCTGCGTGAGTGTCAGCTGTAATATGTTTTGCCTCACTCTGACATATGGAGGGAAAGATAAAGTCTGCTGTAGAGACGTCACAAAGACTGAATGAGAGCGAATAAAATGTATATTTTAGTGTGTTTCTGTGTGTGTGTGTGTGTGTGTGTGTGTGTGTGTGTGTGTGTGTGTGCAGTTTTTACTTTTAAAAAAAAAAAAATTCTCACTCTGTACACTATTGTAGTCTTTAATCATTTTAAGTAATCACTTCATTTTATCGGTTCCTTTAAACGGGGCTCCCCATTGTGACTAATATGGTTATAAACATGCCAGAAAATAAACATTTGTGACACTAACTTCGAATCTTGTCACCACTGGCCACACTGGGACACTTTGTTTGATTCCATACGCATATGCATCAAATGCTACACTCAACGAACGAACACAACGCAACTCACTTTCGAGTTATCCTTTTGAATCCGACTCGTTCAATGAATCATTAAGAGCTGTTACAGTGTTCACAGCTGACTCTCTCTGAAACATGAAATAAACTGGGAACCATTGTCATGATGTATAGATACTTTAGGTTTATCCGAGGTTCTCTTGCAAACTTTTGCGTTCTCTTCCAAATCCTGTTGAATTCAGACAAACACTTCCTGTTTAATTTCCCTCTGGCATTGGTTCAGGTAGCGCCGTACATTAACAATGGAGCAGTTAATAGAGTTTTATTTTTAACTTGGACTATATTAAGAAATATGTTCAGTGCTTAGTTCAAGGCACATTGTCAGTGCACGTAAATATCTTTGCGAGAGAATGAAAAAGTTTTGTGATGGAACGCAAAGTTTCTCTGGGTAACTCAAAAGCTTTGAAAACTATTTTTTCCTCCCATTCCATTTTTTTCCCACCACCATGTCCCTTTAGGGGCTCTGTAATATACACACACTCCTGGGTAAAAAAAAAAAAAAAAAAAAAGAACAGTAACAGTAAAAAACAGTAAGATTTTAATTGTCTTAACCAGAAATATTGGTCAGGAAATAAGCGAAAATTAAACAAATGCACTGTTCAAAAAGCCTTTGCTGTCTCAGAAAAACATCAAAGACAGAATGAAGTTTGTGGTAGAGTATGAGAAGTTGTGTGTGGATGAGTTGTAAGGTGAAGCTCCAGAGCAGTGTCTTGGAAAATATGCTGAGAAATATAATAACAATTGCATCTACGACAGTGTAGCACGGAGGAAGAGGCGTCATTGTGTGGGGAGCCATTTTAGCTCATGGTATTGGAGAGCTGCTTCACTGTGAAAAGTCATTTAATGCTTTGGAGTACAGAATATTCCAGAATGGCTTGCTTCCCACAATTGAAAAGAGAGTATCTTAAGAGTAATGATCAGATTATTTTTCTACAAGACAATGCTTCTGCCCAAACTGAAAGGATAACCAAGAAGTGACTTGAGGACAAGTCCATCAGGTGCATGTTTTGGCCTGGTCAGAGTCCTATAAATATTTGGTCTCTCATTAAATTTAAACAAACTGGGAGACATTTTTAGTCATGAACTGTTTGAAGCAATCTATGAAATTAGCTACAAGTTATTTGTGATTAAAATGGTTAAAACCATTGGCTTGGCTCTTTTTTTTCTCTTTTTTATTGGTTATCAGTTTGCATAGTAAGGTCCAGTAAATTTGGCTGTGAGGAAATCTATTTGGGGAGTAAGACTAGGCCTGTCCAATGTGATCTCATGAGAAAATGTGTGTATTTTTACGTAAAGTATGGTTTACTTATGTTTTCATACACAAAAAGTGCCTTTTGTGTCAGCAAAGTATAATTTCCTGCACATTTCTGTCCATTATGTTTTAATATTCTGTATAAAATGTGTACTTTTAGGTTCAGGTTGGGGTTTAGGGATTTTACATTTATCTATAAAACAATAGAAGGGAAATTATACATATATCTTTATGACATGAAAGATTTGTAAATGTTTTCCGTTTTTTTGCTTTAAAAACATAATAATGCTACGTTTAAATGCTGTAAATATGTCCATATTGTACGTTTCAGCACCTATTCAAACATACAAAAATGGACGTTTTGTGTCTTTGAAAGTTACGTATTAATACCTGTGTATTAACAACGAGACCAGGTTGGCCTGTCATGACGATTGACTAATGTTCTGATCGTGGTTATTTGATCTAATCATCATTATGTGCAGTTTAAATGTCAAAATAATTTTGCCAAAGATTATAAAAAACGTTGTTGTAAAGTACACAAAGAAAGTCAAAGGTCTTTCTTAAAACGAAGGTTTATGTATTACTATATTATATTATATTGTAACATGGTCATGTTGTTTGCGCATGTTACACGGATTTGTTGAGTTCGTCCCTTTGTGGATTTCCTTTTGTGCAGTTTGTTTACATTACTATTTAATCCTTTGTGCCTATCTTCATCGCCATCAGACGTCATTATTGTTATGATTGTCAGCTGAAGTGCCCGTGAGAAACACAAGAGGGCACTTCACCATGGACTTACTCTCTCATTCACTCACACACTCTAACGCTCATTCATTCATAAAGGACTACATTTCCCAGAAGCCCCGTACCCATTCACTGATCACCGCACCAGCTACACCTCTTTCACCAATCATTGATTACACACACACCTGAAACACATTACCTACCCTTTATAAGCACCATTTTCACAGCGCATCAACTGCGAAGCCTTGATCAGCTAACCCCTATCATTTCCGAGCATTATTCCCGTGTCTTGTTTTCCTGGTCCTGTTTCCTGCCTGTCTGTCCCGGTTTTCGATTGTTTGCTGCCTACCCCGTTTGACCCCCTGCTCGATATTGTTTTCCTGGACATTATTACGACTCTGTCTACTCCCTGACATTCCTGTTTGCTGGTATCTGTCCATCACCTGTTTGACCACATCTGTATATAAAGCTTGCAATTGGATCTCATCCGCTGACTCGCCCTGCATTACAATTATATTATATTGTAACCTATTATATTATAATTAATTAAACATTAATTCCAAATATTAATACAATTTATAAGTATAACAGAAGTATGACAAATAAAATAAGTGATGTGAAAAAAAACAACTGAATTGAATTGAATTGAATTGAATTGAATTGAATTAAATTCTCTGTTCGTATGACAATTAATCGCCAAGCATCGCAAAATTCAAATGATTGTTTCAGGCCTAAGTAAGACTGAGGATGGGTAACATGTTGGGACCATAATCAACAATATTTCATTATTCAGACTGGCATAAATATTTTAGAGAATTATATTTAGAGTATTCCAAGACTAGGAACATAATGCACATCTATGTAACATACCTAATGTTTGGAGGTTCTACTTTTTGATTTTCATTATTTTGATTTATTGTATCTTGCTGTCAGACTCTGAAGAGGAGTGCTAAACACTTTTTAGGTCATAACTTTTTTTCCCCTTCTATTTCCTTTCAAGGTTGGGAGGAGATCAGTGCACAGCAATACTCTGAGTTATTAATTACTTCAAAGTTTCAAGGATTCTGCTGAAGTTGAGAAAGACTGAGGTCAGAAGGCAAGTTTCTCTCAAATCTCAGCTTCTGTTCATTATTCAAAATGTGTCCAGTCACAGAACAAGCTCAACAGCACATATGCTAATTTGTTCAGGAGATGCCGCCCGACAAAAAGTATCGCTTTAGTGCATCGTTGTAGCAGCATAGTTAAACTTTATAAAATATTAAACAAACCAGGATTTGTTAAAAAAAAAAAAAAAAAAAAAAATCTCATCCAGAAACAAAATCAGAATATTTTATTATATGTTCATACTTGTTTTCTTTCATTCAGAGCCTTTTTTGGACAGAATGCTTCCCCCAAAACCCCTCACTTCTTGACTCAAACCCACTGCTGTAATTGCAAACTTTGCAGATGGATATTTCAGTATAGAAGTAGCTGCTCAAAGGAATGTGATTCATCTCGCTCTGCAGTTATCGGTTTTTATTCAATCATTCTTAAATACACTGTGCAGTTGTTACCTTAAAGGTCATATTGAACAATAATGTTTGTGACTTGAATGAATTCTGATCATTTAGATTCGGACTAATTTAGCCTACCTGACAAAGTAGTTTTATAGTGTACATTTATTAGAATTCCAAAGATCTTACTGTAAAATAAACAGCCTTGCATAATATGCTCTCAGAATGAATGTAATATTTAATCTAAATAAAATATCAGGTAATTCTAAAAATCTACACTACACAAACTTTCAAAAGTTTGGGGTAAAAATATTTTTGAAAAAGTCTCTTTATTTGATTCAACAACCGTAATATTGTCAAATATTATTATATTTTAAATATACTTTAATATGCAATCTATGTTTATAATGGAAAAGCTGAACTTTGTATATTTTACAAAAACGCATTGTATACGCATTGTGTATACATCACGGAAGTTAACATTTTTTTGGACATACGTCGGATGCGTGTGTCAAATGCGTCACGCCAGAGGCTCGTTATTTTACTTTATAAAGTTTTAAATAAGGCTATTTGTCTTACACAAATGCATTGATTCACTTCAGAAGGCCTTTAATAACCCCCTGGAGTCGTATGGATTATTTTTTTAATGGATGGATGCATTTTTTTTTTGTTTGTTTTCATAATGTGGCCACCCATTCACAACAATTTTAAACCTTGGAAGACTAAGGATAATTAAAAATGTATCTCTGATTGTGTTCATCTGAAAGAAAATAGTCATATACTGTCATGGGGCAATTTTCATTTTTGGTTGAACTATCTCTTTAATGTATCTTTGCTGAATACATTCATTTTTTTCAAAACAAACGAACATAGAAAAATCTTTTGAAAGGTGACCCCCCGCTTTAATGAAATTCATGTGGTAATATCTAAATTAAATGGTTTTATTCCAGTTAGAAATATTTTTAATATGACTACATGAACCTGCCTACATTAGGTTACACCAACAAAGGTCATTTTAAACGTGAAATCAGGTAGAAATATTGCCTTGAGGTAACAACTATGATGTTGTACAGTATATTTAACTTGTGATTCTCCGAGTCTAGGGCTTTTGGTGGTGTTTGTTCATGTGTATGTGTGTGTATATGTCCTGGTGACTATATAAGTGTTTGAAAAATTTGCCTTGGGCTGAAGCATAAAACTGAAGAAGTGTACTTTAACTCATCAGAGTCTCTTTTATAAGTTTTGCTGCCCTTCGAGCACAAAGCCCCAAACCAGACCCCGTGCTTTATAATTTGCCTAAGGCACTCGGCTCCACTGCAGGCTACACACATATCACAGAGAGCACAGCTATCTCACCAGAGAGAGAGAGAACAGGAAAAAGATAGCTGGGATGAGAGAAAGTCCCTGTTGACAAAATGAAAGGCTGAAGAATGTGAGTTCTTTCTTGTCGTCAACTGCTAGATAGTTTCTGAAGGAAACAAATATAAGATTGCCTGGTTTAAATGTGTGTGCTTAGCGAACTATTTGTGCCTGCTTTCTTAATAACGCAGATATGTCTTAATAAGATTCCTTTGAAAAGGGCAAGTACTCCAGAGAAATTTCCTAAGGACGCTTAAACACCGTCTCTCGTCCCCGGCAGAACATCCTTGAATTGCATAGTGCCATAGAGGTGTATAAATGAGAGCGAGCACGAATCGGGCCCTGCGGTGGCATTTCTGTGATGATAAGAAAAACACAAACACTTCTGTAATTGTTTTTATGATGCTTTCTCTTGTCCTGAAGGCCTGATGAAGAAAATCAGCATAAAAGATAATTAAAAAGTTACACTGAAACAGCCCGATGTGTCTGCCATCTCTTTTTCTCTCTCGCCCCGTCTTTGCCCTCCAGTCACAGAAATGGAAATAAGGTTCTAGCGTCGAGTATTCAAACCTGAATGCAGCCATTTACAAACTCTTTCATGAACGACGTCTTAAAATATTTTCAAGACAAACCGCTTGTGCTTTTTAACATGCAATAAATTATGGCTACTTGCTGTCTCGTTGCTAATGAAGAATCTCAGCTTTGTATTATTACCTGAGCTCCACGGGGTATCGTTTTATAGCCTGAATTAGGTTGCTTTTGTATGTTAGAGACCTTAATGCATTCTAATGAAAACCAGGGTCTAACAAAAGTGTTCAAACATCTGAGCACACAAAACAACGCTTCAGCTTTTCCCTCTGGGATTTTCCACGGCGTCCTAATGGGTTTATACACCAAAACCACAACAACATTTTAAGAAGAAAAACTTACAAATGCCTCAGCAGCAGTGGAGTTTTTCTTAAAGCCAAATAAACATAGTTTCTAAATGTTTTATTGCCCTGCAATTGAGTGTGACTCCATAAAGGAGTGTCTATCTGTCCCTAATGCCATTTAAGAATGCCATAAAAATAAGTCATATCTATTGTTATTCTTTTGGCTATTGAATTATCACTCAGACGAGAATGATAAGTATATGAAATGTAAGAATATTATAATAAGGAATAATAAAATCATGTTCAATCATTGAAGCCCAGTGCAATTCTGATTCCACAAAAATTATTTTTCAGGAAAATCTCAATCAACAGCTCCAATGCGCTTTATTCTGTATGAGAAGATTAAAAGATCTTTACAGTTGTACCTTCTAACTCATTTTCTTTAAGTCTCAAATCATTAAGGTACAGTATCACATATCCAAATGTTGAGAATGTTGTTGTTTTATTATGCTATTTTACATTTCCAACATTCTATAGTGTGAAATATTGCTGTTTAAGCATTAAAAAGGCCTGCAAAGCACAAAGTCCACTCCAAAAGGAATTTATAATGGTAATGGGTGTGACATTTCTGAAGCACACCGGAAGCAGTTGACCAGTCACAACACAGTGGTCCAGGTGAACAATCAGAGCCCATTGCAGGGCTTCATTGAGACCTGAAATAAACAGCATTACTGACAGACTGGGAAGAGAGGTGCTGCAATAATGTAAATTATGTGGGGAAAAAAGACATATTCAAAAAAAAAGAAATCAAGCATGAAAATCTATTCTAGCAGACCCCAAAAAACTAAATCAAGACTTTTGAAAGGGCATAATATATATTAATATTAATAATATTAATCCCATTTAAGGATTAATTTAAAATGAAAGTCAGTGTTCTGATGTTGATTTATGTTCTTATTAATTCTACTGATCTAATTGAGATGTTATTAGATGTTTAGACTCGAAGACATGTGCAACCTGGGAAATGCTAGCAGCAAAAGCTATACTGGTCGTAACGTCGTGCCATAGGGCTACTTAGCAGAAAGAAACTATGGTGCAAGCAAAAGGAAATGCTGCAAGACAACCTGTTTCAGTCAGCTAAATGATCTTCAGGGAAGAGAATGCCAATTTGTGATTCTAAATACAAGCTTAACATATCAAAATGGCTCAAGAGCTATAGCTGAATGCCCAAGACTCCAATAATTTGCAGAGTACAAGCATCCCCCATCAAACCTGAACAATCTTGAGCAAGAAATGCCTGGAGAAAATGGCACAAAATTACACCCAGTGTGAATCTAAGGTTTACCCAAGAGTCATTGGCAGCTTAACAAATTACAGTGTGGTGATTGCCTTGTGTTTTGTGAAGGTTATTTTGTCAAATAAAATGTCACATTAAAAATGTTTCACTTTGGTTTTCACTACCTTGAAATAATAATATTGCAGAGAGCAAATTTCTAAAGGAGAATTGGTTATTCAGTGAAATTAGAGAACTGCTTCAAAAAGCAGTGCATTTAACAGTTATACTGCTTCCACGACTTTACATTGACTTGTTTTGTTTTGAGCTAAAATATTTACTCCATTTGTCAAAACATAATTCTCCCAGAAACCAAAAGTTAGTGTAGCCTAGATGGTTATATTATTTTGTTTATTCATTCAGAAGATATTGATGTGCTTTCTACCTGTCAATCATTTTATTTGTTGTTGGACAGCCCTTAAATGGACAAACGGAATCTGAGAGCATGCTGTTGAAGCAGATAATTCAAGTAAGCAGCATATTTAGCTTGTTTATTGTGCGAGAATGAAATTTTGCCTCTGATGCTGTTGACAGCTTTGAAAACTCTGAGATGATGCGCTGCTGATCTCCTGCTCCTGCATTCCAGATTACAACAGAGGTGTATCTAATTCAAATTTGGCTAATCTTTTAAGCTGACTTCATGTTTTACTATCTTTGTGAGGACATTTGGTCCCTATAATGTTGACAAAACCTGGTCCACAGTCTCTCTCTCACACACACACACACACACACACACACACACACACAAATATGACCATTGCTCTTCTGTCTGCTCTTATTAGATTGCAGCTTCAAATGTGCATCATCTACCAATCGCTTTCGCTCTCTCTCTCTTCTTTCATTTGTTCCTCTCTTCTTCTCTTGCTTCAAATCGAATGACCTCACCAGGGTAGTAATTGCTAAGCTGATCTGTGGCCTATCATTGTGCAGAATGAGGGCTCTGCTCTCTTTTCACCCGTGTCAGGACAACAGCAGTTGCCAGGCACTGATCCGGTTTGTATCGACTGCCCCTGCACAGCAGCTGTTAACATTTGAAATTCATTCCATTATTAAAGCTACAAGGGAGTCGGAATAGAGCAGATATATCCTGCGATCATATCGTTCAGTTCCTCTTCATTCTCTGAGGATTGTAGGCAACAGAGCAAATTTGAGTCATCCTGTAATGTTGTTTTAATTCGAACACATTTGTTCGTCTGACCCCAGTCAAGCGTATTAATATAGTCTCGGTTTACTAAACGGCGAACAACGATCTGATGGACGCAAGTCTCAAATCCCCCAGTTGCCAGCCTTAAAACCTCTGCTTACAGAAACTTGAAAGGCACAGCAGAGGCGCCAAGCCACCCACATCCCTCCACACGCCATCGGCAGTAGACAGGTCATCTTCAAATCCTTCCTCTCATCCAGCTCAAATCAGCCTCACTTTCTCTCTCTTTCTTTCCCCAGAGGTACCGACTGAAGGTCTTAGCGTGTGAATAGAGGCGAATAGCAGAAATCGCACCCCTGGGCTTTTGGCCATCATGCGTGGGAGAGAGGGGGGGAGGGGAGATAGGTAGAAAAGACTGATGGAAAATCGGAGAGCCTCATCCGATTGGGTTTCCTGCTAAGAGCCTTTCGAAGGCGGATGACTCAATCAGAGGCATTTCCAATGGGAAGCCAGAAGTTTCCCTGGGAGGCTTTGTGCTCGGAGGCAGAAGCACTTTTAGCGGCAGTCTAAGGTCCAGAGAGCTCAAATGAAGCTTCCTTATTGTTCCAGCTTAAGCCAGACTCACCTGTGTTAAAGCAGGCCAGCTCTTCCAGAAATCCAGTGAAAAATGTGTGCTGAATAAAACCTATTTGAAATCAAAAAGCAATATTATAGACTGTGTATTGACAAGCAACACCACAAATAAATAAGTTTTCCTCAGTGCTTAACATGCAACTTAATCTCATTAATATTTGCTGTATTCATATGTAGTGTTTACATGTACAATTTTGTATGTCTGGGTATATGCTGAAATGAATAATATTAACTATATTGAAAAAATGATAATTGAATGCACAGCTTTAGAAATGTAAAAACTTTAAGAACTGTATTATTGTCACGGAACACAGACCAGGGAGATGGTAAATATAAATGAAGACAGGCTTTATTGAACACAGCAGTAATTGCAAGGGTATATAAGCGATATAATATGAGCACTTTCCTTTCTTTGCAGGAAGAGATCGCAGAACTGAAGACAGGAGACGAGGAGCTGGAGAACGGAGATGATGGAGAATGGAGACTTGGAACAGGAGCTGAACATCAGGTAAGGAGTCTTTAGGTGAGTCACATCCAAGGAGCACATACAGTGGGTCATTGACGAGATTAGACAACCAGTGTGTGTATGGAGAGTCCTTATAACTAGTGCAAGTGATGAGTGACAGCTGGTGGTGATCAGTGGCGATTGTTGACTGAATACAGATGAGTGGAAGGAGGGATGATGGGAGTCCTGGTCCTGGAGTCTTGACAGGAGGGTGAGTGGCGGTGCAGGCAGGTGTGAAGCCTCCAGGCGGAGCCAGGAGCTCGGGAGGCCACAGAAGTACAGGGGGGCCTGGAGCCTCTGAGGACACTGGAGACCTGTGTGGAGCCAGCCGTTCAGGAACGGCCTCCTTGGCTGGGGACGGGTATGCGGACAGGAGACAAACATCAGGTAAGGAGTCTTTAGGTGAGTCACATCCAAGGAGCACATACAGTGGGTCATTGACGAGATTAGACAACCAGTGTGTGTATGGAGAGTCCTTATAACTAGTGCAGGTGATGAGTGACAGCTGGTGGTGATCAGTGGCGATTGTTGACTGAATACAGATGAGTGGAAGGAGGGATGATGGGAGTCCTGGTCCTGGAGTCTTGACAGGAGGGTGAGTGGCGGTGCAGGCAGGTGTGAAGCCTCCAGGCGGAGCCAGGAGCTCGGGAGGCCACAGAAGTACAGGGGGCCTGGAGCCTCTGAGGACACTGGAGACCTGTGTGGAGCCAGCCGTTCAGGAACGGCCTCCTTGGCTGGGGACGGGTATGCGGACAGGAGACAAACATCAGGTAAGGAGTCTTTAGGTGAGTCACATCCAAGGAGCACATACAGTGGGTCATTGACGAGATTAGACAACCAGTGTGTGTATGGAGAGTCCTTATAACTAGTGCAGGTGATGAGTGACAGCTGGTGGTGATCAGTGGCGATTGTTGACTGAATACAGATGAGTGGAAGGAGGGATGATGGGAGTCCTGGTCCTGGAGTCTTGACAGGAGGGTGAGTGGCGGTGCAGGCAGGTGTGAAGCCTCCAGGCGGAGCCAGGAGCTCGGGAGGCCACAGAAGTACAGGGGGGCCTGGAGCCTCTGAGGACACTGGAGACCTGTGTGGAGCCAGCCGTTCAGGAACGGCCTCCTTGGCTGGGGACGGGTATGCGGACAGGAGACAAACATCAGGTAAGGAGTCTTTAGGTGAGTCACATCCGAGGAGCACATACCATGGGTCATTGACGAGACTGGACAAGGTGACAGGTGACGAGTGACAGCTGGTGGTGATTACTGGTGATTGTTGACTGAGTCCAAGTGAGTGGAAGGAGGGATGATGGGAAATAAAGTCCAAAGTGGGGGACAGAGCAGGTGACTATGACAATTATATTATATTATTTTATGTTAAATCATTGTCACAGCTGTAATGAAGTGCACAAGAAAAGAGATAGACAACAACATTTTTAATAAAATTAATAAAATAAACAAGGAACACTCAGGAGATTGTGGGAACAAACTAACGCAACTAAATTAAACTGAGATGATACTTGACAAGGGAACCAAGGAAATACAGGGCATAAGTACATGGAGAAGGTACTCAAACAGAAACTTTAACAGAAGCAGGTGTGAGGAACTAATTACCAATCAATAAAACTAACTAGGAACATAGGCAGGCAAAACAGGAACAAAATACAGTGAAACAGAACCAAAACTATACAGATTAGATTATATTATATTATATTCCCTCCCAATTAAAAAAATATAGCACAAATACGGCATTAAAAAGTGAAATGTGGTAAATGGATTAAATAAATATAGTAGAAATTAGTGGCACTAAACAAATTGATTAAATACTTTAATCTATTAAAACCTTCATTAGAATCAACTTGTAAATTTCATGAAATCAATATTCTTTGAAGTTTGAAAAGGATTTGCTAATATTTTATGTGTGTTAATATGTAAAATTCCTGTGTTTTAGCTTCTCTCAGTATAATTATACGTTTCAGTGTAGTTATACATTTATGTTTATGCAAACATACAAAACTGTATGTGTTCTAGAGCCACACTTTTTGTAGAAATAACCTACTGACAATTTCAATTAACATTGCTATGTTGCCCAGTGTCCAGTTTTTGCTAGTATTTTATCAGAGCAGTACCATTGCTTTACAGGGATTTACTCTACACAACATGCCTAACATCAGCCCTTAATCATTGAAAAATCAGTGTAATGCACTGTCTTTGGCTTATTAGTTATTATGTTGCAGATTCTTAAATGAGATAATAAGAGGTCAGTGTTATTTCAGTGATACATGGATATCCTCTTCTTAGCTCCAAGTAAATGTTTATTTATAGTTGTGGCTGCACGGGGGGAATGTGTTCGGTCAATGTCTCCAGTTAAGTAAGGGTAAAAGCTCACCATTTAGTGTAAGACCATCTGCTGTGCAATCACAAGAGTTGTATTGACCACTAAGATTAGATTTGCCATTTGCTGGAAGAGTGCTGTTTGGATCGGAGGCAGGTGTACAACTGTTTATCATTCTCAGACCTGCAGACCCCGCAAGCAAAAACAGGACAGAGGGGAACAAGATGTTTGTGTGTGTAGGTGTTTTCCTAATGTTTACACTTACACTAAACTGTTTGAGTCCCCCGCACGATTCTCAGGTGAGCAGATTCTCCATTTCTGAATGCCTAAAACTGAATAAGTTGGGTTTCGGTTACAGCTTGTATGCGTGTGCGTATTTCCAGAAGAAAAACAGACATCCCATTCCTTCCCTTAGTATTTTGTCCAGGAGACAGTAATCTTCGCCCTGTCTTAGAGCTGACAGCAGTGTAAGCCCATCTGCAGGAAGATGAAGACATCTGTCTTTACTTTTCAATCAGCTTCCTCACACAAACACTTCCCGCCTCTTTTGTTTGTGTTCATGTTTCTTTATTTGACTGAGTCTTAGAGGGATCAAATAAAGCGCTGTGCGTGAGAAGAGATTTTGTTTTCTGTTTTTTTTGTTTTTTGTTTTTTTGTTTTTTTGTGCGCCTGTATGTTGTTTTGCATCAGTGAGGCTGCTTCCCATTTTTTCCAATTTTTCAGTGGGATTAGAGAGGGGAGTGATGGCTTTGCTCACTGGCAGACGCATCATAAAGCTACGGCTTAGACGAGTCACTGGAGCCACAAAGAAACCGGCACACCTCTAAAACCCCTCCACACACATACAGCCATAAGCTGCCACACACACACACACACACACATCTGATACAGTGAGAACCGGGTGAGCAGAGAGGGTACAGAATGAAGGAGTACAACAGAAGGGAAGTAAAGTCTGCTTGTAAACACCCCTGTTAACTTTTAAATGCAACTCTTTTCTTGTACACCATCAGTGCCAAAAAGGCATTTTGCCAGCCCAAATTTATACTGAGGTTAAAACAACAGTGTGTCAACAGTTTTTAAATTCTTCTAAACTTTGAAACACTCTTCGTTTCATTTGATTTTATTACATATACAGTGCCTGTCAATTTTTGAAACATTACAATTTATGTTTCTGATGTGTGTTTAAAAGCACAATAAACCACAAAAGAGAACTGAATTCGGTACTGACTAGTGACTTTCTCTGGGGCACATTCGAAGCCCACGAGTGCTGAATTCAGTTCACTTTCACAGCTTGGTGCGCTTTAACAATCAAATAAATAGCATGCACATTACTAGAATATTGGATATTTATTAGTACTTATGTTACGGAATGGGGATGGAATAACAATGAAGTCTTTATTTGCAGAATGGCACGTAAACAGGCAAGTTTTCAGCATAATGACTTGTAACACAGAATATGTAGATGATAATAAAGTATCTTTCTCTTACAGGAGGTGAGTATGGTGATGATGGAGATTTGCTGGAGGAATGCACGCACCTCTGATCACTGGTAAGAAGCGATCACACATAAGGGTATACACTGACGATGAACACAGAGATTGGATACTGGAGTGGAAGACTGGAGAACACTGTTGGAGCAGACACATGAGATAAGGATTACGGGGAGCGGGAACATACAGTCCATAGAGATCGTCTGGAGAGTAGCATGTGAGTCCACTGTCGATGAACGAGATCGGACAATGAGAGTGACTGAGGTGTGTGCTCTTATATAGTGTCTCTGTGATTGTGATAATGAGGTGCAGCTGTGCGTGATTAGTACTCTGATGATGGTGAGCATTGTGATTGGTTGGCGGTAGAGCCTGGCAGATCTGTAACAATTTATTAAGCACATATTAATCCCTTTTCTACATAACTTTATTCTACATCCTTAATTCTACCCAATACCTAAACTTAACAACTACCTAACTATTAATACAGTAAATTAGGCATTTATTAAGGGAAAAGTCATAGGTAATAGTTTGTGTTCCCTATAAATAAAGTGTTACCATAATAATTAATAAAGTATTCATTTATTAGTTTTAATCTCTCACTCTCTTTAATCTTACCACGTTTAAATGGTATCTTTGTTTCAAAAAAAAAAACTGTTAAGCAGCAAAAGCTGTTTTCAACATTAATCATAATAATAATAATAATAATAAATGTTTCTTGAGTAGCAAATCAGCATATTAGTATGATTTCTGAAGAATCATGTGACTGTATACTGAAGAAATGATATTTAAAATTAAGCGTTGTCATCACAGGAGTAAATTACATTTTTAAATGTATTAAAATAGAAAACAATTATTTTAAATTATTTCACAATATTCCTGTTTTTACTGTATTTTTAATTAAATAAATGTAGCCTTGGTGAGCATAAGAAACTTCTTTCAAAAACAAAATTTCAATAAATCTGATCCTAAACTTTCGGATGGTATGTATGTAATACAATTATAATATTTATAACAATATTTTATTAATAATATGAATGATAATCAAAAGAACATCTTTTGATTACATAAAATCCAAACTACACTGGCAACAGTAATGCGTCTTAGAACACCTTAGTCTTTTTTTCAAAACATGTTTATTGAAGATGTCTCCCACGTCAGGTGAGCGGCTCCTGTGGGAAGACAGTTCTCATTTGTAGGGAGGGACATCAAAGCACTGCAGCTCTGCATTAGTAAGTCAGGGAGAAGGGGACTGTTTATCCTTTGCACAGGCGGTACATATGAATGCGACTGCCTGCTTTTTTCACAAGCTAATGCTGAATAAATCTTCATCCCATTTAATTATACTACAAAGTCTTTCACCTCAGCCCTTCACGCAAGCCTTTTGAAGCGTGTGTGTTTGAGCGGAAAAGAGAGTCACTTTTAATTTTTTGCTCTGGGACGAGTGTCTCTCTGAGAGACACAGGGGAGGGACCGAGGGACAACTCTCCTGGCTAGCTCTGATCTGAAATTGTGGCAGTGTGTGTGTGTGTGTGTGTGTGTGTGAGAGAGAGAGAGAGAGAGAGAGAGAGAGAGAGAGAGCTGGGAAGAGAAAACCATTCACTTTCAATAAACATCACACTCTTTACTCAGATATAGGTAGGATTTTTCAGATCCATAATTCATGGTGTTTTTTTTTTTTTCTTGGTGTCTCCCAGAGAGTAAGAATGCTCTTTATTTGAGACTGTACAGAGTCTGCACTGGGTAAACGCATGACAGCGTTCAGTGCACATTTAAACTTCAAACACCGAGGCAGTCGAGGGTGTCACGTTTTAATGCGCCCTTTCGGGGGAAAATAACATAAGCACAGCTACAGGCACAGTGTCATCTGCACTGTCAAACCTTACAGGAAAGGCACATGCACTACTGTATTTAGTCATGACGGAGAGAAGAAAAGAGAGAGAGGTGTTGATGAGAGCATATTCTTGGTTGAATGGGTGCACGGCTTTTGTGTGTGTTGTGTACTTTAGTCTGATTAGAGTGAGATATGCAAAGTATGACATTTTCCATTTCTAAGGCAACATACAGCACACTATCTGCATCATGTGCATGTCGAGTTTAATGAAGGTTTTCTAGATAGAAAAGCATCTCTGCTATAAAAAATAAAAATTAAAAAATGCGCCATGGCTTTCTCGTGTTCCCACATTTTAAAGGTTTCGCTTAATACAATGAGCATTCATAAACAATCTGAAACCACCAGTTGTCAAGTTTGTGGACTGGTAAAAATAAAAAGGGGTGGAGTGAGAAAAGATTTACCATAATGGAACATATATTTATTGGAACCTTCTGTAGTGTTCGCCAATAACTCCTGTTCCATGTTTTCTGTTCAACATCTGATTGTGACTGTAACACAGTTCTTCAGTACGGGAAGAAAGAGGCGGTAACCGGCGAACATTCAACGTACTTTAATCACCCACACAAACATAATAAAACACAACATAAAATCCAGGCCTGGTCCTCTGTCGTCCTTCACTGTAGTTGCTCCTCTTTTATGCTTCCGGAGCTCCTCCATGAGAGATACGGGACCGGTGCAGCGAGCAGTTGGCGCTCATTATCACCGGCCTCGCACCGTTCCCTCATGGCTCTCGCACAACATGGCCAACAAATACAGAAAGTGCTATGTAAAGTTCAGGTAAAGAAATCCACTGTCAATGCATGTCTATGCGATCTTTCTTTTATTAAACTAAGAAAGACACTACACCATCGTAAACATGGTTGTTTCATGCCACAGCCTTGAAAATAAATTTAGTCAAAAAAATTACTTCTTTATTGTGTTGTTGTTTGCTTTCTCTCAGAAAGCAGATTTTTGTGAGGATGCATGGGTTAAAGCCAATTTGCATAATATACTCCCATATAGTCCTCCTAATATATATATGATTGAATGTGTTTAACTTTTTATAATTAAGTCAAAATTATGCCCATTATAGAAATTTAATAGAAAGTACATAATTCCCGTAATTTTATTTATACTGTTTTTCACAGAAGGAATGATTATTTATACATGAAAATTAAAACATACAGCTACCTATGTGCTATATTTTAAGAAAGGGGATCATCATGCCTGGTCAAAAAGTTGTCAAATTCCAATTAACCCAAGGTTTCACATTATGGTGCATTCAAGTCATGCTGAAAAGATCATATTGTTGAGTTGAACACACATCGCCACCACCACAAAGTTGGAAATATGAGTGGGAAGCTTTGGATTTTATTTAATCCCCAAGTTTACGAGTTGGGGGAATACCCACAATACTTACAGATTAGCAGTAACATTGTGAGGCTTTTTTATTTACAACAAAATTAACTAATTGCTTGCACAAAATATAATAGCACTGCATTATATAGCAATATAATAAGTAATGATCAAGTTTACACTGACTTCATAAATTAGTATTAGGTGCCCTTAACTACTGTGTACAATTTAATTTTTAACTACTGTGTACAATGTAAAACATTGCTATTGAGATGGGATACAGGTAAAGTTAGGGACAGGTCGTATGGGTAGGTTGAAGGGTGGAAAGGGAAGGGATTCAATAGTGTAATTATTGATGTAATTACAGAAATTAATTACAGCTGTAATTGCAAGCAGGTATTTAAAAAAAAAATACAAGTACAAAAAACATGAAGTACATTAGTGCATTGTATCAAATGATTGATTTATATGTTAGCACATAGTAGTTAAAAACACCTAATATAAAGTAGTACCAATTAAAAACAAAAATAAGCTAAACGCACTTATTGCACATTCTTTGTTCTTTGTCTCAAACCATCTGGATATTCTGGTCAGGCCCCCTCGTTGGAAACACGTGAAATGTTTTGGACATTTTTTGTGGAAAAAGTGGAGAAGATTAGATCTAGTCTTCCTATTCTGCCAGTTGAGGCTGCTTTGCCGCCAGCTTATGTCAGGAGTTTTGACCTCTTTGAGCAGGTGTCACTGGTGCAAGTTAAAGACATCATTATTCGTTTGAAGTCTACATCTGGTGGTTGTGATGTGGTCCCTTTACGGCTTCTTAAGGAGATGGTGGATGTGGTTGGGCCAAGTTTTACCTATTATTAACAATAGCTTCCATAATGGGATTGTTTCAACAGACCTTAAGTAACCGGTTATTCAGCTGCTTCTTAAATAGCCTAACTTAGACCCTTTTGAGTTACAGGATTACCGGCCTATTTTCTAAACTTCTATGCTTATCAAAGACTTTAGAGAAGGTGGTTTATTCACAGCTGATGTCATTTTTAAGTAAGCATGAGACCTTGTTTATAAATTTCAGTCCAATTTTAGGGCAGGTCATAGTACAGAGTCTGCACTCTTGAGAGTTGTTAATCAGAGATGCAGGTAGTGCTGCAGCTCTGATTTTATTGGACTTGTGTGCAGCTTTTGATACAATAGACCATGAGATTCTCGTCAAGCGGTTATCACATTTGGTTGGAACACGCAGGGTGGTTTTAAAGTGCTTCAAATCTTATCTTATTGATGGAGCATTCTCAGTGAAGTATGATAATACTTATGGGGTTCCTCAGGGTGCTGTTTTTGGCCCTATCTTATTTTCTTTGTCTGTTGCCCCTGGGTTCAATTTAAAAAAAAAAAAAAAAATGTATATATATATATATATATATATATATATATATATGGCATGTCTGACCATTTATATGCCAACGATACACAAATTTATTTCCCTTGAATTGTGGTTCTAACTCACTTTTGGCATGTCTGAGGAGGTTAAGAGCTGGATGACTCATAATTTGTAAAACTGAGATCATACTTTTTGGCCCTGACAGAAGATATTGCCACTTATTTAGGCACATGGTCAGATTATTGCCATGACCAAGTGAAAAATGAAGGTGTTGTGTTTGACCCAGAGCTGAAATTTGATAAGCAGATTAACGCCGTGGTTAATAGTTGCTTCTTCCAGATTAGGTATATTGCTCGATTAAAGCCTATTCTGTCGAAACAGATTTAGAGAAAATTGTTTGTATATAAAACATAAAATTCTGCTGTATGTTTTTACAGCATTTTATGGGATGGTTCCAGCTTATGTGTCTAAGCTTATTGCTCTTCACCAAGCACTTACGTCTTAAAGATCAAATAATAAGTCATTGCTTTCTGTCCGTCAAAGTCATTTAAAGTTAAAAGGCCTTTGCTGTTGCGGGTCCGAGGCTTTGGAATAGTCTTTCTCATGAACTTAGAGACAGCACATCTTTAAATGTTTTCAAAGCTTGTGTCAAAAACCACTTCTTTTCTTTAGCTTTCGAGAGGTTGGGCTAGTATCTGGTGTATTAGTGGGTTCTGTGTTGTTTTTATGTGTTGCATGTTTTTCTATGCTGATTGTAAAGTGCTTTATAAATAAATGAATGCTGTTCATTTTTTTTACAAAAGTAAAGTTTAAAACTTTTTTTGTGTACTAAATTAAGAGAAGACACACAGGTATCTTGCTCCAACAAAAGTGACTTGATCGCACCTGATGTCATAAACATGACTTCATGAACTCGTTATATAAACTTCCCAAGAGGAATTAAACGCACCATTACAACATCTCTCCAAATGACATACAAATGTGGCTCCTGAATTATAGTGATTATATGATAATGACTATAATGGTTGCTACACCCCTGTCAATAGATATCTAACACAGATCAGTGTGTGGCAAATACGTCCACCCACATCCACGTTGTCTTTGCTCTGTTCCTTCTTTCCAGGGGAATCTATCAGATCACTGTTTGCTTTGTTATGTCCTCAGGTTTTACGGGTTAATGAACTGTCATCTTCATGGCAACTCGTGAACCTGCGTGAAGGTTACCCCAGCGACGGCACGCAAAGTCCGTGTCATCTTAAGTTGCCGCCAGTGTCAGTCACACTGAAAGTCATTACCCAGAAGCACTTGGGAGCACGCCTCCCGTCTTAGCAGGTAAATCGTCAGTAATTGCGTCGTCCGGCTGATCAGACGCAACATTCATCCCTTTTGTGCCTCGTTGTACTGATGCGGCTCACGTAAGCGGAGTTATTTACATTAGTTTATCTGTGTTAGTTGCTTTTCGTGATTATCAGTGGGGGTTTCAGATTTTCATATTCCAGCTGCCTCATTTTTCTGTTAAAGGAGTTGTATTAAATCCTCTTTTTCATTTTATGAAAATGAATCATCCTCATCTTCATGTTCATTCAATTGCCAATATGAGAAGGACAATTAAAGCAGAAGTTGAAATACTAAGAATTATTCTAAATTTTGGTTCTTGTCCCTGCTGGGAATTTTTTTTTTAGATGGTTTAAGCTGGTCTCCCAGCCTGATAATCTGTGGAAAAAAAAACAAAAAAAACAAAAAAAAACAGCAATATTGTGAAGTAGTATTACAATTTAAAATAATTTTATTTGTATTTTTATGTATTTTAAATTTTAATTTATTCCTATAATGTGAAGCTGAATTTTCTGCATCACTACTGCAGTCTTTAGTGTCACATGATCCTTCAGAAATCATTCTGATTTGCTGATTTGCTGCTCAGGTAACATTTCTTCTTATTATCAATGTTGAAAACAGTTGCACTGTTTAATATTTTAGTGGAAACTGTAATAATTTTTTATGGATTCTTTGATCAATAGAGAGAGCAGCATTTATTTGAAATATAATTTTTTGTAACATACCTGTTTAATTGTTACTTTTAATCAATATAATGTGTCTTGTTGAGTAAAAGTATTCATTTCTTACAAAACAAATCTTACTGACTTCAAACTTCTGAAGGGTTGTGTAGCTCTAATTGTACAGTAGTTTCTCAAGTCATGTTGGTCTAAAAGCATATATAAAAACCATGCCCACCTAAGCTAAGATGTTACATAGAAGAATGTCAAAGAAAGTCCATTTGCCAGTTTAAATGCCTACACTGACGCTCACGTCTGGGTGAGAAGCAGTGGCTAATGTGTGCAGCGTGTGAACATGATGTTCTCAGTGAGACAGCACGGCTCTCTGCTCTGAGCTCTTATAAAAGCAGCACATTAGTGCTGACACAAAAAGAGGTAGCAGACAAGGGGAGAGCAGAAAGAATGACAGGAGAATCACTCTCACCGTCTCCTGCTCTTTCTCTGAGCAACACCAGTGTGCTGCAGCTGCCTTATGGAGCACAGGTGTGACAGCACTGACAGTTTTATTACCACACCATCAGTTCTGTGTCATCTGCTCACATTTTTAAGTCTTTGCATCTCGCCCCCTGTCTCCCTTTCTTTACTGTCCTTTTTCTATCAACAATGGGACACTTCTATCGTTATCAACTGGCTACTAAAATTTATTTCCATGATTGTTTTTGGCTTAGCTCACCCTCAGCGTGAGCACCACCATTTAGAGCCCAAAACTGTTCTCTTGATTTAAAAAGTGTGTATATCTTTGAATCTGTATTGTGTGTGTGTGTGTGTGTGTGTGTCTTTCCTCACATGATATATCCATTATCTATCTGTCTCTCTCTCATTGTGGAAGGCAATAATTCTGTGTGTGAGTTTGGTGGTTGGTGTATAAAAAAAGCTATTGTCGCGAGCCTTCGTGCTGTGTATTCGATGTGTGTGTGTATTGAGGGAAGACTGCAGGGAGGTCTGAACGCATATCATTTCCTCTCCAGTCATTTGTAATAGACATTCAATATGAAGTCTCACTTTTTCTTTCCCTCTCATTCTTGTTCACCCATTCACCTAGTTCACTTAGTTGAAGAGCAACATTGCCCCCTATAGGTCAAAAGCTGTTATTTAGCATCAGCCTTTAGCAGGGAAGAGATAAGGGAATGTTAATAAGGAAGCCCAGCACAAAAGAAATAAAAGTCATGCTTTGGTAAATAATTATTATGACACTGAAGTTATAATTATTACATTATCATATTAATGACATATAATTTAAATTGTAGGTTAAGTTAAGTCATTTTTGACAGAACTTCGACCTGTCATCATTTTGACTTTGTGTCCTAATGATCACTTATCTCATATTTTTTACTTTATCTCAATTATGACTTTAATGTCATAATTCTGACTTTTTATGTTAGTTAGGAGCCGTCGTTATCACATAACTTTTCATTTTTGGTCAGAATTTAATTTATGATCTCATAATTATAGCTTTGTATTTTATAATTTAACTTCATTTAATTTGTATTTCAATAATTTCATAAACCATTTATCACATAATTACTGTAGGATACTTAGTATCTCATAATTTTTACTTTTTATGTCATAATGATTTACCAAAGCATAATACTTTCTAAAGTTGCAAAAATGGATCTTATAATCTTCTAATTATGTTTTTTATCTCTTAACTATGACTTACTATCTCATAATTTTGACGTTGTATCTATATATGAATAATTAATCTTGACTTTTTATAATCACAATTATTGAGGCTCTCTATGGATTTCTGTTATTTATATACAAAGCTGAGGATGTTTTTGGCCATCAGCTGTGAATCTAACTTTCACCGAAACATTTTTACATTTTTATTTAGTGTATTTATTAAGCTGGTCCCCACAGTGTAGCTGATCTCAGAATACCATGCTTGTCATTTGGTCCCCAAATTCCTATAGTGTCTGCTTAACCTGACTCACATACAAACATAGAGATGATGGGTATGCAGCAGTAGATGACTTGAGAAGAAACCATTTCCTCTCATACTGAAATGGTGCATGTCATCAAAGAAATGGGTTTAAGTGTTTCCCAAGGGTCACTGCAGCTGCTCCCAGTGTGTTCAGTATGCAACAATTTATATGACCGTCTTTCCTGTTTTTTTGTTTGTTTGTTTGTTTGTTTTGTTTTGTTTTTTTTGTACATATCATGATGATAGATGATTGAATATTGTAGCATTTATGTATTTCAGAGTCTCTGCTATTAGCTGCAATGGTGAATGGCAGAACCAACGTTTGGAAATTAAACTGTCAGTTTTAGACCCTTTTAGTTGCATTTGTCATTATGGGAAATTTAACATACTTAAATGTTCCATTTATTTCCAGAGGTGAATGAGTCTGTACATTTACACAAACTGAGCCTATTTTCATCTTTTTAAGTGCTCTGAGAATAAAATGTGAAACCCATAGAATAACCACAAGTGCTCTTTATTGCACTCGTCACACATGCACTGCAAAAGGACAATTGAGGCATATAGATTGCACAAGAAAGCTGCTTGGTGGTCAGAACTATTTTCCCCAGAATTCAAGGTAATCATCAGTAAAGATGGTACATTTACAGATTATTTAGCTGTGATCCTTCAAGATACAACAGAGCCAGTGCATCTTATACATCTCATGATGAAAATATTTTTGCTTTTACTACTATATAGTTGTTTTTTCAGTCCAAAAAGATATTATCCATGTATCAAGGAAATAAATTATAAAATTGATAATATTTATATTTTAATATTTATTTATTTATTCATGTCATACCTTTGGTCAATTAATATATTTAGAAATTGACCAAACGTATGACAAAAATACTAAGGTGTCATAATTCCATAAGAAATGCAAATGGATGATTTTGATCCCCTTTTCAGAGTTTTGGGGTAATCATACTTTTTCTTTCTTTCTTTCTTTCTTTCTGAGTAAGTTTGGGGACAATAAGGTTTTTCCTGTTGCTGCTTTTTTTTTTTTTTAATAAAGTAGCAAAGATCCATTAAATTGATCAAAAGTGACAGTAAAGACATTTATAGAGTTACAAAATATTTTAATTAATAAAAAAAATGCTGTTCTTTCGCAAACCTGAAAAACGTTTCGTTTTCACAAAAAAATTAAGCAGCATAACAAGACATGATGTTCTAAATTCAGCTTTGTCACCACAGGCATACATTACATTTATAATATATATTAAAATAGAAATCAGTTATTTTAAGTTGTAATAATATTTCACAATATTGCTGTTTTTACTGTATTTTAGATCAAACAAATTGGTGAACATAATGTTTTTGGGGTTTTTAAAAAAAAAAAATATTTCATTTTAAAATATTACTGTCCCTAAAATTTTTGTGTACTGTATGTAAATGACATCCATATTACATAAAAAGACAGCAGGAATTTTGTCTCTTTGACCACTATATATGAATACCCCATGTTCCAAGGCTCAAAAGTTTGGAATTTGCCCTGAGCAAAATAAGTCTGTCAAAAAGTGATACTGTGTTTCCTAGATAGTAAGATTTCAAGAAGGAAAGCACACAGAATGGCGAACACAATCCATCACTTGTCTACCATTATCGGCTCGGCAGTGTTTTGATGGAGATGCTCATATTCAGCATCTGTTTCACATGGGATACAGATGCATAAACGCTGCCCCACAGAGGATAACAAACACAGAAATGCAAGGCAGAGAAAATGGCTCTCCTTCATCTATATAGACATTTTGTTCGCTCAGTCTCTGACACAAAGAGGGCAGAGAGCACAGAGGATCAGCTATCACAGCCATTATCAGGAAGCCTCTAGTTCTTCCTTGTCTGAATAAATGAAAACACTCCCACACATTTATGTATCACTTTCTGTTCGTAATAATATATGTTGGAGGGGGGGGGGGGGCTAAATAATATGCTGCTTTTTCTTGGAACACACATATAGATGCACACACACATCGCACTTCACACAGCGCTCTGTTTCTCTCTAGTGTAAAGGAACATAATACAATAGCATGTGTCAATCATATAAATAGGGCAGAAATATGTCAACTTGATTATTCTTTTAACAAGCATCGCAATCACTGCCTTACTTTCTTCTGTCAGTGTGACACTTCAAAATGTCAAATTACCATACATGACACAATCAAAGTTAATATTGTGAGGTCTGGGTGGATTTATTTGTCTTTAAAAATGAGTGTAATGAGCAGCTTGCATTGTTTGATTTCTTATCTTCTGCAGGTTGGCAGTAGGTCTCATTGCTTTGCGTTTGATCTGTGTCCCCATTAACTGTAAAGACCAATGGAAATACTGTATGTTTATCACTTGATAAACAAACTACAGCTGGTCTAAAACACAGCTGCTTGAGTCCTTACTAGTACAAGGAAATATGACCATATTAGCCCGGATCTGTCAACACTGCACTGGCTCCCTATTAAACATTATATAGATTTTAAAATCTTGCTAATTACTTACAACGCTCCCCAGTACCTGAGTGAGCTCTTCATGCATTACAGTCCTTCACGTTTATAACGATCTCAGAATTCTGGCCAGTTGTTAATACCTAGAATATCAAAATCAACCGCAGGCGGTATATCCTTTTCCTATTTGGCACCTAAACTCTGGAACGATCTTCCTAGCATTGTTCGGGAAGCAGACACACTCTGTCAATTTAAATCTAGACTAAAAACGCATCTCTTTAACCTGGCATACACATGATACATTATCAATTTATGTCTTCATATCCGTTAAAGGATTGTTAGGCTGCATAGATCAGGTCAGCCGGAACCAGGAACACTTCCTATAACACCGGATGTACTCGTTACATCAGAAGAAGAATGGAATCTACGCTCATTTTAGTCTTTAGTCTTTTGTCGTTACCATTTAGCGTGATTGGCTGGATCTGGGCCGTGTCCGGGTCGGATGGGGAACCTGCGCCTGTGCATGGCAGCAGCGTGGCCCTGGGGTGTGTCAACTAGCTCATCCCTTGTGAGGGCCTTACCGACACATCAGCCAGTGGCACAGATCCCCAACAAATCGTCCCATACCAGCGTGATGAAAAAGATCTTAAACTAGATGGAACTGGATTAAATATTTTGACTGTTGCGATCCCAAATGGGACTTATGACCTGTAACTCTGCCTGAGTCAATCAAACAAGTGTTTGCTGTCGGGCAGAGGAGAACTGACCCCCAGTTCTGGTAAGCCTGGTTTCTCCCAAGGTTTTTTTTTTTTCTTTCTCCATTTTGCTGGAGCTTTGGTTCCTTGCCGCTGTTGCCTTTGGTTTGCTTGGTTGGGGACACTTGCTTGATATTCAGCAGTGTTTTTGATATGCCTGCATTGGCGCCGTTGTATGCGAACTGAGCTGAGCTGGACGATTACGTCACTGTTTTCTCCAGTGCTGAAATACATAAATTAACTAGACTAATAACTATTGATCTTTGCAATGGAATGAATCGATACAAATTTATAGAATAAACTGGACAATGACACCATTTTCTTTGGGAACTGCTGTGCAGCCAAAATTATTTGCCAATTATTACTGTAAAGCTGCTTTGCCACAATTTGCATTGCATTAGATATTAAATCAAGTAGCATTGCCAACAAAAGCTTTTTCCCAGAACAGTTTATTGGGCTATTTTGGGTTTGGATTTTAATTAACTCCTACAATGCCAAATCCTTTCAGATTCATCTGAATATGATTATCTGACTTATCTAATATTTCCACAATGCCACTTGATTTGATTTATTTTCTTTTTTTTTTTCTTTTTTTTTTTAATCTAATTCAATGCTTAAGTGTCCAAATACTTATTGGCACCAGTTTAATATCAAAACTGAAGTGTTTCCCTCTGTGGGCTTCATTTTACTGTTGATTTGTATAAATTATATTGCAATTTAGCAAGCTGTTCTTGAATACACTCAATGATTGAAAAGCTCATGGTTAATTGCAGCTGGCTTTATTCATTGCAACGGCCTTCTTGTGGCTTCTAAACAGTGCGATGTTTCCCAGGTTTCTGCTCAAATAGATTGCTTGCTGCACTTCAACTCCCACATTCAGCTTGTGAGTCAGATTGAAAACCTTGAGATTGAGGATATTGAATGCATTTTCACATTAAAAAAAAACAAAGAACATAAAAGAGTACACGAATACACATCCAAAAACACAAACTGAAATCAAATATTTAATTGAAATGTTAACCCATGACAAGTTTGAGAAAATATAAATATAAAGCCCTTTAACATACTGGCTTGCTCATGAATGAAACTTTTCAAATATTGCACTTTTGACATTATTATGAAATGAAATGTGTGCCTTAGGTCTGAATTTGGCGTTGTGACTGTAATGAAGGGACAGTCAACGGAATGGGATCCAATTGCAAGCTTTATTAAAGACAGTATAGTGATACCAGGCAGGATCAGAAACCAGCAAATGGGAATGTAAGAGGATATGCAGAGTAATAATTGTTTAACAGGCAGGTAGATTGAGGCAGGCGGCTGGCAAACAACAGTACATAAATCCAAAGCAGTAAATCCAACGGGGCAGGGAAATCAAACATGGTAAATAAACGCTCAGTAATGATCACTATAAGCAAATCAAGACGTTGCACCTGTGTGTGTGTGTGGGGTGGGGGGGGCTTAAATACTCTGGATCATAGGCTACAACTGGCTGGGGTGATCAGTGACAGTGTACAGGGCTTATGGGAAATGAAGTGCACAGGTGTGAGTGAGTGTGTGACAGTGGATTGTGGGAAGTGAAGTCCAGTGGTGAGTGGAGTGCCCTCTAGTGGTTGTTCTGGGCACTCCAGTTGAAAATCTTGACAGTGTGTTTTTTTGTTTGTTTGTTTTTGTTTTTTTGAACATGAACCAAGAAGGAGAAATTTCGGCAAAGTTTGAGGAATTTACCTTTTCATTTAGGATTTTGTAAAATGTCAGGTAATTTATTTTCTCATTGTAGGTGAGTCTGCTTATTCTTTGCTTTGTGTTATTATAAATTTCACCCAAAAATTAAACTTTGGTCATATCATTTCAAACAATTATGCAATTTTCATTGTCCTTATAAAACAAACCTTAAGTTGAACTTAATCACTCTAATTCATAATTATATCATTCAGAACCAAATGCTATTTTTTTTACTTTTTGATGCTATTGACTTCCATCGTATGGACCACAAAAAAAAAAAAAAAAAAACATGTATAGCTTCTGTAGCCTATAGGTATCGTACTATGGAAGCACCAGAAAAAGTGTGTTAAGTGTGTGTCCATTGTGCTTTCTCTTGTATTAAACTGTTATTTTTAAACCTGGGAGGCATCTCATTATGTTTGTTCATCAGTGTAATATATTTAGTGACATAGCACACTTTCCTTCCTTTTGAGTCCTTACCATCCTCTGAATCCACTATAGAAGCTGAAAAGGTCACAGCACCATGGCAACAGGGTCTTCCCTCCAGCCCGAGGTCAACATGCTCAGAGGAAAGACTGTTAATGGCATGCTTCTTGTGACATTAATAATAAGCCTCAGTTTTAAGGGGTCTTTTAATGCTGTTCTCATCACTTTGTGGTACATTATTGCTTATAATCATAATATTTTGTGGTACAGATTTTCTTTTCTTTAAATAAAATATCAAATCTATTGGTAAAATTCTGAGTTCACAAAAAACTAGCACTAAATTAATGGACAAATCATTTGTGAAGTCTTTTGAACTTTCCAGGTGCAAAGAGACATGATGTCATCATGTGAGAATTCAATGTTTTTAATTTAGACAGTTATGGCAACCCAATAATGGGCACCAAAAAAAGGTCTAGACAAATTTAACAGTGGCAGATCGAATCCAAAAAGTTTAAAGTATAAATGAGTATTTATTAAAACTTTAAAAAGATGAATAATCCTAACCCAAAAATGTAACATTAAAGGTGCAATATGTTTTCGTCCGCTAGAGGTTGCCTATTCAAAATACATGTATGGCTTCATGACGGCAAGTTTGAGCGCGGAATCATGGGAGGTGTAGTCTTCACCTCAGCCGGTGGAAAAGAAGTATGGGACTCGGGCAGAAATCGTGTTCATGGATGGGATTATTAATGTTATTGTAGCATGAAGCAGAGCAGGATCGAATGTTGTGGGAGCTGAATGAGGCCGCTTGAGCGATTGTTTAATGAGAGCAACACAGGCCTCGCGAGCAAAGGAACTTTTATTTCGCCAGCACCACTTCCTCTCTTCTAGTCAAGTGTATGATGTAAAGCAGCTCTGTTTATCTTATTTTTCGAGTGTGGTGAAAATGATGTTGTAACGTTACTCTGTGCGTTCGCTTGCCGGTGTTGTGCTGAATTTCGACTCCCTGCCAAATTATTACCTCCCTCGTTAAAGTCGCTATTTTATTGCTTAATCTTAACCCCACCCCTAATACTAACTCCTCCACCACACCTAATCATAAAACTTTCAAATCTAGGGGGGTAATAATTTCGTGGGGGTAGGATTTCGCCACAACACCAGATATTGCGAGACACTTTTTGCACACTGCAGTGGATTAGATCAATATTAGAATACCATGTTTAATTCTGGATGGATTGTGTTGATAAATGGTATGGAATTCATTTTAAAACGTATTGTATGACGGAGAAAATTCTGCATTACTGTTACTAAAAATAAACAAATAGTGCTCGTGTGGTGGCAAAATGTTTCTGCAGTTCATGATGGGTTTTGATTTGAAATAAATCTGATTCTTGAATTACTGTCTGAAGTGAATCAGTTAAAACTTGACTTTTACCCAACAAGGCTAAAAAAGCACCAATTAATGAATGCAGATTAATGATGGTAAGGGATGATTGCAAGCATGATGTTGTTTTTCTGTTTCAGGAGGTGAAGAAGATCTTAAGAATGCGACGCGTTGTCATGGTATGAAACCATGTGAATAACTGAAGTAACTTTATCTTATATTTACAGGGGTGGAGAAAAATGTCATAAAGTGTTTGTTCTTTACATAATCAGGTTTTTTTTTACTGTGTATAATTTTCTTCAATAATGCATTGCTAAAATTGTCTCCTCAACTCTGTTTCTTTTTCTTTCTTTCTCTCTCTGATAGACTTGCCTTGAGATATTCTGTAATAACTGAGAGGATGAAAAAAGTGAACTGGAGCACCTGTCCCCGTTTTTTCCTTTCCTCCCTGCACTGCTCTCCCTTATAGCGTTCAGTTCATTTCAGAGGTAATGATCCCTCCTCTTCACTTTAAAAGGAGAGACAGAGAGGACAAGAGTGTGCTAGGACCTCATAGGGAGGGCAGGTTAGTGAAAAGACCTTATCCTGTTTTGTACGGGAGGAGGAGAAGGGCTTCATCTGCTCACATATGAGCACGTCCATCCTTATTTCCCTGCCAGCCCATGCAGCAAGACTCCATTAAATAGAGGGGGAAAGAAGAAGAGAAAAATAAAAGAGGTGAGGTGAACATGATGTCCTTGCATTCGCTAAGTGATCTCTGGTGCCCTTATTCTCCTTTCCCTACTCAGCCTTATAGGATAATAGCATGCCTCTGACTCAATGCCTGAGAAAGGTTTAGAAAGAAAGACTGGAAGGATAGGGATGGTCAATGGGATAAATATGGCCCTGGAAAAAACTGTGACACTAAACTAAAAGAGGAGATGAATAATAAAATACCATATTACCTTGTCCAATAATAAAGAAAGGAATTGCAGAAAATAAGTTGCAGGTTTGAGGTAGTGGTTGGACAGAATGGATTTGAGGATAATCGCTCGCCTCTTTCTCTTTTAAAACACTGGAGATCAGATTCTTCTACTCACACTGGCAGGTCAATGTCTAGCTCCCGTCACTCTCTCTCATTTTTTGCATTTAGCAGACACTTTTTATCCCAAACAACACTTTACCACATCAGTAGAACAACTATAGTGGGTGAGAAGTAAACTAAGTGAATTATGCTGAGAAAAATAGTAATATTATGTAATATTATATAATTATGTATACATTTTAAATTGAGATTTTAGGCACAAGCAAGAAAAACTCACTGTTCAGAGAGTCAAAGCTAAAGACCTCAGTAAATGTTCTCAGCCTCTTTAAGTTGTGCAGAAGAATTCCTTATTATGTGAAATTTTTCTTGCTTGTGCCAAATGAAAACATTCATGTGAAACACCATGAGTCAAGAAAGACTCTCGGACATAGCAGTACTAAACAATGAAGGCCATTCATGTGGATTTGGATAATTGCTTTGAGGCCGTGCCTGGTGGATGGTGTTTAGCCTTTCATAGTGAGGGCAAGCAGGGCATATTAATGTATTATCATAATTATTGTTATTTGGCTGCTTTTATTATAAATGTAATATTACAATTCATATGCATCACTGCATAACCAATGAAGAATAACTGAAGAAAATAAATTAGATTAATCTGTCATTGTCTCTAAGTGAATATGCACCGTTAAAGTAGCATCATGATGCCAAAAGTTCGGTCCGTTTTTTACTTTCAGTTTCTGTAGTGAATATTTGACCCTTCGCCGGCAGTTTGATTGACAGGCGATCTAACCAATCATAACCCCGAATCCGCCATTTTGTCCTACAAAGCAGTCAGAGGAGTTAGTAAATTAACGTTGGTGAACTTGAACTTGAAAAATTGTGTGTACTCACGTCTTTCCACGCTTGAAACAACATTCCTTCTGATGTTCACTCATGTTTATTTTATGCTATAATTGAACTATTATGAAGAGATGATCGGTTCACAAGCCGCTTGAAGGAGCTACAAGATCTGTCACGACATATTAAAGAGCCACTATACGGTATTTATTGTTTAAACTTCTTTAAACTGTTTTGTATCAAAAGTAACCTGCTCTGTCTTGTCTGTCGACACTTTGTCAGTGTCCTCTTTGCTCCACTATGTGTTTTTCACTTCGTGAGAAGATGATGTGTGGCTTGAGAGCGGCATGGCTTGTCGGACATAGCGACAGTTAATAAGGGGTCAAAAAAAGGGTCAATTGACTGGCACTGAGACATCTTCACCGGCATAACTCTCACACAAAGTTTACACATGTCATTTTCATGGTTTAAAAATGAAATATTTTCAATATTGCAAAGTGGCATTTTTCTTTATCACCAGTTGCTTGCAAAATGATTCAAAAACCTCCTTCCGTTTTTTGAAAAGGAACCTCCATAATTTTAATAGGAAAGGCGTAGGACGTCCAGCGTAAGCTTTTTGAAGAATATGGAAGGCGGTCTAGCGGAAGCTGCATATTTTACTTCATAACTTTTGAAATATGGATATTTTTTTACACAAGTAGATTGTTTCGCTTCAGAAGGTCTTTAGTTCCCTCCGGAGCCATGTGGAATATGTTTATGATGGATGGATGTGGATGGAGACACTTTCTTCAGCTCATATTCTTTGGTAGCGCATTACTTCCATTATAAAGCTCGGATGCATCAGGATATTTATCAATATTTATCAAATTGTCCACATCAGAAACAAGAAAGTCCTATACACCTAGGATGGCATTAGGGTGAGTAAAGCTTGGGGTAATTTTCACTTGAAAGTGAACTAATCCTTTAAGTCATTTACACATAGGCTACTAAATGAATGCTAAAAGATGCTAGTCTTCAGCACCTAAAAGAAATGCCAATGAAAAACAAGGAACAGATTATTTGTGTGGAGCACAAACAATGATTATTTTCCTCAGTTAAGCTCAAGTGCTCAAAAACGGCTTAAGTAAACCAATATCCTTCAAAAAGGTCTCTTAAATATAGCGGATGAACAAAATAATGTTAAGTACAATGAAATAGTTGCACATTCTGATTTCAACTTCATTACCAACTGAAGCCATGTCCTCGGCTCATGAAACTGATGCGATTCAGCAAATATCTACCAATGCACTCACAATCACGTGAAGGAGCCTTATTGATAAGTTTGGTTGAGTAAGGGCAAAATGCACAAGATATAATGCCATCAATGCATTGTAGAAGGTGATATCACTTCTTTAGTAGCAGAAATAAACTGCTGCAGAAAAAGTTAGGTTAAATATAACAATTGTATTACTCATTACAAATGTATTGAAGTAAAGGGTAAATATACTTATTCCAAAATGCTCAGTTAGAGAGTAAAAGTTGCTCATATCTTTAATCCTCAAAGTACAAAATTGCCCGAAAAGATATTCAAGTTGTAACATTAACGTGTTGTCAAGGAAGCGCAAAGACCAATGCGTCAAGGGAACAAAGTCTTTTAATGAAGATTGTACACAAAACATGTCTAAACACGAACGAGAATGGACTGTGAGAAAAGACAGGGAATATATACAAGTGCAAACACAGGGAAAAACTAGGTAATTTTGATGACTTTGATGATGATGATGATGATGATGATTACAAACGAGTGGCAGGAAAAAACCAAAACAAAGAGCACATGTGACAGGACAGAAACGCACACATAACACAAGTACAGTAAATTATTAATTAATTAATTACATTTACTCAAATACTTCATACCACTGAGCCATTCTCTTTTAACTACTTTAAAATAGTTTGTCAAAACTCATTTGATCGTTCTTCATTTTCAATGCTCTTTTGACATAACTACAGAAATGTGGTACGGGATAGAGACATTTTTATGGATTGTGCTTTAGGACTTCCTCTAGACGTGTAAGCACGTGGTCACGCAGACATTCACACTTAAACCCCTTTTACTTGATTATAGGTTGCATGGAACAGTGAGATTGCATTAGTAAATCACATTGTCTATGCTCTTGTGTGATCTAAGGGAGCACTCGAAACCCATGGAGAGCATTATTACACATGCTTACGGCTCACATAAACTACCGGCACTCACCATGTTCTATTTCAAAACTAGTCCAACTGTGAGTGACTGTGGGAGGGTAATAACAGTCAGGCTTCATAAAAGGGCTTGGTAATGTGTTGTATAAGTCTTCATGAAGTCTTGAAAATGAAACCAGTAATGTGTAACACATTTCCATGTGAGTGGTGTCCACAATTGCAAACTGTATCAGTAGGCCGTCTGACCTCCATCTGGATCTTTAAGGTTTATTTTCTCTGCGCACACACACACACACACACACACACACACACACACACACACACACACGTGTGCATAAACACTCGCATGCGCATATATGAACTCGCAACAAATGTGATGCCATAAAACTAGACAAATAATGGCTAAGGAAAAGGCAGAAAGCAGAATGAACAGTGGGCTTAAATCAGAGCAGTCTATGTCCCTTGAATACAGATTTTCTTTCAATCCCTGCAAAGAAAGGATGAAAGATACAATCCAAACTGAGTCTCGCTTCCAAAAAATATACATATGAATGGACTTATATCATGATTAGATCTCACTGGCATCGAAAGGCATGTGTGCGTTTTTGTGTGTGTATATGGATGTGAATGTGTGTGTGTTCTGGGAGTGAATGTTGGATGGTTTGTGGGGTCTGAAATAGCAGTGGAGGCTGCGAAAGGCAAGCAGAGTTTATAGAGTGATATTATCAGTTTACGGCTGTACATCATCTCCCAAATCAAATCACCCCCCAGGGGGCTTTTCCCTGGCCTGCCCCCCTGCCTCGGGCCCCACTCAGAGATGGAGCTTTTTCATTTCCGTAATCGCTTCGCTGCCATACACCGCCTGAGCTGCCAAGAGCCCACAACTCCATTACTGCAGTGACAGTGTGTATATGCGCAGGTGTGTGTATGTATATGTGTGTGACCATCAGAGAATCAGTCTCACAGAGACAGAAGTGAACAGTTTATGACTTTGGATACCTATAGAGAGAGATTTTGTGAGACTCATTCATTTAATAAAAATGGGAATGGGAGGCAACATTCCAAAAGACAATGGTTAAAGTAATAGTTCATCTAAAAAATGAAAATTCTTTCATCATTTACTCACCCTTGAGTCATTTCAAACCTATATGACTTTATTTCTTCTGCGAAACACAAAGGGTAAATGTTGCAGCCAGATCTCCACGCTAAACATGACTTTATGCTCTGTATTGCATTTCTTCTGAAGCATCTTTGTGTGAGGAAAAGACACACAATTGGTTGACATTACATTACAAGAGTAGAAATTGCCTGTTTGTGAACAAATCATACTTTGAATCTTTTCACAAGAGTGCTTTGTCTTAAGTGACTGAAGTGGCTAAAGTGACGTGTCATGTAGACAAGTATGGTGTCCCATATAATAAGGTAGTTGTTGAATTTGGGTATTGGGTAAAATTAAGGGATGTAATACAAAGGCATATAGAATACTCATGCAAAACAATGCATTAACATATGGCAATAAACAGCCAATATCCTAGTAATATGCATGCAAATAAGCAACTGGTTAATAGTGAGAATGGTCCCTTCATCAGCAGTTTGATTGACGTGCATTCTAACCAATCATAACCCCGAGTCTGCCATTTTGTCTGATAAATCTGGTGTGAAGAGTTGGTTGGATCACGAGGCACTTGAAGGAGCTACAGCGATCTGTCACAACACATTAAAGAGCCACAATACAGAATTTATTGTTTAAACTTCTTGAAAAAAATTACAATATTTTAAATATGAAACTCTTTCATATCAAAAGTAGCCTGCTCTGTCTTTGCTCTGGGATGTATTTTTCACTGCGTGAGAATGCGTGGCTTGTCGGACATAGCAACAGTATAACAAAAGGGGGCGGGTCTTTGCGAAGGGTCAATTGGACACTAAAGTAGTTTTAATTTCTTTTTGCTTATTTTTTGTTTTATTCCATATTTTAACATATGTAATTTTTATTTACTTTAGGTTATTCGTCCGTTTCTCTCTCTCTCTCTCTCTCTCTCTCTCTCTCTCTCTCTCTTAATAGTTTTAGTTAGTGATGACGCTGTTTCTCACACAAAGCTAGAATACAGAAGGCTTGGAATGTAGCACATTTGTGTGTCCTCGTTAATTTCAATTGCACGGAAAATAATGACCAGTACAATTTTGAGAATTTCTCATTTTGTTTTCCATGGAGGAAAGAAAGACTTGAGGGAGAGTAAATGACAGAATTTTATTTCTGGAGTGATCTGTTCCTTTAAGTACATTTGTCTCTGTTTCTTTATTCAGAAGAACTCATTTGTGTGTCACTTATCTTGCAGAAGAAAGAGTTCAGTTATTCCCAAGTGGAAGTTGCTGAGGCTGTAGAATACTCTTGGGTATTTAGGCAGTCTCCAAATCCAAGAAAGACAGATTGGGTCTCTCAAACAAATGCTCTGAAAGAATAATCTGTAAATTAAACATCTTAATATATAATGGCAGGAAGTGTAAAGGTGCGGTGGAATCAAACTTTGAATTAAACTAGTTTTTCAAACGTTGCACAGCGGCTTTTAATGGAATGAGCTGTCGTGTCCTTCCGGCACAAGTATTCTTCTCCAGCTCTGCAGAATTGTTTTGCAAGGGTGGTCCGAATGAAGATGGAGTGTTGTGTCAGGAAGAGCGCTGCCTCATTTTTAGGGTTAGTAATTCTTATGGAGATGAAAACAGCTGGCCTTTCCCATTCCTCTATACAGAAAAGAGCTCAGATAAAGCCATTTCCTTTCATGCTCTAATGCAAAAAGCTGCCTCCACACCTCCATGTGGCTCCTGAATCATAAACAACCTTTCTTTGATGGGTTTCCGGGTACTTTTCTTTCTGATTTTCTATTTAGATGGAATATGTTTATTTTCTCTTAGTAAATGGAAAGGTATACGGAAACGATTGAGTGGTTAAAAACAAAATCCATCTGACATAATGCAAGATGTCATGTTGTGTTTTTGCATTTTTATTCTTTGGATAAACAGTCTTCAATTGTTCTTAAGGCCACTATAAATTCAAAAATATTTGGCATATAAATATTAATATTTATTAGTTTATTGTGACTCTTATAGCCTATGACATTAGGAATTTAAAAACAGTTACTTATAAATATGAAAAGACAACAGTGGAGTTTCATGTCTGATTTCTTTCTTTCTCTCTCACATTGATTCTTGTATGTGGTAGAAATATTTTGGCCATGACAAATGAGTCAGTTTGAACATGGTAATGAGTTTTATAAAATGTGCCAAAAGAAAACATGCCAACAATGTGGTAATGATGCTTCTGCAGCATTTTGAAAGTAATTATTTTTAACTCAGAAACAAGACCTCCCTTTTAAGGTTCAAAATTTGCAACGTTGTTGGGCTATAGCTGGCAAGATTACCGAGGTGCTCTACGATTCTGCTGTGACTTGCAGATGGATTTTTTTTTTTACTGCTGTGCGTTTTGACAGTTATTTTCACAGTTGAACAAAGTAGTTATGCGAGCAAGGTTAATGCAGATCAACCCTGTCAGCTGCTAATGCAGAAAAATCGCTGTCTGTTTTTGGAATATTGATTCTCTTCACTGTCTCTCAGTGATTACCGCTCATCACGCTTGGTGGCTGTCTTTACAAGTGCACTCCTGCCGAGCCTGGCAGGTGACATTTGAATATTACTATACCATGAATCTGAGGAAACAAACAAAAGCATTTTTGCATGACAGAAGATAAAGATACATTGTCGATTATAGCATGTGGGCTGTTTGTTGAAGAAACGTCTCTCTTGAGTGTCTAGAACATTGGCAAATTAGCTGGTAGCTTGGCTTGGTGGATTGTGCACTTGAGCCCTCTTACATGGGTTGCAGTTTCAGATCTTTGGATAAACCGAGGTCTTTTACATATATTTGACCTCTGTACAAGAATATGTAAATCTGGCTAAAGTGGGAGTAAGCGTTCTTTGATGTTAACTAACTGTAAGCAGTCTCCCAAGGTCATTTGAGAAATATCTTGTCCCATGAGCACATTTATGGTCTAATTGGTGTTGTTGTTTTTGTTTTTCTTTTTGACAGTCATCAGCAAGAAAACGTTTAAGAGACAGCAGCCGTGAAAACAGCGCTCGCTGACACTACCTAGAGACATAAAGGGGCTGACGATGAAACATTTTATCTTTTAACATTACTTGCAAGACTTTTTTTAGAATATAAGGCATAATCATTTTACTTTGATTGTACACCAGGGTAGTCATTACTCTGGCCCCCAGAGAGAGAATGTAAGAGCAAGCAGACAGTGGCTGGATCAAAACCATTCATGCATCAAAAATGCCAGAGCCAAAAAAAATAATAATAAAACATAAATTGAATTACAAAGATATGCATTCATAAATAAGAGGCAGAATGACATTCAAAAGCATTTACTACAAAACAATGAGACTGCACTTTATACACAGATTGTCCAGTATAGATGTAGCAAACAAAACAATAAAAAGGTGCATTACACTTTTTTCTGTTAAATAAAAGGCTTTTTTTTTTCTTCTTGATGGCTTAAATTGGTTGAAGCTCAGGTAAATATACATTTCACAGTAGAATTTATTTGTATTGATGCTAACAAACAATGTTATTTATATTCACAGATATTTTTAGGTGTTGTGGTTCTAGCATTCAGAGATGTACCATTTAAGTGTACTGACAGCTCATAAAATGTAAATTTGTTTGCATATAAACAACTTTAGAGGCATACAAATGTTTGTGAATCTTAGTTTAATTATCTATGTGTTATATGTAATGATATAATTAAATTTTGTTAATGATATGCCATCCATTTAACGCATTTAGCTATTTTAACATTAGAATGGTTTAATGATTGTGTTCATTTTAATATTACCACAACATCAGTGATGTATAGCTCATATTTATTAGTTATAGTTTCCATTAAAAAAGGTCTTTCTAGGGCAAAAGTTTCTTCATCGTTTTCTTATAAATGAACTTTGTCACCTGTGTTTTTACCGGTTCTCTGAAGACTGGCTGTAAAGGTAAAGATTTGTACATCTCTAAAGTTGTACATGTGTAAAATGATGATACTGAAAGTTTCAGTGTCTAGTCTAACTTGGGGGCGGAAATGCATGTACACTTTATGTACAAATAAGAACATCCTGTAACGAAACACAACAGAAATCACATCATTGTAAGGCGCAAGCACATATACACGTGTACACAACATATGCACATCAATACTCAAACGTGTCCACCACACATATTCAAAGTGATTGAGTACTCATATGCACATCACAACAAAGGAGGGTCTCTGAATTGATTAAGGGCTCATCAGCGTGAAATAAGAGATTAATTTGGTTTTGAGATGAAAATCCCGGTTACCATAATTATGGTAGAGTGAGTAATGGAGTGTGTTGTGATTGGGAATTGCTCCACAGCTGCAGAGTACCTGCCAGGTCTCCGAATACTGTCAAATCAACCAAAAATCATAACACACATTATTGCTGCAATTATGAGCTACAATCACTGTTACACATCAAATTATCCATGAATCCCTAATTGAGAGGACATGTCCATCATGTTCTTGTTTGGTCTTTCCTTATAGACACTTGGTCTCTTAAGTAATTTGTCAACATTAGCGTGAAAAACCAAATATGTGTGAAAATTTATTATGCTTTTTACATTGAAGTATAGACCTATTCCAGGTTTAATAAAAGTTAAGCTCACAGCATGTGTGGCATATTTTTGACTACCACAATATAATGAACAGGGCCAGTTTTGGAGGAGACTTTATTATTATTTATTATTTCATGTGTAAATCTGTTTAAATCATTTTCATGGGGTCATGTTATCTTGGCAATCAAGTTATAAAACGATATATACATTAATGCAGAAAAGAACAGTAAGTACTATTAAAAATGTGAGTATTTGAACATTACAGATAAGCCTTGTTCACTTCAATTGTAAGTGCATCAATGTAACCCAGATTTTTGTTTCATAATACAGGGTATTTGTTTCATAAATGTAACTAGTATTGTAGTATCCCTTTAAACAGTATCCCAACAAACTATAAAACAGGCTTAAGGTATTTAAACACTCAATATTCACTCCAAACTGCAAAAGTTGTGGAGAGTTCCAGAGCCAGAGAACTACAACCCAACTCATTACTACTTCCATTTAAAACAATTAAAGACCTCCTAGGCAGAGAGAGGTAAAGTTCTGACCTCATTTGAAACTAGTTGAATAGTTCATTAGGTTTCATATTAGCCGAATTGGCTTTGTTCTTCCCATTTTGGAGCTTGAAGGTGTAAAATTAACCTAGACCTACAGGAATCATGGTTTGATAGCAGTAACAGTACGAGTATGAGTCATTGTAACATTATTGCAGGTCAGAGGCAATGAATAACAAACTCTTGACAGGGCACACAGAACGACCACTGGGGAACAAGCTGGATGAAGAATCAGATTTATAATTTGATGACATCAAAAAATGATCTTGACATATTACCAGAAATTGGACTGCCATTAAGATAACTGGATGGAATAGAAAATCATTTCAGTCAAATATAGATTATGGTCATTTGAGGTGATACATGGTGCACAATATGATTTGATAAGTTAGTTTGCGTCCGTGTATGTGTGTGTTCATGAGAATGCACACACACAGTAGCATATGTGTGTTATGCACAAAGAGTTCAGGTGCTGAGAATTGGAGAGGAGGTCACATTGTCCCAATCTAACGGCCATCAGCCTAATGTGCTATGAGACATCATTAAAAACCCATCCTAGAGGCTGTCAATCACACTAACGTGAGAACGAGGTAGAGAGAGACAGAGTGAGAGGCTTAGGGAAGGAGAGAAGCTTAGGGAATAGAAAAGAGAAAAGGAAAGCAGTTTGTGAAGGTTAGTCTCCTCCTCTTCACTTCCTGAGAAATGATAGTGTGATGGCTTAGGGCTTGAGAGGGCTGATCATCAGTCCATGTGAGAGACTTAAGCCGTCATCAAAGAAACAGACTGTCTTAGTTCTGATCTCTCCATATTCACAGAAATGCACAGTACGTGCTTCTGTTCAAACTCTTGCAAAAGTACTGCAGTGGTAGCTTGGATAATCAGTGATACGAGTATTGTGATATTTTATATTTAGTGTGCTATAGACGGCAAAATATTACAGCAATTTTTAAGTATGTTGATTCGTACGAAAATGTACGAGTAAGATTGTACGAATTAGCCACCTCTTCAAATACTTATAAATTGCTGCGAGATTGTTTTAATTTGGTGGCTAATTCGCACGAATTCGTACAGCCACACATGTTTTCGTAAAGTAAATTTAGCAGCGATGTCAGGGTCTTTCCTGGTGACTTTTTTTTAAAAGTTATCCACTTCGTAAAACTACTTACAAATTACCGTGAGATCGGGTTCGGTATAGAATGATTTCTTTATTCATAAAGCATTTATGATCTCCACCAGAATCACATTAGCTGATAGATTCAAACTAAATTTGCATTTGCTGAAAGAAATAGCAGTGCTTGTTGAGTGCGGTCATAATAGCGAAAAGTTGGCAGAATTGTCCATTGTCAATAGTGTAGAGTGGGGGGGGAAAGAACCCTTTTTGCTCTTGTGTTGTGTATTGTGAATGACAGTAGATGTGTTTTTGTGTTTCCCCCCATTGCACTTTCTAAAGGTGGTCCTTAATACAAGTTTTGCTCTCTGTCGTTAAAGTTTATCTGCAAAGTAATAAGACTCACTGAGTGTGTTATAAATGTGTATGTGTGTGAGTGTGTCTGTTATGAACTGATATTGGTCTCATTTCAGCATGGCTGCTAGGAGGTGTCCACGCTGTCACCTGTGAATCCTATTAACTTCTTATCATCCAGTGATTAATGTTTGCTTTGAGGCAATACAGGGATTTTGATATCCGCGTTATCCGCTAAATCGCACAATATGTTGACATCGTCTTTGACATTCTAATAAACAAAGCAATTACATCTATGTCAATCTGTGAATTGCTTATGATGGGATCCAAAATGGTGATCGAGTCTGGTCTCCTACTCAAATGGCACATCGTAGTGAACTTTAAAAGTATTTTGTGCACTGCAGATTCATGTTAGTTTTTGTGTGTGCTAGAGTGAGAATGAGGGAAGTATGAAAAGACAAGAGACCCTCAGCCATGGACTCTGGCATTTTAAAGGTCAACAATGACATCATTGATTAGAATCGTCTGGGGAACTAGATGCTCCAAGGCAAAGAAGGGAAAATCTATGACGAACACTTGCACAATGAAAGCCAAAGAATTCACATCATGTACCGTGCACTCACTTCTAAACCCATTACTGTCAATGTAGATGGATGTGCAAACACTCATATTTAGTGGGATTAGCTACTGTTATGTTTTAACTGGCAAGGCGAAGAAGAGAACTATAATTAGAATGACAATTCCATGAATCACATAGAAAAGCTTAGACACTGGAATTCATTAAATAGCCTATGCAAATTAGCAGACCATAATTAGATGTTTGTCAAACGAGCTGACAGATTAGCGCTTAACACACCTGATGTTTTTTTTTTTACAGGCATGAAATATGGAATAGAGTTGGAGGAATAAACCCTTGCAAAAAGTACAATGGTGTTACTCTGGTCAATAGCCAATAGTGAAACTTTACTAATTCTGGGTCACTAAGAATGAAAATGATGCTTAAAAACTATGGCTGTATAATTTTACATTAAAGATATGCTTTTGGGTCAGTATATACCGCACTTGACTTGGGAATGGCAGAGGATAAGTGAACCAGAAATGACTAAACTTTGATTGGATCTATGAATAAATTTATGATTGGGTTTGGACAGTACTTGATTTTAAGACAAAACAATGAATGATGCTCTCTGAAGCTGGTATTGCAACATACGTGCTGTGCATTTCATCATGTTATTCCCAGAAGTCATGGATGAGGCGTTCGTAATGAAGCTTACATCACTCTGCTGGACAAATTGCCATATATCAAGTCTAGAAATCATACAGGGGAGCAAAACTCAATTCATGGAGGGAACCCTGTTAGTTCCAATAGGGTTCCAACCCAGTTCCAACACACATACCTGTAGTTTTAAAATAAGCCTGAAAGACTGAAGGAGCTGGATCAAGTGTGTTTAATTAGGGTTGAAACTGCACAGGGCTGTGGTCCTCCAGGAACTGAGTTTTGCACCCCTGTCATACACTCTTATTTGTCAGTGGTTGATTTTGCAAAAAAATACTGATATAAAGTGTGCAGAGATGCCTCGCACTTGGGTGAACAGTGCAGATAACTTCAAATGGAGCCCATCAATGCTTGCAGATTACTGCTGGAAAGTGATAAGAGATGTTCCATTTAATGAATAGAAGAGGCAAGTCAAGAAGCAAGAGAATAGGACTAAACTATAATCGTTTTTTACCTTATTTTTCACAGTAAATTTTATTTATATAACCATTTTGCTGATTTTAAATTGTTATAAACAGGACAGGCGACAAGTACTGTCTACACAATATACATAGACGTAACATGTAAAAAACAGATATCTTGGAAATAGTTGTTTAAATTGGTATATTTAAATTCAGCAAAATTGCATAATTAATAGCACATTTTATATCTGAAGCAGACAATTTCTAAAAAAAATTGTAGACCAGTGTTATCAGTGGTTCTATATACACTGATGAGCCAAACATGACCAATCACAGGTAATTATTAAGGTCAGAGTAGATTAGATGGTAAGCAAACAATCAGTTCTCATAATCAACCCAATGGATGCAGGAGAAATTGGCAGGAATAAAAATCTGAATGACTTTAACAAGGGCCAAATTTTTATGGACTGTGTCAGAGTATCTCTGAAATGGCAGTTAGCTTGTGGGTTGTTTCCAGTCAGCAGTGGTGAGAATTTACCAACAGTGGTTTGAGGAGGGACAAACCACAAACCGGCGAAAGAGTGTTGGGCGCCCACAGTACGTCGATGCACAAGGGCAATCAAAGCTATACAATCTGGTCCGAGCAAGGTCTACTCTGGTACAAGCCATTCAAAATTTTAGTTATGTTATGGGAGGAATGTGTCACACTCTGTTTCATTCCGTGTCAAATTATCCAAATTTCAGAACCTTCCCTGGCTTATTTATTTATTTATTTTTAGTATTTTAAAAAAAAAAGACTAATGTGGGTCACTTTGCACACAGCTGAGACTCTTTTTTTTTAAAGAGCAGTATCGGAAGAACAAATAATGTTGAATCTAGAAATGTTTTTTCTTTTTTTCCTAAGATGCCATTAATATTGTTTTTTCCAAATTTTACTTACATACTGTACTTTACATCCGTGACATTTGGCTTTCTTCTTCATTTATGTGTTTCTTTCATCCAGAAAAAAAAAAAAAAATTAGGGTTATTCTTTTCAATGGAATTATGTTGCAGAGAGGGAAAGATAAGAAATTTTGCAAGTTGAATTGATTTTATATATATATTATAATTCTAGAATTTCTAAGTCAGCTTGCTATGTATCATTTCACCATAACAACTTCAACTGTGTGGGAGTGTAGAGAGCTTTTAACATTCTGGAAGGAAGTTTTTGAACTGATTTGTTATTTAACTGAAGAAATTGTTATTGTGGAGGCCAAATTACATTTATTGCATACATACCCTGTAATTTGAGTGGTTAATGGAAGAAAATGCAAGCTAATAGATTTTTGTTATATACACCAAACATGTAATTACTTTAAAATAGAAAGATATCCAAAGACCTTCCTCTACTTAGTGGGTTAAAGAAATGTCTTGCTGCCTTGTTTTGGAAAAGTTGGCATATATAGTTAGAGGCAAAATGGAGCTCCTGTTTGCAATTTATAACCACTTAGATATTACATTCAAGATCATTTGTTATTTCACTGCTGAGATACATGGTATTGTATGACTGAAAGTAAAACACTATTGCTCTTGTTAATGCTTTTTTATTATTATTATTATTCAGCAAGGAAATGCATTAAATTGATCAAAAGTGACAGTAAAGACTTTTACATTGTTACAAAAATAAATGTTTCATTTAAGCTTTAGACATTGCAAAACATTTTTATTTTAGTAATAACATTTCACAATATTACTTTACTGTATTTTTGATCAAATATATCATAAAAGCGTAAAAGACTTACTAAATATTATTTATTTTTTTTAAATGGTGGTATATTTTTGTCTCTCTGAAAACTGACATATCTTTTATACATATTTGTGTTTTTTTTTTGCTATGCATTTACTATCAAAGACAACTAGCTGGGTGACGTTCTAGATGTTCTGCACTGTTTATCTTTCAATATTAACAGTTTATCTTTCAGTATGAAAAAAACTCCAATAAAAACCTTTATGTAACTCTAGTATGATATGTGCCATTTGTCCAATTAAGTAACTTGGTACTACTGTCATTCCTATCATTAAGTGTTAGTGTCTGCTTAAAACTTTTTGACTGTGAGCCCGAGGAACCCAATAAAAACAGACGCAAAGTCTTTCCACAGAGCACTTTTATTGCATCTACTTACAAAAAGAAGCATTACAAATGTATTACTTTCAAACTGTCTGGGGCCGAGTGTGTTCACTGAACTCTTAGATTAATTGAATTTCCTCAGTAGAAACATTGACAAAGTGAGACTCTAACTGCTGGAGAAAAAAAGGCAGAGCTTTTCCAAGCATGTCTCACTGCACCATACAGATACTGTACTGCAGTTCAGTTATGTCTCTCTCTCTCTCACACACACACACATACACGGTCTCTTTCTCTATCTCTCTCCGCAGGGTAAATTTAATTTTTGGAATGGAGGGGTGTGAGAATAGGCCATGCGAGTGGATAGGGTGATGTCGGGTGAAATGATGCAGAGCAGAAAGGCAGAATGGGATGGGAATTACAGCCGGACTTGGTAATGGGAAGCCTGGAAACAGACCAAGTTAATAAAGCCACCGGCACTCCGGCCTGAGCTTGAGAGTGATTCAGGCAAACTGCCCAATCCAGTCATTAAGCTGATGATACAAATGAGAAGCGAAAAAGGAGTGTGCTCGTGCATATACGCGATTATGCATTTGTGTGTGTGTGTGTGTGTGTGTGTGTGTGTGTGTGTGTGTTTTAGAGGGACACCGTACAGCAGACTGATTGGTGCCTCTTCAGTGTGTGGAAGAATAGTCTTGATTCTGGCTCCTGTCTTTAGCTTGTGCATCTCATGATTAAAACCAATTACACTCTTGAATCCAAGTTCCTCCCCACCAACATACAAGTGTAATTGTCAAAGGAATCAAAAAATCTCACTCACACTTATTTATTTATTGTAACTACTAGCTTTGTGTTTTTTTGTTGTTGTGTTACTTTTGGTTCTGTTTGTTTTCTTTTGAGCACATTAACCAACATATCACAGCATGATTGCTAGTTTGATATTTCTTTTACCAAACAGTTCAATAAACAAGAAGTTGAGCAGTCTGGTTTTGGTCCACTAGCGAAAAAAGCCTCAAACGAAGCCACAGCACAGTTGCACGTCTCCGAACAACACAAAGTGAGTAATGGCTCTACTGAATGTATTGGTGTTTTTGAACAAATCGCTAAGTGATTTGATTAACAATGATAGTTATAAAGATAACTAAATCCTTCAAATTAGATGTTCAAAGTCCTGACTCATGTGGTCATAGACACTCCCAGGATGTCCTTTGAAAAAGAGTAGGGGTGTAACCCCGGCAAAAATTTGCTCATTGCTCCCTGTCCATTATCAAACAACAGCCTTCAGCCGTGACTGTATTCATACCTTATTGCTAAACACTGATAATTTTAAAATAGCATCCACATATGACAGTAATGTTCTGCTTATTTGATCCTCTACCACTTTAAATGCTCAAGCACTTTAAAATTGGGTGAAATCTGATAAATAACAATTGTCTCTCAATGTTTTTATTGTTCATCAGCTCTAAATAATAATAATAATCATTCTGAAAGTGATTCCAGCAATTTCATTCCTCTGTTTTGTTATAGTTACCTGTGGTATGGACTCAGTTCTCATAGATTTGGATTAAAACATATTTATAATTATCGTCCATGGTGTGAACAGCCCTTTAATTGGTCCTTTCCTTCCTAAATGAAAAATTCCAATACACAGACATAGCATTAGGTAGACTGTTAATGATAAAAATGATGACACTTAATGAATTAACATTTTAATACTCAATGGGTCCCACTTTATATTAGGTGGTCTTAACTACTAAGTACCTATGACAATAATGTGTCTTATTGATGTTTCTTATATTGATTTTTATTATTATTTCAAATTTTATCACATATACAGAAACACTGAAAAGCAGCTAAAAACTGTGGTGCATGTAACTGGAACATGTAACAAAAACACATGTATTTTTCATTAACATTGCACTGTGCCTCCACCGCGCGATTGTGCCGCTGAGTAACCTTTGTGCGTTGTCCATATGGTTTTGAGATATGAAATTAAATTCTTCTGTACAGCTGTTGTTAATTTTACATGTATATTTTTTGTATGTATATTGGGAGTTTTCTTCTCCCAATTCTAACAGTGATGCTTGATTCAACTTACCACGTCTACTACCTGTGCAGATATCAACTGCACAACTGGGTTGTAGGTTGCCAGGTTGAAATTAGTATGATGTGATGATTAGAGAGTAGAATGTGTTTCATACAAGATCTGGCAACTGGACAACCTTGGAATAATATATTGATGTGATTCATATAACAAGGTTTGTGCTATACAAATTCCCAGGAGTTTACCGGGAGAAATATCAAAACGGGAGGGGGGCGGGAGATGGGTGTGAAATACGGCAGACTCCAAAGAAAAAACGGGGGTGTTGACAGCTATGTTTCCATCTAAAGCATTTTCAAAGCAAAGACAGTCTCCTCGGAGCATCCTGTTGTTAAGTGGGCTCAAAGGTGAAAGGGGAGCTCAGAAACTCTTCATGTGACCTTTAGGTTACAAGCTCAAACTTTATCCATGACACCTTGCAACAGAAGCCCTTTTTTCCTCAAAAGCACTGTATTGATTCCCTTCCCCATGGATGTTTTGTTCACGGCATGCAATTGTATGCGGATGCATTCAGACACCGGTAAACAAAACATTCTCTTTTCATATTAGCACACCATAATTGTGTGTGTATCTTTATGTGTAGGTGTATGTTTGTTCCTATGAATGAATTTGTGGCTCTGATCCCAAATAATTTCCTGTTGTGGGCCTGAGTCTGTCAGGCAGACTGATGGTAACCCAATTAAGTTTCTTTTACATGTTTAATTTTGTTTCCTTGCTTCAGCAGTTGTCAGGTGCCAGACTGTTTATTCCACATTTTGATAGGCTTTAACATATTACATCTACACACTGCTGAAGGAACTTATGCTACACATGCAGTCAATTGGTACAGAATTATTTTATGTTGATTTGACAAAACCAACACCCAGTTAGTCTTATTTTTGTTATTGCTTGTTTATTATTTTCTTGGCTGTGCAATTTTACACCTTGGCTTGGATAATATGTTGCCATTTGGTTTTTACAACCATCCCCAATAGATTAAATATATTATTTTGAGTGTATGGTGCTCTCAGACAACAACTGTACTGAACATAGAATGAATAATCCATTTAGATATGTAATGTAGTAATATATTGCAGTTGTTGTTCAACATTTCCAAGGGCAGCCAAGCCATGATTTCTTTGAGCTGTCACCTGACAAGGTTAGTATCCAGCATTTTAATATTTAGCCTTTGGAAAACTCCCATTGTGTCCAGAGAAAAGACAGATGCCTCAACGTTAACTTGTGAATGATGGCCATAAACAATCGTCTATGTCACACAAAAAAGACGCTCGCACAAGAAATTGCTCAGCAATCGATTTGTTGTTGAAAGCTAAACTTTGCATCCCGTTGTTGCTTCTTTTGTCTGCATAATCTTTTTGAAAGCAGTTTTTTCACTAGTCACGTTCTGTCAATTGCAAATATGGACCAATTTTGCACTTATCTTGAAGCCACAATCTTGTTCTGTGAAGGTTTTTACTCTATTTAAAGCAAAAATAATGGGATAAACCAATGCAGCAGTGAATTAGATTTAAATTAAGTATTGTGCCAGTACACAGCATTTAATGTCTGTGAATTAAACCTTGAAGTTAAATCAACAGATAACTGCTGGTCTCCTACATATAGAGAATGATGAATGAGACATGTTCAAAAAGAGGAAGTAAGACAGTGTGATGCACAAGTCATCTTAGGTAGACGTTTCTCCTAATTCAGATTATTTCACTCCATCTTTCATCAAGTATGCAAACCTGGTCTCCCCTAGTAGACATCCAGGTGATGGCTATCTTACATCCAAAGTCACCACTGCACATTTATTCGACTACCGTATGTAGATGGTAAATTGCATCAAGTTATGCATAGAGAAATGGGCCCATTGGAAAACGTGTGTGCCTCTATCTTCATTTTTACAAAATTCCAAAAATGTATCTATTCATGCAATTCATTGCAGTTTCTCTGCACTAGAGGATGTCAAACAGCAACAACTTTTATTCCTTTTCTCACAGATTATAATTACAAGGCGAGTTTATCAATTAATGAAGACTTATTTTCATGTGCTTTCTTACACAGTATTTTGTTATCACTTTGGAACATTTATCATGGTGCATCATTTGTAAACTAATGCATTTTGATGTTTCCCCACATAACCAGCTCCATATTTATGGCCTTTTTGATGTAGTAAACTTGCTTGGTATCTCATGGTACAGCATTTCATATGTGATGTGAAGCGCAGTCAGGGTAAGAGAGATCAAAGAAGAAGCAAGCTAAAATGCCATGGTTGCTTCAACAATTGTGTTTGTATCTCGCGTTAGCTACTGTTAATACTAATGGTTTAGGTTATAAAGGTTATGGCATAAACTTTTTAGCGTCACTCATTTAGTTTCTGAACTCAGTACACACAATCAATAAATAAAACGTTAGCAGATTCAACGTTAGTCTGTTTTGGACAAATCTAAAAGCACTTTTAGTGCCACTCGATGAACATTTCACTTTGAAATTGTCGCAAAACATGCAAGAAGCACTGTAATATCACTTAACAGAGATGTTGTCACACGTTTTTTCCGCTGACCCTGGGTTGCAGAAGAGATTGGCAGATGGGTCCAGACTGCTTCGTTTTCTGTCTCATTTTCAAAGTGGAAGAACTTAAAGTTTTATACCATGTGATAACTTCACATTTCAGTGTACATGGCAAACTATTTTATGGGGGGTTCGAGTCATTCTTTATCTCTCTTATCTCTTCATAAAAAGTGGGGTTAAAAAAAGGTTAATTCTGTGATTTGCAAAGCTATTAATCTGGAGGATCTCTGGTATTTTGATCTGTGAGTGTCTGTATTGTGTTTCTGCTTTACAACATAATAGTATTAATGCCCAGTTGTGCACATGGTGTCTGGAGGTTCCGAAGTCTTTGCAAACACTCAGAAATCCACATGGACCAACAGTGCCATCTACTGGTGTGATGATAGAGAATAAAGACTGTATATAAAGGCTTTGTTTCCAGCACGATTTGCTTATTTTGTGAATTTACCCCAGTTGCATCATCTATTTGTAAAAGAGATTTATCTTGTGCTCTTTATTTTTCAACTCGCCCGTCTCTCCTGGTTTTTCCCTCTATATCCATGTAAAGCCTGTTAGCAAAAGACTGTCCAGTGTTGAATAAATGAGTACTTTTTTTTATAAACAAATGATTGCCTATACTGAACATGAATAAGAGCAAAATATCTAAAATCCTTGAGATGATTAGTATAGACCAGTGAGTTATTCCAGAAATGGCTGGATCCTCATGCTGCACACCAAATTTTAATGCCTGTACCTGCACCTTTCACTACAATGATGGTCCTTGTCTCATTGAAGCACTCAGAACGAGCACTTGAAATCCGCCAAATGCTGCACTTAGTCCCATTATACAAACCAGTCTTAATGAGATTTCATAATGGAAGTGTCAACTAGAGAAAGAAAGTAAAATGGCCCACTTGAGTTATGCCAGCTATCAGGTCAAGCGCATAGAATCTCTTGAGTTTATAATCACAGCACTAACTCCTGCTGCGTGGACTTATGGACATTTTTGTATTTGTTGAGTGTTTCCTTTTTTCTTTAATCAGCAAAGAGTGATCGTGTATGCATGATCGATGGAGCAAGAACGCAAGAGGAAGTGATATAGCAAACAAGAGGACACATGGAAGCTTAGGATAAGAACAGAGTCTAAATGTGAGTGAGAGATCTTCAGAAACTGTGGTAAAAATAAGTGGATCAGAAGTTGAAAGGCAAAATGGAAGGCTTATCAGCAAGTGACTCTCAACATGAGGTAGATCATTGTACAGGGGAAGGAAAGGTGTAGATGGAGGACACAGGAGGGGGTTTGTTGGGGTTAAGAGTAAAGCTCGGAAAGATTTTCTGAGATTTGCCTTTTTCCTCTATCACACTTTTACTTTCTGAGAGACAGCGAGAGACCCCTGCGACCTGTGAGCCCAGCATGTGAAGCTAAGACTATCTATATGAAGAAGTTCTGTCTACCACAAGTGAGACACATACACACAAACCACAGAATTGCCACTGTCCTTTTCTTCACTTTTTGAGTCAGAGTAGATTATTAGCATGTACATACATACAAAGAGAGGGAGAGATTTCTAAATATAGACATTATAGTCAAATGTCCTAGGTGGTCCTTGGTCAATGAAAGCTGCGATAGAGTCCTGACCGTCTGCTGTCAGTCTGAAAGTCTGGCTATGTGGGACTAACTGCTTTGGGGCCTTATGCTGAGAACACACTAAAAGATTTTTAAATCTTATAAGATTTTCTAAATATGAGACCTCAAACAGGACAATAAAATCATAGATTTTACTACGATGTGACCAGGAAAGCACACCACACACTAAGATTCACAACCAACCAGCGTCCCGTCTGTGAACACAGGAAATCTTGCAAAATCCCTCGCATCGAACATGACTTTAATGTAAACAAACATGATGGACAATTGGCAAGAAGAAATGGCGCTTATAGTGTATGTACTGCTTTTTACTGGCATTTTTGAAATTGAGATTTATATATAATCTGAATGCTGAATAAATCACCTTTAAAGTTGTCCAAATGAAATCCTTAGCAATGAATATGCACTCACAAAAATACATTTTTGATATATTTATGGTTGGAAATTTACAAAACGTCTTCAGGGAACATGATCTTTACTTAATGATTTTTGGTATAAAAGAAAAATGGATAATTTTGACCCATACAATGTATTGTTGGCTATTGCTACAAATATACCCATGCTGCTGGTTTTGTGGTCCAGAGTCACATTTTGTCCTCTGGCTTCTCCCCACACAACAGGTTTTCTGAACGTAAATATTCAACATGTTGAATATTTGTGATTTGAGATCGGTGCAGAACAGATTCTGTCACTCTTAGCACACCTTACAGCACATGAAAATCTGATATGATAATCTGTAGAACCATCAGGATAATAGGGACTTTACTTAGGATTGTTGGAAGGGGATTATCTTGTAGTGTGTACCCAGCATTAGTCTGCGCAGCAGTAAACTCGGGACCCGATTCTGCGCAGTAGTGAGCGTGAGGAGGAGCCGTGCGCTATCAAGGCCCCGCCCACACTCTCTCAGAATCATTTAGTGTTTAACGCAGAACAACGTATTATGCTGGTGTAAAATAAACAGTTCTGGAAATGTAGAAATGAAAGTTAAAGCTTCAATCTCCTCCCAAAAATCCTGAAAAAAACCTGTTGGTGCCAATCACAGCTGTCAATCATGACGTCACACCCCCGTTTTTATAGCATCAAACAACTAACTAAAACTAAACTACACATATATACATATATGTATTCATACAGAGTCTTACCTACCGCAAACCTTTGAATTGTATATATGTGTTTGTAGGTAAGCACAATTTTAATTAGTTCAATTTAACAAAAGTGTACATATCCAGATCTAGCACAAACAGTAGCATCCAACATTTTGTTTCAGTTTTGTTAACATGATGAACAGTGTGTTACATTAGAGTTTTTCTGTATGTCTGGACTTTGCTTTTAAACATGCACAGACACACACTGCAGAGATTTCAATCTTCAAGTCTCTCTTATCTGCGCTTCAAATATCTTAACTTGATTTAGCCTGCATTCCCTCTCTTCTTTTGTGGCTCAAGCCGAGAGACGTGATGCTTAGATGTTTTTCACACGTTATTTTCTTTATTTATTTATCTATTTACAAATAAACGCTTCATGGCACGCATAATTGTGCGAGACAGCATCTCATGCCATCAATAAGTTGTGCAGCTCCTGTCACAACCACAGCCAGGACTGCTCATTCTCTACATTACACAACATTAGCTCACCAAGCCCAGTTAGAAAGATGCCTTTGTTTGGTGATTTACAGTGATCCAAGTTTCTCTAGGGTGGTCTTGGTGGGAACTCTGTCGATATTTACCAATGCTGTGACAATTTGGATCAGGCTGCAATCAAATCCAAGGTTTTAAATGCCTTCAACAGCTCAAATGATTGTGTTCGCCTGGCAGTTTTGACATTTTCTTTTCAGCGTGTCTATGCACTCTATTGCGGCAGAGTTTCAATCGAACATGTCAGGAGAGCAGACAATCCCTTTCAACGAGTGTCTTGTCAGTTTTGTGTGATTTGTGTTACTGAAACACCTTTGCACAGCAGTTTAAACGCCATTGTAACAAGACCAGACAATCGAATATTGCTGAGAATCGTAAAAACTCCAAAGCTCCAAACTTTTGGGCGATCCAAAAAGCAAGAGGAGAAAACTGCATGAGACCAGAGAGGAAATGAGCCAGACTCTCCTATGGCTACAAAGCACTGTAAAATCACCTCCCACCATCAGACTCCAGAGTGGGTGGATGCTGAGGACATCTTCATCCCAGATATCTGAGCAGGACTGCCAGGGGGGCACGGGGGTGGTGGGAGACCTATGCGAGGTTTCTCATCCAGCGCCAGATCGCTCTGGGAATCCGCGTCATGAGGAAGGGAAGGAGGAGAAGAAACAGTAAGCCCCCTCCCTGCCTCCCCGAGGAGCTTCTGCACACCGCAGAATCTCATTTTTGTTTCACAAAGAGGTTGCAGTCACATCAAATTGCACGGCTACAGAGACAGAACTGGACCAGTTGAACGTAACAGTTCTTGAAAAGAAAAGAAAGCCACAATTGTGACACACCCCCCAACAAATGTATATGTAACAATGTACAGAAGTCTAGCAGAATCAGGTTAAAGGGATATAGTTCACTTAAAAATGAAAATCCTGCAATTATTTACTCACCCTCAAGTTGTTCCAAACATGTCTGTCTTTCTTTCTTCCTTGGAACATGAAAGAAGACATTTTGAGATATTTTCCCTCATACAATGGAATCAATGGTCACCAAAACTGTTTAGTTACCAACATTCTTTAAAATAGTCATACAGGTTCAGAGAAACATTAGAGTCATTTTGGTGTTTGTTGTTAGTCAGAATTCAGATGATTACAACCCTCACAAAAACAGTCAAAGAAATGTAGAAAACAGTTTGTTTTTAGTCTTGGACTGAAACATTAAAATGCATTTTGCTAATTTAATTAAAAGCTTTTCAGTACACTCCAGGAATCTGAAGTTGAATATCTTTTGATGGGAAGGGAATTTCTGATGGAGATTAGCGACATCAAACATTCTTAGACCACCATCTAGTGGCTGAGAGGTGTAACAGAGGCTACTCTAGTCAGAAACTATTTGGAGAGGTCAAAATGCATGTGTTATAAGACTGACATGGGGTCTAAATCAACACCATGATTTACCTTTAAATAAGCATAATCAGTCAGTTTAAGCTGTTTTACATCTTTAAAATGCAACATATGTCATTTAAAAGTGTTTATTGTCATATGCAGAGACAGAAAGCATGTTTCCCTGCACAATGAAATTCTTACTTTGCCGTCCACAAAAGATGTCACACAGTAAGTAATAGAATATTAATGAATTAAAAAAAATGAGAGCAATAAAGTGAGAGAGTGCAGTTCTGGTAGTGCAGTAGTGAATGTGCAAAAATGAACATCAGTGTAAACAGTTATGTCAACATCAAAACACCAAAGCATTTGGTATAAAAACTCCTTCATTAGAACCCAGCCCTACTTGATTGTCAGGGTGTCGGACCTTCTTATCCTAAAGAGTGTTTAATCGGAGAAAAATGGGTAGTGCATCTTATTTATTTATATTCTGTAGTATTTAAATGAATTGGTCACACGTTGAAAAGCTGCTGTATAGTTCATTCTCTAGAAAATGTAAACGGATTTGAAGGTTTTCTCTAATGGTTGGATCTCCTGGCACTGCGTTGAATGTGTCCGCATACAGGGGGCGCTCGTGTTTCATTTCGGCTGGTTTCCAGCTGTTGACTCGGAGAAGCACTGCTGTGATTCACAGCTGTAGACCTTCAGTTCTCTCTACGGTCAGGGATGCTGACGGGTCATGTCAAGAGAGGAGGCGAGTGGAACCTAACTATTCCTCAACTTTTCTTCTCCTGGACAATATACTGATAAATCTGAAGCCATTTCAAAGAAGACTTTGCTGCTCAAGAGTTTTCAACTAGAGTCTCAACTTTCGAACTAATTCGTTGTATTAAATCCCTTTCGGCGGACATGTAAGTAGTAATTCCTAGTAACTGCATTAACAAATTGGCTGTTTAATGCCATCAGGCTGAATGGCTTTGACTCGACGCGACTGGCGTATGAAAAGCTGCTGTTGCGTTTTGATTTGACGCGTCGCGTTACTGGCAACATAGAGGCTATACTGTGTAAAACTCCATCGTTATAATTCTCATGCTTTCTTTTAGAGGCGAGTCATCAAAAAAATGTTTCCAGAGAGAGGAATCTTGACTTTTCTCACTGGGATTTTGATCGTGGCGCTGTCATGTGAGGCGCGAGGTGAGTGTTGTCTGTTACGAGTCTTTTATTCATTCCCCCGGGCACAATTTGAGGTCATTTCTTCATAAATTACAACTTTCAGTGTCATTTTTAGAAGACCAGTTTTGAATGTTTCGCTTTTTTCTTTTTGAAACGTTGCTTCTCGTCGACATTTATAAAGAAATTCAAGGAGAAAAGGTGCTAAAAGTCAATCAACACAAATAATTGCATAGATAAAAGCCCATCTTTATCCATAAACAGGGCTTTTTAAAGAATTGTTGGTGTATTTTGCCCTGTAACTTTCAAATGTACTAAAATTGTTGTTTTATATATATATATATATATATGGTAACACTTTACAATAAGGTTCATTAGTTAAACATTAGTTACTGTATTTACTAATCTTCGTTAACGCTAGTTCACAGTGCTTTAACTAATGTTAACAAGATTTTAATAATGTATTAGTTAATGTTGAAATTAATATTAACAAAGATTAATAAATGCTGTAGAAGTGCAGTTCAGGTTAACTATAGTTAACTAATGAACTTTATTGTAAAGTGTTACTATATAGATATTGCATTTACAGCAATGTATTCATATATATATATATATATATATATATATATAGTCTGTAGTTCAGTGCACCTTTTCCTTCTCAGCCTTTGTGAATGTTATTGCAGAGTTAAAGTTAAACTGATGAAAGATGTTGTTATATCAACAAAACCATTTTTTACAGAGTGTTACAAGGTCAGGACATTAAAAAGTGACCTTTAGCCGGCCAATATGTTTATTGACTACTTAAAGCACATCAGAGAACAGTTCTGCCATGTGCTGCGTTTACTGACACACTCACATATAAAGTGATTCTTTTGAAGTCGTACAACTATATCGGCACTGGGGTGTTTCAGACCAAACAAGAACTCAGAAATTTAGAGGTACATAATTCATTGTTCCCTGCCAAGTTGAAAAGCAATTTACATTACTCAAAGACTTACTAATGATACCCGCTGAGCTGAAGATTGTGTTTCTTTGAGTCAGAAAGGTGTTGAAGTTCTCCACATGGGCCATCACCCTGCTGTGAGCACAAAGGACATTTTACTGTCTCCCCGAGGAAATAAATGAGGGTGTTTGAAAGATAAAGCCATTTCTATGCGTTATCTTCATCTTGTATTATCCTTGGTTAAAATTATTTTAAAATGAATGCATTAATTATAGAACTCATGCTGGGAAGCCAGACCTTTTTATCCTTTATGGTGTCTTAGCCATTTATGGTCTCATTTATGTCAATGTTATCTGAAACAACATTATTGGGTCTGGCATAATAAATCAGGATGAGTTAACTCTTTTATTTACTCTGTTAAAGGTGATTACTATTATTGCGTCCAGAGGAATGCCAGATTAACCCACCAGTCAGAGCCTGACCTCTACTAAGTAAACAATCCATTGTCTTCCCTGTTTATTGGTCCATTTGTTGACTCTATCCCTCAGTGTGTGCTATGAGCCCTTCTTGAGGAGGGGTTCCCAATCTGTGTTGTCCTTGGATTGCTCTTTTTTTCCCCTGTTAGTCATTCTTAGAATGCTGGGTCCCGGTTTTCCCACTATCTGTGTGTTAAAAGCAGGGAATGAGGAAACAGGAGGCGATATATGACATGTGTGTAAACAGCTTTTCTTTGGCTGTGTTGAATGAGGTGTATGTTGGTGGAATTGTTAAAACAGTGGCATTCTGAAAGCTTTAATATTAAATAAACAATTAGGAAATTGCTTCTCTGAAATTGCTTTAATAGATTGTGTCAGACACGAGTGCGCTTGGTTCATTTAAGAGGGTTCATTGTTCGGTGAAGTGACTATTATGTTGTAGAGAAACACGATATGGAGCTTAAGGCTAGACAGTTACTGGATGTGTTTCCATTGAGACTTTGGCACCATGTGTCAAGAGCATTACTCAGTGACATAAACACTTGTTTCCCCAGAATTCCGGAAGAGCATGACTTCACTGTTGAAAAGAAACCAGATTTGATCAGAAGCAGGTCTTTCCTGATTACATTTACCTTTCAATACTACTTGATTTGCCAGTGCCTGTTTTACTTTTCAGTAGTTTGATGGAGCAGGTGATTAAAGCATCACAACTTGAGCATGCTCATAGCAACTAGATACTGATATATAGTGACATATATAAGAGATTTCTTAAGTAATTAATGAGTAAATAAAGTAATTGATGTTATTTTATTTCAAACAGTCAAAGGTTCAACCAAAAATGAAACAATAATTTTTTTCACCCTTGTGTCATTATAAATCCATTGGACTTTTGTTCACATTGGATCCATATGATTTTTTTTGATAAAATCTGAGATTTCTGTCTTTCCATTTTAAAAGTCTGTTCCCCCAAAACTCTGACGCATGCTAAACATTCATATAGAGAGATCGTAAAATAAATCAATATTCTGAAATCTCCTGAAGAGACACAATCTCTTTACATGATGAACAGGTTTAATTTAGGTTTTTATTCAAATATAGTCATTGATCAGTGAACCATGCTTAGAGAATTAGTAAACTGAAGCTCAAGCATGCTTGCTTGACCCCTGAGAGCCAATGAGATTCAGTAACCAGATGGTTTCTAGCTTTATTTTGGCCGATCTCTATTCCAGACAAAGTGCACTGCAATAAATTCCCTAAATGTCATTTGTATACAAATATTACAAAGTCTGTGAACAGGCCAGAGACTGGATACACTAAATACAGTCGTAAAGAGGAGAACAGGGACACGCCAGCAGAGAAAGTATCTAATAGGATCTAGCCTCTAATTTCAAATGCCAGATTTTCTTTGTTTAAGCCAGTCTGGCCTGTTACAGAGCAAGGAATCGACTGTAATAATAATTTCACTCAAGCCCCATGGGGGTCATCTCGATTGTACATTAACTGTAGACTACTTGTTTTAATCTCACTATCTGATTACTTTCTATGTGTATGGACAGCTCAGGTGGGCATGACACTCCTCCAGCAAGCCTTACACACATAAACATACCAGTGTGAACACGGTGGTTCGAGAAATGCTTTTTCTGCCCTGTTCTCTCGTGTGGTCAGATATTTCCTGTTTCTCACTAACTTTCTTGCTGGTGGAAAGAAGCTGACTGCTTTCTCTCAAGAAAAAGTTTGGGTTCCTGTGGCACCACGCCTGGCTGTTATGAGCAGCGTTCACGTTTGACAGTTTTTTTTGACGTTTGTTCTGATGTGACCGTTGATTGCCGCTGCAGAGCATGTTCTTAAAGTTTAAGCCAAACAACCTATATCCATACAAATAAATATAGCTCTGAGATTTATGCACTCTACCGGTTGTAGAGCTCGATGAAAGACAGAAATGTGTATCCAACAGTTGAGGCAGTTACCAGCTGTTTAGCATGGCACATGTATCAAAGGCCTGGTTTATGCTCTTTAAAGAGGTCAGATATGGTAAAAAGAAAAAACGAATTATTTGCAGCCGCAGGAAAAGACTTTCACTCTTTCTTTTAAGGGTTTCTTTTTTCCTCTGCTCAGATATTTAAATCAGTTCCAGGCTCTGGGTTGTAAGCAGGAGATGTTGGCCCTCATGCTCCATTTAATTCAATGATCTACCTTTTAAAGTAGAAATAGCTTTGATAAGAACAGGGAAAACAGGCTTCAGTTATGCAGCGCTCCCTTCAGCTGGTTTCTCAGCAGGTGTCAGGATCTCTGGGTTTATTAGACTGATAATGCAACTCTGCAGGCATGCCCTGCTTATCAAACAAATGATAATGGAGCAGCTCTGTTGGAGCCATGCTGTGTCTGTGATCTGCCTCTCCAGGACAACAGTAATGCAGGCAGTCAGTCTCTGGCCACTTTGGCCAAGATAGAGAGAAGCTAAATGCAATGGAAAAGCATTGGCTGCTTCATATACTAGCTTTGAATAATTAGTAGGCAATATTAGGCATATGAGGGGTTAACCCTAACCCTAACCCTAACCCTTTGCCAATATTATGTATAGTTTGAATGGGTATAAAGTTCTGCACAACCCCTGCCACTTATGTGTTCGTTTATGAAATATTTGGTGAATTTGATATATATCTATCAGCTACTAATATCAATAAGAGTGTATTACACTCAACCCAGCTCAACACTTTAGCTTATTTAAAAAGTGTGATAGTCGCTCCAAAAGTGAACATTTTGTCATTATTTCTTTCATAATGTTCCAAACCTGTATATTCTTTGAACACAAGAGGGTCTTTGGGATTGCCTTGGTTTTTTCTTGCTTGTTGACACTTTTTTTTAATAGTAATTTTATTATTTTATTTATTCATTTTAAATAATTCATTTAATTATAGGGTAATGTATATAAATTTTCTGTATTATTCAATTGAATTGTCAAAATGCATACATAGAATATAGAATATAGAATATTTCACACATATGTTGTGTGATTTTAGAAGACATGGGATAGAGATTACTTATTTGTAATACTTCATAATGATGTTATGTTGTTTTTTGTCTTTTCTGGAGCTTGACAGTCCCTGGTCACCATTCACATAAAAAGAGCTGTGAAGAAATTTTCTATATACTATAAGCTGCAAGTTTATGCAGTTACAATGAACTACACTTATCACGGAGCTCTGCATCTAATGTATCCTGTGTTAGAGAAATTATGTACCTGGCACGGAGTTGAAAATGCCTAAGGATACAAACAGCTGTAACCAGAGCTGTTCTTATCTGCCTGTCTGTCTGTGTGCACAGGAGACAGTGTTATTGTCTGCCTGTCTGTCTGAAAGAGCTGCAAACTGTATCAGCTAAATGCACCACTCTTGTTGAGGAGAGAAATGTCAGTATGTAGTTCACAGAATATTGCCTTTGAGAGAAACATTATGTTACGTGTGTGTTAGCGTGCATGTGTACATGTGTTTGTAATTTGGCTGGGATTCAGAGATAATTATGATGTTGACGGCAGTGATTTCACTATTAACACATTTTCTTGCTGAAGTTTGTCTTGCTACAGGAAGTGAGAGTCGCTTAAGTGTACCTATGTGGCAGCTGAGTGTTCCAAAAAAAAAAAAAAATACTTCTGTTTGCGTGTGTGTGAGCGCACATGTGCATGTGTTCCTTGGCATTGTAAATGCTGAGCAAGTTAACCAGCACATTTCAATGTGAAGTAGTACAGTTGTTAAATTTGAACATGATGTTCATAATATCAGGTCCTGCAGTCGAAATATGCACACACTAGAACATTAATGTCAGGACCGCATGAACCCAGTCTGGCAAAAACTAATGCTGTATTTTACCCCATATTTTTAATCCCAGATGAAAACCAGAACCATTAGCCCATTATTCTCCTCTGAAGTCTGAGGGATTTTCTTTGTAGTTCATGATCTATGTCGAACTTGCACTCACATCACAAACGCCGTCGGTTTTGTGGGTGAAAAGTCAGTGTACGTAAACAAAGCAGCTAATGAGCTGCATTTGTCGGTGCTGTATTGCGTCGACGCGGCTCTTTGAGTGTCGGTATTTATAGAGGAGGTATTTAAAACACAAAGGAAGCGCGCCAACGCGCCAAGCCTTTGAACATTTTTTTTTATAATCTGAGCTTAGTTAAAGTTTCAGCAGTTGAATAGTTCTCGGAGTTCAACCGTGTTTCATCCCCTGCTTGTCTATGTACCTGTGACGTCCCGGGTTGGAGTGTTTGCACAGGTGGTAGAGGCCAATTCTGTGAGAGACTGAATGAGAGATTGAGAGCTGCCATCCCACTTTTGTTCTCTCCATTCCAGTGGACTGAGCTTGTCAGAGCAGTGTCCTCGTGCAAGACCAGGCCAATGTGTTCGTCATGTGCAATTTGCTCTGAATGGGAGGTTCCCTGTTTCAATATAGCAGGCTTTTTGGGTGTTTCTTTATCCCGTGTTTAAAAGAAGGATTAGCTTGTGTTTCACAGGATTACAGGTGTCCAACACAACCAGGATCAACCTCTCATTGTCAGCTGAGAGATGCACTTCACTGTCGAAAAAGTGAATCCAGCATCCCATTTTGTGTGCTCTAGCATTCCAGGAATTTAAAACCTGGATGGAAGGGCCTCTTTTCTCACCCTCATTGATAGCTTTTGTCCATTTTTCCTTGGGTCGTTGCAATAGTTCAAAAGTCAAGGAGAGAGAAGGCTTGTAAACAACGATCGGTATCATAAAACAGGTCTCAAGTTTATTTCAGAGTCTGAGAAAGAAAAGGAAGAAAAAAGGAAATGGCTGAACTTTTGGTGTTCTTAGAGTAACGTGGGGTCAAAAGTGATTAATATAATGAGTTTGGCAAATGTGTTTTGTGCAGTCTTGTCTTTTCACGAACAGCTGTGTCTGCTCTGGCACGCGATTCTGTCAGTGTCATTGCTTCAGTAGCTCACGCTGCAAGCCATAACACAAAAAGTAAACACTCATGAGAAAAAAAAAGAAGAGAGAGAGAAATAGAAAAAAGAAGCAGCAAAAAGAGAGCCAAAGCAGGATTAGAGGCCTTGCGTGTGATGGCTGTCGGCCGGGATTTTTGACACAAAGGCCGAGCTTAATAAGCAGGTGCTCATTACGGTGCTGGAGACCAGGTTACTCAATATTACCCCGAAACCCTGCAGAGCTGCGGGTCTATTTACGAGGGTGGGTTTGGCGCGCTGCAGTGCCCTTTCCCTGTGGTCTAAATTGCTGGTGGTCCATATGAGGAGGAAATAAATAGGGAATGCTGTCCTACACTGAAGAAATTGGAGATGCTGTCCTACATTGGGTTTGGGTTACTGAGGTTGTTAGATCGCAACCTCACTTTGGGGGGTCTGAAATACTGAATAACAAAGCAGAAAACACATCCTCCATTTTAGATCATTTTTTTGAACTGCAGACTGGAGAACCATGGCAGCTTGATGACAGACAGGGACACTTTATGCGCATTTACAGCAATGGATGCTATCTCATCTCAAGCTCTCAAAATATCTCTGTCGGGGGTGAGGGTTGTGCGAGGTTGATGAGGCTGGGCACTCTTGAACCAAATGCCCCAGCTGGTAGTTTAAATGTCAGGGGTTCATCTGAGATCCTTGGCATCAGCCCCTTTCTAGCAAATGGGCTTAGCACAGTTATTATCGTAAGCTAAAGTAAAGCTATCATTAAGTAAACTGAAAACAATCATATTTCATTTTATTATATTATAAATACGATAAAATGTGAATAGATCTCTTTAATAATTTGTTTAAACTATAGCTGCAAATACAGTCAGCTTTAAGTAGCTAAAAATCGTAGCTACAGTCGTGTTGCATTGTGGTCTATGGATCTGCCAAAGTGTACATATTGAGTAGACTCTCTCCCTTGGTCAAAATCGAGATCGAATATCTGTCCAAATAAACTTCCCTCAACCACTTGATGAAGTTGAACGCACTTCAAAATGGTGGCGGTGATTCCCTGGAGGAGAAGTGAATAGGTGTTTCTCAATCAGCTCCCTAGTTTAGTAGTCAGGGCACTGATCAGGAAGTCAGTCATTTTAAGGGCCATCTCAATCACAGAATCCTTCCAGGGCACTGAAACGTTCACTCCCTAATTAGTGCTTCATAAAAATCAGGGAGCACTATGTTCCCTTAATGGAAGTTCTGAAGCGCAAAACTCAAATCACTTGAGCCAGCTCACTACAAATAAGGACACGCGATAGATGTTTTTAAAAATACAAAGCATTATTTTATTATATTCACAATAAACATTTAGAACTAGCTAATATTTATAATTTATTTACGGATGGAATGTTGCATGTAAATCTAACAAGCAAAGTATTTATCAGAATGCACTTTACAAAAACATTACAAGTAATGTCAGATATAGACTGTCAGTCCAAATCCGTTTTGTGTGCATATCCGATTGAAATCTGATCTGATTAAGCGAGTGTGAATGGCCAAAAAGGCAATTTTTTTACAAATCTGTTTGTTTCGAGCTACATTCATATGTTAGAAATCCTATTCAAATGACATTTCTGAAAATCCATTTCAGTCTGACTGCTCTGATCGGAGTTTGCGTGGTTTATGTGACTTTCTCAACGTCAGACGCTGTTATAGAAAACATGCTGAAAGTTATGTGTTGTTGCAAAATGCCATAGGAGCAGAAAATGACAATATAACTGAGACATGTTTTGAAACTGGCAGAGACGACAGCACCGAATAAAACCGCGCATACCAATCTCGTATGACGAAGACCCCTTTATGTTGCGGTTGTTGTTTTTGACGTATGCCTACTAATGCAATGTCATTTCCAATGCCAATGCAGATATTCCAGGAAACCAAAGAACAGCATGGACACACAAATTGTATCTGAACAGTTGCGATACGCAATCTGGACATCAATAATTTTAGATCAGATTCCAGTCACGTTGCCTAAGAGTGGATTTAAATGCAGCCTTAGTTTGTTTCTATGGTTACCGATTATCTTGACCTGTGTCTTGTTTAGTTACTCATTTACCGTCATATGCCCTCATTTGCCCTAGTTCCTTGTCAGCTATTGTTTTTACTTTACAGTTGTCATGTTTACGATTGCATCGTGGATAACATTTGTTTTGGAGTTGTTATAGTTCTGCATTTAGATCTACTTCTCTCCTTACCTGCCTTATTAGTTTATATTTTAGTTTATATTATATTAGTTTTATACATACATACATACATACACATATATATATATATATATATATATATATATATATATATATGTATCAAAACAATTAAATGTTTTCTTAACCATCAAGTATTCATAATATGACATATGACACAGGTCTGATCTGTTTGTCAGTTTGTGATAAGACGCCACTATGCCATTTGACACTTGTCATTAAGATTGCTGGTATTGATTTAAAGCTGGTTTTGCCAGTTTTAAGGCAGTTTTTCATCCTCATTCAAATTTTACATTTATTTTGCTATTCACTTCCTTTAAATACATTTAAAAGTCTTTGTAAACCCATTTTTGACATATATGCCAGATGCCTTTGCCTTTTGTCATTTCAAAGATTTTTGCCTATTTTAACTATATATTATAACTATATTAACTATAATAACATCCACAAAATATTCATCAACACAATTATTTTCAGCATTAATAATAATAATAATAATAATAATAATAAGCGTTTCTTGAGTATAATTGAAAGTATACTAGAATGATTTCTGAAGGTGAAAATGTAAACATTTTAAAACGTTTTTTTTTTTTTAATTCTTTGAAAACATTTAAAAAATCTTAGTGACTCAAAACCTTTAAACGGCACTGTACATTTGAGGTCTGAACGTAGCTTTAAAATAAAACAGGAATTTGCGAATGCAAAAATGACAACCTCTCTGTGCTTAGTTCGGTAATATGTACTGAATGTCACCAATATTAATACAAAGTGAGACAAGGCAGCCTGGGCTTCGCTGTGTTTAATTGAATTAATGGGTCATTAGATGATAGGCAGCTGCTCTGCATCCTTTTCAGGGCACAAAGAGCAGCACAAAACCCACAAGGAAGTCTGTGTGGAACCGCACACATGATGTCAGACTTCAGCAGTGCCTTATTGAGTTAGCTTGGCTCCAGAGGCAGCAGTTGGTCGAGTACAAAGTCTGGCTCAAGATCTGATTACACATAGTAGAGAGACAGCTGTGAGCAGTGGCGGTGACAGAACCACAACTCTGCATTCAGATTACCAGAACTAAAAGTGAGGGAAGGTGTAAGTGAGCCTGTTTACCTAGCCGCCCTCTGTTTGTGTCAGAGTAGGTGGCTCTGTGCAAACAGCACCAGCCCTTAATCTCAGCCATTATCTCTTTCTCTGATAAAAGAGTCACATTCCATTGCCAAGACCAGCATTGCAGTGTTTGGTCTATCTGTCTCTGCCGTTGATCACATGCTGAGTCCTATAGCAGCTCTCCTCCCCCTTTTCAGGAGATTCAACATAGAAAAAGATAAAGCTCCTGTCTAGATCACATGGCAGTGGCAGATCAAACTCTAGATGACCTGGCAGAAGCTGCCATCTGATTGGCTGCCAGTGCTATTTCTATTTTTTACACAAGAGTGTTGTATCAGAACATCACAGAACATTTTTAAAGATTTATTTAAAGTCTTCTGTTTCGTTTAGTTTTAAATGAATTGGTATGGCTTTTCAATAAGGTTCAGTTTATTCAAGAGATAGCTCACCCAGAAATGAAAATTGTCATCACTTATTCACACTGTTTTCTATATTCTTCAACATTCATCAAAATATCTTCTTTTGTGTTTCACAAAAGAAAGAAAGTCAGAATAGTCTTAGTAAATGATTTCAGAATTTTCATGTTTTTAGTGTTAACATGCATTATATATTACTATATTAATCAAATGTAAACAAAACAGTATCATATTAAAAATGTGAAAAAAATAATATATTTAAAAGATCAGTAATCTGTCTCATTTGTTCATAAAATATGAACTCATTTTGTTCATACAATATAAACTCCTTTATACAATTTAACATGTTAAAAATACATTAGCATGTGTACTCTTCTGCTCGAAAGTTTGGGGTCACTTAATACTTTTATTGATCAAATAAATGCTGTCATGGTATATAATACATATGAGACTTCTTTAAAAGCAATAAGGAATCTTACCAATCCCAATAGATATCATATAACATTAGCCAGGATTAAATGCCTTGTTTATTTTTAATTCTTCATGACTAATGCATTAATGTTTACAACCTTTAATGATATCAAACCCATGACCTTAATATTAGTAGCACCAAGTTAAGCTTTAGGAACTAAAATGCTGTTACATGTTTTGTTCAATTCCTACTAAACATTTTTAATATGCGGTCATAAGTTATGTTGAGCAGATTTGTAACAGCGGTGGATGATTTACAGCTACAATAATCGCCCGGAACACTGACAGAAATGTGCAGCACAGGCTCTTGCTCTCACTATGGGCTGGACTGTTTTGGATGTCGTGTACACATGTCCTTTGGCAGCACCAGTTAACTGGCTGCCATGCCTGGACCGTTCATCCAAGTCTTCAGTGTTACTCCTGCACCTTCTTCTCTTACACACTGACCTCTCTTTCTCTCTCTTTCCATCTCTCTCGGCCTTTGATGGTCATGTCACTTCGTCCATTCTAATCATTTATCCATGCAGCATGCTGTCAAGGTCCGTTTGAAGCTCTTCCTGTGACACCAGTGATGTTCATCTAAAGATGTGGAGGCTTCCCAGGCTTCAAAGTGTACTGCGGTCTGTAAGACCTGTTCATAAATCCTTTGAGAAATCAAAAAACCATATCAAGATGTTTGAGACAAAACGGGCCAGTGAATAAGTGCATGCATGGTAGCTGTAGTACTGTCTTTTTGACAGCAGAGATTTAAAGTGTATAAATATATAGACAGTAAATAGCCCAGTGATTCATGCAATTGCAGTAATTTATTGTACAGTCAGGGTGGCGATAAATGTGTATGAACTTTATGGAGCATCAATCTATTGATCTCGTCTTCAATAATATCTAAAATGCTGAGGGTGTTTCTTGGGAGGTCTGTCAAAAATGCATTCCATGCAATGTGTGCACATGGACGCAAGATGATGTCTCTCTCTCTCTCTCTCTCTCTCTCTTTTTCTTTTTCTTTGTTTCTGTTTTTGTTTTGCTCGCATTTTCATTGTCTAGAGACTCTGTAGTTTGACATGAACATTAATGTTGCTAAGCTAAATCTGGAGCCACTAAAATATTTTTTAGCCACAGGGTGAAAGAGTTTGGTTTTAATTAGGTGTAACTATTTTTAATTAATTCTATTTAAATATAACTATATATACATGTATCAACTCTGTCCTTTTTTTTTTGTTTGTTTGTTTGATTGATTGCTTGCTTGTTGAAATGCATTAATAAATCATAAAAGAAATATCAGAAATATCAAAATAACAGCATTTATTTAGAAAAGTAATCTTTTGTACTATACTATAAATGTCTTTTTAATGGATCATTGATGCATAAAATAATTAATTTAAAAAAAATCTTACTGGTCCCAAACTTTACTGAGGTCAACTAGTTTATCCAGGTTTAAAAAAAAAATAGCAAGCTTTAATATTACGTTCTACTGTGGTGCTGCAAAGGGATTGCATTTAGACTCCATCTCTCAGAGAGGGTTTAACATTTTGCTGTTTTTTAACATTTTACGAATCATTACCTCAACCTAAAATACTTCATTCTCTGCCTAAACTTCTACCTTTGCGGTAGACCCTGGTTCTCAGCACACAGTGATGTTTTTTCTAATTCAGATTTCTTTTGCCACCCAGTCTGTCATCAGCTTCAACCAGACATGTTTTTGATGTATGGGACGTGTGTGTGGCCCCTGTCATCTTTTGTTCTTTTCCACTGTTATGGGCAATATTTGTCTGTCAGCACATATGACGCTTCTCTCTGCATCACATCAAAGCTTTTCGGTCAGCTTAGACACAGCTCTGTGACAAATAGGTAAGTTTGCAATGGAAGGAAGCAATTTTAAATGACAATCACAAGCTTTCTTTCCGCGAGTCTCTCTGAGTCACATATTTTTTTCGAACACATTCTTTATCATGTGTGTGATGTATGCCGTGTGTAAGGGTGGCCTGTTAACAGAAAGGGAATGAGCTGTTTAAGTTTCTGCTCGATGTTATCCTCTTTGTTGTTTTAATATTCTTAAGCAAACACTCAAGAGTTACCATCTTTTTTTTCCATTCATTAAGCCACCAGGTTCATAAGATCTATCTCACATGGTCTGTGCAATGCCCCTTTTCTCTTCTCAGCTGAAAAGATCCATTGTTTGTTCACAGAGTCCACCAATTACATGAACTCTTCATTATAAACACACAACTGTTTTCTTTTCAAATGCCTCCAAAATGTTTATTAACCCACCAATTATTTCATACACTTACATTTGTGGATTAAATGCATGATTCATCTAACATAGACTTCTCTCCAGCTGTGATGTTCATTTCCACCTTTTTTCTGCTCTATTTCCAGACAGGAATTTTTCTGTCATTCTCGGCCCTTCTCAGTCAAACATTCTGGAATTTACTGTAATTTAATTCCAGTGCCAAAACAACCATTTCTTTTCTCTCCCGCCTTTTCTCGTGGCATTTTCCTGGATGGCAACCAGCAACTTCAGGTGAAAACACTTCACTCCAGTAGAGAGACTGTGAAAAAATATAGAAAAAAGTACGTTTAGGGCAAGTGTCATTTTTCAATTTATAATCTTGGTGGTTCTCAAAGCAGCTGCTAGAGCAGCAACAGGATGTGACAGTACCAGGCATGAATGAGAGGTGCCTTCCAACGTACACACACGCCAGTGCGAAGGAAATGGAAAGCAAGTGCTCATGGGAGTCTTCACAAGCTGCTAGGAAGGGATGAAAAGGACCTTGTGCATGCAAGGAAAGAAATTCCCCATAAAGTTCTTGTGCCTAACTTCCCCCCTCATAACATCTTTGTGGGACATAGTGTATTAGGTGCTGAAGAAAAAAGATTTTCTTCATGTCAGATTTTTATTCATTTTTTTTTTTTTGCTCATGACATTTTTGGCAGTGTTGACTTTGCGCTTCTTGCGTCCTAATGCCAGCAAAGGAACATTTCAGTCCACTGGGCACATTAATCTTCTCATACTCTGCAAGTCTTTTATAAGGATATGCAAGACAAGGCAACTAAACTATACTGCTGCTGTTACTCAACATTGGATATCAGAAATGCGTTTGTTTTCTATATTACTTATGGTGGTTAAGGTTCACAAAAATTAATAATAATTTAAAATATATATATATATATATATATTGTTGTTAATACATTTATTAATATTGTTAATGAAATAATAATAATACAAGCAAAAAGCACCACAAAAATACAAATATTTTTAGAAAAATATTAAATATTAATGCAATTAACAATAAATAAAATATTTTTGAATTTTATTTTCACTATACTACATTTTTATTTTTTCTTTATTATTATTCTTTGATTTGATAATACAATAATTAATATTTTTGATGTATAAATAATTATTAAAGAATAATACACCACAAAAACACAATATTTATATTTATAGAAAAAAATAATCAAAATATTAAATAAGAATAAAATATTACTTCTTAACTATTTTATTATTATTTTATCATTGTTTTATATTTCATCCACACTATCTATCTATATATATATATGTGTGTGTGTGTGTGTGTGTACGCAAAAACACAGGTAGATATGGCTATTGTTTGATATGTTAATTGCACAAATGCTGCATTGTTATTTAGACATTGTTTTTTACACCAGGTCCTCCATGGGTGAGTCGTAAGGTAGAGGACAGACCAACTGCAAAACTGGGCCGCACCATTCGTCTTCCATGCCCTGTAGAGGGTGACCCCCCTCCGCTGGTCCTGTGGGTGAAGGATGGGCGGAACGTGAATCCAGGCTGGAGCCGCTACAGGGTTCTGAAGCAGAGTCTGAAGATCAAAGAAGTGGAACTAGAGGATGCCGGAAAATACATCTGCCGCGTCACCAATGGATTTGGCAGCCTCGCCCTCAACTTCACACTCATTGTAATTGGTAAAGACTGCCTCCCACGCCATACACCACAACCCTTTATATATCAGTTCTTTATACTTTTGCACACCCAGAGCATTTGTAGGCCACATCAATCAAAAGGCTTAATCAAAACCTGCACCGTTGCACACGCACTACAGTTTGAGGTAGTCTTTTAAGGGAATAGTGCCTTAGATAGACAGATGGCATCTCAAAACAGCAGAACTAAAGAATAAGTTTTCAACTGAAAAAAAAAAAAGATCAGGGGAACTTTTAGATGCCCTCGCAAAAAGCTAATTGTGGCACAGGAAAGCAGTAGGACTAATCTAAAGCTGCTCCCAAATCATATTTGACAAAACTGATGTGACTGGCAAGGTACTTTAAAGCAAGCGTGGTTTCATGTACATAACATTAACTGAAAAAGCACAAGAGAGCATTGTACTGATGGAAATTTATGACTTGTTAGCATTTGTTGGAGCATATGGCACTGATGCCGTTTTGCATCATCAAATCTTGAGAACAAAGGATGGCTTCATGTCGTCCGTCACACAATACCTGCAGTTGTTTGTATAGGCTGTAATTTAATACCATGTTTGTACTTTTACCCGGGTAGTGGAGTCTTTTTTTCCACTAGAACCTGACAGGCAAGTAAATTAATACACACCTTCTTGGATGGATGGAAGGAGAAAGAAAATGAGGTGTAGAGACATGTAGCTGTTGTGAGACTGGTTGGAGCAATGGGGGGTTTGTGCTGGACTGTTCCAGCTCGGAGCGTGTGGTTCTACTGATGACTGCTGAGGGACTGTGGGGCAGGCTTTTCCAGCCAAAACGTTCTGTACAGGGAGAGGAGACAGAGACGACCTGCCGCCTTCTTTGCCATAAATCTGAATGTTCCGGTGAAATTGAGAGGCCTTGAGGACCCAGAAGCCCTTGGCTCTTCCTGTACGGCTTGCCATGTTTGGGGAGGCAACCGAGGCAACTAGTGGCGGATGTAAAGCATGATTATTCTGCTGAGCCAGGCAGCTGCTTAATTGGCCAAGCTAATGTTTTCAGGTTCCCTCCCCTTGATGTCTTTGCTCTGGGCCTCCTGTATGGGGAGTGATGGCGGCCTGCTGTTTTCCTGTTTTGTCCCTGAGAGCTCTGTGGAACTCAGAGTCATGGTGCATTGGACTGCTTCACTCCCTTTGGAATATAGTTGTAGAGTTTACTGAAGTCATTAACTGCAATGACCAACAGCCCCGAACAAAAGGCCCATTAGATCCTCCTGTTGCAGTGTTTGAGTGTTTAAAGCTGTGACTTTTGCTGGGGGGAATGCCACTATTAATTACTGTAGAGTGTTTAAGAAGCACCATTGTTTTTCAGTAAAGATTAGTGGGCCCTGCTGCAGAAAAGTTAAAGGTATAGTTCACCTAAAACTTTAAATTTGTGAATCACCCTCATGTTGTTTCTAACCAGTATGACTTTCTTTATTCTGTGGAACACAAATGAAGATATTTTGAAGAAGGTTAACACCATTTTTGTCTCTACAATGAACGTCAGTGCAGTCTAAAACAACATACTTTCACTGTACAGATGAAACTTTCACTTTTCAAAATGTCTTTTGTTTTCCACAGCAAAAAGTCATACAGGTTTGGAACATGTTCTAACATGAATCAGTTAAAAATGTCATTTTCAAAAATAAAAAAGCATCTCTTAAACTAGGTCTTTCAAGCTAATTTTTTGCTATTTATTGAGCTGTTGTGTGCTGCTGTTGTCAAGGACATAATTGAGAATTAATGAATTGATTACTGCACATAGTTACTAAACAAAATTGAGAGCATAGCAAATTAAAAAATTACCCTTGACAGATCTCTTTTTTCAGAGATTCTCCTGTGAAGCAGTTAATTAATGTAGATTAATGTACACGAAAAACACAAAGGGGAAACTCCAGCCAGGGCTGATGGTATCAGGACTGAGGAATTTGGTGACATTCAATATCACCTGTTGTCATCAGAGCGGATCTAATCTGCACCAGGATTTGCCCTCACAGCAAGCATGGGCAGAACCGTGCCCTCATATTTTAATGTTTGTGCAATCTATACAACACTTATTTCCTCCAGAAAGTGTAATTTTAGCTTTTAGTTGATATTGTGCCCCTATCAAACCAGGCAGCTGATGGCTTGTTGTAATCAGTTGGCAATAAACCTAAACTGAGGTGACGGCTATAATTTAAGCCTTCATTTTTTTCCTGACCACAGTCACCGAAAAGTCTTTGTGCTTTTCACATGCGTAAATAGAAACACATTTTTTTTCAAAATCATGTCTGCGTTAGTACATGAGAACAACAGCTCAAGTTTTAAATATAGACCGAGATTAGCGCAGCTTTACAGCTTTAAGGCATTTTAATAGGATCGTTAACTTGCTCTCCAATGTTCCTCACATATTCGGTACTTTTTTGCAATCTGGCACAGCGAACTCTGGGAATTTGGGTTTGTAAGAATGGCATATTGGGTTTTAAAGGTCAGAGTAAAGGTGTTGTTTACCAGAGAGTGTTGAAGAAATGCTTCTCCATCATCTCACGCCGACCATTCCCACATTCACTGACGTGTCATGGAGTTAAATCAGTCTCTGCGTCATAAAGTGTTGTACTTTAAAATGTCCCACAGCACCTGGGCCTCTCCCTCTTTCCTCCGTGGTGGTCCCAGACCCTGCACCCCTGCTGTTTCTAAAGAGCACCACACACTGCCAGCATTGTTTTCTCCCAACGCTGCTTTGCAGGAGTCCAGGGCGAGGGATCTGAGGCTTTTCTCTACAACCTAATTGTCTATATTGTGAGAGTTTAAATTTATGTTGGATGTATGAATTTGAAGATTGTAAGTTTGCCTCCAACAGTAACAGACTCTACACACAATTACGCTGCTGTAGAATCCTGGTTCCCTGGCATTGGCTGGCTCCCTCTTGTCTGCATCTCTCACCTATATCGTATAGGAGGCCATACTGTGTACGGACACAGCGGGGAGAGACTGTGGCTTCTACTCAGACGGTGGTTTGGGCTGCCTGTTTTATGAGAGGACTGGTGGAGAGCTTCCAGCAGTGGCGTTTTGTTCTTTGTTTGCTGGCCACGGGTTACATGTGTTGTAGTTTAGCCAGCGTCCTCCTCACCTAAATGGATAATTGTATCAAAATTACACTCGTAAGCCAACCCAAGACTGTGGAGGGACATGGTAGGTGGGATAAGGGAGGCGCAGCAAGTTTGAGACTGCATGGATATGCCTTCCAGTCTTTGGGTCATGCCACCTTGACCAGGTTTGGCTTGAGTGGTAATCACAGCACTGACGTTCATTCATTCAAGATAATTTGCTCATAACCTTTCCCGCTGGTAAACTACACAAGCTGTTTTCCATTCCAATAGACATACATTTACTCGTTTTCCATGGCTGGCCTGAGAGCAGAACGGCCTCACTGCTGCAGTATTTATGTTTAGTCTGATTTACACCTATTTTCCACGACAGCTTCTCTTTTGGGAAATGCTTCGCTCCTATTTAAACAATTCAGTGGCGAAGAAATATGAACTGGGTCATTTGGAAAAAAAAAAAAAAAGAACACTTCTTCCAGTTAAATATTTTGATTAATTTAATACAGTATATCACAATATTACATATATTACTGTATCTTTGATCAAATAAATGCAACCTCGGTGAGCATAAGAGACTACAAATAATATATTACACACTCCAAACCTTTGAATAATTTATACAATTGTATTGAGGACAACTCATAAGTTTGGACTCCACTATAGGCATGTGAACTGGTAATTTAAAAACATTTTTATTTAAGTAAAGGAATGATTGAATGTGATCAATATTATAATATCAGAATTTTGTTCTATTAACATTACATCCACGGAAACCATTTCCTCAGCGTACATTTACATCATAATTGCCTCATCATGTGTTTTTTTCCTGCCCTACTGCTGCTGTTTTTTTTTTTCTCAATTATGCTTCTCTCTTCCCTGCCTGAACTCACTCTTAAATGCCATTGCAAACTCTGTATGTCTCTCTCTATTCAGCTTAATTTCATGGGAGTGCAGACTGGTTTCAATTCCATCAAGCATCCTTTCATCTTCCCCTTTTTTCAACAATGTCTTTTCTTCTGCTACTCACAAGCATGAATTCATTTGTATCCATATGTGTTTGTGCTTTGAACTTGCCCAAGCTTATTTCCCTACAGTGAAAGAAATAAAACAAACACGCTCTTGAGAGCTCAAGTTGTGAAGCTCCATGTCACATTACAAGTAATCAGAATTAGGAGTTACATCAGTGTTAAAGTGACACATGATCAAAGGGGGGCTTTAAAGAGCGTTTTCCGGTGCTTGTGACGGTTCTTGTGATGTGTTTGACATCAGACAAATAAATTCTACTGTATTCTAGTCTTTTCCTTAAATACTAATAGTCATTCTACAAAACAGGAGCCATTTGTGTTTTATATACATTTGTGTCCAAAAAATGACTTCACCCCGTAGCAGCATATTAACAAATATGTAAGATGAAAAAATAAAACTAATATAAAAGCTAGCGCTTAGTCAGAATCTGTCTTTAATTTAAGATTTCTGTGAAACTAATAAAACTTCTGTCAGGACCACTATCGTCAAATATGATTGATAATTGCATAGAGTTTGTTTTGGCGGTATGGTTCTGTTCTGGGCAAGAACTCCACGCGCATCCATGCAGCCTAGCATGGATAAGAATAGGGAGAGAAGCATAACCTCCCGTTGGGGAAACAGAACCAACATATGTTAGAAATCATTAATGGGAATAATTTAACATGTACACGTTTTTCAAGAATTAGTCTGATTCAAGGGGAATCAGGAGCCAAAATCCTGACTGACGATAGGAGGAGCTGGGGATGGAGGAGGGTAATTAGCTCCTGAGAAATGTGACAGCTACTGATAATACTGAAGAGCTTATATATTGATGCTGTGACACGCGTCATATTCCTATACGTAGACGTGAGTCACCTGGAAGTCAGCTGATGCGAGCTTGACTGACGTGACCTGCCAGAACTGACGCAATGCTTGATTTCCAGGTTCTACGTTATCTGTCAATCCTATTAAATCATATTTTCTCTTTTTTAAGTAACTATAAAAAAATCCATAAATAACAAAAAATTACATCATCATCCTTTAAAGAAGTGAACCCTTAATTTATTATTGAAAAATGGATATGTATTGAAATTGCATTAAATTCCAAATTTTTAAGGAGCACCTTTTTAAAGTCATAATATAATGTAATGGCAATCATACACATATGGACACTGGACAGAAGTTAGGTATTAAGTAATTAAGATTTTTTTTTTTATATTTTTGAAAAGAACAGATGATGAGGCAATTAAAAAGAAAATGTAAGCAGACAAAAACTGTTTCTGCTGATGTAATGTTAATATAATTATATTTTGATATAATAATATTGATCATATTTTATCATTCCTTTACTTAGATTAAACATTTTTAGATTAGCAACTCATGCCTGTAGTGGAGTTGAATGTTCTGACTCCACATTTAAAATCTGGGATTAATAACATTTGAAAGTGTTTTAATATTCTGAAAAATTTAAAACAAAGAAACATGAATATTTAAGAGTCTTCAGTATTTATAGGTCACAAGAACATGCTGCTATAATTACATAAAAAATTCTGAAAATCCTGTTCGTTTTTAAATTAAAATGAAAAAAAATGAAATTGTATACACTGCTATTTAAAAGAGGTATGTTGTTTGATTTTGTTTTTTTCTTAATACAGTCAAACAGTAATATTGTAACATATTATTATAATTTAAATAACTGTTTTCTATTTTAATATATTTTAAAATATAATTTATTCCTGTGATGGCAAAGCTGAATTTTCAGCAGCATTACTCGAGTCTTGTTACATGTGTCAGGATTATGTTTTTGTTCATGATCCTGTATTTCTGTGCAGTTTAGTTCCTGTTTACATAGTTACTAAGATCTCGTTTGTTACCTTGGTTACTAAGTAATCCCACCTATATCTAGTTTAATTCTCTGTGTATAAGTTTGGTCATTCTTTGGTCAGTTCTCGTCATGTACTTAATGTCTTATGTGTTATTTTCCTTGCAAGCATTCTCTGTGATTATTATTAAAAGTAACTCTTCGGACTTCCTGCATAATGCATGATTGCGACACCCATGCCCACCACGCCCAGAGCACTAGCCAGCGCCAGCTGCTGACCACGAACTTGAGCCCCCTCCATCCCCGTAGACATAGACAGCCACAGTGTACAGAGCTGGTCTCCATCCCGAGGCTGGAGCCGATTGATAAGTCCATCAAGGAGTTAGCGCCAGTGAGACAGTCCAGCATTGAGCCAGTAGAGAAGCGCTGGCTTATCAATTTTTCCACTGAGCTAGCTCCCATCCGTGTCTGCACCCCTGAGCATGTCAAATCTCAGCCCACCACACCCTACATCATGAATGACTCGATTCCACTCAATGCCCTGCCCAACCCATTGTCACCATCCTCACCACAGGCTTTGTCTAATTCCCTAGACCTTTCTGCACCACTAGTTCCTTGCTGCTCCTCGGCTCTGCCCACGCCGATGACTCATTCCTGCTCATTGGCTCCACCTCTGACCCCCTCACCACCAGTGTGATGCTGTGAGTTGGATCCCCTGGCTCACCCAAGGCCCATTGCCCATTGCCAAGACCTTTGCCTGTCAGACCTTCGGCTCTGCCTCGGCTCTACCCTCGCTCATCTCTGCCATGGTTAGCCATCACTAAGGCTCCACCGGGCTCCCTTGTCCCTCTGGCTCAACCTTGGTCTCACTACCCAGGATTTGCTACAGACTTCCAGGCTTGTAGTTGCACCTCAGCCTTCCACCCCTTTGGCATCACCAGGCTTCTCATTCCCTCCGGTTCCACCTTGGTCGTCACCCATTCCAGTGTCACCCCGTTCTGTCTGGCCCCTGTCGTCAGGATTATGTTGTGTTTCCTTAAGTTAGTTAGATAAGTTGAATTCCTTTCAGTTTATGCTTGTCTGTTTTTATAATTATTAAGGGTGTACTCATACTAGGCACGGCTGCGTTGAAACTAACTCACTGGCCTGCACTGACATTGCACTTAACGTTCTGGGCCGGAGAATGCTTACATCATATACAGTGCAACTTTTAGTGTGGAAGACAGCAGGAAGAAAAGCACTTTTGCTAACATGCCTAATCGATTTATCATTTATGCCGCACAGCGATTTTCACTCGCACGTATCAGAGGATTTTTACAAAGGCAGCTGACATTAATGGAGGAATTTGCAGCTTTACTCACAAACCACAATTCCTCTTCGTCAATAAAGTGTATATATTCTCAAAATAATGAAATTAATTGAAAAGTGTACTATCCAAGTAGTAATAAAGATGTTTGCTGTCGTAATGATGACAGTAGCGTACACAAAAATAGTAGCTAACATAATGGTTAGCGTATACTGGTATATATATATATACTCTTTGTTATATTTCAGCCATTTGTTAAAATCATTTAATTTTATTTTTTTCCTCATTAATGTACACACAGCACTACATATTGACAGAAAAACACAGCATTCTTGACATTTTTGCAGATTTATTAAAAAAGAAAAACTGAAATAATCACATGGTCCTAAGTATTCAGACCCTTTGCTCAGTATTTAGTAGAAGCACCCTATTGATCTAATACAGCCATGAGTCTTTTTGTGAAAGATGCAACAAGTTTTTCACACCTGGATTTGGGGATCCTCTGCCATTCCTCCTTGCAGATCCTCTCCAGTTCTGTCAGGTTGGATGGTAAACGTTGGTGGACATTTTTAGGTCTCTCCATAGACATGCTCAATTGGGTTGGAGTGCTGCAATTGATAGTTGACTTTCTACAACTTTCTCCCATCTCCCGACTGCATCTCTGGAGCTCAGCCACAGTGATCTTTGAGTTCTTCTTTACCTCTCTCACCAAGGCTCTTCTCCCCCGATAGCTCAGTTTGGCGGGACGGCCAGCTATAGGAAGGGTTCTGGTCGTCCCAAACGTCTTCCATTTAAGGATTATGGAGGCCACTGTGCTCTTAGGAACCTTAAGTGCAGTATCATTTTTTTGTAAACTTGGCCAGATCTGTGCCACAATTCTGTCTCTGAGCTCTTCAGGCAGTTCCTTTGACCTCATGATTCTCATTTGCTCTGACATGCACTGTGAGCTGTAAGGTCTTATATAGACAGGTGTGTGGCTTTCCTAATCAAGTCCAATCAGTATAATCAAACTTAGCTGGACTCAAATGAAGGTGTAGAACCATCTTAAGGATGATCAGAAGAAACGAACAGCACCTAAGCTAACTATATTAATTTCACAGCAAAGGGTCTGAATTCTTAGGACCATGTGATATTTCAGTTTTTCTTTTTCAATAAATCAGAATAAAAACAGAATTCTGTTTTTCTGTCAGTATGTGGTGTGTACATTAATGATAAAAAAATGAACTTAAATGATTTTAGCAAATGGCTGCAATATAACAAAGAGTGACAAATTTAAGGGGGTTTGAAAACTTTCCATACCCACTGTGTGTGTGTGTGTGTGTGTGTGTGTGTGTGTGTGTGTGTGTGTGTGTGTAGAACATCACAAAAAAAGAAGCTCTCCGACTTTTAGATCTCACTTTGTCAAATTATAGCATCCAGTAAATGCACTAAATATTTTGACCGGTATATCCCTGATTCATCTCATGGCCACCCTTCTTTTCCTTCTATGTGCAATTCAAACCAGAACCTAATCACATCATGGCTTTGGTTTCATGGCATACAACTGAGGCTTCTATGAGCTGCAGGGGGAGCAAAGGTTTTAATTAAACTAAACGGATGCAAATTACCCACCTTCATCAGAGAGCCACATTAAAGGGCCTTTCATCCACCTCATTAGAGGGGCCAGAGGCTGGGCCGGGCGCTCTGCAGGATGCTCCAGGCCCGCTCCACTCACAACAGAGAAGAAAAGAACATAGGCACATTAGGTTTGGCCAATTTCCTCCCGAGTCACCATACGACTGTTGCAGCAAACCACTTATGGCTCTATAAAAGATACAAGGAGACTTCTAATTACCCTTTCTCATCTGCTTCTCTCTGTCTTTCCCTGCTGTGAATGTACCAACAGTCTTTAATTTGCCTCTTCAGTCAGCACTCATAGAGACATGCCATGCCAAATATACAGATGGAAATGAGGTCTATGTGTGAAGCTAACAAAAATGGAGGTATCAAATCATATTTTTAAAAAGCATGAAAGCTTACCTACATTACCCATCTGATTTGATTGTTTTTGTTTTGATTTTATTGGCAGCAATAAGCACTTGCTTTTATAACAGCTCAGTCTATTCCTTTGTATTTCCCTCTCATCTCTCTCCAGTATTTTTGAATGCATTTGAATACATGAAAACGCATAACCGTGCTTCTTTCAAAAAAGATTAGAACTAATGTTTCATCAAGAACAAAATGATTGGAAGAGCTTAAAAGGCCTGGAAAGAACTCAATTTAAAAAAAAATGTATCAGTTCATACCTTTTCCATTCGTAGTACTTTAATCTCACTATGGTAAACAGCTTCGACTGTTTTCTTTTGTGTTTTACTGGAACAGACATGGTTTCAGTTAGTGATAGGCTATTACCTTAAAAACACAGCATCACCCTCAGTCAAACGACTGTTTCTACACCATCTTCAATCTTCATTATGACCTTAATAGAAAAAAGGTAACAAGACCATTTTTTTTCCTTTGATGTTTATTTTTATTTTATTTATTCATTGACGAGTGATGTCGCACTCGTCAATGAAAATCACTTGAAACGTTTCAGCCTGCTTTCTATTCCATGTTTGTTTTGCTTTGATTTTTTTCCTAGCATGTGGAGCTCTATATGACAGATCTACAGGAACGTATGTTTGCGCACAGGTATGAATGGAGAATGAACCTTTTTGAAGGCGTTCCTTTTAACTTCATCCCAGTTGGAAAAAATAATATGTGAGACTTATTAACACTGAGTCCACATGAAGATCATTTGTAAGCTGAGCTGTGGGGCTGCCTGTGGACCTCGACCAAGCCCACCTTCTTTGGGCACCCCCTCTCTATATGTATCTCTATAGGGCTGCAGAGGAAAAGGAGCCCCCTGTCCTTCAGAGCTTCAAAGCTCCATTGCTGCTTTTTTCGTGCCCCTCCAGTTGCGAAAACATCACTGAGAGAAAGTGAACTATGAATTCATTCCACTAGTAACATGCATAGTAATACTAATAATGCCATACTGTTCTAGAATGCTGTGTCAGGAAGACCTCTGTCTTTTTGTACACCTGTTTAGAGAACTCGCCCTTTACAATCCCGAGAACTAAAGTCTGGAGTTGGGCTCTCAGTAAGACCACTTTAGCCTACATAAAGCTCCACTGATTCCACTCTGCTGCTGCTGAACAGAGCAGCAATGGCTTACTTTTGCTCTGACGCCCCAGGGCCAAAGGTAACAATGGTCTGAAGACTGGTGAAAACACTTTTGCTAGCTTTGGCCTGAATGTCTGAGCTGAACATGCAAGGGCTGTGCTTAGCATACGAGGATTAGCGGGGACAAAGGTGTGGTGCACTCTCCACAGCAGCTACACACACAGCCTCAGGACAGCATAAACTAAAGAAAAACAGTTTGAAGAGGCATTACCAACCTTTCATTGTCATGTTCAGTAATGTGAAAATACACTACCATTAAAAAGTTTGGGGTCTGCAAAGTTTTTTTTTTAAAAGAAGTGTATACTTTTATTCATTAATAAAATAATTTGAAGTAATAATTATTAAAACTTTAATTTATTAATAATTAAAGGCATTAAATTGATCTAAAATTACAGCAGACTTTTAAATTGTTAAAATGATGCTGTACTTTCTTTTCATCAGAATACTAATGTGTTTTATCTGTTAAATCTGATAATTAAAAAATGTTTATTAAGCAGCAAATCAGCATATTAGAATGATTTCTGAAGGTTCATTTGACACTTAAGACTGAAGTAATGATGCTGAAAATTCAGCGTTATCACAAGAATAAATTACATTTTTATAATATATTAATATATTTTAATAAAAATAAATGCAGCCTTGGTGAGCATAAGAGACTTATTTAAAAAAAAAAATTATTTAGAATTACTGACCTCAAACTTTAAAGCATGTATATACAGTACCAGTCAAAGGTTTTGGTTTTATTTTTAATTTATTATTATTATTATTATTATTAATAATACATACATTTTTAAAGAAATTAAAAACAGAAAGAAATTATATTCTTTGCATCAAACATTTTTAAGATCTTGGGTAACATTTTAGTCGTTTGGGATTTAAACTTGACTGGTAGTGCATTTGCAGTATGGGATTTATCTGATAAAAGCCCATTTAAATAGATTTTAGATGATTTTCTTTTTTGTTTTCAAAGAAATATTTACCATTTTTATTTTATTTATTTTTTTTTTACCATTTATTGATTATTTTACAGTATCAAAATGTTAATGGTACCGGATTCATAGTGAGATTGTGGTTACAATCGAATTGAAAGTAACAAATGTTTGGTTTCACTTTTTCTTCTTAAGTACTAGCTGTGCCAACCACTGATGACGCTGGCTGAACAGAACTATGGAAAGTATTCAGAAGGCATTTCATTAAGTAGTTTCATCACCTTCCCATGTGAGAAGCATTTGTTGCCACAGTGTTGATTCATGGCTTGTTGATTTGGGATTGCCCTGAATAAGTAATGTTGTGTACATAAAGATGTTGTGCTCAGCTCATGTACACACTTGCGTGTGTGCCGACGATTGGTCTGCTGTGGATTCAGGGGAGTGAGAGGGTTCTCTGTGCATTCCTATGAGCCATGCCAGAGAAATTCATCCCAAACAAAGCAGCACTCTCAGCTCTGTCTGCACAGTTTAGGTTAAAGTCAGTTAATTGGTTTCCTGTCCAGGGTTAAGTCAACACAGTTTTGTGTCTTAAACAGTGTGGAAACTGAAGAGAAGAACAATATAGCAGTGTTTTCTCACCCCCAGTGCACAAACCCCTCTAAAATAATATGCCGGTTCAGCCTGGTTATCGTTCCCATGGAGTTCTAAAATGTAACCAGTTCTGAAAAAACACACAGTCCTTTACACACCTCACAGTCCACTGATCTCCAAGCGAAATTGTTCGTTTTTCACCACAGAGGGGTTCTGTTGGCTCTCAAAGAACTACAAATAAATCTCACCAAGTGTTGGCCTTTGCATTGACCCGCTCATTCAACATGATTTACATGACACCATTTGCAGACATTAATAGTGGGTATGAAGATGAAAGAGCTCATATTGCTAGAGAAACATCTGACTGCTGATTTATGGACCAATATCTAAACTATCCCTTAAAGTATGTTTGAGAACATGGATTTTTTGAATTGATGTGTTAGACTGGAGTTACTAAGATTTTAGTACTTTAACTTGTGCTTTAAAAAAGAAAAAGATAGAAATATTTTCATTCTGAATTTAGCCCACAAATACTGAAACAAGCTGACATTTAAATTGCTCCCTAAGTAGCAGAGACTTGCCTGAAATCATATGTAATCATGTCACAAGAAAGTATTCTTATATATAAAAAAATGTCAAAGCATACGTCACCTGAAAACAAATCATGTTTATCCACACCTTTTCTCCAAAATGTCACTTTTACTTCCAACTGGACTCAACTAATGATTTTTTTTTGTTTGTTTGTTTTTTTGAATGAAGTCAGTTCACAGAGATGTTCTAGCAAAATCTTATTAAGTTTTATTAAGTCTGCAATAAAGTTTTGACAACCAGAAAGTGTCCAAATAGTTGTTTTAATTTTGAACAATGTGGCTATTGTTTCATTTTTTTATTATTTTAATTTTTTTAACAATTAAAAATATAACAAATAAAGATGTAATAATTTATAATTGGTATTTTTATATTTTGAAATATGAAATATTTATCATGCTTCATCACTTCGGGCTGTGTCTTACAGATGACACAGCTGTGACACAGAACCAGCCTCTGCCAGACACAGCAGAACCTAACGGCGATCTCGTCCTGCAGGACCCCACCGGAGAGCCATGGGGTAAGCACCCTCCTCCTCTTTCACTCAGTGTTACTCAACGCATGAGGTCATCAGCATGAGCCATGTTCGTGCCAGCATTCTGTAAGAGTTTAAAAGATAATTTCATCATTGCCGTGTGACTACCTAACAGAATGTGTTTTGTCAATCAGCCATAACCTCATGCTGTAAATGTTTTTTTTTCCTCCGCAGTGAAGCCACGCTTCAGTCAGCCCACAAAGATGCGCAGGCGTGTGCTAGAGCAGCCTGTTGGCAGCTCCGTGCGTCTCAAGTGTCTGGCCAGTGGCAATCCAACACCGGTCATTACATGGTGGAAAGACCACAGCCAGCTGCCCAGCCCTCAGCAGAGTAAACGGCCACAGTGGACGCTGACCCTGAAGAACCTGCAGCCTCAGGACAGTGCCAAATACACCTGTCACGTCTCCAATGCAGCTGGACACATCAATGCCACCTACAAAGTTGATGTAATTGGTGAGTTTGGTAGCCAGAGAGGACTGTTAGCAGCAATGTTATCTACTTGTTAATAATAAATAAATAAACAAATAATTGACACTTTTTCAGTATTTTAAATTATATATATATATATAATTTATATATATATATATATATATATCACGCTTCAGACGTCACGACGGTTCTTTGCGTACGGTCAAACAACGACTACAGTCAGTCACAGGCGAGCCACACTAAGAAAGAGGGCACGTGCAGTAATGCAACGCTGTTTGCTAACCGCCACGACAGGAAAAAATGCAGAGGAAGAACAGACGATATCTCTTAGCCGGTGTTTCAAACATGGAACGACTTGAGAATAATATCTCCTGTAGCATTACATTTAATTCAGGCAAGTCATTTACTGTCCACAGCAAGTTAGTTCACTAGAGAAATAATCTCTAGAGGGAGCATATCACTAGATATATGCACTATATTAGCCTATATATTCATTATATTTTGTCAGTAATGTATTTAATTATTTACTATATGTTTAAATTGGAGTAGTAAGTTAGACTTAGATTTAGAAGTTAATGCAAAACCTGCCTTATGTGCAATTTACATCGTTTTTTTTAAATTATTATATCTAAAAAATAAAAAAGCAACTGAATTTAATAGTCTGGCCTCTGTTGTTAATTGTAACCTGAAATATTATAGTAATGTGCAAGAATATATATTATATAGTGTATATTCCAGTCATATATAAAATCATATATAAATATATTTATTTTGCATTCTAAGAAATGATTGATAGAACAGGAACTTGTTATGCATTAGCACCACAGCTCAATAGCTAACCACTATGGCATGGTTCGGAACACTGTTTCTGTTACACTATACTCAACTGCAAATGTGCAAAGTGATCTAATGGTATTTAAGACAGAAGATTCAAGTTTTCATCGGTTCTCTCTACAGAGCGCACTAACTCCAAACCCATTCTGACTGGTACCCATCCTGTCAACACAACTGTGGAGTTTGGTGGAACAGCCTCGTTCCAATGTAAAGTCCACAGTGACGTGAAGCCTGTTATCCAGTGGCTAAAGAGGGTAGATCCAGGCACAGAGGGGCGCTATAACTCCACGCTGGAGGTTGGAGGCCAGCACTTTGTGGTGCTGCCCACTGGGGACGTGTGGTCCAGACCTGACGGCTCCTACCTCAACAAGCTGGCCATCATCAAGGCACGCGACGAGGATGCTGGAATGTATATCTGTCTAGGGGCTAATACCATGGGCTATAGCTTCCGCAGTGCCTACCTCACTGTTCTCTCAGGTCAGTTCCTGTAACTCTCCAATTCAAACTAAGTGGCTTTACGACACTAATATTGCAGTGAATAAATCAGGGTTGCAGGATAATGGGAAAAAACAGACACTGCAATATTTTGGTTTTCTGTGATATATATTATCTGCATAGAAAGTAAAAGAGCAGTGAAACTGCTTTTTACTCTGGAGAATTTTTTTAAGTGCGAAACCCTTTTAGGGCTAAATAATTTGGGAAAAACTTTTTAGGTGCTTTTTAGAAACACAATTTAGGTGTTCTTAGGTATTCTTTGGTTTACTATTTACATCAACCAACTTAAAAAAAATCTTAAGTTTAAGGAACAGTTACATTCACAGTTTTTGTCCAATAGAACAGTGTATTTTAACTTCACATTCACAGCATCACAGAATGCCTACAGTAAATGAACCAAGCCATTCTATGGCTCTGAAACACTGTATCATGAACTACATGTGTACAAAGGTCATGCGTCAATCTGAAAACAAAAGCACATATATTTACTCAATTAAATGGCACTAAGCCATATTGTGTTTGTTTGCAGATCCCAAGGAGGAAAAAGATGCGATTCCACGCCACATCAGCCCCGGTCTTCCCTGGCCGCTGATCATTGGGATCCCAGCTGCTGCCCTGCTCATCGTAGGCACCATCGTGCTCTGGTTGTGCCACAGCCGCAGACGCCAGAGTGCTTTGCCTCCCCGACCGACGACCTATCGAGACCATCACATTCCTGACAAGGAGCCCAGCACGCCAAGCTCCATCAACCCTGACCTGCCCAACCAGAGACTAATGGGAATGGGGCCCCCAGCTCTCAGCGGTCCACCAAAGATTTATACCAAGGTCTACACAGACATGCACACACACACCCACACACACTCCCATGCACACATGGAGGGAAAAGTACACCAGCATTTCCATTACCAGTGTTAACAGGTTGCCATCATGTGACCAATGCTGCTGCCTCTGTTCTCATGAGCTAAGGGCCACCACTTGAGGACCACAACCGTACTGTAGGACTGCACGAGATTGACCTGAACACAAGCGTGGAGGAGCTCTGATGGAGCCCATTTACCTTGAAATGTCTCAGGTCAAGGAACATGTCTCACACTCAGTAGAGCCGCAGTGGACCTCAAATTTCCTTTAGGTTCTTTGGAGTTCAAAATCAAATACCAGTGAATCAAAGCAACCCGAGCAAGTGCTAACAGTCCAAGAACAATACTTGGACCTTTTTGCTATTTCAAAGCCAAGCATTACACAGGAAGTAGAGAGGAGAGATGTTTTATATTTGGAGAAACTGTGATGATAATGTGTTAAGCATACTGATGGCCCTGTTTACAATGTGTTCTGAACATTAATGTCAGTAAATTAGCTAAAATGTGGTGGGTTTTTTTTGTTTGTTTTACAACATTATATTGTGAAGAAATTATGCAAGGAAATGTCAGGGAAACCAGATGGATGACTAAACGGAAAGGGGGCAAGGGCTTCTGTGTATTACCATTAAAAAGTACTTTGTGTATGTATTCAGCTCAACTTTCTGATAATTGCAGTATTACGTAACATACCCTTCTCTATCTCAATGCAATCTCACTGTTTGCTAGTTACAGTCAAGGAATCCACAGCATTTTATTCCCAACACATTGTGTACCATTGCAATCTATAGAACAGGTAACACAACATTATGATAATATATTTTCAGATTCATACAAAAGCTAGACATTTCAGCAGGTCTTTAGAAACCCCTTGTGAGCCAATATACAAATCTCTTTAAAAAATATAAATGTGAGAACATGTTTATCTGAGATACTGCATGCTGCGATTTGTACTTTGGTGCTCATGTAAGTGTATTTTAATAATATTTTTCTATTAAATAAATAATTTTCTATTTTCCCCTATGTGTTTACAGTTTGACCCCCAAAAGCTTGTGTATTTTTGATGGGAGTTGGATGCCACCGCAGTGGCTGTTGACTCTCCGCACCCTCCCTGACACGGCCTCAGACCACTGTTAGTTCAACAGGCTGAGGAATGCAATGAGAAAATCAAGTTATTCTTTTCGACACCAGGAAAGTAGGGAAATATTCCCAGCAGGATTTGATGGGTATTAATATTCGGATAGGGTTACAAAGAGGGGGTTACTGTTCTTAAGGCTGTTTCCTCTGTGCTCCCTGTGGATGACAAAGGCAAGAAAAACTCTCCCCCAACACCCAATGCCCCAGAGGTGAGTGCTGACTGAGCACTGGACATTTGAACTTTTACAAGAAGAAAGAAAAAGGTTTAGTCTGTTTAAATGTTCTGAAACAGCTGCGTAGATGGAGGAACTGTCAGAACCTGCCAAACCAATTGTACGGGTAATATAGACAAGAACAATTATGGTGCCATCTAGTGGCCATAATTGCAGTTACCACTCAATGTGCAATAATGCCCATTTCTACTCACTCTTGATTTGTTTGTTTTCTTTGTTTGTTTTGTTTGTGTGTGTGTGTGCGTGTGTTTGTGTCATGGTTTATGAGGCCACAAATTTTTATAATTACATGGGTATTACACTGGTATTACGACGTAAACATTAAATATGAGGATAAACACCCTCGTATTTCAAATAGCTTTAAAAACATACTAAACAATGTTTATTAAAAATGTAAAAATGCAGAATGTTTTCTGTGATGGGTAGGTTTAGGGGTAGGCTTAGTGTAGGGAGATAAAATATACAGTTTGTACAGTATAAAAACCATTACGCCAATGGAACGTGCTCTGACAGATTGTGACGTGTATGGTTAAAAGATATAAACAGGATTTAAGTGCAGCAGTCCTGTGTTTAATAAGAGAAAAAGATGACAAAATACAGCTCCCGTGATTCTACTCAATATTCTCGACTAGAGACACGGGAACAGAACAACCAAACTTCATAAGGTCAAAGAACTGAACAAAACACAGGGCTTAAATAACAATGAACTAATCAAGCAAAACAACAAGCAGGTGTACACTAATCGATCAGTAACCAAGGAAACAAATGACAGTGAAAAATCAACTCCTAGTAATACAAATACAGAACATCAGAACTCTGACAGATTGCGTGATGAGACAGGATTAGCAGATGAGAAAAAAATATTGGTTAGAAGTGTAACAACAACAATAAACAAAAAACATTCAGAGACAGAGGAATGAGTTTAGAGCTTTCATTTATATTTAGAGCAACAAAAGAACACACAGGATGACCCACATTGAGTCTTAAAATTTCTATTTATATGTTCTTGTTTTTTTTTTGCTTGTGGTCTTTGTGTGCTGTGCTACATGGATTTGACAGAGCAACATCTGACTCATATACACCTAAAAATAAAATGCATTTAATGCTCTCACATAATAAATTAATATTAGTCCTTCTTTTTGTGGTTTTCCTTTTCCCATGACAAAGGGACTCCTGAAAATAAGCCTGTCATTTAAGAAAAGCTCACGAGTACAAGTTATGCTTTTGGTCTGATACAACAAATATATTCATTATTAGATTTGCATAAATATGTTGGTTGCACTTTATTTTACAGTACGTGTACTTGTGTGTACTTATAGTATACTTACCTAAGAAAATACTGGGTAATATAAGGAAACTACAGGTTAAAGTTAGGTTTGGGTAGAGTCAGGGTTAGTACCTAGTTATTACCCAGTTATTGTGATTACTTTAAGTACATAGTATTTACATGGGGAACAAGACTGTAAAATAAAGTGCTACCAATATTTTTTTTTTATGTCTGACACAACTAGTCATATGATGCTATGAAACATTTCACTTACATTGGAGTGGAAGAAGGAGGGGCTTCAAGTTTTTATATTACGCTTGGACACCATCGCAAGGCATCTTAAACATGAGACTGTTCTATGTTCTCCGACTTTTGAGCTTTTTTGTAAGTATTATTTTAAAATGATAAAAAACTGAGTAATTACTAATGAGGTACTTATGAATATGATGTATGGAATATTATATATATATATATAAATTGTTATGATTTTGTGAGAAAAAAAAATGCATGACAAATTTCTTCCCTGTAAAGAAATTGTTTTCAGACTCTCTGACCAAAGGCAATAATCCACATGAAAGTAAGGAAGTTTTTAATTTTAAATATTTATTAAAATATCTATCACTCTATCTGTCTGTCTGTCTGTCTATCTATTTCTCTTGATCATCCTGTGTTCTCTTGTAGATGCTACGAAATCCTGTGAGACAGGTGGGGAATGTGTTTTATTTTGCCTCTGTCTTTGATGATGTGTAAGAATATTACAGTAATTATTCTGTGAATGTATTTTTGATTGTGCGAAACTAGCTTCATCGTTTCAATCACACCATTTTTTTAAATGTCTCAGGTTATAATGAAAACATATTGATTCCTGTCATCGTAATCCTCTGTGAAGCATTACTGCTTTCTATTGCTGTAAATGTCTACTTCATTTTCATGACGAGATATAGAGAGTTGTGCCAGAACCTTTACAGTAGGTAACTTTTATGTTATTACCACTATTATATTAAAAATAGCACTACGTATCAAATGCAGTTTTTGTCTTCATCTTTTTTTCAGGTAATTATATTGCTGTCTGGTGCAGGTGTGGCACACCAAATGAGCCTGAGCAATCAGATGACCAGGTACAATTTTGTCCGATGCAAATATTTTAATTATATCAAATTTTTCGTCTCAGAAATCTTGATGTGATTGAGGAATATCAAATATTCAAGGAACGTGAAAAGTTCTCTAAACTAAAAGTATATCATATGCAGCCAGATACCATTCGGCTTTATTTCTTTATGTAGTAGCCCAGGGGTTTTCTATGGAAGCCTGTTTACACCACTGAAAAAAAAAAAAAGATTTTATCTCAGAATTCTGACTTTATATCTCAGAATTCTGAGTCATAAAGTCAGAATTCTGAGATAAAAAGTCACAATAATCTTCTTTTTTTTTCCAGTGGTCCATTTCCTCCACTATTATTGTGACTTTTTATCTCAAAATTCGCAGTTTTTATCACAATTCTGACTTTATATCTCACAATTCTAACTTTTTATCTCAGAATTCTGACTTTATAACTCAGAATTCGCACTTTATATCTCACAGTTCTGAGAATTGTGAGAATTCTGAGGGAAAAAAAGTCCGAATATAAAGATATAAAGTCAGAATTCTGAGATAAAAAGTCACAATAATCTTTTTTTTTTTCAGTGGCCCGTTTTCCGCGTCTGGAAAAAAAAAAAAAGATTATTGGGTCTTTTTATCTCAGAATTCTGACTTTTTATCTCAGAATTCTGACTTTTTATCTCACAATTCTGACTTTATATCTCAGAATTCTGACTTTACATCTCAGAATTCTCACTTTATATCTCACAATTCTGACTTTATATCTCACAATTCTGACTTTTTATCTCACAATTCTGACTTTTTATCTCACAATTCTGACTTTAGAACTGTAGAACTCTGAGGGAAAAAAGTCAGAATCGTCATAATCTTCTTCTTTTTTTTTTTTTTTTTTTTCAGTGGCGGAAACAGGCTTCCATAGTTTTCAACCTTTTAGGACACGACCAGTATATGTTTTTCTAATTTCACTCCACAGGTTGAAAACCCCTGTATTAGCCTATATTAAAGCCTCACACTGCTTAACAGATTTCATGTTTTACTTATAGGTTCAAGCTGACACACAATACTCAGCAATAAGTCATTTCAGTAAGAAAAGAGAGCGCGAGGGACAATCAGAAGAAAGCTCCATGGAGTGTGTGTACTCTGATGTGAAAGGCTCATCATAAACATATGCTAAAATTGGTGATATTCAGCTTTTTTTTTTTTTTTTTTTTGTCTGTCTTTGTTTTTGTTTTGCATTTTTGGGCCACGTTCACACTGCAGAACATAGTTGTCAGTCGTGTTTGAGTCCTTAAAACGGTTACGTCCACACACGGTAGGGTTATTTACAGGAGTGACAACCGCATTCTTTAACCAAACTCACACCCGTGGTTTTCAGGACTATGTGTGCTGTGTGATGAAACCAGACTGGACAACTAGTAATCATTCAGTGTGAGAGAGCTGCTCTGCTAAAGGGTTTCGTGTTTGTGGTTTGACGTTCTGTAAGTTACAGCGAGGGAGATATGAGCTGTGTGTCATCTGATGCGACGGTATCCAGTCACTATTCTCCATCAGAGCTGTTCCGGTCAGTTTTGTGTTCTATGTGCGTGATTCAAATGCCATTTCATGCACGAGACACTGCAAACAAAGAGTATAGAAGCATAAGTTTCTTGCTGCAAGAGACGCAAATGCAACTGTTAAAGCTGTCCAGCTAGCCTATGTATATAAAGCTGCAACACAACGGAAATAAAGCCACAACGGAAATGCTCTCGGTGCTCAGTAAAATTAGAGTTCCTTGCCACTGTTCTAAGAGTCCAGAGTCTTACCATGATTAGCTTTAAATATGTAAACATTGTATATCGACATGAAATATTCATTAAAAATCACATTTGTGCTCAATAGCTTCATATTTATACCTGTGAATGATTCGACGTGCTACCACGGCACATGATGAAGGGAACGTCTGCCCAATTCCACCAAGTGGTTAAAGCGAATAATTTGTATTCATTAAAATTACTTTTAACATTTCAAATCAGACATGTTCAAATTCCAAAGCTTGTACTAGGTTTCTATTGGTAAGACTGACTTACTATTTTGACAATACACACAGGGAGGTATTATTTCAGCTGCAGTAAGTCAGTCGTACTAATAGGAAACTACTACAAGCATTGGAACATGAAAAAACCCTTTAAGTGAATTACACCAACAAATATATATATATATATATATAAACTAAATGTGTAGTGTACATAAAAGGAGGTATTGCCACAATTTTACCTGTAGTAAGTCAGTCTGGTCAACAACAACAACAAAAAACCTTTTTGAATTTACAGTGATTTTTTTTTTTGTGTAAATAATTGGTTAATGTAAGTACATGAAGGGAGATATTGACAAAATGTCACCTGTTGTAAGTCAATCTTACCAACAGGAACTAACAAGCTTTGGAATTTGAACATGTCTGTTTTTAAATGTTAAAACAAAGTCATTGTAATGAATAAAAAGTATTCGTTTTAACCACTTGGTGGAACTGGCAGACGTTCATCATGTGCCGTGGTAGCGCGTCAAATCATTCACAGGAATAAATATGAAGCTATTGAGCACAAATGTGATTTTTAATGAATATTTCATGTCGATATACAATGTTTACATATTTAAAACTAATCATGGTAAGACTCTGGACTCTTAGAACAGTGGCAAGGAACTCTAATTTTACTGAGCACCGAGAGCATTTCGTTGTGTTGTGAACTACTGGGTCACCGTAGTTTGAACGGGACATTTCGAGACTCACACCTGTAAGAAAATGCGGTTGTCAATCCCAAAAACTCACAGTGTGAACGTGGCCTTAAGTTTAATGTGATTTAGTATTTTGTGTGATGTAGGCTCTGTGATGTAGATTTGTTTTCTTGTTTGTTGACTTGTTCAGACCTTCACTGAGTGTAATGTTAAATGAGGATGCTCATATAAATGACTAATACAGTAAAATAATAAATTTAAGTGCTTTACAACTAAAATGTCTGTTCTCTTAAATAGTCCCGTATTCTCTCTTTTTTTTTATCTTGTAGAGGTCTGGAATTAGGCCTATCATTGAGGTTTGTCATTACCTGCAATCTCAAGGTTCACCTTATGAGGGCAACAAAACTTACATAATGAAAGACGGTTGGGGAGCTATATTATGCAAGGCTGTGTATAATGTGCAGTATTATACAATAAACAATCATTTAAATTTTGTTCCTACAGTGCAATGTGATTATGTGAAAGTTATCTAAAATGTTTGTTTGTATTACACTGGAGATTGGATGGGTAAAATGGTAAACAGATATACTGTAGGTCAGTGCTGCCCAAACTGTGGGACGCCGGCCCCCTGTGGGCCGTAGCGTTATTGCAGGGGAGCCGTAGCTAGTCCAAATCAATATGTTAAAATAATTAAAATATTCCAATTGTTCTAAAAAATTTTTAGATTAGTGTTATGGATTTAAATATATTTGTAAAGAATGTTTACAACATAGTTCTCATAATTCACATGAAATTCTTACAAACTTGTTAATAAATGCATTTGTCGGTAAATGTCGGTATATATATTTTTAACTTTTGCAATGTTTTTGGGGGGCCTTACCCCTCTTAAGTTTGGGAAACTCTGCTGTAGGAGATTTCTGCACTAAATAAAATGTCCTGAGCATTGTCCGATGAATTTTGAAGCTATTTTGCCAGTGAATTCTGAAAGACCTACTGCGCCAGATAAACATCACAACCTGCTGAACCTCCCTGGCTCAGACGGGAGCTTCTCATCCACTGGCCTCGATACACAAGTGTGTTCATTGAGGCTGCTGGGGGTAGTCGTGGCCTAATGGTGAGGGAGTTGGGCTTGTGACGTGAAGGTTGCCGGTTCGATTCCCATGCCGGCAGGAATAAACAGCACTCTCTCCACCTTTGATACCACGACTAAAGTGCCCTTGAGCAAGGCACCTAACCCTTAATTGCTCCCCGGGCGCTGTCGCAATAGCTGCCCACTGCTCTGTGTGTGTGTTCACTACTCACTGCTGTGTGTGTGCACTTGGGATGGGTTAAATGCAGAGCACCAATTTCGAGTATGGGTCACCATACTTGACAATTCGTCACTTTTTCACTTTCACTGGAGGACTCAGGGTTTGCATGCATGACCCCAGAGATGCGCTTAACAGGACAAATGGTGTTAGCGTATGCGTTAACGCAGGCCAGAATAACACCAGTCAAAACAAAGTTCAAACTTCCTCTCTAGCTTTACTTTTGTCCTATGCTTTTTATTTTTGAACATCCTGTAGTATGTGCAGAAATCAGTTCCAGAAAAAAAAGAACAGAATACAATTTTTTTAGACCATTGCTAAACATATCATGGTCTATTTATCCAGGCCTACAACACATACAACACTTTTTTTTCTTTTTCTTTTTTTTTTTTTTTTTTTTTTTTTTTGTTGGGCTGAAAATATCCAAAGATATTTTAAAATGAACGAGGACATTTGCTTTGCAGTCTCAACCCCCTCACTCTTCCTACAAGGGCCATTTGTAGTGATCAAAGCCTGTAGACCAGGATGTGTGTGCCTCGGGGGTCTATGAATTCTCACACCTTCAGTACAGTGGGGGAAGTTTTACTTCTGATTGGTCAGTTTGAATGTTTCACATTTGGGTTACAGTCATGGTCAAGGAAGGGATAAAAGATTATTGTAACTGTTGCTCTGGCTCTTTCTTTTACTCTTTTACTTTTACTCTTTCTCTGTCCCTCGCTCTCGCTGTCTCTCTCTCTTTGTCTTTCTCTTTCACTCTCTCTCTAACTATCTCTCAGGTAACGTTTTACATATGCTGGGTACGATTAATGGTACTGTTATTTTGTAACCATTTTAAGTGTAACCATAAACAGATATATTGTCATTAAACTCTTTCATCACAAATGATGTGCTAACTAGTTTGATTTGGTATTAACTTTGATGTGCTACCTATTGCAATACAATATCTTCACACTATCAACGCTCTCCCACATACTTTACTATTATAACTGCGCTTATTTCCGTCGTTGGTATAGGTTGCAGTGGGTGGTAATAGACAAGAAATGTACCGTTTTCTACCATCTTGCTGATAACGTTTCTTTGGTCATTCGGCATCCCTGCAGTCTGAACCCCTGTAGGCGAACCACCCTTATATTTTGTTTGTTTGTTTGTTTTAAATAAAGATGATGTCTTGTGCTGGTATTTCAGCCTTTGTTTCTTGATACATCAACTTCATATAAGCAGTCCAAGGCTGAACAAAGAAAACAAATTTTTCTTTACATTTAATAATATTGATAAACATTTGTCAGCTGCTGTGCTATTCTCATTTTAGGTTTAGAATCTACAGATGCTTAAATGAATGCACAATGGAAACTTGTGGTTTCACTTGAACACCTCCGTCTTTGATCAGTGACCTAAGTCTGTTAAAAAAAATTTCCCTCAAAGGAATAACAGAAACCCACAGCAGCAAATGCATCCATTATATTTCTCATATCACCCTTCAAATGCTGTTTGTCCAGATTATCCAGGCGGTTGTGATGCTTAATTTTAATATGTGTAAGTTTACTATTTAAACTATTTCAGTTGTAACAGTAGACTTGGCATAAAAATGGCATTATGAATTTTAACTCTGTGGCTTCATTTTTAAAGACTATACAAAAGGCACACTAATGCTTGTCGATCTTGTGTGAGATTGTGTTTTTTAAAGGAAAGTATATTTGTCTGTTTTAGATTTTACTCACTGTTTGGTTCTCCATCAGCCTGACTCTGTTGTCACGGTTGAACCTGGTGCCAACGCGACACTGCAATGCTTTTTCACAGAAAACTACACCATCTATGACATGTTTTGGTACAAGCAAATCAAGGGCGAGCGGCCATGTGCTGTCGTTGTGGCAAGAGCAGTTGCCGATCCCATTTTTTATGAAGGGTATCCAGACACACGATTCAGTATCAGCAGATCAACGAAAAGACTTTCTCTTAGTATCTTTAACATTAGCCATTGGGATAAAGGGGTCTATTACTGTGGAGTGGAGATTTTCTTTGATATTAAGTTTGGAAATGGAGTATTTTTGTCATTAGATGCATCATCCTTTAACTCTACAGGTGAGTTCTTGTCCTTGACCTGGAATTAAATTATTTCTAATGTTTAAATATGAACTATGTATTAAACTGACTGTACTACTGAACTCGTCAATTGATTAAAATGAAAACAAAATCTATATTTACATTGCTTAAGTTCTTAAGGTGTTAATAATAACCATAATTGCACTGTTCTGTTTGTTATTCAGATTTAAATCCAACAGAGATTTGGATCGCAGTTGTCATCTTCCAGTGCAACATTATTGGAATAAGTGCTGTGTGGATCGTATATCTCTGCGTGAGGGTTAGACAAGAAAAGGGTCTGTATTGCAATATTTTGTATTATACAATTACACATTATAAAATATTTTTCAATACTCTTCTGTACTCTTATAACCTCAAATATTATATCTGTTAATAGACATATTAAGTCATATTTTGACTTGATGTATGAAAAGCAAAAAAATAAAGAGCAAGTAAAAATGTATGCATGTTAGACATTGTTTGGCACTCACTTCTGTAGAAAGAGTAATGTCGTTTGATTAAGCATGATGCTTAAAGTAAAGCTACGAGGAATGCTTTCAACGAGCTTTCAAAATAGGAGTAATCGTAAAACCTGGAAAGCTCTTTAACTAACTGTTCATTTATAATAGGTAAAAAAAAAGCAGGCCTGGCAGTCCTTTAAGGTACAATATGTAAAATATTTATTTTAAAATATCCAAAAACCACTTGCACAGTTATATATTTCATTCAGCTGTGTACGTACGTTATCCTAAATGTTTCCAAGAATATGTAAATTCAGAGAAATTCCCCTCCTTGTCACTTGTCGCCTGTCAGTGACGTAATATCTGCAGTATTCCTGGTTTCCGCTCGTGCTGCATAGTAACCATGGCAACAGACAAGAGCAGCTGCGTGACGGCTAGTGGCAGGCCATTGTTTCGTTCAAACTTATCGGACCAAGGCAAGCAAACTTTGGGACATAAGAAGAAATAAACTGAGGATCAATATCGGCGTGGCGTTTCCAAGATGGCGAGAGCTTTGCGACAAACTTCGACTTGACAGAGACGGCGCTCTTGTACGTTATTAGACAAGATAAGCAAATGTAGGCCACATTAGACTAATCACTGTTATAAAGCTCAACACGACGAAGTGTAAGAATATGATAAGTATGATATCCTAATGTTGATCTAGCTTACTGTTAAGTCTCATACAGCCAACAAACTAATACACAGAATAACATTACAACTTTCAACTCACTCAAATACAGTTTAGTATGATAGTGTAACGTTAGACCAAGTGAAATAGCGCTGCGTTACCTCAGTTTTAATTCATCAAATAAACTGACCTGTATGAGTAGTATTTCAGCACTTATGAGTATTTCGGTAAATGAAATGTCCTTGTTTCTTTATATCCCCTAGGACTCTGATATCTGTCTCTCATTAGTAATCGCGCCCGCGATTCTCGGCCTCGCCCTGCTTCATACCACAGTCATGTTTAAAACATTCATTCACTCATCCACAAACATTATTTCCCCATGAATATTATTAGATCTATTGGCATGACGACAAGGTCCATGATTCCATATTCACTGCGTCATCAATCTACGCCTTTGTTATTGTTTTGAAGAGTTTAGCGCCCCCTAGCAGTGAAAAAAACTACATAGTGCACCTTTAATTACTGTTTCACAAAAATGTATTCATATCTTTATCTATTTATAGCTTTATCTCCAGTTCCTTCCATTCCCAGCCAGCCTCATAGTGACCACATATCCATCCATAATGAAATTCCTGATGCAAAGGTAAAGTAATCTTTTTTTTTCTAATCAAATGCCTGTTTTTTCTTTCAAAATACAAAATTTTCTAATTGCAAGAAACAAATGTTTCGGATAAGCTTGTCATTTAAACCGGTCAATAACATCTCAAAAACCGCTGCTTAAATTCTTGTGTATTTTTTAAATCACTGTAAAATCATTTAAAATCACACCAGACTGAGAGCTTTCGTTTTAACATATTTGAAATTTGGCCAATAAAACCGTAATTCCTAACTTGCACTAACTTTTTTTTTTTTTTTTTTACAGAGTCATACATCCAGTTTTGATTCTAATCAAGATCAGAGCTTGAAGGGACAGCTACGCCCAGTAAAGGACGATCGTTCTTAAATGAAACATCCTGGTCAAAAAGAAAAGAGAGAGAGACACAGAAAGAGGAAAAATTGGCCATTTTTTTTAATATAACTATTTCACTGTATAAGTACTGAATATTCTTTGACATTTTTTAACATTGTTTGTTCAGTAGAATCTACAAATAGAGAATCTACTTGTCAATGTTGTGGTACAGTAAGAACAGTAATAGTAATATTCATTACAGTTATGATATGTTCCATTTAAAATGATTCCAATATAGATTTTTGGGGAAAATAAAAATATGAAATTTTAATAATGACAATTGTGTGAATTTACATATGTTGTGTACAAAACTTTACAAAATTAGATGCAGTAGTGGAACTTGCAAAAAGCTAGACACTGCTAGTTAGTAAATGAATTACAATAAAAGCAAGTATAGCACAAGTTAAGTTTGCTGTCTAATAGATTTTACATACTTCTGTACTCAACTCTGGTCAGTGGGGTTATTGATTTTGTTGTACACACGTCTTGAGGTGTTTCCCCCTTCTTTTGTACTCTTCTGTTTTTTCCATCCTTAAAATACAATGCAGCATAACTCAATTGCACTGCATCATGGTCCTACGAGAATCACACATGGCAGAAAGAAAGACACAGTTACATGAAAATATAAGAACTTTAAATCACTTAAATAATTCTGGCTATATATATATATATATATATATATATATATATATATATATATATATATATAATTACAGGATGTTCTGATTAATTAATCTAATTGCAATTAATAAATTGATGAATAAATTTAGCCGAGAAATTGCCCCCAAAAGATAACTTTTGGTACTTTGATGTCATACACCGTTCGGTCTGGGCGAACATTCATCTCGAACAAGCCTATTGATTGATTCATTCAATTTGTTCAAATGGTTGATTCATTCATGGGAGGAAATAAATGTCTCTCTTATTTATGATTGGGCCATTGAATCATTTGCTCACCTGATTGATTTGCTCGGAGGCACACAACATGGCTTTACATGTAATATTTAAGTTGGTGAAGTTTAATAAACAGACAGTATTCTGTCTAAAATATAACACAATATACTTCTTATTTATTGAACTGTTGTATAAAATCAATATTACATTTGCACTCCTGCTACTCAGAACAAAACAGCACTTGTGTGCTAGTTACTTGCTATATATGATAAAAAAATATGAGACAAAATCCCACAGTTTGTACAGTATAAAAACCATTACGCCTATGGAATGACCCCATAAAAAAATGAAAACATGAGTGTGTGTGTGTGTGTGTGTTTGTGTGTGTCATTTTGGGGACATTTTTGCTGCCCATGAAGAAAACAGCTCCATACTAAATCCCACTATAGGCCAAAGTGATGTTTTTGAAAATATAACAATGCAAAAAAGGTTTCTGTGATGGATAGGGGTAGGGGTTGGGCTAGGGTTTGTACAGTATAAAAAAACCTTATGTATGTAAGTCACTATAAACATGAAAACACAAAATGTGTGTGTGTGTGTGTGTGTGCGTGTGTGTAACATTTTTAATCTGAAGTGTACAAAATTAATTAGAAAAATAAAATGAAATAATTGCATAATAAGAAATTATCTGTAATAATAAGGTTCCATTTGTTAACATTAGTTAACATGACCTAACTATAAAAATACTTCTACATCATTTACTAATCTTAATAATAACTTCGACATTCATTAACGCATTATTCAAATCAACAGTTGCATTCATTAATATTATTTAATGGGCCTGAGCTCACAATAAACTAACAATGAACATTTGTCCTTTTCTTAATTAACGTTAACAAATATGAATAAATACTGTAAATAATGTATTGCTCATTTTTCAGTGTCAGTTATTGCATTAACCAACATTAGCTGATGGAATCTTATTGTAAAGTTTTAAACTAAATTATTTATTAAATACATGACACATTGAATCAAAATTAATTTATGATGCACACCTGACTGGTGGGGTGTTCGTTTTCAGTGTCATTTTGCCCCTTTTCTGGTTGAAAGACAAAAATAAATAAATGAATAAATAAATTTATACTTTATATAAATACTGTAAATTATTATAGAATGGAAACCCATGGTATAAAAAAAATGGTAACGCTTTACAATAAGGTTCATTAGTTAACATGAACTAATAATGAACTGCACTTTTACAGCATTTATTAATCTTTGTTAATATTAATTTCAACATTTACTAATACATTATTAAAATCTTATTAACATTAGTTAATGCTCTGTGAACTAACATGAACAAACGATGAACAACTGTATTTTCATTAACTAACGTTAACAAACATTAGTAAATGCAGTAACAAATGTATTGCTCGTGGTTCGTTCATGTTATCCAGTAACTAATGTGTAACTAATGAACCTTATTGTAAAGTGTTACCAAAAAAAGTTTTATCAGGAAACTACAAAAACAAATTGCACTATGTGGTAATATCTAAATGAAGATTTTAATAGGTCATATCAGGGATCCAATAGTCATTTAATCTAAATTTTTAAGAGACAAACTAATCAAAATGCTCACCTCTGTTGCAGTAATATCTTTCTTTTTTATGACTTAAAATAGCTTGTGCAGTGATCACAACCACACAAACGCCCAATAACACGCTCAAGATAATCACCAGAGGATCCACTGGATTTACTGTAAGACAAAACACATTGTGTAGTATGTGATGTGGAGGTGTACATTTATAGATAGTTAAAAAACAATTACATGAATAAAATATTACATGCATTTAAATATACTTTTTTCTACACACAAACATTCCCCATATTTTATGAATTAGCATAGAGAGGTGCTTTCTTGTCTGTTTTATGCAATAAAGAAGCTTTCCTCAACAAAGAGCACATGCAGAAATAACTCAACCATAAAAACTATATTTTAGTTCCATGCGAAATCTTAAAATGCCTGAGAAGAAAATAATACTTACCCATATTTATGTTTGTCCCATTCCCAAACAGAATTTTTCCACAAGTGACCACAGCACAGTAATAAGTGCCAGTGTCCATTTGGCTGGTTATGTTCTTGGACAGACTGAATGTGCAACTCCGTGCAGAATCCGCCCCACAATAATCACTTTGATTATGAGTGTAAAGGATTTCTGATTTTCCTGATTCAGATCTGAACCAGAACATTCTGATGTCTGCTGTGTTGTATTCAGAGAGCACAGAGCACAGCATGGTCACTTTGTCTCCAGACTGGACCGACTCTGATACAGGATGCTGAAGAACAGATACGGATTTATATTGGTTGTTTTGTGACCCTAAACAGACATGGAGATGTTTTACGCAAAGGACTACATCTGAAATATACAAAGTCACATGATAAATCAAAGGTCTTATTTTTCTAATGATTTTAGAATATAAAAGCATTTGAAGAGCTGTAATCTGAGGGTGCAAAAAAATCCAAATTTTGAGAAAATCACCTTTAAAGTTATCCGAATTAAGTCCTTAGCAATGCTAAGTATTACTTACAAAAATACATTTTTGATTTTCATACATAATATCTTAATGACTTTGGGCATAAAAGAAAAATCAAATATTTTGACCCATTCAATAAAATTGTTGGCTATTGCTACAAATATACCCATGCGACTTTTTTTGTGGTCCATGGTCACATATAATATTGCAAACAATCATATATAACAAATTATGGCAAATATTTGTTTACTGGGGAATTTTTCCATTTAAAATAATGATTGTAAGAAATACCATTTTAAAATTTGACCATCACATTTGAATCTTCAATACATTTACTTCTCAAGTATAAAAACACAAACCTTTTAAAGCCAAATATGTGCCGCCAGCAAAATAAGTTTCATACTTTCTCCAGCCACAGTAATACATTGCCTCATCGGATGAAGTGACATTTATAATTGTTAAATGACATTTCCTTGGGTCTTTCTCAATGCTAAAACGTGAAGATTTAAAATTGTTGAAAAATTGAGGATCTTTGGCTAATTTCTGCACCATTGCAACTACTTGTGGTTGGTGTCCAGCAGTTTGCTTGTACCAAGAAATTGGATCGCTGTAATCTTTCAGACAAAAGCAAAGCAGAGTGACATTGTCCCCAACAGAGGCCATCATCACTGGATCGGGTTGATAAACCACCTCAGGATGTGTTGAGTCTATAGGGGGGAAAAAGAGTAAATATGAAAATAATGTTAATCCATCTGTATGAGAAAGCTTTACACAAAAAAAAAACATACTTCAGAATATGTTACATATATTTACTGTAGCAATAACTAGAAATGATGCATAATTACATGCAATTAACCCTAAACCAAACCCTCATCCTAACCCTAACCCTATATTAAGGACATGTAGTTAATTGACATTACTCAGTACTTAAACGTATAATTACACTGTAACACTGACACATTAAAATAAAGCGTATCCAGAAAACCTAATGTCGGAGTGAATACTTTGTATTCCATCTTAAATTTAAATTAGGAGTATTTTTAAATTTATTAAGCCTCACATAAAATTAATTTATGATTTGCATAATAATTTATTTTTTCGAAAAGGCAAATAAATACTCATGAACAGTGAAAAAATTGTATAAGGTAATAAATTCTTTGAAAAAAAATCATTGAAGAAGACAAAATGATTATGTAGAAAAAATCTCTGCTGGGATAAAATAGCATGTTAATAATTTTCTGAAAATCGGAGGTGACTTAACATTGAATATTAAAGAAAATCATTCACAATGAAGAAATTAATTTAGATACCGCATTACAAACTTACACGTCTCACTTAGAAGCATGACAGAAATCCAAAAAATCATCATCTTCTCCACAGTCTTTGAGTGATTGGCTTGCCTTGATAAACTTTGCTGCAAGATTCTAGTATACACCGCTGTGTTCTCTTTTTGTGACATCACTGTAACTTCCTGTAACCTTTTCTTGGAAACATTTTCATAGACCACAACAATTGTACAGTACAATTTAATTGTAGAATAGTGGAGAACTTAGTTAAGAGATAAAAACATTGTGAAAGTAAACTACTAAAAATCACTTTTATTTTATGACAATTGCAAATTAAAAATAATTGGTTGTTACAGTGTGATTATACATTTAAGTATAAATGTCACCATCGCCCTGGCAATGGTGGAGTCGAGAAAGCAAACTTTGTATCTGTATCTGTATCTTTCGTGTCGACCAAGTTCAGCCAAAGATGGCATTCCTGGACCACAAGTGTGGACATCGTCTGCCCAAGGGACCATGGAGTGATTCTTGGCAGAATAAGGTGTTTTTCACCTTCACTTTTTCACCTTTTACTTTGTGACCTCTTCATGCACCTCCGGGAAGAAAGGCACTGGAGCGGGACGCAGCTGTTCTCCATGGCCCGTCCCGAGATACCAATCGTCTAGCCTCAAGCGTTCGGGACATGGTGGACTCTTGAGTCCGCCACTCTCAGAGGCCTGGGAAAGTACGGCTGTCAGTTCTGGGCCAGACTCAAACAACACTGCTCTCCCTGAAGGGGGCAGCGCAGCCGAATCATCATCCCTGGAGGACTCTAACACACACTCCGATGCAATGATCGACATCTGGTTCTCCGCCGGATTCCAAATGAGACTGTAATCCTCAGGTTACCCTGTGTATTAACCAAAGTAGCTCTCTGTTTCTCTGTTTTTTTGTTTTTTATCTGTGTTGGTTTTTTTTTGTTTTGTTTTTCTCCATATGTGTATATTGTATATGAATTGTATATGTGAATATGAATACATATTGTGTATGTGTATGTATATTTTATTTATATGTATGTGTATATTTAAATTTTGTTTTCACATATTTTCTTTTGACTGTTTTGTTGTGATTTTGAAATACCTCGTAATATTTTGTTGGTCTTTTCCTTTCAATACATATTTGATCTAAAAAAAAGAAAAGGTTCTCGCGTAATGTCGAACATGACTAATGCTACTAGCTAATTCTGCACAGCCAGCCTTCAAAGTAAATAAAATCATTTTAAAGTAACCTATAAAGAAAATGCATGCATTGGTTTTGATTTTATTGTCTACTAACATTGTGGGTAAACCAAAACCGAAAGACGAACAAAATAGATCTCTGTTTTATAGGTCAAAAGATAACAGATGTGGTGAGGACTTTTTTTTTCTTTTAGTGTTTCAACCAATGGTAGTTAATCTGGTTAACAGTGTGGTAAATCCAAGAACTATATAGTTGGCAATAAAATGATTCCCTGTTTGAGTAAATGGACAGCAGAAGATTTGTTATAGTAATTTTACAAAGATTCCTTTGTTTGTTACTGTTATTTGTATAATACGTAAGTCATGTATAATTTTTGATTTATTTAAATCCTCATTTTAAAAATGTTTATCTTAAATGATTGCTGAGATAATTTTTTTATTTTTCTGATGGATTTACATAGATATTGTTGATTAATAATTTATTTATATTGAATATCCAGTAGTGTGGACATTTCATGCCTTAACTTTGTGGACATTATCAGTTTTCTCAGCCAATGCACAACATCATCATGTTCATCAGCCAAATAAAGTCATAGCTGTGGCACTTGGCAACACTGTGACTCTGCAGTGTTACGCCCGTGGAAATAACATATATTAGTATGAGCAAATTGTTGGACAACAACTTCGCGTCATATCAGCATTTTTGAAATTGTCAGAACCCTTATTTTACAATCAATTCAAAAATGATCGATTCTGGGGCAAGATTGGGCAGCAACTCTAATCTGACAGTTTCAAGCATCACTCAGTCAGATGAAGCAGTGTACTATTGTGGATTAAGAAGATTGTATATTGAGTTTGGAATTGGAATTAAAGGTAATTTATTTAAAGGTAATTAAAGATAATTGATAATTAAAGGTAAATCTTCAAATTAAATGATCGCAATGACCGTCTTAATTCAGAAACAATGTAGTATATTGATTTCATTTTGTCAATTTGTGGTTATCATGTACATATGTAAAATAAGAAATAGATTTGTATGCATTTCTAAAATAATGAGTTAAAGACTTGTTTGTAGAAATTTTTTTGCATCAAATTTCAACTGATCATCTGATTGACTACATGGAGTGTCAACAAAAACGCTATGAAAACAGTACAAAACAAGTCAAGAATAGTGAACAAATTGCTTTCATTCTTTTGTGACTATATACAGTATATATATATATATATATATATATATATATATATATATATCATTTGTTATCTATCTATATATATATATATATATTGATAATAAATGATATGCCTTTATAAGTCCTACTATAACTGGCATGGAGGACTAATCTCAAAATACATTTAAAAGGATATTTTGATATAAACTTATGCATGTTTGCTGATGAAATTCTAGCACAAATACTTGTTATTGTAGTCTTTGCACTCAACAGTTCATGTAGCAGTGAATGTAATTCTTTCTGCACTGTATAAGCAACACTAGCATGAAGGTGTTGTTGTGCAGCAAAAGTGTGATTGTTTCTCTGATGATTGTGTGGTAATTGCGTGTTCCTCTGTAGCTGAAAACTGGAATAAACTGGACTAATCTCTGCAGTGAGCAGTAGTTACATTATGTTGCTGAGCTTTATAGGTCTAGATCAGGGATGGGCAACTGGCGGCCCGCAATGTCTTTTAATACAGCCCACTGGACCACTCAGATGAGCAATTTTGAAACATTTGAAGTAACATCAAGTGATGGAAAGAGTGCATTCCGATTATGATGTAAATAGTAAATCAAACCAATAGAGGTCGCTATTTTCAAACGATCCCTACATAGGACAGTGTAGGATGTGGACGCTAATGTGAAAGTTTACTAAAGTTAGCAAAAATAAACGAAAAAGTGACAATAAAATCATGTTTTCCAGTCAGGATGGTTAACGGATTATCTTTTACCAAATGTTTGGCTTGTTTGGAAATCTTTAATGAAAGATTTTTATGTAAATTGATATTACACCACTGCGCTGCTCACAAAATCCTTTTTGCAGATTTCCGAACGGCTCTAAGAATGGTAAAGAACGGTTCCAGTTGTATTTCCACTTGAGCCTGGTACGGCACAATTACAAACTGTTCTCTTACAAACCCTTTGCAAAGACCTGCCCCCTTTAGTTACTGTTGCTTTGTGCGACAAGACACGCGCCCTCGCGCCACACATCATGTTCTAACGAAGTGAAGCAAGGAGGACACTGACAACACGTCGACAGACAAGACAGAGCAGTATGAAACAGTTTCATATTTAAAATATTGACATTTTTTAAAGAAGTTTAAACAATAAATATAGTATAGCGGCTCTTTAATGTGTCGTGACAGATCGCTGTAGCTCCTTCAAGCGGTTCGTGATGAATGAACATCAGAAGGAATGTTGTTTCAAGCGCGGAAAGAAATTTTTCAAGTTGACAAACGTTAATCTACTAACTCCCCTAACTGCTTTGGCGGATTCTGGGTTACGATTGGTCAGATCGCCTGTCAATTAGCCAACAGTGTCTAACCTAGAATGTGACGTCGCCACTCAGGATCGGTCACTTGTCTGTTGCATGGCTGCCAGTTTATCCAAAGCTAGCTAAGCATACAATCTGAGCAATGTAAACACAAATTAATCATACAACTAAAATAACATCCTCCCTATTTAAATCCCACGTCATGTAAACTCTACTCTAAAGTAGGCGAATTAGTCGCACATCACAATTGTATAAATGGATGATAAAAACAGAACACTTACCTCATTAGCTTTAATTTAGTTTTCTGGAACAGGACAGTGTTGCAACCACAGATTAGCTTTCCTTTTTGCACTTGTAAGATTTTTTTTTTAATCTAAATTGCAAACTGTATGTCATACATTTTGTTAACATCGGTTGGTAACACTTTCACAGTGAGTTCCAGTTGCGTAATCAGAAATTTAAGTTACATGTCACATGCTATTGTTGTTAAGATTTGTTTAATTTATTTGTTTGGAACATTTTCTTCCACAAAATGAGGAGTTAAAAATGTTTCCTTGCCGTGTAACCTGTCACATCGTCCAAACCCCAAATAAATTAAATAACATATTCCAATAATTTCCATATGGATATCATTTACTTCCAGTAGAGCTTAGAACTTCCTCTTAAGATCTTTTTGTGTGTGTGTGTGTGTGTGCATACAATACACCTCCTGCATGTGAACAGACTTTATCTGTGATTGTGTGAGAGGGCTCAAATTCAAAATTCTTAACTTAGGCTCCGCCTCCATCACTGTGCATTGCTGAAACGCATGGTTTCAAGTATTTCAGAGTCTGCTTTTTAAATATGTGTTCGCCTGACTGAATTTCTCTGGCACATTATTAATATTTGTCATTTTTAAAGAGATATATGTAAACTTAGCACTAGTAGTGCTCCTAAAATGTAGCCCATCCTGTATGAATGTCATTAGTTCTGACTGCAAAACTAATAAGAGAACAGCAAAACAAGATTTTGTATCTATTGGGACCATCAAATGTAAATGCATGTGTTAAAGAGATGAAATGCATGCAATTTTTTTCAAATATCAAATCGTGTTTTTTGGGTGAAGAGTTAAAGAGTCCTTGCATGTGTGAATGATTGTTTTTTTAATGTGCACGGGCTTCTATCTGTGCAGGAGTGCATCTGTGCTTATATGTGTGAGCATGTGTGAGGTATTGTGCAGATCATGAGACCTGTTATTTTAAGCGGTTTCTCTGTACCACACCTGTCCTTGTGTCACCCACACACTCGCTGGAGTTACCCATGACCACTCGTCTTTACTTACACTGTCCTCAGTGAGTTTCTCAGCATAAACAACCCACTTGCCACAACAACTTTTAAAGTTTCCACAGGATGTATAGCTATTTTTGTCACAGTTAGTTAGAAGTGCTTAAATGCATGCTGTCATTTAAAAGTAATCTTTCAGAAGTACTTTTTTATGCATTTATAATAAAAATTATTTTAAATTAAAGGAACATTACTGTCACAAGAAAAATAATATTGCATAAAAATTATTTTGTTATTTGAATGGAAAGTTTAGGGTCAGTTGACTTGTACTTGAAAAGTTATTTATAGTCCATAGAATGCCTGTTGGGGGAGCATCAAAATAAAATGTTATCAGATATTAAGCAGACAGTCGATAATGAGAGTTAGACGGCATGCACTGTACCTGCAATGACCCTTAGAGTCAAGAGAATGTGTAACGGGAACCATCGAAATGTTACTATTATTATTTGTCATTTGCATGTAGCTGATAATCAGGAAGGCAGCTCATGAGACCTCAGTGCTAAAACCACAATGATGCTTAAGTTTCCAAACCATGGCCATTATGTGCAAAGACAAGAACTGCAACTCAATGGCCAAACAACTGTCCCGTCAAACTGGGACTAGAAGTCACACATGGAAGGTGTCACATAATTTAACTTCTTATCTGTCATTTTTTCTTGCATTGGTATGTTGATTTCAAACTGCCATTTCAAAATCTACTTAAATTAGAATGAGTTTTGGGAATTTTGTCCAAAACTTAAATTCATTAAAATCATCATTTTGCTATTGCTATAGCTGGTGGGTGAACAAGTGAACACAAACCAATCAAATTAACATCCGTTCAGACCAGAAAAACATTAATGATTTTAGATTTTAACCCAATAGATTTCCTTTTAATGGTATTTCGCATACGTTTAGAGTTAGGGCTAGTTGTTACTTTTTTCGCGTTATTGTAAATTAAATAAATGAATACAACTTACAGTTGTTTCATTTTGGAGTCAGCAGTTAACATTGTGACATAATACACCATGCAGTATTAACAACTCCAAGTATGTGGCCTGGTTGTCACAAAAATCAACACATTAATTCTAATAACGTTGAAACTATTCATTAAATTTTTATTTATTTATTTATTTATTTTTTATTTATTTATGTATGTATGTATGTATGTATGTATGTATGTATGTATGTATGTATGTAGCCAAGACTAAATTCAACCTGAAAAAAAGATCTCTAGAATCTTTTCACATCGTAAATCTCTAGCGCCATCTTGTGGTGCAATGTGTTATCTGTCCGGACAAAACAATTTGCATTAAGACAAACCGAGACAGCACAATTAATTGGGCTTCCAGATATGTATATATATATATATATATATATATATATATATATATATATATATATATATATAGCATATAAGCAAAATGATTCATATATATATATATATATATATATATATATATATATATATATATATATATGAATATTCGAGGTTTATAAATTTATGTTAAAAGGCTTGTTCGTGTAGGACTACAAAAATGTATTTAATCTACCCCATCTACAAAGGCTATGCCGATCTTTCTCATTGCAAATTGCACCGTTGGTACATGTTGATTCTTATCTCGAACTTGACTAACGTTAAACCTGCCAGGAAATTATTGAGGATGAAAGGGCATGCGTTCACGTTTCCTTTACAGGTAAACATTAACTCTTGTACAATTGGGCTCATCCCCACCTTGAGAACATAAATCAGCCAAGTCTTATGTAATGCGTCATAACGCCTCGCCCTCCAGTTACAGTTTTTCTTCTTGAGTGTATTACATCTCACATAGCCCATATCCAGCTCCAGAGAGGTCTATCATCATGGTGTCCAGTCACTGGGGTCTCCTCCTGAGCGTGTGGATGCTTTGGCCATCGCAGTTTTCTGCTTTTAACCTGGACACACAGAACGTGATGAAGAAGCATGGCGAAGCAGACACTTTGTTTGGGTTCTCTGTGGCAATGCACCATCAGCTCAAACCTTCAGAGGAGCGCATGTGAGAAACCTGTTTAAACTGTTTTAATTACGACTCATGCAATCAGTTTAACATTGTGTTACAGCAAGATTTTAAATTATGTTTTCAACTTCACAAACATTGGCAATGCTTTGTAATAACCCATATTTCGTCAATCATAAGTTACATGCGTTCGTCAACAAATATAAATGAAAATATCTTGAAGAATATCTAATTATTAAAATTCATATTAGATCATTATCTATCTATCTATCTATCTATCTATCTATCTAATGACAGCACTTTATCTTCAGATTGCTGATTGGAGCACCTCGTGCTAAAGCATTGCCTTTCCAAAATGCCAATATTTCTGGAGGTCTGTACAAATGCAAATTCACAACACAATCTGAAGACTGTGAACGCATTCCCGTCGACACAGAAGGTTGGTTGTGGGTTACTTGATTTGTGTTTTGATACTTGGCATACATCACTTTAGCACATGTTTCTATTTTTTTATGAGTCAGCTGCATCACTGAATATTGTAATAATCAATAATGATCCCTAAAAATCTTTTCTATGCTGGCAGCTCAACCTGAGGATAGACAGAGAATAGACTACAGAGAAAACCAATGGCTTGGTGTTCGCGTCCGAAGTCAGGGACGAGGAGGCAAAGTAGTGGTAAAGATATTGTATTGTTCATTTCAACTGATTTTATTCAAAGTTGTTATCATATGTTATCTTAATGTTTTATGGACGCTTTGTGTAATGAATGTGCTCTGTTTTATCTAGACTTGTGCCCACAGGTACCAGGATTGGAGTGATACCAACCAGCTCTTATTGGGCAGATGTTTTGTCCTGGAACAGGACCTTAAATTGGTGACTGATACAATGAGCACAAGATCGTTTTGTAGGAATCGAGGAACAGATAAGTTCAAGTTTGGATACTGTCAGCAGGGTCTCTCTGTCACATTTTCCAAAGACAGCAAATACCTTGTTTATGGAGCTCCAGGAGCCTATGACTGGAAAGGTACTGTAAAGCTTTATTTGAAAGTCTATAGTATTGAGTGTCTTGCAACCTATAATTTAATTTAAAGGACTTCTCATTTACACACGCAAGGCACTGTTCACATGGAGCCTGTCGAGGACTTCTCTCTGGAGACCTATGCGACAGGAGACGATAATCAACTTGAACAGGAGCTTATACCTGTGGACATCAGCAGCTATTTAGGTGATCATGAAATCTCGATGCTTCCACTTATGTGACGCAGTAGTTTGCAATACATTATAACACATCAGCAGCTATAAAATAATCTTTGATTAGATAATGAGGAATACATTTCCCAAGTTTCAGAGAGCATTTATTGAAACTAAGCTGGAAACAAAATCTGAACTTAAGTATTAGTGGACCTCAGGGGAAACATTTAACGATAAAGTATGTATGATATTTTAAATCCGATATCGTCTGTTATCAATTCTGTTATTTCTCAGGCTTTGCTTTAGATACTGGGATGAATCTTATGAAGAAAGGAGAGCTGAATGTTGTGGCGGGAGCTCCGCGCTCATCCCACAGTGGGGTGATTTTGTTGCTAAGACGGGAAGAAAAGGCAGGAATGAGGAACTTGAAAGCTGAACATATTCTTCAAGGTCCAGGTTTGGCCTCCTCCTTTGGCTATGACCTTGCTGTTCTTGACATAAACGCAGACGGGTGAGTTTACACTAGACACAGATACAATCATGACACAACAGGATGTGATTGTAAATTTCTTATGTAAGCCCAGGGCATTAGACTTTTGCAAGGTTATTCTGTATTAGAGATGATGTCTTCATCTTCTTAGGTGGGATGACATTGTAGTGGGTGCACCTGAGTTTTGTGCGAAAAACATGGATGAAGATGTAGGAGGGGCTGTGTACGTGTACATCAACCCAGCTCAAGAACAACGCTGGAATCAAATCAAACCAGTGTGTCTGTACGGGAAAAGGGACTCCATGTTTGGACTAGCGGTGGCACATATTGGGGATATCAATCAAGATAGATACCAAGGTTGAACAAAGGTTACATTTACTTAAGTCTTGGGTCTCAGTTTTACAGTGGATCTGACAGATCTTTTCTGATGAACAGATTTTGCAGTGAGTGCTCCCAATGAGGATACAGGGAGAGGTCGAGTGTACATATATCACGGTTCAGCTGCAGGCTTTCATCAAAAACCAACGGTCTGTGAAAGGACTCGCATATTTATAAACTCTATAAATATCAGTTTTTATCTTCTTTTTTGCTTTAGATTTAAATTGTATTTAAAATGCATTTTAACACTTTTTCATTTCATAATATTGTGTATCACAAAACATAATTACAAAATAAATGGAAATTGTTATATTATATTATATCAGGTGACGCGTTTTGCATTTCAAACTTTTTTTTCTTATCACTGTTTATAGGTTTTAGATGCTGGAGATCGTGGTATCAAATTGTTTGGCTATTCTTTGGCTGGAAACATAGATATGGACGGTAATGGCTATCCAGACCTTGCTGTGGGTTCACTTTCAGATACTGTGCTGGTTTACAGGTTGGATGCTTCCCACTCTCCTAAATGTATAGACACCCCATTAATTACATGTTAATATAAATGTTAATTTAATTAATTATATTAATAAATAATATGTTCTTTTTTTTTAAGGACCAAACCAGTGGTAAATATAGAAAAGACCTTGATATTAACACCAAATAAAATTGACTTCAAGGCACTGGACTGCAAGAGAAAACCATGGTAAGATAACAGCAGTGTGATTTATATTAATAAAATAATAATTATTTAAAAATATATATGTGTGTGTGTGTGTGTGTGTGTATTAGGAATATGACGGTATCAAATTTTAAGCTTTTATCATGGTATACGGTATTAACACGATATGGAATAAGTTGCAAAAAAGGGTTGTCGTACTATAACAGATTTAATAACTTTTTTCTTGTAACAAAAATAACTCTGTACATATAAGTACAATAGTTTAGTATTTTAATACAATAATATAATAAAGCAATACACAAAACAGATTAAAGTGCAAAAAAATGACAAAGAACAATAGGTGACACTTCACAATAATGTCTCATCAGCATTAACTAACATTAACAATGAGAAATAGCTACGTTTGTTACAGAAGTTATTATTCTTTGTTAAAAATACAACTGCTAGTTCATGTTAGCTTAGGTCCATTAAATAATAGTTACAACTTGATTTTAATAAGATGTTATCAAATGTTGAAATTAAGATTTAGAAGTATTTAGCATTTAGAAGTAACTAATGAATGAACTAATGTTAAATAATGGAGTTTTATTGTAAAGTTTGACAGAACAATAAAGAATCAGAACATATGAAAACAATATCTAGGACGTTGTAGTCCAGATTAAAATATAAAAATGTTTAAGTTTAAAAATAAATAGCCTGAAGTCTTTAAGTATTTGGAACTGTGATGGACACGATAGCGAATACAAAAAGTCTGATTGGTTGTTTAATACATTTAAATACTGTACAGGGTTCTGCTGTTCCATCAGCTGCAGAGAGTGAATGCATATTTTCATTCAGCGCATCACCTTCACTTTAAAAACAACAACAGCATTTTAAACTGTTGATGGTTAAAGTATTCTTAAAATGCACTCTAAAAATCGGAATAATTCATAATAAATAATTATTTGCGGTATTGCGATGTGCCCACAATAACAATATGTCACATATTTATCATCATGATATATCATATTACCGTATACCAGCACATGTATTTTATATATATATATATAATTATTATTTCTTTTAATGAATTTTGAAAATATTTCAGCATTATTACAGCTAGCTCCTGTTTCAAATACACTGCCCAGCCACCAACATACAATCCCAAACTGAGTGAGTCCATTACCTGTTCTCCATACTGCAAAACTTGGCAAACAGCTTCTTGTCAGAGCAAAAACTTTTTGTGGCATTTGAATTGGATTTCATCGTCACCTCTCTATAGAGATCCAGTTCACGCTAAAGGCTGATACAGTGCGCAGAGAGAGGGGTCTTACTTCACGAGTGGTCTTTGTGAATCCTGAGGCTGCACAGGGAAACCGGGAACTGCCTGGCCAGGGAATACAAGAGTGTGTCCAGACCAAGCTCCGGCTGCTGGTACTATCGACTCACGTGCTGTTTTGCTGATTTCAAGAACTAAAAGAGAGAATTTATGATTACAAACTATTATTCTGTGTTTTAGGGTGAGATCCAGGACAAGCTGACCAGCATTTCCATCAGCCTATCTGTTTCTTTGCCACCTGACAATCCAAAACAGACCGTCAGAAACCTTCCTGACTTAGAGCCAGTTCTGAACATTCTACAGGAAAACACAACCAAAGCAGAGGTTGCAAATCTGTTTTCATAATAGCAAAATCACTTCCTTTATTGCTGTAATATTTCTCAAACATGGCTTTACCACAAACCTCTCATCTCCAAGGTCACCTTTATGAATGCCGGCTGTGGAAATGACAACATCTGCCAGAGTAACCTGGAGCTCCAGTATACCTACTGCACCAAAGACCGGCAACAAGAAAAATGTGACCCTCTATCCATGTAATATTATCTATGTGGCTTGTGCAAGATTTAGATATTAAGCAATTTTTTTTTTTACAGTTCAAAGAGTACATGACTGGTATTTGGCATGCAGTCTGTATAAAGCTGATGCCCATAACAGCAAAACATGTGCTGACAGCTCAGGACCAAATCCATAGTTGAAATATCTCAGGAGTGTAATATGCAAATCCATTACAAATATCAAGCAATTAAATTTGCCTGTCAGCTACATATTTGGTACATGTTTGGCATTATTGTAATAAAGACTTAAGTAGCCTTCTTTGGAATTGCTGAATTTGTGTGTTGAAGGGAAAATGGTGTTGCTGTCATTTCTCCTGGTGATGAGAACGTTGCCCTAGAGGTCACAGTAACCAACAGAGGTGGAGAAGATGCACATCAGAGTCAATTGTCTGTGACGTTTCCAGAATTTCTGCACCTATCATCAGTTGTGCCAAAGAAGAATAGTGTAAGTGTCCTATTTTTACTGAAAATTTACTCATGCCAAGTTTGTATCAACTAGTCTAATTGCGTTTTGCTTTTTACCAGAAGACAGACACATTTGCATAATGCTTTGTTTGCATCTGTTCAGAAGGACTGTCATATTCAGGTCTAGACTTGTACACTCGCAAAATAAAATGTTGTTTTTTTTTTTTTTAAAAAGTCTCAAGTTGTTCCAAACAACTGTAAAGTAGTTCCTACATTTGACAGTTAGGTTGTATGAACTAAAGAAAGTTTAAGATAACTGCTAGCTAGCGATGGTACATGTTAGCAGGCTAAATTGCTTATTATTAAATTATTTAAAAAGTTAAAATTGTTTTGGTTCTTATATTTTAAAATGGTTCTCATTGTAATGTACTCTTATAATTTCAAACACTGACTGAACAAACACCTGTCAAATAAAGATGACGACACTTTATTTCATTAAAATAATCTGTTAAATTGTTCATTTGATTACGCACATTCTTTGAGTAACGAAAGGATTCATTTTTTAGTGTACACATTTTGGATATAGATGTTTCAAATAACATTTTTTTAATCGCTGTGCAGGAAACCCAGGTGCAATGTAGCACCAATGAACATAAAACACAGGCCGACTGCCAACTTGGAAATCCTTTTAAAAGAGACTCTGAGGTAGGAAGAGTAATTAAAATTTTCTCAAAACCATCAAGCATTTTTTTAATTCATAATCAGATCTGTCAGCCTCCTAATCCAGGCTTTTTTCAAAACTTTCAGGTTTCATTCTTCCTGATGCTAAATACGGAAAGGCTTTCCTTGAGAGTGACAGGCGCTAATGTGACTATGTCCCTTAAAACGTAAGAAGAGTCTAGTTGTGATGGTTTTTACAGTTAAACATTATACATTTATAGGTTTATTGCATGAAAAGTAGTTTGCAAGTGAATGAGTTTTGAAGCTTAAATGTTTTACTATTTCTGTGTGTGTGTGTTCTTCTATATGTTTTGAGGACACAAATGTGTATAATGACACGGTATTACAATCTAAACATGGTTTATGAGGACATTTCCTATGTCCTCGTAAACCAAATGGTTTAAAAAAAAACATACTAAACTTTTGTTTTGTTGTTGATGATTTTTCATTCAAAAAATGCCAGAATGAGTTTCTGTGATGGGTTTAGGCCGGGGATAGAGTTAGTGTAGGGGCGAGGCATAGTATATACAGGTTGTATCAATACCCCTATCGAGAGTAACCAAATATACAGTACAAGTGAGTTTGTGTGCGTGTGAGTATATGGTCCTGGTAAACCCTGCGTTATGGGGACAAAACGAAATATCCGACAATGATCAAAATATCTGAAATCCATGTCCTTGTGGAAACATTTTTTTGGTCCCCATAAGAAAAACAGCTTATAAGTCATACACTTGATGTTTTTTTGTTGTTTTTTTGGAAATGTCTAAATAAAGAAAGCTTTCTGTGATGGGTAGGTTTAGGGGTATGGTCAGGGGAAATAGTATTCAGTTTGTACTGTATAGAAATCATTATGTCTATGGAAAGTTCCCATAAAACATGGAAACCCAACGTGTATGTGCTTGTTTCATTTTTTTACCCCTTTTTTTTTCTTTTTGTTAATAGAATCAGCATTCAAGATATTCCAATAGTTGTTGCAGAAGTGAAAATTATCTTTGAACTTCATCTGAACGTCACTGGGTAAGTCGTATTAATTGTTCCACAAAAATATACACTATTCCAAAGTTTGCAGACAGTAAGATTGTTTTTTAAATTACTACTTTTATTTAGCAAAGATACGTTAAATTAGTCAAAAGAGACTGTAAAGACATTTATAATGCTACAAAAGATGCTTTGAACCTTCTATTCATCAAACAATCCCCAAAAAAGCAGCACATCTGTTTTTAATATTGATAATAATAAGAGATATTGCTCCAAATCAGCATATAACAATAATTTCTGAAGGATCATATGACACTAAAGACTGATGCTGAAATGAGGCATGAACATATACATATATTTGTCTTTTAGCCTTGCTAAACCTTCCCAGTTGTTCTTTGGAGGAGAAGTGAGCAATGAGAAAATGAAATCAGAAGATAATCTTGGCTCTTTGGTCCAGTATGAGTTCAGGGTTGGTGTTACAGTGATGCATTTCTATGTTTTATTAATCATTGCTAACCATTTAATCTGATTTAATCCCTTTCGATTGCTAGGTTGACAAAATGAATGATTATAATAATCTGTATAAGCATATTTATAACTCCAATCAAAATAAATCAGCAGCTTGTCACAGAAAGAGCTGTAAATGTACAGGATTTAGCAGTATATTTTATTTTTACTTATTGAGTTTAGTACAATTAAAAGCCTGATGATTTCGTGCTGCTTGTCCTTGTATTTTCAATGTCAGATTATTAACATTGGTCGGCCTCTGAAGTCGTTCGGTTCTGCGGTGCTGAACATTCAGTGGCCAAATGCAACCAATGAGGGAAAATGGCTCCTATACCTTGTGCAAATCAGTGATCGGGCAAAGAACATTATCCACTGCACACCATCAGAAGCTATAAACCCACTCCGATTTATCAAGGTAATTTCTTCATGGGATAAAAAGTTAAATAACTATCAATTATTTACTTCAGCCTCAACTGTTTGTACTTTGCAGCTTTCTGTATTTGATAAATGATAAATCCTTTTTAGACTAAGACACAAAATGACTTCTGGCACTGGGAGAGGTCACTGATGTTATTTGTTCACTTCTTAGGCATCATCCAGAGGAAGGCGTGAACTAGAGCGTGAATCAGGCCTGCAGGCTCTTGCCTCTACTACTGATTTTTTGTCCATCAAAAGAAAGTATAAAACTCTGGTAATTTCATTTTACACATGATTTTATACAATTCCATTGACCATTGCTTTATTTTCATTTCACTACTATCACTAGTATCTTTTGTCTTTAAAACATTTATCAAAGGTTATTAAGGTGCTTGCTTTTGTTGAGTTCTTGCAAATGTATCCCCAGACTTGTGCTGAAGACTTAAAATGTGTGGAGATAAAGTGCCCTCTTGAGGCAGTGGACAGCACTGCAGGCATCGTTCTTCATGCTCGCTTATGGAACAATACTTTTCTTGAGGTACACTTGCTGTCATTTTTTTTCTCCACTGTAAGACTTTTCAAGTCAATGAAATATTACAGAATGTTTATTGCATGTAGTAAAAAAAATACATGAAACTGAAAGAAAAATTTTATTTTCAATTTAAATGACTTTAGTTACAGCATGTCATTTGGGTTAGTAGTGTATGAGGCAAAAAAATTGCTGCTTGCTCAGTCTATGTTGATTAATGCAGCAAAATTCATCAATATTTGAAGGTTATGATAGCATATGCATGCGTGCTACTGGCAGCTAATAATTAACTAGAGATTTTTTTTTTTTTAAAATAAAGGGTTAGTTCACTCAAAAATGAAAAGTCTGTCATTAATTACTCACCCTCTTGCCTTTCCAAACCCATCATACTTTAGTTTATCTTTTGAACACAAATGAAGATATTTTTAATTAAATCTGGGAACTTTCTGTCCCTCCATTGACAGCCTATGCAACTACCACTTTGAGTTCAGGAAAGCATCGCATGTTGTGTTGACGCGAGAGCAGACATTGTTGCGTGAATGCGTCAGAGAGTAATATTTTGTAAATAAAGTGCTAAATTATGTTTTTTCGCAAACAAAGCACTTGTGTTTCTTCATAAAATTGAGGTCTTTACTACCTTTCTAGGGCTTGAAAGTGGAAGTTGTGGAGGGAGGGACAGAAAGCTCTCAGATTTCATTAAAGAGATCTTCGTTTGTGTTCCTAAGACGAACAGTCTTACGTGTTTGGAACAATATGAGGATAAGAAATTAAAGGATTAATTCACTTTGAAATTAAAATTTGCCCTTGATTTACTCACTTTATATTGTTGTTTGAGACGAATACAGTCGGAGTTGCATTAATAATGACCCTGATGCTCCTAAGCTTTATAATGGCAGTGTACGGAAACCACCTGTTTGAAACTCAAAAAAAGTGCAATTTGCAAACAGGTGGTTTCCATGCACTGCCATTATAAAGCTTAGGATAATTTTCATTATAAATTGAACTAATCATTTAATGACATAATTTTTTTAATTTTTGGGTGAACTAACCCTTTGCCTTTGTCCAATGTAAATGGGGTTTTATGTGAATCAATTGAGTAAAGTTTATTGATTTAATATGAAGAAAATATTTTTTTTTTTGTTAGAGGACTCAAATGTTCACATTTTCGTTAATCTCTTTCCTCAAGTGATTTGGGTTCATTTGTTGGGTTTTACTGTGTGAGCATAGCTCAACAAACATATTATAACCAGATGATTATTGACAAGATGGCTTCTTTTACAGGAGTATAACTCATTGAACTACTTGGATATTGTACTGGATGCATCTCTGACACTTAATGGGACTCAGGAGAATATTGGGATTCAGCCATCCCATACGAAGGTTATGTGTCTTGTAGATTAGAACTTATGCATATTAAAACCATTTTTATGTAGTGTATTAGTAGTAGCGATAGAAAGTGTGAAACGTATAGGCAAAGCTCACTCAGTATTTTTATGACTGATATAGGTGAAGCTAACTGTTTTTCGTGAAAGGAAGCCTGCTTTGCTCAGTCGAGTCCCATGGTGGGTCATTCTGCTCAGCATACTGACAGCACTGCTGTTATTAGCTTTGCTGTTCTACCTGTTATGGAAGGTAAGGTGGCCCTCATCATATAATAACTTAATTGAAATTTGATTTCATTTACTCGATGCAATTAATACTGCGTTACACTGAAGATAAAAAAAAGATAGAAAAACAAGTGGGGTTACATGTTAAAAAAGGTCATGTTAAGTTGCTTCCATATACTGAACCATGTTTTAATGTTTTGTGCTCCTCAGTTTGAATGCTTCAATTGTGGAATGTGTGCCAAAGAGAAGAATGTTTTGTAAGAATCAAGAGAGGAACATATGACCAAACAGAGGTGTTTCTTCTCAAAGATGGACAAACCAATCTTCTGATTCTGTGGATTTTGTTTTTCCTGCACAGGTCATTTAGCTTTTTTTTATTATTATTCTTTTTATACACACCTTTTTTCATGTTGTCTGTAAATAAAAGAATGAGTAACTATCTACAAACAACAGGTGTCTCACAAAATATAGTTTTAAGATAGAAGATGTAAGATACAGCATGTTGTATCACTTCGGACAGGTGATGCTACTCTGATTTCACATTTGATTAGCATCGTTGGTCATTTTTATAATGTTAATCAGTGTATTTAACGCAGTGAAAGAACAAATTACTTCTACATAGTAATGTGTGCTGTCTGTAATATTATTGTAAGTGCAGAAATATTCCTTTTTGTAATGTGATGGATTTGACTGTAATTCTGGACGTCTCATGGAGAAGGAGGCGGGGGGGTGCTCAGGAACATCGTCACTGCAGGTGTAAAGATGAGGATGGTGCCAAGCACAGATACAGTGAGGAATGCCCAGAGAAAAATCCTGTCCAGCACCTGAGCCACAAACTTCCAGTCTTGTACTACCTGCAAAAGCCAGAGAATATTCATTAGCACTTTACAAAACGGTTTCATTTGTTAATATGAAATAACAGTGAAACATACTTCTAAAGCATTTATTTATCTTAGATAACGTTTATTCCAACATTTACTAGTACATTGAGTTGATAATACATAACAATGATCAGTTTTATTATTATTAATTAACATTAACATAGATTAATAAATACTGTAGCAAATGTATTCCTCATTGTTAGTGTTAGTTAATGCATTAAATACTTATGGGACCTTATTGTAAATTGTTACATTATATTCATTACATCATCATAATTGTCACGATTAGCATATATATCATCAAATAATAGTCATCATAATAGATAATTAGCGCTGTCTTTATCCTTAGCATCAACAGTATGCCAGAGGGACCTTATTACTGCAAAACATCATTAAATTTATAGAAAAATAATACATTTTCTGGCCAACATACAAAATATTCAGTGCAGCTTAAGAAATTATTTGTCAAACTAAAAACAGTTTTATACATTTTTATTTAAACCTTCAAGTATATATTACCGAATGTTCTTAAAGGGCCAGGAAAATACATTTTGAACAAATGTAAAATGCATTTTTTAAATATATTCGGGACAAGATAAATATATTTAGATATTTACACTACTGTTCAAAAGCTTGGGGTAATTTTTTTTATGTTTTTGAAAGAAGTTTTGTATTTTTATATATATTTTTTTTCAGGATTCTTTGATGAATAGACATTTGAAAATAGCATTTATTTAAAATAGAAATCTTTTATAACATAAATACCTTTGTCACTTTTGATCAATGTAATGCATCTTTGCTGAATAAAAGTTTGTTTGGTTGGTTGGTTGGTTGGTTGGTTTGTTACTGACCTTAAATGTCAGGGTATATCTAAAAATTGCTTTATTTCTATTACAGTTTTTCTCAAATGCTTTGGCACATTTTTCAGAGCATGTCATTACATTCTCTAAACTGTAAGTGCAACTGTCACTGCTGTTCGCTGGAACATCAGAACTCTTTTATGTCTGCAAAATCTAGTTACCCAAAACATTTAATTTTGTGTTTTTGTCATCGCCAAACTTGATTGGTTGATTGGTATGATTGTTATTCCTATTTCATTCCAGTGGTAGCCCATTTGCCAATTCAGCAGACGTTCCAAATATTCCATGTCATAGGTATTTATGGAATATACATACACGTCTGACAGATTTTGATAACTGAATGCTTCATTTTGCATGCGAAGACTCGCACGAAGAAAGAATGTTAAGAAGTTGTGATGAGTTTGACAACTCAACTTTTGATCAACAAGCCATTTGATTTTAGATATTGTATAAATCGTAGTAAATTGTACTAACTCTTTAGCACACATGTGCCAAAACACATATAAATTGATTAAATAAATAAGAAATCCAAATATGATGTGAACAAGAAACTAATTTCTTCAGAGACCTGAACTTGTTGTTTTGAGAGTCTAATTTGAGAATTGAGCCAAATCAATTGAGAAAAAATGTAATATTTGCAGTATTTTGCAGTCACTTAACCTTTATCTTAGGGTATCTTAAGTCCTTACCTCTCTAATAAAATGCTCCTTCTTAATGTGACTTGAGATGTAGCGAACCGAGTTGGTGGCTTGCTCCAGTAAATTAATCAGAGCTTGACCTTCTCCTTCAGGGCCTTTCTTGTTCCTGGGCTTCAGGTCAGGGCTGTGGGGCTCCAGCTCTGGGTAGTGGTAGCGGTCGTTGTTCCCCCTCATGCAGAGCAAATGTGGCAGTCGCTGGAGGAACAGTGTACGCACCCATGGAGACATAGGGTGGTAAGTAGCAGAAGAGCGGTGGTGTACGTTGATGACAAACACAGTCACAATGATGGACAGAGTGACAAAGATCATGATAAAAAGTAGGTACTCCCCAATCAGTGGGATAACCTTAGAGGAAGAAGGGATGATCTCCTCGATAACGAGCAGGAAAACAGTGAGAGACACCAGGACGGAGGTGGAGAGGGAGACTTTTTCTCCTTCATCGGAGGGAAGGTAGAAGACCAGCACGGTTAGGAAGGACAAGCCCAGGCATGGAAAAATAAGGAAGAGTGTGTAGAAGAGAGGAAGACGTTTCAGGATGAACGAATATGTGATGTACGGGTAGAAGAAGCGGCCGTCTCGTCGGCTTCCTCTGATCCCAGTTGCACTGAGAATCTCCCATTCGCCATTATCAAAGAAGTCGCTTCGGTCCACCTGCTGGTTGACCAGCACAAGTTCAACCATGTTTCCATCATATGTCCAAGAGCCAAACTTCATAGAGCAGTTCTGGCGATCAAACGGGAAGAACGTCACATCCATGGTGCAGGCTGACTTGTAGCTGGCAGGGGGGGTCCAAGTGATCATGCCGTTGTACCTCACAATGGCTTTGGTCATAATCGAGCCTTCAAAACGTCCATCAGCACTAAACGTGGATAGGATAACATTGTTAATAATCCAAAATGATTATTATTATTGTATCTGATTGCCAGAAAAACTTACTTCTCGTATAAAACTATGTCCGGGAGCCAGATGCTTTCTGATGGGACTCTGATAGAGGTGATCCCACCATAATTCTCAGGGTTCCAACGCAGTTTATAATCCAGCCATTCCTGCAAACCCAGATTACAATTTTGAGTTTATTATGAAAAACATCTAATTTTTCAATGTTTATTTCATTACTTTACCACTGTCAGTGTCAAGTATCTTTCACAGGGAACTGCTTTTAATATTTTTAAATATGAGGGAAGAACAAAGCACTAAACTTGGGTAAGGTATTTATCTGCTAAAATTATTTGGCAAAAGGGTAAACTACAGCTACAGCTTTTATTTTATGCAAAAACAAATGCATAGAAAAGCAAAAAGCTCACTGGAATAGCATATATTGAGTACAACATAATCAGTTATTAATATTTTGTTGGTTCTCTTTTGTTTATGCATGTTCATAATTTCTTTGTATGACTGGTCAAAACTTATTTCTGCACAATTTGATTGTGTTATCACTAATAAAATAATCGACTTCAAGCCTCACTATACAATATAATACATAATCTTTAACACTTGTAATAATTTGGATAAAGGGTGACAATGTCAATTTCCCTAGGCCAGACATCACAAATATATATATATAAATTATTGATTCAAGCTTATTTATTAATTATGCAATGCAGACTGGTCAGAATACTTCTGAGTACAGATGTGTCTGTAATAAGATGAAATCATGCTGTTACAATTGGCTGTCTACTAAATGATACCCTTGAAAATACTTGACTATGTAGTCAGGAAGATGCGGTCATATTAAATAATACTTTTGACTTGAATTAATCTAATTAATTTATATGGATTGAGTTTTTTAATTTACTAGATGAAACATTTTTACAGTGATGTTTGAGGTTACTTACCTCCCATAGCCACACATTTGTGGTCATGAGCTGGTTTTTCTCATCCTAAATTCATAAACACAGAAGAATGAAAAATAATGCAATAAACAACTAAGATATATATGTGTACATACAGTATGTGAGATTCAATATCTGTGATTACATTGCATAACTCAAAGTCTAAGTTCTAGTGATTGGATTCCATCTGTTGACACAATAAACACAGCACACAGAACCACACTGGTAAAAGGTTGTTCATCAAACACAGGTTTATATTCTTATCTATTTTTCTTGAGATTATGACACCGTAGAGGCAGATTGGTGGGGTGATTGGAGCCCACATAATAATAGCTGTCTTTATTTATTTTCCATAACCTTCAAAATCATTGGCTATAACTTTTGATTAACGTCCACCATAACCACTTTCAAAGCCATCTTATACTCTGAATTACGAGGCACTTGGGCACCTGTGCCTTCGGGCAGTTTTTAAATCAATAATATCAAACAGGCACATCTGAGCCCTTATCAAGTAAATCAGATTGCAAGATGTACATGTACAACATTGAAGTTGACGTCATCATTTTTTATTATTATAATTGAGAGGAACGAGTAGCCCTAATGGCGCACTTTCTTTGCATGTTTAATATTATTATAATTTGTTTTGTCGACACATTAATAAAATGCATTTTGAAGCTGACACACGCAGGACTCCCAGCATCATATTGAAGCAGGTTTTACCCACAGAGCAAATCATTTTCTCATTCAGGCTCAAATCTTCTAAGATCACTATACGTTGGATGTTAATGTGTGTGTGCGTGTGCATTTGTTTAAACTAGCAGTCATATGAGATGAAATTAATACAAATATGGCTGATTTCCTATCAGTTTAGTGCGTATACTTATATCCCAAAGGGAAATGGTACTCCGATGGGTTTGCGCAGAGCACATCGTTAAACACATGAAAGGATCTCTGCACTGTTAATAATTCAGTCTTCTGAACAGCAAAAACCTTTCAGAGAAAGAGCAAGGCAAAATAAAACCAGGAGAATGGAAAAAAAAAAAAAAAAGACGGAGCAGGGGAGCAGCAGCAAAGCAATATTTTCTATATATAGACTCTAAAGAAGCAGATGCCCCTGATATATGCCTAATATAAGATCTGTATTGGCTTCATAAGTCAGTGGCTTTGAAACGATGGAGAGCTCCTGCTGCTGTATTTCAGCACCATGGACAGAGACCAACCAGGACCATCAAAGTGAGGCTTCCAAATGAAGTACCGCTGGAGTTGTATGTTTGTCTTACCACATCCACTAGCTGAGATATCTTCAAGCCAAAGCGGACCTTCACAGTGTGGTTTGCATGCAGAACAGGCCTGACCCAGCGCTGGTAGCCCTGAAACAAGTCCCTGAGCAGAGCATCTTCTCTTTCTGCCAGAGAGACAAACTCTCTACCTGCTAACACACACACACACTTACATTACACATATACATTATCCATATAATTTCTACATATATCAGTGTACTATCTCAATCGATTGGGTATTAATGTTAACTCCAGGTAGATAACATAATAGTGTTCTTTCTTTAATGAACTACGAAATAATCCTGTCATAAGAGTGGGTGTCATATGAATAGAGAGAGTATAATGACACACACAAGGACAGACAGAAACCAGACACTTCACAGACATGGCCGTCAGCAGAAGTCCGCTCACTTTTGTCCTCCACAAAGTGTTTACTGACCTCAACTCCACTGAGGACGAGTGCACTCATCAGCTACACAAACAGCATTTTGAGAAGACATTTAAGTTACTGAAATAGAATCATAAATTGATCTCCTTTTAACAATTCGTAAATATTATTGCTGTCACAACGAACCAAACTTTGTTCATCGACTTTATTTAAGATGTGCGCAATGCTAGTATGAACACAAGTCGTCCTGATATTAAACAATTAGCGATTACAAGATGATAACCGACATTTTTATGTCTTTGGTTATTGTCTACAACTCATAAACAAACGATAAAAACGATTCTAAACATTAACATAACCAAGAAAGTACTTTCCAGGACAGAAAGAGACGATGATTGGTTTGCACTTACCAGGCGTGGTGCCGATGATGCTGGTAAACAGGGTGAAAAGACCAATGACTGCCAACGCCATTTCGGGAGAAAGTGTTTTATTTTGGCGTGACACCAACTAAAATAAATTTGAACGCATTAATTGCTCTATAAAACAACTTTTCATAGCAAGTGGTAAAAGTTTGTAGTTGTTATACTTCACGTTGACGTTAGTAAAAGCAGAGGATGGGAGCGGGTCACTCCCAGAGAAAATCCATCCGGGCGCGCACGCGTTCCGGTCCCACAGTCGACTTGGAGAGGAGGAGCGCGTGCCCGTTTAAAGGGACAGATGAACGTTTCACAAAACAGATTCTTTTGAACGTAAATTGCAAAAAAAGAGTTTTATCTTCTGTAGAGGATATTATATTTTAGCGAATTTCTCTTGAGACGACATGCCACAGTCTTGATGGTTTGTATTGAGCACATTCAGGGATTTTCAGATACCAAATGTTTGGAAGTTTCATCTCTCCTTGGTCTTTAAAAATGTCTGACATTAATTTAGTGATCTAATGTAACTCCCTTATGGAAATATGATCATATTTTGCAATTACAATTTAAATCTGACTAATTTTTTTCAAATTGTTTGTCATAAATCAACATCTAAGGAAAATGTTATGACTTTCTAATACGTTTATTACGCATTTTGGGGGACACAACAAGTATACGGAAGGAAATTATATATCAATATTCCTATGAATTATTAGATATTATTATGAAACTATTTATTTTATTAAAATATTTAGTACTCCAGTTGTTACACTTCTTTTTTCATTTCATTTCATTACATATTGCCCCAAAAATACATTAATATGTAAATTAGATACAGTGTATATATACATTGTATATAATAGGAAAACAGGTTTATGGCAATTTTACACACTATAACAAATCGTTCTGTTATATTCTTTTATAACATAGTTGAGAATCATCTTTATTCAAAGTTTGGCAAAAAAAAAATCGAGAAACCTAAATATGTATTAAATTATATCCCTTTTTGTGTTTATGCATGCCTTATTTTATTTTTATTTAGTCCTTGTGTCCTGTACAGAGGACATATGAATAAAATATCATTTTCAAAAATGTTAATATCCCCTTTTTTTTCTTATGCTCTAAAAAATGTACTGACATGAAAAAATACATAATTCACAAAACTTTTTTTCTGGTAGTCAGGAGAAAATAGCATTCACCAAATAAACTACTTATAATTTATATTTTTATATAGAATATTTAAGATATTCAGAAGGTCTACATTAAAAATGTGTTTATAATAACAGGCAATTGAGGTGAGTTATTGTATAAACTTATAATAAATGCATGCTCTGATGTAATTTAAGCACATGAGGCTGTTTTCTCACACTGGTCACAAATGTGACCATTATGTTTACATATATTTTAGCATAATTTATATGAGGCTTGAGACAGAACAATCAGACTCTTAAAATATATGTTCCACAAGTGGTGGTTGAATATATTTTTACAGACAAAGTGGATAACAAAGGGGAAACCAACATTCATCATCATATCATTGTTTAGAAAATGAAATCAAGACGGTCTCAACTCTCAACTCTTTTTGCATCATTTAAACTCCAAAACAGATTTTCACAAACGTGACCAATATATATATATATATATATATATATATATATATATATATATATATATATATATATATATATATATGTGTGTGTGTGTGTGTGTGTGTGTGTGTGTGTGTGTGTGTGTGTGTGTGTGTGTGTGTGTGTATGTGGTTTATTTGTACATTTAAATGTTTCTTTTTGTTATATGAAGGTCAAATTAAAATGGTCTTGGAAAAAGTATGCACTAGTGTGTGTTTGTTTACAACAACCTTACAGACAAATCCAAATTAAAACCTCAGTGGTGTCTCTTGTGTAGACACTCATATTGAGTCCAAGCAGCAGCTCAGGCAAACATATCTCCTCAGCATTCATAGCTACTGTCTGAGCTCAGATGATTTTCTGCTCCAGTTGGAACCAGCTGTGGCCTCCGTGAGGGTCTGTGTCTCTTTTCTCTCACGCCATCACATTTGATTCGGTATCTTTTGGAATATGGGAATAAACTTTACAGGATAACAGAAACATGGTCAAATGTTCTAATACACATCTGAACTCCCAGTCGAAATCAAAAACGCACTGATAGAATCAGAAAGCGGCATTGGCATGGTAGGGTTAAGCAAAGTCTACACTGGTATTATTGCATTTGGCATTATGAATTAATGGTTGTTGACTCATATTCTGTGCTTATTAGCTTCCTTCATCAACACTGCATATGCATGTCTACATGCATTTGCACATAGACTGCTGTCTTCAAAAAAGAGCAAAACAGACTGGAAAATGACTTAAATATTCATACTGTTCTTTAAATAATGCATCTCAGCCTCCATTTGCACACTCCCCTGACTGAACTGTCACCACCTGTCAAATCAGCAGAGCCACGGTCATAAGTTAACACTGAAAAACATCTCTGAGAGTCTTGAGAAATTAATGTAGCAAAAATACAGTCCTAAACCGCAGCAAGGATTGGTAATTAAAGTAATGAGGTGAAAAGGCCCCCTTCTGCATTGCAGATGCATGCTTTGTTTATTTACCAGTGTAGTGGTAAAAGCAGTCATGTGGAAGCACAGGGGAAAAAAAACATTTCAACAGATTCTCTTTTCTAATGTTGTTTTATGGTTTTTTGACAGTCATTTTTTTCAACGATTGTGCTAAATACCCTGAATATTTTGTTTCAAACTGTTAATAAAAAAAATCATGTTAGTTCACAGTGCATTAACTAATGTTAAAGAGGTAGTTCACTCAAAAATGAAAATTATCCATTATTTACTCTCAGGTCATCCTAGGTCATTTTATTTCTGACAAACACAATCAGAGTTATTAAAATAAATCCTTTCTTTTCCAAACTGAAAAATGGTAGGGATTGGTGCTCCTGATTTTGAAGTCCAAAAAAGTGCATCCATCCATCATAAATATAATCCATACAGCTCCAGGGGGTTAATAAAGGACTTTTGAAGAGAAGTGATGAGTTTTTGTAAGAAAAATATCTATATCCGCAAATCGACTTGCCAAAATGGTAACTTCTGAAACAACGTCACTCATAGTTCAAATAAATAGGACTGGGCAACAAAGTCAAGCTCCTCTTCTTTTATATTGTAAATCCTCCAACATTTTTTCTTTAAAAATTCTCATTGTAGACTTCAAACTCATGACTGCTGTTTTGTTTTGCTCTGCGCTTCCTCATTCATTATTGCGTCATGCGTCAGGTCAAAGATTACTCTTTTGACGTAAGTCAATTTGCGTAGGCCGTCTGGCGGAAGCTAGTTAATTTAGTTTATAAAGATTTAACTATGGATTTTTCTTACAAAAATCCATCATGTCGCTTCAGAAGTCCTTTATTATCCCCCTGGAGCTGTATGGATTACTTTTATGATGGATGGATGCACTTTTTTGGACTTCAAAATTAGGAGCACCATTCACTACCATTCTAAAGCTTGCAAGAGCCAAGAGATTTTTGTATTCGTCAGAAAGATGATAGTCATATACACCTGGGATGACTTAAGGGTGAGTAAATCCTGGGATGATTTTCAATTTTGGGTGAACTAACTGTTTACCAATCACAACTTTTGATACAAATATATTAGTATATTACATTTACAAACATATTAGTAAATGTTCAAATTTACAAAGATTAATAAATAGTACTGTTCATTGTTAGTTCATGTTAACTAGTGTAGTTATGTTAACAAATTAAATTGTAAAGTGTTATCACATTACATGTACACATTTTTCTTTGTTCTTATGACTTATGAAATTATTTATATACATACTACACATCAGCAGTAAAATGTACGTAAATGAAAACGCAAACATGGCACAATTTTGTATGGTTTTAATTACTTTTCTTAATACATCACATAATCATCATAATAACACAACATTATGATAATTATATGTTAAGGACTCATGAGTCATTCCAACGACAGCACTTCCAAAAATCTGTCTGTAAATATGTCAATCAAAATGCTGTTGCAAGATGCCGTTTATGTAACTTTTAAACCAATCTAACTGTATAATGGGGGGAATGGGGGGTGGGGGTGGACGCGTGTTAAAGAAAGGTACATGCACGTGTAGTAGACTATGTTAAGGTGTAAAATCTATGTTCTGGTAAACAGCTTGTTGTTGTTATTATTATTATTATTATTATTATTATTAAAGCCACATCGCTACTGAGCTAGGATTGACTTTTATTTAGACAGTATATACTGTAGTCTTGATGTGTAAAAGCATATTAAACACTTTTCAGGATTATAATGAGTTTCCCTGATGTAAACATTCTCTATGTAGACTGCATTGTCTACAGAAAAACACTTGACAAATCAAGTCAAGAGGAGTGTTGGTTTGGAATCAGTTTGGGATTTGGGGAGTTATTTTCTATGAGAGGTTAGACAATGCTGAGACCTCCAAGGCTAAATGTTGTGGATGAATGACAGCGCTGAAGGGTTTTTGAGTTCGGGTCAGTGTTGGGGCAGATAAATATTCAGTGTGTGTCCAGTATTGTGCTCTGACTCAACAGCATCTAAGAATTATGTGTCATAGTGCATTGAATGGTACACAGAGCTTAACGCTTTATGAAAAGTGTCAGGTTTGAAGTACATTGTTGGGTTTTTTGCTACAATATTTATTGATATAAGCAGGTTGTCATGTTAAGTTCATGATAAGACTCGGTTGTGGGGTGTGCACTGAAAATAAACATGGGGGTTGGGTTGAAGCTGGTCTGACTTCATGTGATCTACAAATCATCAGTGGTGGGTGTGTTATAGCTCTTGAAGAGCGGCTGCGTGAAGAGGCCGAGGGTTCCTGTAACGCACACTAAAACGAAGATCCACAGAAACAGACGGTCGATCACCATAGCCACGTATTTCCAGTCTTCAACAATCTGTGAGAAAGACAGAAAATGCACAGATTCATTTGAATTAATTTGTGAAATACATAAATCAAAACAATTCTATAACACTTACACTACTAAACTATACAGATCATTTTAGTCACACTTTACATTAGAGTCCAATTCTCACTATTAACTATTACCTATGACTTTTCCCTCAATAAACTCTTAATTATAGCGTATTAATAGTTGTTAAGTTTAGTTATTGGGTAGGATTAAAGGGTCAGTTCACCCAAAAATTGAAAATTATTCCATGATTTACTCACCCTCAGGTGTATATGAGTATCTTCTTTCAGACGAACAAAATTGGAGATATATTTAAAAAATATCCTGGCTCTCCAAAGATTTATAAAGGTAGTGAACAGGGGGTGGGTTTTGATGCCCAAAATAAATGCATCTGTGATTTAAAAAAAAAAAAAAGCCTAAAACAAGAAATTTTAAAAACAAATGATAGATTTCGATAGAAGAGGGGCTTCAGTTTTTGCCCAGCAGTATTTATTTAAATCACCAGAGGCGTCTAAGCTTACGATACTCCAACATCCTGCGTCATAGATCACTCATTTGGCGCAGGTCAACTTGCGCAGAATGCGTACGGTCATCTGGCGGAAGGTACTTATTTTAGATTATAAAGTTTTAAACGTGGAAATTTTTCTTACTTAAACCCATCGCTTCACTTCAGAAGGCCTTTATTAACCCCCTGGAGCCATATGGATTACATTTACGGGGGATGGAGTCATTTTTTTTTTTTTTTGGCTTCAAAACAGGGTGAGTAAATCATGGGAAAGTTTACATTTTTAGGTGAACTATCCCTTTAAGAGATCTAGAATATGGTCATGCAGAATTAGGCATTAATATGTGCTTTATAAGCACTAACAAACATCCAATAATATGCATGCTAATGAGCAACTAGTTAATTGTGAGAAATGGACGATTAAAGTGTTTCTTTAGTGTTGTGTGTAAGATTATTATTTAGCATATATATGAGATATGCACAAGGAATTCAATTTTCAGACACTGTCAGCGACAGAAGTTTGTGTAACCTTCTCACTCTCTTTTGTTGCTTTCAGTCTAGTTAATTACAAGGAGCCACTGCAACACAATTCTTTATAATTATACTTCATTTCAATGGGTGCAATCAATTTAAAAAATTGAAGTATACTTAATTAGCAGGTTGTAACTGGATGCAACACAAACTTAGTTTAATTTAATTAACTACCAAATATGGTTGTTTTGAAATTGTAACTATATGATATATCACCAACAGGTAAATAAGAAAACATTTGCAATAAGAAAATAGGTCCTCAATTTAATTTGGTCCAATGATCATTTTTATTTATTCCAGTGTATTTGAGTAAAAGTTCAGCACTCACCCCTTCATCATCATCCTCATTCTTCAACTTGTCAGCAATGTATCGGACCCCCTTCACAGCCTCCTCCACATCCGCAGAGCATTTTACCGCCATTCGCTTACGAAACTCTGTGTTTTCCTGCAACTCGCTAGGTCTCCAACCGATGTGCTTGGCAGAATCTTCATTGACAAAGAAGGTGGAATCAGTCTCATCAGCCTCACATTTTGCTGGGAGATCAGATGAAGAGCACTGCTGGTGCTTTCTGCGAAATTTCTCGCGTCTGTTGGACTCTCCCGGTCGTCGCATGAAGAGGAAAGCAGGCAAACGGGCCAAGAAGTAGTGTTTGACCCACTTGGGCATAGTGTGTGTGCTTGGGGACCGATGGTGCACGTTCAGCACACACACACTCGTAACAATTGAAAAAGTCACCAACACCATGGTGAACATCAAGTACTTTCCGATGAGGGGCACAGCGAGTGAGGTCGGAGGTACGATTTTGGAAATCAGTAAGAGGAACACAGTTAAGGCCAGAAGAACAGAAATACACAAAGTCATCTTCTCCCCACAGTCTGACGGTAGGTAAAAAACTAAGATGGCCAGTGAAGTGATGAGAACACAGGGGATAATTAGGTTAATGGTGTAGAACAGAGGTTTACGTCTGATGATAAAATCGTACGTTATATCCAAATATGTGACATCATTAGGGTCTTCGTTTTTGCGACCAGGTAAGGAGACAATATCCCATTCACCGCTTGGCTTAAAGTCATCTCGACTAGCAAAGTCTGACAGCAAGATAAGGTCGATTTCTGTGTGGTCATATGTCCATGAACGGAACTTGAGTGTGCAGTTTTGCTGGTCAAAGGGGAAATCCCGGACCTCAATTTTACAGGCACTCTTATAAATGGCTGGTGGAAGCCAGGCAACCTCACCGTTATTTGACACGACCGCATTGGAGTAGAAAGACACTTCATATGTCCCATCAGCGCTAAAAATGACAAACACAATGTTTTAAATTTGTTGTTTTAAATAAAAAAAAGCAAGGTATCCTATTTTGCCTGTGTGGATGATAAAGGTGAAACTCAAAGCTGATGCTCTTATCCCAAGTGCTAGCTCATCATCATGCGAAAAACGCTGTCATTCTAATCTCAGTCTCACTTCCTGAGATTAACGCAGTAACTCTGCCCTTGAAAAAGGTGAAACCCTGCCCAAATCCTGCATCGATGCAGCATTGTAAAAAGATTACGAAATAAGTCTCTTGCTGCCACCTGTATTTTTTATAAAGATTCAACCTTTGCATAAATAAAGCCCCTTCTAAATTATTTAAAGGGATAGTTCAGCCAAAAAAAAAAAAATGCACTCATCCTCTTGTCTTTCATACATGTCTTTCTTCTTCTGCAGCGCACAACAGATTATATTTTGATCCTTTATCTTTTCATTTTTGCCCATACAATGAAAGCCAGTGGTCCAGTGTGGTTTTGGACCCTACAGACTTTTTGAAATAGTTAACCCTGGGTCTATAAAGGTAAGAATGAAACAGTCTCTTCTTCTTTGTAACTTCTGTAATGTTTGACATTTTTCCCCTCAAACACTGAAACTAAATGCAGTGTGAACAAAGTCGTTATTTTTGTTTTGTTTCTGTGCACTTCAGTGTTTCCGTATTCTCGTCTCCTCATAAAATTAAGGTTGAAGGACTGTAGTCACATCAACTGTTTTAACGATGTCTTTAGTACCTTTCTGGACCTTGAAAGTGGTGGTTAAATTGCTGTCTATGGCCGAGCCATATACCTCTCAGATTTCATCAAAAATATCTTAATTTGTGTTCCGAAGATGAACGAAGGTCTTACAGGTGTGGAGCGACATGAGGGTGAGTATTAATGACAGAAATTACATTTTTTGGTGAACTAACCCTTTAAAATAATATCAGAAGAAATTTTGTATTTTAAGTACTAGAAAGTTTCTCACTTGTTGTACAGGACAATGTCAGGCAGCCATATATGTTGGGAAGGAAGGCGAACTTTCCTAATCCCTTCATACTCCTCTGGATCCCACATCAACCGGTAATCATTCCATACCTGCCAAAGACAAATGCCTTAGAAAAAAAAATCACAACCAAAACACAAAAGTTCCGCTGCTCATACCTGAGTAAGCCAACAGTTGGTGGTCATTATCTGCTCTCTTTCATTCTGAAATATAAACATTAACATATAACATTGATATAATCAAATAAGCAATGTGTGTCAGCTTTTCACGTTTCAACTATACCCACCACACTGATGAGCTGGGCAAGAGACACTTGGATTGCAATGGTGACCTGCTGGCTCTTGTTGACCGCCGGCCGGATCAGCTTGTTGTATCGGTCAGGCGAGAGTAAATAGTTTATCAAGCGTTCTTCCACCTCTGCACAGCATACAGCTGAAAATCACACACATAAACCATTAAAAAAAGTTTTGTTTTTTTTAAAGAGGTTTTGAAATGGAAGAAATTCTATATTTGGGGTTCATATAAATAAACTACACATATGTATTAATAACCAAAGATTTTCAAACACTTAATAAACTCATGTGGCAAAATTAACACTTAAGTACCAAATGGGGCAAAAATAGGTCAATATTGGCCAATATTTTTTGGAAACAATGCAAAGTTTAAATAATTTAAAAAATTCTACAGGGGGAAAGCCCAAAAACATACTCTACCGATATAATCTTTTTCTTTTTTTTTTTTTCAAATAAATCAAATAAATGCAGCCTTGGTGAGCATAACACTGTGTCTACACTGGATGTGGTGCAACGCGACAAAACATCTCCGACAGTAAACTGACGCCCCGTTCTATTTCTGAGGCTGACGTACTTCAACTGCTCGCACTACTTCTGACATGAAGAACAAATGGATTTGTAACAGTTGCTTTGTCACATCCTGTGAAGACAGCCTCAAGCTTTTGCAGTGCAACAATCTAAAAGATCTAAAAATTCTATTAAAAAAACTCAATTACTTTCTTTTAACAGACTTTATTTAGAAGAAAAATTGGTTACACTTTATTTTGATGGTCCCTTTAGACATTTTGTTGACTAAGCAACATTGGACCTACATGTCAACTAACTGTCATTAGAGTTTTAGTAGACTATTAGGGGTAGGATTGGTAGAATAAGCGGTTAGGGTTAGTAGAATAAGTTTACATCTACTTAAAGCTGCAGTCTGTAACTTTTGCCTCTTTATCATCATCTCTGTTTGCTGTCAGTTAGCACATCGGTGTGGATACTGTACTTGAGAAACATAGATTCTATGTCTTGGAAGTATGAGCAAAATAAGAATTTTCACCGGAAAATTACATCTGAACAAGTAACATGTCTAGATTACAATCCACCATCAAAATGATCATTTTAATTATTCCAGCTGCTGTGAGAAAAGGCTATAAATGATCCATTACTAGCAGCATCCTCCACATGCCATATAGCCTACTTGCTGGGACTCCTTCTTTATGTCAACAGACGTAATGACGCAAAGACGAACGACTCGAACGTGCTCGAATTTCCAGCGAAAACCCACCAGTACCATTTTTTTATTATAAAACATTATTACAAGCCTACCATTGTGAATTGCGCTAAGGTAAGGAGATAGTTTTGAACACTGGCTGGTTATGTACTTGCTCAAAAATTGAGAGAGTTACTGGACATGTAGGTGTAGTCAACAAAATGTCTAAAGATGACCATCAAAATAAAGTTTTCTACTGTCGTCATAACTCCAGAAAAATACAAAAATCAATAAATAAAATAAAAATAAATAAAAGAAAGCTCAAAATAACAGCTAAACAAATGGTCATATACATAACTACAATGTAAGGAAATAATATTAAAAATAGTTTTATGGCCAGTAAAAAATTAGGTTACACTTAACAACAAAACACTAGGTTACACTTTATTTTAAGGTGTTGTTATTAAAGTGTAATTATACATTAAGTACTGAGTAATAGTAATTAACATTTACTTACTATAAGGGTTATATTAGGTTTGTATTAGGGCAAGTTGCAGGAAATTATGGATAATCCACTGTTAATACTATAGTAAGTACATGAAACGTGTAACAAAGACACTAAAATAAAATGCTACCAAACACTTATATGCACATCAAAATAGGGAGGCTAAAAAGTACGTTTCAGGAAGAACCAAAAGAGAAAGCCCAAAACTCTACTGGTGTTTCTGTACCACTGTCTCTAAGGGACAGCAAGTCAGGACAAATGACATCACTCTGTGGACAAGCAGTGTACTGTGGGGACAACGAGTACAGAGACTACAAGATTAAAGTTGACAGAAGAAGCACTGGGGCAGCAGTCAGCATTCAACACACAATCACCCAGCCTGTGCTCAGTGAGACATACTCCATCTGACTAACAGCTCAACAAGTACAGCTGAAACATACGAGAAATTAAATGAACACCATGATAAGCAATTTTGCGAGCCATGTCCAAACAAAGCAGATCAAAATCTGAAATATCTCAAAGCTGAGAGTGAATTTTTTTTTTTAGTCAACCATCTTTTGAGAAAACTTTTTTTATTATTATTTGAAACGGCAAAGGCGGCAGACTGCGTACGTACAGATAAATGAACAGTTTTTAATTTCGAAAGGCATTTTTTTTAAATGTTGATTCAATGCTTTATGGCCAGTCTTAATAATTTATTTATTCTTGTATTTCTTCTTAGCAAATAATGATATACGAAATGATTATATAATCAATGAATTATTCAACTGACAGCTCTATTTGAAACATATCTACATAAACAAGGCAATTACAATCTGTTTTATGAATTTCTCTAAGCACATGTTGATGCTACCTGTGGCAAATCTCTTAAAAGTTCAATTCAAATTCCATTACCCACTCAAAAGAATTAACAAATCCATTATTATGAATACGGACAGTTACATAATGAGCCCCATTCATTTGTGAATAAGATTCACCGAAGCAACAGTCCTCATGATTCAGGGACAGCATGCAGAGGGTCATAGAAGCCCTATGCCACATCTCTCATTAAGACCCTATGGGGACGATCATTCTTTAATGCCAAACATGAGTCAGCAGTTCTGCCCATCACTGCCCCATCAGCACACATTCTCTTTATCACAAGCTCTCATATTTCAGCATATGAAGGCAGAGTCTGACAGTAATTATCATAATGAGGGGTTAGTGAGGAAAATGGCATGACCATAAATGAACGCTACAAACAAAGCAGTAACCATGTTAGTTTTGGTTTTCAGCTGTATCATGTTACATATTATGGGCAAGGCAACATAATGGAACCACTTCTAGTCAATAGAAAATATCAGCTTGCTAGAAGATATAATAACGTAAAAAAAACAGAGTGATAAAGTGACATCAAGTAAAAGTAACATTTTGAATCAATAAATTCTGATAATTATTTTGTGTTGGTTTGTTTAACAGGTTGTATTGAAATCTAAAATTCAAGTATAAACAACTTTGCACTGTAATATCAGGTGCCTTTTCTCTAAACTCTGTAGGGATTTTTTTTTTTTTTTTTACATTCCAGTACAGACATTCCACTAAGTGTGGTAAGTAACTTTGCGCCATGTCATCTAATAGTCATTAATATAGTAATTGACTGTCTGGTTAATTTCTGCTAACACTATATTCTACTGTATTCTGACTATAAGTAACTTTGCAACTATGTGTCAACTTATTCTACAAACCCCAACCCAACCATATATTTGGGTTGACACATATTTGCACATTAATGAGGATAACCAAAAACTCACATTGGGGGTGCTTTTGATTCACAACAACTCATCACTGTACTTCCAATAGAACAATTGCATCTATAGTGAGGATTGAACTTATTAATTAACAAATGCAGTACTCCAATATAATTTAAAAAACAGTAATATAACAGTTAGGCCCAGTCCCAATTCTATTTTATAGCCCTTCCCCTACCCCTATACGAGTTTCATGGGACACCACTACTACATTACAGGTCATCATACATCGTCGCTAGCTCCTACGTCAAAGAAAATGCATACAATCACAAACTTACAATACATTATTGATGGATAATGTTGCAATAAGCGCGAAAACTGAAAGCACTGTTTGATAACATCATGTTAACGTATTCCTGGACGTAACCACAACAAAACAATGCATTGATCAGACGAGCGGTAAAAGATAAGAAAATTACTTGCCACCGAACTTGTATTTATGTTGTCAAATCACAATTATCAATAAAATATGTTGTGGAACTATCGTACGGCCAACTTTTATCATAGCGTTTTTTGCAAACGTTTCTTCGGAGAAAAGGGAAGGTGAAGGGAAAGGGGAAAATGAAGGGGTAAGGAGTAGAATTGGGATTGGGCTTTAGAGATTACATTGTGGATAATGCTGTCAAGAGAGGTGACTAATATTTGTGGAAAACCCTACGAAAAAAAGTGTTACTAAAACCCTTGACTTGCTCAGACAAGGCCCGTGTCCTGCTTCAGGGCTCCTCACAAAAACACACACACTCCTAAACAACTGATGCAGGATGGGGCCTTGGAGGGAATCACACACTTGCACCATCTTGAGATTATACAAAACAACACGCGCACTCACAGTTGCATGCACTGAGCTTTTCCACCCCGGTGCACTTCAACTCTGTGAATAATTCAGCTGCACTAAAATAAAACCTGCCTCATCAAACAGACAGCAACAACAGATACACACAGACAAACACAGGCAGTCTGTGCTATAGTCTAACTCTCAAAATACTTTCCTGTGGAAAAAATAGCGTTCACTATTAGCACTAGCACACAGACTTACAAGCACATAAACACTTCCCAATCGAAGTTAAATACAGTGCTCTACAGTTTGAAAGGGGCGGTGCTTAACCAATGTGCATCAGCAAATGTGTGTTATCAGTGTTCGAGAGGCATAAATATCCACCAACTAAATTATTGAAAGCTACTCAATCTGCAGCCAAGCTCTACTGCATCAAACAACTTACACAAATATTTATACACATATTCAATTGCTGTGGCCCTACAGTTACCCTAGTGCTGCAGTTTCAGGCAGTGACATGGGCAGTGTGTGAGTGTCGATTCCTCTTAACTCTAAAAGAGAGCGTTTTGCTCTTTCTCTCATTCTCGATAAGACACTTACTTTCTGCTAAAGGCTTTTCCCCACGTTTCAGTTTGCATTACATTAAGAAGCTGAGACTGTGTGGGGGTCTCAGGGTTTACTTACACAGCTCTCACTAGCTGGTCTCCTTTACACACACAATGTAAGAGTGGATGTGTATTAGTTATAGCTGAAGCGAAGCAAAATAATGCTTCACGAAAAATAAAGCGAAGATAATGAACAAACGACAAGGAAGCACAAAAAATGGACGTATTTCAGCAGCAGCACAGCAGCTCCAGACAAACAATAACACTCAAAAATGTCCTGTTACTATACAATAACACTATTTATTGGTTCTGTGAAACCGCAAAAAAACAATGTTACTCATGTATGGAGCAGACACAACGCAACCTCTGCGTCCGTTTTCAGGCCTTCCCGCTTAGGTTTCTTGAGCACTGGAAATATTTTCTAATATTTTCAGTATTGTCTCTCATCTCTCTTTCAACAGTCTTTCTTCAAATCTCCCTCTTTCTCAGTCTCTCTGCCCCACCGTCATACACCCCTTAATGCTAACTACATTTTTCCAACCAATGTTTGGCATTGTTACACTGTAAAAATGAACAGTGAAATTAATTAAATGCAATGACTTTGTTTCACTCAAATAATAATTAAAGTTCATTGTACTTATTGAAAAAAGTTGCATGAACTCAAATTTCATTGTAGTAAGCTGAACTTAATAAGATTGAGTTGCAGCAGATTTCTCTAATTCCCATAATGCTTTCCGTCAGACTGTATAAATAAATTCAGAAATTAAGTGTTATTTTGTGATTTTGCACAAGATTAACATTTCATATACACTAGTTTATATACACTAACATTTCAAAGTGGGGTCAGTAAGTCTTATTTTCCAAAAGCAATTAATACTTTTATTTAGAAAGTTACATTTATTTAATTTTACAAATGTATAAATATATAAATAAAGTTTGATGAACTTTCTGATCATCAAAGAATCCTGAAAAACATTTCATTGTTTCCACAAAATTATTAAGCAGAACAACTGTTTTCAACCAATAATAATAAGAATTGTATCTGGAGCACCAAATCAACATGTTAGAATGATTTCTGTTCCAGAAAGATCTGAAGACTGGAGTAATGGCTGCTGAAATATATATGTATATATATATATATGAATAACTTACATATGGATGTAGGTCTATGTTTTCTCATATCATGACCTTGATTACCTGTAATTGACCCACTGCTTAATGAGTGGAAATACTTCAGCAATAAAAATCATTAATGGGAGCACTGATACAGTGATCAATACTCCTAATGGCAATCACAACATTTGGAAATTGAGCCCAGTCCACATCCATAGCTTATACATGGGCTTAGTTTACTTTCAGGTAGAATGCAAGACCTAATAAATAATTAATAGAGTTGACTTTAAACCTTGTCTACACCACACCGATAAAAAAGTTATTTCTTCAGTTAACAGTAACCCCATTTGATGATACATGAAATGTTTAAGCTATAATGGAAGTCAGTTCATTTCAAGACAAAATGTATTCAAAAACAATTTTGTTCATAAAAAAGTGCAAGAAGATTCAAAACAGGATTTCAATAAAAGCCGTCAGAAACACGCTCCTCTGAAGTCTAGTTCTGTTCTGTATGCTTGTGTGCGCATTCATGAACGTGTTTAAGGTACCCTCTCTGCAACTCTGTCTCATTGAGCAAAAGATCTAATCAGAGTTATGACAGAGTTAGCATGCCTCAAAAATGAAAACACACACACAAATATACACATATGATACTATAACCATGCATGCCCTGAAGGTGACTGAAAAAGACACCCTAATACTGAATTGTACATTTGCTTAATAATTCCTTGCTCTACTACTTGTGGATCATGAGAACAACATCTGACCATGTAATCTAATGATGGTCTCCTATTAATTGTAAATATGTACATTGGGAACTGTCTAATCAATGATTTTATGTTATTAAAAGTCAAGACTTCATCATTTGTACTCAATGAAACATGACGCACTCACAAAAGACTCTCTGCTGCGCGGGCACCGATGTGATACTTCAGTTGGAAACAGATCTGAGAGTGAACTGAGCTATGGGGCACAGAGAATGTGCCATTATGTGGACTGACCCAATTTAACCCCTTTAATCACACTGGTTACTGGTCTAAAGAGACTTGTTGATACAACTTGCAGAGAGCTGTCAACTATAAATGAAAGAGCAAGCTGTATTGAGAATCTTTTGCATGTCTGGAGTGAATTGTTGCATAACTAGAGCCATTTAATTCTTATTTTCCCTTCTGAAAAATTAAGTCTGTGTAAGACCTTAAGAAAAGTAAGCAGCACCTGCCATAAAACAGATACTACATATTTAGTACATATAATAACATGTAAGGTCTACTTATTAACTTAATATCAAACTCATATTTGTCATGCTCATAATACGTAAAGATTTCACATTCGTGAAACCAGTGGGAAATCAGCGTCAACTGACCGATTCATCATATTATAACAATATACATCACTGTTAATTACTCAATTAACTAAAGTTAAAAAAAACAATCATTTATTCGGGGCCAGTCATTTCAATTTTAAAATATTTAAACAATAATTTATTGTTCTCAATTGTGGAATTTAACAACTTTTGGCTGAACATTTTTGGCCAGAATTTAAAAAGCACATTAACTTAATTAAAACAGAAGTAAGCATTTAAGTATCGAAACCATATAAAACAGGGGTTTTTAATGATAACGCAGTGCATCATTGAAAGTAACACACACCAATGGAAAAAAGCGCCGCGTGCTTACTTACTCGCCACGGTGAGTGCGACAAACCAAAGTCCTGAAGCCATCAGAGCTGCCATCTCCTGACGAGCCCCTCGTCCACACTTACATCAACTGAGAGACAAAGATCGCGGCTTTACAGATCCATTTTCCCCGTACACTTCACGACAGTCCCTGCGCTAAAGACAAACAAATCTGAATCCGCTACAATGATGTATCCAGGCTTGTTATGCGCTCAGATTGTGGAAATACACGCGTGTCTTACGGGTGAAGAGTTGTTCGGTTCCCTTTCAATGATAATCAGCCACAAACACGAGCGTAATGATAAAAGCTACGGGATTTTCTTTTCTGCACGCGAACTGACTCACGCGCTCTCGGCAGACTGTGCGCTTCTCTTGCGCGCGCGGAAGACTTGACATCCGCGAGCGCAATCAAGTCATGAACTTATGAGAAAACAAGGCTTCTACAACAGTCCCAAGGCATATTATTAAATAATATTTCAACGGTCCGTTTGTTTTCCCCATATGTCCAATGTCATCGACTTTAATGTCGCATTAAATATTATAACATTTTAGAGAGAAAGTGTTGGTGGCTCCGTGTGGTAATAAGTTGTGATAATTACAAGTCGACTCCACATGCTTAAAAGGACTGTAAATTGCCACTGTGTCTTGCATGGGCAATTGGCTAGGTGTGCGTCACGAGGGAGGAGAGTTTACTGGTTGTATGTTCTGCACAATGGAGCATAAGACAACAGTTTATTAAATAGGCTACACATTTACAAGAGTTGCTCGTTCACTTTGACACATTATGTGAGACACTGGCACATCACATTAGAAAAATAAATTCTCTAGCAGTGCTTCAAATGCCACTTCAAATATAATAAGATTATCCTCCAAACTTCCCAATTTCATATATATAAGTTTTAAAGAAGTTGCTGGTCAAAAAAAAAGTTCAATATTTTTAAATATTATTTTTGCCATTTCATTCTGTATTTCATTATTGGTTTTGGTTACACTTTGTTTTATGGTGTCTTTGTTGCACTGTAATTTTACATTTAAGTATCGCGTATTATTAAGTAACTACATGTTCTTACTATAGGGTTAGGATTAGGATTTGGGTTGGTTTAGGGTTAGTTGCATGTAATTATGCATAATTTATAGTTACTATAGTAACAACATGTAACATATGTAACAATGACACTGTAAATTAAAGTGTTACCTTGTTTTTCTTTTAAATGTTGCTGAATAGCCTGTAGACTTTGAGTCTAAATATTATACATTATAGAGTTTAATAGCAGGTTGTTAGTAACAACTTACCCCATGTAGGATGACGCTATAGTCAACATGTCAGATTAACAGCATAATTTTTTTATGGCCAATAAAGGAAATAGAAAATTGCAACCAAGGCTTTATATGCCACTATAGAAAGTGACTTTCAAAGTTAAACCCAGGAAATCACTGTATAAGTGTGACTAGCCCCATTCTTGCCAGTTACTTTCTCTTGTGTCTCTGGTTCATATTGGTCTTCATCCATAGACGGGAGTTTACAATGTCAAGTTGAGGATGAGGAAAGCTTATTGCAGTTTACTGCAGTTTCCCATAAAGTAGCTGCTCACTTCAAAGGATAAATATATTGCTAGAAAAGCATTGTTTCCATAATTAACTTTCAATGAACTTAATTAACCATGAAAACCCCAATCACAGAGGCAAATTAATCTCTCACACTCTGTCACACATAAAATCTCATGGGGAAAGACATCACACAAAAAAAAAAACGGCGCAGAGCAGTGAACCCTTGAGGTGAGATATAAAGCAGAGACCCAACGTTATAGTCCAAGCATGTGGACAAGATAGGACTCTTTCCACAAACCCTATGCTGTGTGTGAGAAATCAAGAAAGCATACGAGTAAAAACGAGAGATAGGACTTGAGAGATTTGTTTGTGCGGAGCCAAAAGGAGGCTTTAAGGTCAGTGTTTCTACAAAGTAGCTATGGATCTTTAAACTCCCAAAGCCGTTCATGCATACACAAACATGTACATACTCCAGGCTCTCTCACTCAGCCATGCTCAAATGTTTCAGCCATTAGTGTTGGGTAAATGGCTGTTAATTTAATTTAGTCTGAGTGAAAGAGGACCTCACATAATGTTACCTGATACAAACAGATATAATTAAATACACGAACAATTCACAATCGATTTCTGCACAGCCTTTCTTTTGTTTAAGGACATATATCTGAGATATCTTTTAGGCCAAACAGTAACAATGCATGTTAAAAAACTGCAGTAACATTTTGTTTAAAGTAGGCATGAAACAGAGGATGCGATCCCTATTGTGACATATCTGAGAAAATGAAATGACGGGACTTGATTTTGTCAACGAGAATGGATTGGAGATTGATTAGGTTTGCTATTCTTATGATATCATGCGAGTGACTTGTAAATGCATACACATAAATATACCCAGACATTCATTGCTATATATATATTGCCATATTGCCCTTTACTGACTGTCTGCAGCACTGTCTGGTTAGCCATCCCTCTCATGCTCCAATTCCCCCAACGGAAGGTGTTTGGGAATGGAACCAGACTGCAGTATAAAGATTTAAACGCTAACTGACATTCGCTCACCATTCTGATGCCTTATGTTTACACATCAAAAGCACTCATCCGTGGACTTTCAACATGTTCCAACATAGCATTTACCTACCACACATCCAGGATAAAGCACTTTACTCGTCAGCATCTGTTGGCTGATGGTTACTCGTTTCAGTCATCTGATCTCCAGCTGGTGAAATGATCTCCATTCATTCTTTGCTGGGGCTGAGCCAAATGCATGAGTCTGAGAAAAATATATAGCCTTTATTTAAAATACTCTGTACAAAATATATACAATATTGCACATAAACCTTTCAAACCATCTAGGAACAAAAGAAAGATTTACAATGATTATTGCAATTTGAAAGTTCATCCCTCACTTTGGGGTGAAGTCTTGGGGTGAAGCTTGTGTTTGCCAATAACCAGGCCATTTATCATTACAACTATCTATCATTGTAGTAAAAACTTTTTTGAAAAAAAAAAAAACCCATGCTAGCCTAGCCTCTAAGCCTTTGTATAGCAGTTCTACTCTTCTTTTGTTGTGATCTAAAAATATACAACGTGTGAGATCTGCTAATAACAACCAAACTATGGCATGTGAAAAATGTGCCTCATTCGGAAGACTGCTAAAGGGAATATGAAAGACACAGGGGGGAGAAAAATCCAACTAAAGCGTGATAAAACAACATAATGTGGAAGAAGATAGCTCAGAAGAAGCGAATTTCTGCCCAATCCATAACTAATTCATTTAATTTGCACCCATAAGGTGTGTTTACTTGCTCATCACGTACGGTTTTGTCTTACAGAGCCATCTTGTGGTGAAAAGTTGTTACATTCTCACTGACAAAAATGATCATTTCCCAGACAGTGAAGATAGTTTTGTATTGGTTTAGAGTTTGTCCTTTACATCCTGTTGTCACTTGGAAAGCTTTTGTATAGCCTAAATAAGTGCACATCGATACTTTAACCCCCTCAGACCTGATTGTTTTCCCCACTGAGCAAAAGCAAAATATATCCACTTGATATTTGCTTCTCTTTAATGTATAATGGGTCTAACAAACGTGATTTGTGCAATATTATTTTTTTATTAGATTTTCTTTCATGTCCACTTCAATGGACTAAAGCATCAAACAAAATGGTCATGTTTTATACAGTACTTATGAACTAGAATTCAAACACAGTATGTGAACTAGCATTGAATATTTTGAAATTGACACATATGGCAATGAGAATGTTGAAAAAATGTAAGATGATAGGATGAAGTGTCAAAAAACTGGGTGAATGGGAATAGGTTATATATGTCAGTGTGTACTTGCTGGATTTGATAAATATGATTGTGTGCATATAGCATCAAGATATCAGTGTGTCTGTGTGTGTGCTTGTTTTCATGATTTATGAGGACACAAATTTGTGTAATGACATGAAATATGAGGACATTTCATGCATCCTTATATTTCAAATGGCTTTAAAAACATACTAAACAATGTTTTATTGAAAATGTAAAAAGAATGTTTTCTGTGATGGGTAGGTTTAGGGGTAGGGAAGTGTAGGGGGATAGAATATACAGTTTGTGCAGTATACAGTTTTTCTCAATTGCTAAAACACTAAACCCTATTGCCTGAACCAAATGCTCAGTTGCTCAGAGTGGTTAGTGGTTGATCGCACTGATTGAATCAATCACTCTTTTGGCAAAACCATAAGCACTTTTCACCTGTTTAGACACAACTTGCCAACACATTTTCATGTGCATAATGGTGAGCACAGGAGACAAAAGTCAAACACAATTAAAGCACAGATGTCACCACTTGAACAGAACAACTCAAAATTGATCACACTTGTGGCTAATGATGTGAGGGAACATATAAAGTAAGCCAGTTCAGGGAGCACTGGTTTGTGAGGCCCTACATTGGATAGAAATCTGAGAGGAAGAGTTCATGTGAGAGGAGGTCAAGGTGGTCAGCGAAGACCAAGAACAGTAATATCTGATGAAATCAGAGCTACTGTGATTGACCATGTTCTTGTCCATGGTATGAGCATGAGGGAGGCTGGACAAAGGGTACAACCAAGCATCAGTAGATTCACTGTGTCCACCATAATCCGAAGATTTAGAGAAGAGAACAGGTAATTACCTTTTCTGACATTATAGTACAGTATGTAAATGTTGACAGCAATTACTGTATGACATACTATATACTGTACCACAGTATACTGTAAGTAAATATGTTTCAGTACATCACTGTACCAATATACTGTAGTATTGTAATAGAGGGTTGGTCTAACTGTTTGTAGGCCTAGTATTTCAAGTATATTTTTTGTAACTCCATGTTCTCTTTTTGTAGAATTGAAAGACTGCCACATGGGGGTGGGGGGACATGTATGTTCTCCCCACACCAAGAGACCCTAATTGAATGAAATTCAGCAGAAGATCATTGAGGACCATGTAAATTTTGAGGGAATCAACAGTGTCAGCCTTTCTACTGTTGATCATGTCCTCAAGCACAACAGACTGCGCATGAAACAGCTATACAGAGTGCCCTTTGATCGCAACTCAGACAGATTCAAAGAGCAAAGATTCCAGCATGTACAGGTTGGCATATATCCAGACACAATCAATGTTGATTACTCTAAGTAGTGATTTACTGTAGTGGCCTAAATCACTTTTTCCGTATCACTTACAAAACTATATCTATTTCTACAGAGGGTTTTTCAGCTGGATGCAATGGAAAGACCCCATGAATACATCTACATGGATGAAGCTGGGTTTAATCTCACCAAAAGGAGAAGGAGAGGCCGTATTGTGATTGGCCATCGGGCCATTGTTGGTGTTCCTGGGCAGCGTGGTGGCAATGTCACATTATGTGCTGCCAACTTGGGTCCCTACAACACTCACCAGCTCCTCATTTTCCTCAATCACATGCGAGATGCTCTGTTAGGGCAGCAGGATGAGCATCCCATCTATGTTGTTGTTTGGGACAATGTGAGTTTTCACAGAGCCCTCCAGGTTAGAGAGTGGTTCAATATGAACCAAGGTTTTATCAATCTTTGCCTTCCACCGTACTCCCCTTTCCTAAACCCCATTGAGGAATTCTTCTCCTCATGGCGATGGAAGGTATATGACGGCAACCTTACACCAGGGTAAATCTCCTGCAAGCCATGGGACTTGCCTGTGGGGACATAGGTGTGGAGGCATGCCAAGTCTGGATACGGCATACCAGGGGGTTTTTCCCCCGTGGCCTGGCCAGACAAAATGTGGCCTGTGACGTGGATGAAGTCATGATGCTGTGGCTGAGTAATGCACTTATTTGTTTATTTTTGTACTTTATTTTTACATGGGCTTACTGTACACAAGTGGCAAACGCATAAGATTTCTGTTTTGTCTTTTTGTACAAGTGCTAAATGCACAGGGTTTTTTTGTTTGTTTGTTTGTTTTGCAACATTCATTTAGCCTACAGTGAACAATAAACATTTATTTCTCCAGCTTCATGTCCTGAGCATTGTGTTTTCTATTTTCCAGCAGGAATTGAAGGTGGGGATTGTGAATAAACCGCTCTCTCTCCACCTTCGATACCATGACTAAAGTGCCCTTGAGCAAGGCACCTAACCCTAATTGCTCCCCGGGCGCGGTAGCAATAGCTGCCCACTGCTCCGGGTGTGTGTTCACTGAGTGTGTGTGCACTTGGATGGGATAAATGCAGAGCACAAATTTCAAGTATGGGTCACCATACCTGACAAAACGTCATGACTTTCACTTTCACTTTTTTCTATGTAGTGTTTAGTGGCTATTCAGTAGTGTTTTTATCAACTCTGGGCACGATTTGACAACATAGTTCAGTTTTGAGCACAGATTGAACTGTTTTGAGGTGAAAGTTTGGTTTTGCAAGAAGAGTCTGAGGTTTTGTGAATGTAGCTTGAAAATTGGGTTCAGTTTAGAGAAAAGGAGAGCAGCTTTCAAGAAATGTGATGTGAGAAAAACTGTAATAATGCAGAATCTTTTCTGTGATGGGTAGGTTTAGGGGTAGGGAAGTGTAGGTGGATAGAATATACAGTTTGTACAGATAAAAACCATTACGCCAATGGAATGTCTTCACTAAGATGGCAAAAACAAACCTGTGTGTGTGTGTGAGAGAGAGAGAGAGAGAGGGTGTGTGTGTTTGTGTGTGAGAGAGAGAGTGTGTGTGTGTTTGTGTGTGTGTGTGTGTGCACTCATTTAACATTTGCTGTTTCTGTTTTTCACTAAAACTAATGAAAAACTGAATGCCAGTTTATGCTCACAACATTGAAGACATAAAATCAGATAAAAAAAAAAAACTATTAAAACCTTTTTATTTTTAATCCTGTGTTCTCCAGCTCTGACAGATTTTCAAATTAACTAGCAATCAGTGACCAGGTAGTACTCATATTACAAAAAACATAAAATCTTATCGGTTTAAACCAAACACCATGTGATGTCCATTCCCATGGACGCTGGGTCTGAATGGGTTCAATTTAAGCCCAACTTAAACCAGTGGGGAAATTAGGTTAACTGGGTAAATTTGATAAATTGATTTCACTTTTGGATAAGAATCACTTTTATTTGTTTGTCCTTCTAGATAGTATTTAGTTTAAAAAATAGTTACATTATAACTATACATGAAATGAACTCTTTAGAGAAGTGTTGGAGTTTTGTAATAGGCTAATCACGTTGTAACCAAGATCGTTTGTTTTTTTAACTTTGCTTACTAATATGTTTAGGCTTTTAATTAATACGCATGTTTCCCTTTATAATTGTTCAAACATAGAACAACTTTTTTTAGTTTTGTATATATAAATATATATATATATATTTATCAATGTGATATCTATAGCTTTCCCAGAGTAAATCCCAGTCCTTTATCTTAGTATCAGGACTATCAGGACTTCCTGTCGGGAACAGACTCCACAGCACCATCTTCACCCTTCAGTTCCCAAACAAAACTTTACCAACTCACACTCCAATCAGCAACTTTTCCTCCAGCACTCTCCATCGAAAAACCCCGTCGCCAGCCGCCGGGAAAACAAAAGCAGACATGTCCCCTCCATCCGAACGGTTGCAAACCAAACCCGTGATAACGTGTCTGAAGACATTTCTCATCTCTTACAGTCTGATTTTCTGGGTGAGTTTGTGTTTTCATCAGGTTTGCGTTAGCTTGAGGCGGCTATCAGCACAGCTAACCCGCTAAACAATGGGCTCGGACTAACTGTTCCTGCTCTTAGTTTGATCCCAATTTACACTTTAACTAGATACGTGTACTTTTTACAAAACACGATGCCATTTTAGGTTTTATTTAGTTGTTTGTTTAACTTCTGATTAGCATAAATTCTGTCGACGACCTTTTATTGTTACCGGCTTGTTTAAGATGTGTCGATTAATTTAACGTTCTCCTCTATTTTACATAGCAAAAGGGTAGAATAAAACATTGTTTTTAGATTACAAGTTATAATTTATTCCGCAGGAAGACTTCTGACTTTTTGTACTTTGGGAAGAAATCACAGCTGTTTTGATCGATGTTTAAAATAATGATCCATACGGAGATCTAGTAAGGAAACTGATATAAATAGTGGCCAAAATGCTTGTAAAGTCCGATGCAGCTCTTTTATCTCGACTATTCACAGTGATTTTTCAGCAGGCAGGGGGACAGATGGTCATTTTTACAACCGCTGCCGAGGGAGGACAGTGGATAAAGAGAAGTAATAGTCTTAGACTTAAACTGTCGAAAATGTCACTTTGTTTTTTTTTATATGCGTTATATAACTTCACGCTAAGCAGTTACATTCTAGTCAAGTCAAGTCATCTGTATTTATATAGCGCTTTTTACAATGCAGATTGTGGCAAAGCAGCTTTACATTAATAAGAAAATGGGGTCATTGTGCAGCTTATTCTATATATTATTGATTCATTCCGTTCCAAATATCAGTAGTTATTAGTCTAGTTAATTTATGTATATCAGCACTGCAGAAAACAGTGACGTAATCGTCCGGCTCAGTTTGTATACAACGGCGCCAATGCAGACATATCAAAAACACTGCTGAATATCAATCAAGTGTCCCCAACTTAAGCAAGCCAAAGGCAACAGCGGCAAGGAACCAAAACTCCAACAAATGGAGAAAAAAAACCTCGGGAGAAACCAGGCTTAGTCGGGGGGCCAGTTCTCCTCTGGCCAACAGTGAACACTTGTCCGATACTCAGGCAGAGTTACGGGTCATTAAACCGATTTGGAATCGCAACAGTCAAAATATTTAATCTAGTTCCATCTAGTTTAAGATCTTATGATCACACCGGTATGGGACGGTTTGTTGGGATATGTGCCACTGGCTGATGAGTCGGTAAGGTCTTAACAAAGGATGAGCTAGTTAACACAGTCTCCGCCGACACCACAGGGCCACATTGCTGCCGCACACAGGCACAGGTTCCCCGTCCGACCCGGACACGGCCCAGATCCAACCAATCACGTTAACATTCTAGCAAATCTCAACTCTAATCTACTAAATGACCTTAAGATATTATAAACGTCAACATTGGGATTTCTACTTAAAGTCATTTTGAAACGTTTTGTGAAAATCACTACAAAAAGAAAAAAAAAAGAAGAATTGGCTTGGCTTATTTTGACAAGTTTCTAAATAGGTCAAGCCTGATACTGTATTTGATAAGAACAGTTGTCAGGGAACTGGAGCAGATTCCCTGATCTTATTTGTTGCTTTAAACTGTTCGTGTTTTGAAGCTTAATGATTAATAATAATGTTTTATTTATATTGCACCTTTCCAGGGCTCAAGGACGCTTTACAATGTGCTTTTAACAAGGAAGGAATAATACAAACTGTTGACAAACAGTAAAGGAACATTATATGGCAGAATAGAATCAAGTTCAACGAAATACAAGACGGAGGTTAAGAGACATAACACAGCATTCAGAAGTATTAAATAATTAATTATAACAGTTATATTGATTGATTGTAATTATGAGGTTGCAAGGGTGTTATCAAGAATCAGGATGGGCAAGACATGCCCTCCATTTATAAACACATTTTGAGTATTTCTAAGCATTTTTAACTTTCCTTGTAGTTCACAGGAGTGATCCTTTTGGCTGTTGGAGTTTGGGGAAAGGTTAATTTGGAGTTCGACCTCCTTTTGAGTTCAGACAAGGGCACTAATGCACCATATGTCCTTATTGGGACTGGAGCCATCATCATCATCTTCGGATTGTTCGGTTGCTTCGCGACCTGCCGTGGGAGTCCATGGATGCTAAAGTTGGTAAGTTCTAGAGATTTCACAAGATCTCAACATTTCATAAATGTGAAGAAAAAGTAGTTGCAGCACGTTTTATAAATGGGGTACACTTTTGATGGCTTATGTGACAATCCTGTTATATGACATGAAATTGACATATCATGAAAAAATGCACGCAATGTCTCCTTAAAATGGTCATTTCAACATTCAAAACTAAAAAGATAAATACTTTTTTTTATTTGAGTGAATCAAGTTGATTACTACAGACCATAGACTGTTAAAAAAAAAAAAAAATTATTCACTACCTTCCACTATAGAGAAATAAAGCCAAAACATTCAGAAATAACCATCTTGACCTATACTGTAGTCAACCACCAGGGGGCGATCAAACATGATTTGGCCTCACTTCTCAGGATATGTGCGGACCAACATTTGGTCCCGGACTAGCTAGCCCTCACCAGACACCTTAAGTGAGCATTATATTTATATATGTGTATATTAGTACATTTTAATGATTTTGTCTATTTAACTTTGATAACAGAGGTTATCAGAATTTAAATTATGAATGATATGAAAATTTTAATTAATTATTTTTAAGCATGTTCCCTTTCTCCCACCTCTCTTGTAGTATGCTATGTTCCTGATTCTTGTGTTCTTAGCTGAACTAGTGGCAGGTATATCCGGCTTTATTTTCAGACATGAGGTAATTAATTATTTTTTAACCCTTACATACAATATTCATATGCCATCTGTTGTCTTCAGCCAAATAATGTTTGTACTCTTTTTAGATTAAAGCAGTGCTTCAAGATGGCTATAAAAAAGCTGAATCAGCCTACACTGGTAAAGACACTGAAGATCTGGACAGAATCCAGAGAACAGTAAGCATGAATTTGTTTTACTGGAAGCAGTACAAAATTGACGCAATACAACTTTTTCACCGAAATACTTTGATACTGTAACAATGAGTGTCTGCCATAAAAAAATATATAATAACATATAAAATATAATAATATACATATATTTGATATATATGTAATATTATATACTATTGCCAGCAGCCCCCCACTGGGTCAGTACCTAGATAGGAGAATTCCTGGGAAAACTAGGTTGTGAAAACTGAGGTCTGTGTGGGTCCTAACGCCCCAGTATAGTGATGGGGATACTGTGCTGTCAAAAAGCATTGTCCTTTGGATGAGACGTTAAACCGAGGTCCTGACTCTCTTTGGTTATTAAAAATCCTATGATGTCTTTCAAAGAGTAGGGGTTTAACCCTGGCATCCTGACCAAATGTGCCCATTGGCCTCTGTCCATCATGGCCTCCTAATCATCCCCATATACTATTAGTCACAGTTATCTTTTTTACTCCGAGGTTGAATCAGGTTTTTATGTGATTTGAGATAAACCCTAAAGCTGTATCTGATTTGCTTTGTCAAAGATTTCTCAAACCATGCAAATGCTACATTTGGTAAAATCTTAATTTAAAAAAATACAATTACAGATTACTATTTGAGATACAAGACTGAAAAATCTTGTGAACAATGTATTTGTGATAGTTATTACTAAGTGAATTTCTTGTAAATGATTTTTTTCTGGGCTCATGATGCTGGGTTATAAATTATCATATCAAGATCACAATGAAATATGTTGATAATGATTATAAGCTCTGGACATATTTTTACTCTTTATGGATTAATCTAACAGCCTGTCACACATCGGAAATAAACACGACAACAGCCAGTCAGAGCATTGTTGCTAATAAGTGACTTCTTTCGTTTCGTCTTGGAGACAAAGTCACACAAATGTGACGCTCACGGTGTTTTCAGCATTTGCCGTCTCGGTATACGAGGACATGAACACATGAATTTCATCTCTTGAGCTGCTTTGAGGCCTAGTCCACAGGTACATGGGTATTTTTATAAACCGAGTTTGCTTAAAAAAAAAAAAAAATGAAGCGCTCTTAAGATCATGCCAAACCAATAGGTGGCGTTACAGCTCTAACCGTAAAGCCATGTTGGCCAATCAGAAGCCTGGGAAAAAGGTTACTATCGGTTCTGACATCAAAATCTCTAGTTTCACCATCTACACGACAACACTGCACAGGAGCTTTAAAAAAAAAAAAAAAATTCAGTGACTGGAAACTGCGTTTGCATGCGGTTTTGAAAATAACCGTGTTCTTGTGGATTGGGCCTGTGTCACTTCACAAGCTTTTCAGCGTTTCTTTTTAGAAAAACTATGTGAAATACAGACTGAATGTAAAACCGAAAGATCTTCACCACATGCCTTCAAAATAAAAGTTTGGTTTAACTTCAAGAAATCATGCCAGAAATATTATTATTTTATGCATAATCATACAACCAAGATTTTTCAGCCATGTTTAAAATGTAAACATTTGTTTACATTTTAAAAGCTTTCTTAAATTGTTAAAGTTTATAAATTATTGCATGGGGCTCTAAACTAAAAGGTAAACGCTGTGGGGTTTAATTGTGAACAAACAAGATTACGTATTCTTTATATTCATTCTCAAGGTCTAACAAATACGTGGAAAGCATTTCCTTCCCCATTAATGGTAAATGAATACCGTGAATATTAATATCAGATATGGAAAAAAATATTGCTATAACAGTGAAACAAACATCACTGTCTTAAGACACTCGCTCCATACTGATAATGTTTAGAGGACATTTAGAATACTTTTTTTCCTTGTTTGAGCTCAACAGTAACAACCGTATCGAATTTAGTTTGCTCCCATCTGACCGATACCAGATCCAACAAAAAAAGTCTGTATCGGACTGATTTTGAGTATCGGATATACAAAACATCAGGATTGCATAAAACTTCACTAATATGCTTAAATGTTTCGAGGAATGTAATTCAATGTTTTGTTCTTTGTAGCTGCAATGTTGTGGAGAGAAGAACTACACCAGCTGGGAAGACACTCCTTACTTCAAAACAGACGGCATCCCCAAAAGCTGTTGTAACGTGACTGCTGGTGTAAACTGTACTTCTGCAGAACTGCGGGATCTTAAAACGGCTGAATCAGTGGTATATCAACAGGTAAGAACTGTTTCCAGTCAACAAAATAATAAGCCTTATTTGTAATGCTAGAATATATATATAAAAAAAAAAATCCTCCTCTTGTTAGGGCTGCTTCTCTCTGATGACTACAACCATGGAGGCCAATCTTGGAATTATTGCTGGAATTTCTTTTGGAATTGCATTCTTCCAGGTACTTCTCATGCCCAGTTCTGAATTTTTAATGCTTCTGGTCGGTCTGTAATGCACCTAATAATTTCTTTTTGTCATTCAATTGCCCAGCTCATTGGGATATTCTTGGCATGTTGCCTGTCTCGCTATATCACCAACAACCAATATGAGATGGTGTAGTGGTTCTTCGCTACAGGTATATTTTGTTACTCTTCCCTGTAGGCTGTTCTTTTAAAATGGCACCATTTTTTTGTTCTATTACATGTCATTTAATAGGTATTTTCACTGAACAATATGCATTACAAGAGGTTTCTTATTCTCGCTTCTGTCTGTTTACAGGGTCTCTTCTGAAGATCACAGGGCTGAACCTGACACAAAGGGAAACCATGTAGTTTCAGTGTTTTGTATGTGTGCCTTAGCTAAACATTTCATTTTAGAGGATTTCTGACTGCTTTTTAAAGAATAAAAATGGTAATTATATTTGAAGGGAAAGAATCCATTCCAAAGGAATACGATTGTTTTGCATTAGTTTTTGCTAGTGTAAATATTAACGTGATTAGATATGTAGAAGTTTGTAGAAAGTGCATACGTTTTAGCCAGTAAATTGTGTACTTGTTTCATTGGAACTAACACATGCTGAAACTTTGCATCTAGTAAAAACATTAGTAAAATTTCTTGCATGCAACCTTAAAATTCAACATTTTCCAAAAATAATGTTTCTGAAAATGACCTGACATTAAGTTGTTATCCTCTCAACATATTACATATGGAGTTTGTTTATTGCCACCAGTTCATTTTCAAGAAATAGTTTTAGTACATGTATGTCCATTTCTGTTTGGATTGCTTCTTTGAAAATGCTTCTATTTGCAATTTCTCTTCAGTGTTTATTAATGTAGCAGTGATAATGTTAATTATAAGATTGTTGACCATCATAGCTGTGATGTGCTGAACAGAAAATGCGTAGTGTCTCTTTAAATGTCTACGAAATGTGAAATCTGTTTTCACCCAGGTTGAGCAGGTAACCATGTTTAAAATGTACATACAATGCAACAAATATCAACATTATCCATGCTGGGGTTGAAAAGTATTTAGGAAAATCTTGCATTTGTTAGGAAAATAAGGTGATGTATAAATCAGATTACCTTTATGTCAACATATTCATCCACATTCATTTTTGTCATAAGGCAGATAAACCATCCTATGCGCTTTGTCAGCATATGGATTTATCTTTGAGTATGTGTACGTTTATATATTTGAAAGACAATATTTTCTACATCAGCCTGTCCGGTGGTTTTGTTTTGTTTGTTGCAACATGTAAAATGCATTGGAATAATAAACTTTTGTATGAGCATAGGACTCGGACACACAACCACCAGATGGCGCTATCGGTGTATTTTTACACCTATTCTCAAAGACTATAAATAGACCGTTTACTCTGCATATATGGTTCAGAAAGAAGAGTTTTATATAAAGACATGTAAGTACTATTACTATAACTAGTGATTAAAAAGCGTAGTAGTAGTGTAGTAACATCTTAAAAGCAGATCACATTGTTGGTATACGCCACTGACTATACTGCAAAAATAGTTTGCGGGTTATCTCACTATATTTTTAATCACCACGAGCAAGAGCTCATTTTTAAACACTAAACTTTTACTACTTTAAGAATGAAGAAAATTATTTTACTCACCTCCATGTAAGAGGTCACAGATAACGACAGACATGGATGCGGATGAGAAGCGGGCGCTTGATTGGTCCGATGGCCTGTCAATCACTTGCAGCTCCTTAGATCATTGGACATGACACTTCCCTGCCTGACGTCAACAGTATAAATTTTGTCGGTCTCCCCCTAAACCAACAGAAGAAGGGAACTTTCTTCTCTACTTGAACGGTGTTACGCTTTGACAACGTGATCAACCTTTTGTAGTTTTCTTTGGGTTCTACCAGTCAAGTATCCGACTTCATACAGGTCAGTGATTTGCACCTAAAGCCTTTTTTAGATTTAATTTGTGTAATTGCAAGATCAGGTGAAGCGATGATGTCTCGTGTAACGTAAACGTGAAATATAACGGTTCTTTAGTCAGGATCTAAAGCACGCTCAACGTCTCAACATTTGAAAGTCACAGGCTTTTAATGATGTTTCTCTTTTGACGACGTTTAATATTGTTTGATTATAACATGATGGCGTCGTAAAGAGACGATGCAATATGACCATCTGCAGCTGCAACGCAAGAAACAAACTCATTTTAGCGATAAAAACGATGGTTTGTGAGCAAATCCTCTTTTGAGTTGGATTTTCACAATGACTCGATTGAGCCGCTTAAACCCGGAACGAAATGGTCGCCCTAGCGGTTCTCCGGTGAACTCGTTGAACCGAAAACTCGCAGTTGGTTTCAGAAAATGACGTTTCATTAAAAGGGTTTTAAAAGCCTCTCAGCGGAAACGCAATTTAACTTTACAGCTAAATGCAGATTTGCTATGTCGAGCTGCAGCAAACTCAACTGAGATGCGTGAAACTACAGGAAACGCACTTGAGTGTCTACAAATAGCTTTTTTTGAACAGTTTGAGCATGGAATGCACAACTTCCTTATTACTTTAAAAGAGTTGGTTCATCACATTCGCCGTTATGGGGTTTTAGTTACACTTTATGCATCGAAATGCGTTTTGAAGCTCTGAATGTTTCGTCTTGTAATTTCAGCTTTGCCATGATGCAGCTCAGCAACGACACGCAATGCAACAAGCACTCGCTGCTCAACGTCATGAACCGCTTCATCGCCGCTGCCAACAACATGGACGAGACCATCATGGTGCCAAGCCTACTGCGGGACGTGCCTCTGGAGGACCAGGACAGTCAAGCCTCTGTTAGCCACAACAACAACGATCCTCCTTTCCCCAGCAAACAGAGGGATATGTATGAGCACTACCTGCTTCTGAAGTCCATTAAGAACGACATGGAATGGGGCTTGTTGAAGAGAGAGATGGGTGGCGGTGCCAGCTTTCTAGAGATGGCAGTGAAGCAAGAAGAGCTCCCCCAGCTGAACGGAGGAGCCACGGAGGAGGGCTCCGACCTGGAGGGCCAGTTCCACTACCACCTCCATGGACTGTTTGCGGTTCTGTCCAAGCTCACGGTCCAGGCCGACCATCTCACAAATCGTTACAAGCGAGAAATTGGCGGGGGTAGCCTTTTGCGGTAGGATCGATTTAGTTTAGATCTAATATGGACAATTCATGAACTGTTGGGCTGGGAAGTGAATGGGCAGCAGCGGACCTAAAGGACTCTAGATTCCCCTCTGCCATCAAGAAGGTTTTTTGCCCAAATTAGTTGTCACGTGGCTTATTTTGCCAGTCTCTGGTGCTTTCAGGATGTCCATTAGAAGTTTAAAGGGCTATGAGAGTAATAAGGTTTTTAAACCGACCATTTCAGCAGCGTGCATCTATTCCAGCTAGACTTGGGTTTTGTTTTTTTTAAATCTTTGTATGCCAAGTCAGAAAGCCCTTGATATTGTCATTTGAAGCTGTAGAAGAATGTGAATGCTGGTAATTCAGTTCTTATTAGCCAACCAATGCCTTTTAATGAGGGGGGTTTCATGTATTAATGCTGCTCTTGTGCACTTGTCCATGTGTAATGGTGTGCCTTCTGTTTTCATTTCCCACTTGTGCTGTTCAAGTATGTGTGCTTGTCATGCATTGTATCCTTTTTGAACAGGACCTGTATGAGTCTGTAATGCCACTTGTTTTGTCTTGGTTTTTTTTTTTTTTTTTGGATTGTCCTAAAAGATTTCAAGTTTTATATTGTGCTGTAATGTAATATAGTGACTTATTAAATAAAGCATTAACTTAAACTGCCTCTCTACACGACCTTCCTCCTTAGAACTACGTCGCTTCTCAAGTTGGCATCTTATTGGACATTTCCCAGCTGGCTGGGTCAAATATCCAATCCTGAATGGAATAGTGGGTGTCTGCTAATCTGGTTTCGTAAGAGCTGCATCAGTTGCGTGTGTGACGACTGCTTCACAAGGGCAGGTTTGAGCTTGATTTTTAAAGGTGTTTCCGTATTTGCAGTGTGTTGAGGGTGTAGTTCAGGTCCTCTTTCCTGCAAAACCAGAATTTGACTGTTCCAAACCTTTCTTGCTTCTTGACTTCTGCACCAACCTAAAACTATAAAACCTACCTTCTACAGAAAGTCAATTGCATGAAAGTGACAGTGTGGTTTTTTTTTTTTTGTTGTTGTTGTTTTGCAATGTCTAACTTGTATTCATCTCTTTAACTCCCCTTTAACACAAAGACCAGCTGGAAGTGTTGTAAATGCTAATGCAGACACTTCCACGAGACATGATGTTGTTATCAGTTCAAAGTATATTAGACTCATAAAAATGTCTGCTTGAGATTATTCATGACCTTTTTAATCTAATTAGGAATGTACGTCAAGTCCTTTTAAGATGCACTGAGATTTAATCTTTAGTCCTCATTCTGAGCATTTGAAACCTTCATCAGACCTGAATTTCTTAAACCCTTTCTCTCTTTTGAGACTAATGAAATTATTTTTGAATTTCCCTAGTATTCGTTTCATATTCCTGGCTTTATTCTATGTATCTAAATATGGACTATCTGATTTTGAAAACTGAAACGCACACTCCCCTTTCTTAACCAAAGTTGTTTTTCATATTATACTAAACGTTCACTGAACCATGAACAATACAATTCTCTAACCGCCCAAGCCGCAGTCATGGTAGCACCCATCCTTTGAAGTAATGTAGGTGGATGGGGGAAAAAAGAGACCAAAGACAATGTGAGAATCACCATAATACCAATATGTCTGCTATGGCTACAGAGGAGCATTATTGTACATCAGACCAAATGTGGTCCAACCATCTGTCTATTCAAGTGAAATAGGTCAGCGTGAGATGAACAAACTGGGCCAGGCAGTCAAAGGAGCAAATCTGCATGATGCATAAACTAGCAAACTAAAGAGGGATTTGCAGTTGTCTTAAAATGTCATTTTAAGGCTTCAACCAATATATAGCATGGATAAAACATTAAAAAAAAAAGTTTCATCCACCCAGAAAGCATCTTTACAGGATCCACAAACTAGAAAATGTAAAAGATTGCACTGCAAAAAACATTATCTGTTGCTATTCTCTCTCTCTCTGTATATATATATATATATATACACATACATATCTATCTATATATATATAGTTAAATTTGCTAAAACTAAGGAAGATTTCCTTTTTGATGTGCTCAAACTTTTATCTTGACAGATCATCATAAATCATAAAGCGACTCATAAAAGCATAAATCAGTTTCAAAATGTTTGGCTGGCTGTTCCCCATGACATGGTGCATTGAGTAGCAACGTGATCAGGCCATCTAGACGTGGCTGGGCACATCCAGTCTGCTGAATGATATCTAACAGCTGCCCTTACGTGCTCCCGAGCATCTTGGAACCAGCAAGGGGACGTTGCTAAACATGACTGACTTACACGTGCGAGACGTGGCAGAATGTTTCATGTTCTCCGGCTATCAGATTTATCAGTCTTTATAGGTCAAACTGATTTTAAAAAAAGATAAAGAACATATTTAACATTTAAAATATCTGGGAATTTATTTAACAGCTACCTTGAAACGAATCATAATGCGGAGTAGATAAACTTCAGTCAGTTACTGAAAAAGTTTTAGCTATAAGATACAAATAAAAAAAGCTGCTAAAAACACTGAAGTTATTTGGAAGGTCTTGAAAACATGAAACTGATGTATGATGTGATTTATATTTTAATCAGATTGGGGGAGGGCGGTTCAGTGAAAGAATTGGCTGGATGAACTGTCTCATATAGGGTGAAAGCAATTGAACAGGTGAACACTTACTAAACACAGATAAATAAATAAATGAATTAATTAAACACCTTCCTCTCATATACATTACAGAATCATAATACATATTACACAGAGTTAAGAAAAACACTTAGAGAAACACTTAGGATGAACTGATTCAGTGGAATGAATCAGACTTGTAATTGTTGACTTGATCCCCTCATAAAAAAAAAAAAAACCCTTTCCTTCCCTTTTCCCTTCCTACTCTAGCTTTTGGTACTGAGCAATGTATGAAACTTGTATTGTGAGCACTTCCTGTGTTATTTGCCAATTCATGAAGAATCGCTTGTTTGTTTTCCTCACTTGTAAGTCGCTTTGGATAAAAGCGTCTGCTAAATGACTAAATGTAAATGTAAATTGTACACATAAGAAAAGAACTGTTTATGATGAACCGATTCACTAGAATGAATCAAACTTTTCAACAATAGAAAGATAGAGGACCATTTTGGTAAGCATGTCTACTTGTTCCACACTCTTAAGGACCTTCATGGAACCTTTCCATTGCAAAGGGTTTTTTACAATAAAAATGTTAAAATGTTCTCTTAAGAACCGTCCACTGAAAAGTTCTTTGGGGAAAATGGTTCTTCTATGGCATTACTGTGAATTAAAACTTTTATTTTTAAGAGAGTAGCATTTAGTCTAGCTACTCAATGGAAAAAGGGTTTTAATTGAAAAGCTACACTAAACAGTTTAAATTAATAGTTCAGCCATAACACTCTATTTGGATTCTGATTGGTTAATTAAATGTAACTTCCACAGCCAATCGATTTCATGTATCCATTACTAGTTCCCTTTATAACATCAATGCATCCAGAAGAATGTGCTATCTTTGTGCGCTATGCAAATTCTTATTCTAGCCCTCCACTTCCCCAGCACCACCTGCCTAGATCTGCTACGGGGGTGTCCCTCTCTCTAGCAGCAGCAGCTTGTTTCCAATGATTTTTGGTTCTGAGCATTTAGCAGAAGCAAATTGTTTTTGCTGGGCGGCAGCAGCACCATAGTTACAGTTCGCCAAGACCAAACCTATGTATATTCCATTTAAATTAACAAAATGTTTCTATAATCTATCCCGAGAGTTGTCATAACTGAACTACTGTCGGAAGAGAAAGGCGTAGTTAGTTACTTTAAGTTAATAGCATCGCTACACTGCTACTCAATGTTGTGGTCCTAGGTAATTTATTAATGGCATAATGTTGGGTGGCTGACAGCTGTTAGTGATGCTATGGTGAGATGATCAGCTGGTAAGGAGATGCTCACCCCACTCAGCCTTACAATACTAAGCCTTGTGTTATATAATGAGAGCTTGTGTGCTCCATTACAGCATTACCAATCTCTGTGTGCGACCTCTCGGTGCAAGAGAGCACAAAAGTCAGCTAGGGATATGCCTTATGGCCCTGTTTTTTCCTTGTGAATTTTAGGAGATGCATTATAGTTGTGTGGCAATATCCCTTGTGTTTGTAAGTAACATGTCCCTGACAGAGAAAAGGAGATATGGTTGCATCAAAATGCAAAAAAAGCAATAGTTCCTAAGCCATAGTTCTGTTTTTATTGTTCCCTATTTCTAAAGACGTAATCACAGTTGGAAGAGAAACTCTTATGCGTAGCTCTGTAAATGAAGTAGTGTAAAATACACAGCTGTCAACATTAGGTTTCCATGCAAGTCCATTTCTGCTATGGATCACAGAATAAATATTTATTGTGGCTATATCTCACAATTTGAGTGAAAGCTAGTATAACATTAGGTTATATGGAAGTCCATTTCCGCCTCAGAGTACTAATTTACATACTAATACAGTATGTATTGATATTTTGAATTAGCTCTCATTTTCATATGGTTTAAGTGTCAATAATCTGATGTGCTTTTGTCATTTTCATTAGTTTTTTAATATTTCTATTTACAGAAGCTTTATTTTAATTGAATTGTTAGTTTTATCACCTTGTCTTAGTTTTATTGTTTATTGTTTGTCTTACTGACTTTATTACTTTAAACTTATTCTCATTACTATATACATTTTTACAATTATTTTACCCTGAAGCAGAAACAGGCTTCCACATTGTAAAAAAAAATTTTCATGATTTGTTATCAGAAATTTTTTTCTTTTGTCAAATCAACTTAATTTTTTATAATTAATGTGGTTCACATAACATAATATTTTGAGTTTCTGTTGATTAAACCAATTGCATTCATTGAATTTACTAAAAAAATATATATTTTTTTTAAATTTTAAGGCAACCATGTAACTTACTTTTTTAAGTTAAGCCAACAATTCTTTTTATAGGGCATGTGTTTCCCACATTGTATCAATATAATTATATACGAGCAGTGCTAAAACAGGAGAGTTTCATGACACTTTAACTAATCCAGATGCTTAAAATGACCTTCAGACTGCTGATGTTTTCTCTCTACTGATATCTATCCTATCAAGCTCTTTGTGCATGCATGGTGCAAGGCTGAAGTGCAAACTTTTCCTCTATCTTCACAGGAAACCGAAACTACAGAAAGTCCTGAAGTGTATGTCAACAAATAGTCAGCAAAAAATAAATGCTTAGTGACACTGAAAACTTTTGATGTTTGCATTGTATTGAATCCAAGCTATCTTATCATGAAATGTTGCTCTCTTTGTACTGCACTGCAACACTGCAAGTTAAAGACTGTCTGTGAAAAAATACTATACATGCTGTCATTCAACAGAGTCCGAGAGGGCAAAGGACTCATCCTGGCACTGACCGGCTCATGCAGACGTCTCATGCAGTCGGGGTGCCCTGTGGAAATCGTGTAGCTGTAAGAATGTTCCAGGCAGCCGAGGTTACATAACACGGTAGGTGTGGCGCTCAGCTGGAACGTTTCCAACCTGACATGCATGTGTTGCATTGGTTCCCTCCACCCGCCCAGCCTATAACTCAGGCAGATCTGCCATTACTTCATAACTTCATAACTATAGTTTCTCTGGTAAAATGAGTGTGCTCAACACCCCCCCCATATCCCCCCCCCCCCCCCTTGAATTTTTTTATTTGTGATTATTCCTTGCTTGTTGGGATTTTGGGTAATGCATCTCTTGTAGATGTACACAAAATATTCAAGAAAAAAATGGTATTTACTCTACTCTGCTTGTTATCCTCATAGGTTGAATGATCTGTCCTCAGAAAAGGTCGAATTGACTCAGAGTGATTTAATCTGAAGGACAGGAGAAACATTAGCTATTGTCTGTCCTACACTGCTGCATTTTATATGGACCTTTTAACTCAAGGATTCAACTTTTAAGAATTACTGAAATTGACAATGACAATATTTCATTTTGAAGCAATATATTTCTAAATCATTTAATTTTACATGTGTGTATGTACACAGGCTGCATGTTTAATCATAGCTGACTTAAGCTGCCATATGTTACTGGTTACCATATATTTCCCACTTTTATGTCCCAGGGCTTCATTATTTTATTTTATTTTATTCCTTTAATTTTTGTTAGAGGAGGGTCACATTAAAACTGACTTGGAAAAATGTTATTATGTTTTTGTAATTTATATTTGCTTTATTTCAAATGACTTTTATGTATAGATTTTATTGCCTTACTCTTGTCCCAAACTTTATAAAAATATGAATTATCATGTGATTAAAACTATGATACCATAAACCAACAGTGGCATTAATATAAAACATTTCGATATTCATTGTGTAAAATGTATGTATGTGCTTACTTATATTTTATAGACCCCCCCCCCCCCCCCCCCGACCACCACCAAAAAACAAACACACTAGTTAACAGTGTCAATAAGGAGCATATTAAGATGAAATATGAGAGATTTGTAAAGAAAATAAACTCAAGTTAAATATGAACAGAATATTTATAATGAACAGAATATTTTTGTGGATCATTTTGTGAACATATGCAAAGAATTTAGGATACATATCTAGGATGCTATTGAAATCTGCAAGTCTATGTTGTGGAAATGACATCACTTTGACAATCTTCATAAAAACGTCAGAATTCTCCCATTATGCATGTGTGTAAACTGTTAGAGATTGTTTCTAGACAAACTCCACAAAGTACAAGTGCCTGTTATTGAGGAAACCAATATATTGCAACAAATCCCATGAATTGTGAGATAGTTTGCTCATATAGACACACTATTCATGCGTGATCTGTACGTGATCAGTGATATAGATTTACGAGGGCCACATGTCGTGATGTTAGAATGACATTCTATACTTAACATTCAAAATGATTTGTCCCTGGCAGAGATAGGACCGTCCAGAATAGGAACAGATTATTGAGCCAGGCTATATATAATTATAAAGAATGGAATTAGCTCCACCGATCAGTGACGGTTCTGCTCAGTCATTACACACCATGTCTGGAGAGTTACACTAATTCAAGGTCAGTGCAACAAACATCTGTTCACACAAGAACAGAGTGTTCCTACGTGAATATATCTCCATGCGTTGCTTTAAAATCCTGTAACAACATACAGGACAAGGAGAAAGGTATTTCAATTAACATGTAAGCAGTGACCGCTCAGGTTGTCTGGCCTTTCTAACCGTCTCTGCGTCTCTATAAATGAGGTGTTCAAACGCAGAATGCTAAAAGGGAAGTTCCCTGGTGGTGTTTGAGAGAAGCAAAGCTGGCAGGACCGCCTCTTTGTGGAAGAACTCTTACATAATCTCAGTTTGAACAAAGGCGAATGCTTGTTGACCCCCTGAAAGCAGATATTTAAGACGGGAGGGTGGCGAACAGATTTAACCCCGTAAACCGCTAATGTAATCAAGTGGCTTTTATACTTTTGTGTTGGTCACTTGTTTCAAGGTTTAGCTGATGAACAACTTTGCAATTAGCTCACTCCAGCAGAGCTTAGCTAATGATATTTAGTCAAAGACACGTGCATTAGTTTGTTATTTTGATAAATAATACTGCTATTAGATTTATTTATTTTTTTTTAAGAATGGCTGGTCTGAAACCTTTTTCCTTTTGCTATATTATTCTTAACATTGCAATTACTTCCATATGGCCGCATGTGCATTTAACTGTCGGTATGTCTTGTTGAGACGTGCCCTAGATTTAGACCAATCACGTTTTAGCTCTAAAAGGGCCAACCAATGGCAGGTAGTAGATCTTGTGGGTTTGGTGAAGGAGTGGCTCTGAAACATGAGTCCATGTATGATGCAACTGGGCTTGACCTAGTGTAAGAGAAAAAGTCATGACTGGTCATTTTGGTTAATTCAAACAGACTTAATCCATAAATGGATTTATTATCATGTCAATAGGCCAAGGTTTGGAACGATAAAGTGGTGATCTGTTTTATAATAACATTGTGACATCACACCACTAAACTGTAGTAACCTCCAGTGGTTAGTTTGCTTTGCTTTTAAAAGCAATCCCTGAAGGTTTACATGCATGTTTTTGTTAAGCAAAACTAAATCTATTAAGAATCATTTTCGGTAACTGTAATAAAGCTGAAATGGAATAAAATATAAATATTAGATGAGAAACTTAACCTTGAAAAATTAAAGGAGAAATAACTGAAATGCAATATTGCACAATTTAAATCAAAATAACTGCAGAAAGATCTCTGATGACGAGATTACTGGCAAGAGGGCGGGACAAGCAACCAGTCACTCACATGACATCACAGCATTAGCAAACGACAACAAATCCAACAATCCCATCAAACCGATGGACAAAATCCAGCCCCGCCCAACAGTTCCTCAAAATGGAAGACTTCCGACTATAAACTGAAGTAGTCCAATACTAAAACGACTCATTTCTAAAACTAAAATATAAATAAAGCTGAATAGAAATATATAAAAAAAAAATAATAAAAATTACAAAAGCGAAATATAAAACTAAAAGATCATTTAAAATAGGCCTACTGATAATAGCAGCGTAATAAATTAACCTTGCTTTATTATTTATTTGTTTGGCAAGGTTACAGAATCCGTGAAGTGGCTCGTGCTGCCATCAAGGCTTCTGAAGAAATGTTTGACTGACTGTGAATGTTCGTTTCGTTTCGTTTTGCTTCAGTTACAGTCGTTTCATTTTGTTCTCGGTGTCAGACTGTCCCCAGCATCCTCAACTCACCTTCCTCACGTCTCCTTCTCTTACCGTGCCGCGAATTCTACTCGCTCTTTTGCATATAAATGGCCTCCAGCCACTCAGCATTCTCTTCCATCCCACTGCTTCAATTCAGCACCAGGCAACCAAACAAACCGACAGCTAACTATTGAGGGTCAAGTTACGTAGATACGCATTTTATCATCCATTATCTATTTTTTTCTTAAAGGTGTGGGTATGTAAAGGACTGACATTCCAAGCTAACAGAAATACATGTGGCTGAGCAAAGATATCTTATGAAGGACTGACAGAACGTTGGCATGTGGATTGATTTATGTGATTCATGCCTGCGTAATATGCTAACTGTCGGATATAAAGCGTATATGGCGTAAGAGAGGTAAATTACAGGACTGTTTTATTGTTTAATTACTTTTATGGCATTTTATAACCGTCCCTACTGCAGAAAAAGCCTGACTCAGGAATGATCTGACTTGTTCCCCAGCATAACGCGGTCTCCTGAGGCCTTAGTCTAACGCAGACAACTCTCATTTCTAAATGCTGTCTCGACTCTTTCCCAACGTGCACTGGTTTCTCAACAAATTGATTGTCCCTTCCTCCAAAATCCTGCGTCGCCTACTTTGCCTGACCTTTTACCGCAGCGAATTGCCCTCTGAAATTGTTAGTGATACAAGGCTGTAATATTTTTTGTTTGTTTTCGAAATAATTCTCTTTTACTCACAAAGTCTGCATTTGTTTAATCAAAATACAGTAAAACTACTGTACAAATACAGTAAAATATTGTGAATAGTTTTAAAAACCTAGCCTATTTTAAAATGTAATTTATTCCTGTAATGGCAAAGTTTTTTTCAGTCACGTGAGAAATAATTCTAATATGCTGCTGTGGTGCTCAAGAAACATTTCCTGTTATCAGTGCTGAAAACAGAATTTTTGTGGAAACCTTGATTCATTTATTTGATGATCTCAGTTTTTTTTTTTTTTAATTGAAATGTAAATATTTTATAGCATTATAAATGTCTTTAATATTACTTTTGATCAATTTAATGCATCCGTGCTGAATAAAATTGATTTCTAAAAAAAAAAAAAAAGTCACCAAAAAGTAGTGCATATCGTGTTAAATGTGTAAATATATACGTTCTTTCATGTTCATTTACTAATTTAATTAAAGGAAATCTATTCGAATTAATTGAATCTTCTTTAGCCAAAAAAGTGCACTGATTCCTCTGTCATGTATCGCAGATAAAGTCATGTTGTTAGTATCTAGTGCCCTCTTGAGGGAGTTCTTTTCCCCAGCACAGGACGAATGATGGAGCGTTCAAGTCGTATTGGAAGTTCGAATTTACGAGGTGGGAAGTCGTGTTTACGACGGCACGTGCGTTCAAGTCACTTTCGTAGGGGTAAGATGGCGGTGTACCTTCTCTTCATTAATTACACCAAAATACAGCATTTCTACTTCTGGAAAATAAAGAACATAGAAGTGCATCAGGTGTGTTTAGCCTTTTTATGCATTGAATATAGCCTCTGTAAACTTTATGGTTACATATTATGTTGTTATATAATAACGCTATCATATGTTGTGCATGCAATTATCTTAGATTTAAATTGATATAGAAAAGTAACAATTTCACTGCTAAATTGGCTACCTTTAATTATTGTGGTGTTCAGGCCATGTTTCTCACTGACACGCCCCCTACTCGTACAGATCGGGACTTCCGAGTTTCCCACTCGTGTTTACGACATTGTGGTGACGTTCGGCTCGTAAATACGATCACCACAAGACTCTGCTGCGCTTTCAAAGTTTTAGTATTTTTATGTTGCGCATAATTTTTGTGAGTGACTGGCGTTATACAGTGAGTTTGGTTCACAATGATGAAGTGCGGAAATTTCACTTAATCCAGTTACAAACACACAGCAAATCACAAACAAGACTTGACAATCATGCTTTATTCTGGTTGATTTCTTTAAAAAAAGAATCAAATAAACAGCTCTCCTCTTTGAACAGAGATCACTGAAGCAATATGCCTTCTTCAATCAAAACCAAGTACTTTCTTCATGTCTCGCTGTATTTCCATAAGTAGTGAAACTAAACTCTATCTTTACATCTCTGTCTCTTCATTTAAATATTTATTGGTTTCAGTTCAAACAAAACTTCATTGATTGTCAACACAAAATCTAGCTTAGCACCAGTACAATAAAACTGTACTTTAGCCTGTTAAAATACTGTTCGCAGTGTGGGAAAACAAAACAACCTCAGGATAAAGGGATCATTATTTGTACATGGTCAAATAAAGCACCAACCATACAAAGCAATTTTCATATATCATTTGTCTGATACACAAAAAAGTCAAATATATTAATGACTATTAAATTAAGCACAAACAACAATCAGTGTAAATAAAACACACCACGCGCCACAAAGCACGCTGGAATCTGGTACACCAGGAAAACCTCGGAGAGGACCCCTTCCAGAAGCACTGGAAAGCAGTTCAAGACGGAATCTAGAAAAACGGCTCTAGAAAAACCTTAAAAAAAAAAAAAAAAAAACACTCCACAGGCTCGTTTTTTTTTTTTGTTTTTTTTTTGTTTTTGAACCACATAACGGTCAAGGTTGATATCGGCTGATTCTGCTGACATCTTAAAATAATTATATCAGTGGATAAAACCTACAGCTCATCAACCTGCCGATTTCCAAAGCAAAAACGAAGCGACGTCAGATGCCACAGGAACACAATCCCGTGCCTGCTACGATACAAACGAAATAAAGAGAAGGTGTAATGATCCTGGCAGAGCTGCAGTGGTGCTGAGGTAAGGAGGGCCGGCGTGAGGAACATATGCTGTAGGTTAGGGGGCTTCTGGGAGCCGAGAGAGAGGCTCGATGGTTTACACAGGAACCATCTGGCCCAATGGCATTCCTGCCGCTGTTAGCTTGACGTAAGCCTCTTAGCTACACACATTTAGTTTACCAAGATAAAAAAAGACTTGGATTACCCACTCCTTCTAAAGGACAGTCAATAACGAACAAACATAAAAACATGTTAATGATAAGTTACAACCAGTTGCGTTCACCCTGATGTCAAGATATACATATATATTTACTTATACATATAGGTTTATTTAAAAAAAAATGATTTATTGAATACTGAAAAACAAAACCCTACAGAAGGAACCTGAAAGTTGCTTCCCAGTGGAGTCCGTCCCCAGCCTTTCTGCCTGGGGTGAGGGCATGGAAAAGTTGCTCCCTAGGGCCTCTTTCATTACTCAGGGCATCTGTGAGAAGAGTGTCTGTGAGGAAATAGGACCTTTCTGGCTGATTCTGAACATACAAAGTGCTGGTACTGGTAACAGGCCATCGGCTGCAATGGACCTCACACAACTGCGGACGGCACCTCGCTGCTCCCTGTTCAGATACTAGGGCTGTAGAGCAGGAGATGTAGGGCAGGAGTCGCTATCGACTGCAGGGTCTGGTGTTGACCCCTGAATTGTTGTCCTCATCTTCTTGAAGGATCTGTATGGTGGAGCCTAGCAGTCCCTGTAACTCTGGCACGCAGCGCACCAGCTCCACCGCCTCCTCTCCGTCTTCACCGTCGCCCGGCTGGAGCTCTTCCGGGGCGGCGCACGTTTGACTGATGGAAATCTGCTTCCACAGCTCTGCCTGAGCGACGCTGACCACCTCCAACTGAGGGTATCGAGCCCGGAAAATGCGTGCTGACATCTTTAGCCGCTTCAGCACATCTGCCAGCAAGAACCAGTTACAAAAACTGTGGAGAGGAAACAAACAGATTAGGGGTTGTCATGATCACGTATTAAAAAAATCTTTACGCTGCCACTCACCCCTGCGTTAGTGATACTTGGACATGGTAGCAGGGCAGGAGGGGCTCCGAGGAAAACTCGAACAGAAGACAGTCGGTATCGGCGTCTCTCTCCTTCACCTGCTCGCTCAAGATGTCCCCGCCTTCTTCCTCAGGCTGTGACAAGAGGAAGTCCCAGCAAGGTTCCTGTTCTGTCTCTGTATAAGTTTGTAACAAACAGAAACAAAAGTCAACCTCTAGACACAGGACCTCGCCACAGTGTGTTTATAGTGCTTCTGCTACCCTCTAGTGGACAGATGTGTCACTGAATACTTGGATCACTTCCAGCTTGAATTAGGGGAAACTTGGACGATCGATTGTGCTTATTTGTGACACCACCATCATTGAGCAATTTGGAGGAAAGACATTTAAAAATTCAATTACAATGAGGTCTGAGACCATATGAAAATTTGGGATCGAAAAGTTAATATAAACACTGAATTTACAGGATTTTTCTTTCTTAAAGAAATGGTATGATGTCATATGAATAAGAAATTTTTAAGATACTGCATTATTCATAGGTCTCTAATGAAAAAAGCATATTATTGGACATTTGAACAAAGTAGGTCAAATTATCTTGCTTCTGTTAAAGCAAGATCTTTCTGAGCCAAACTTATGTTCATTTTCCAAATAAACATGTATTTACTTATATTTTTTGGCTGATGGTAATATGTAACAAAAAAAGACATTGAAATAAAAGCTTTTCATGGGTGGTCTCTGACTTTAACTCCACTACACATTACCAAAAACATTTTTGAACAAAGTCTCTTATGCTCAGCATTTTGATCAAAAATACAGTAAAAACATTGATATTAATATTGAAATATTATAACTATTTAATGAGTTTAATGTTTTCCATCTTATATATTAAAAAGATAATTTATTCCTGTGATGATCCCTCAGAAATCATAACAAAATGCTGGTTGATGCTTATAAGAAACACTTCTTTTTATAATCAATGCTGAATTGACATTTTTGTGGAAACCATAATACATTTTGTTCAGGTTCTTTGATGAACAGAATGTTCAAAAGAACAGCATTTATGTACAATGGAAAACTTTTCCAACAATCTAAATTGTTTATAAAGTTTTGTTTATTCAATTTCTTACCAAATACAGAGCTACTGTAGAAATCCCACTGTAGACTGGGATCTTGGTCTGTTCGTCCCTCTAAATCAGTGAAATACTCTGAATAAACAAACATGAAGACTGTTAAATTTAATGTTCAAGGTTGATTTTTAGTGATCATTTCCTTCAATTTATTTGAAAATGAAGCCCAATTACCTTTGAGGAAAGTTTTCATCCCAGGACTCTGGGCTAGTTTAACTGCGGTCTGACCAGAGTAAGTTGCCAGTGTGGGATCTGCTCCATGATTTAACAGCATCCAGACTGCCGCCAGATTATCAGCTGCTACAGCATCATGAATTGGACTACAAAGTTTGAAAGATGAGTCAGTATATAGTTTACTGAATTCCCCATCTAAAATTGAGTTTATTTTTTTTACTGCAGATAAGCTGTAATAATGAAAAAGCAAACTCAGACATGGCAAATCTCTAACATGAAATGGTAGGAGGGAGAATAGTTTCATACAGTATGGTAATTGGACCAAGTTTGTTGGACACATTGTTGCTGTGGGTGGACAAATATAACTTTAGTTTGTAGAGACTGATTCTAAAAATACATCTTCCAAATCTAATGTGGCCCATCAGCTACCTAGCAGAAAATTTTCATTATACAATTAAAAAAGCAGTATCCCAAAGCTGTTTATTGGGCTGAACTAAATCTGGGGCCTTTCAATGGCAGGAAGTACATTTAATTACTATTTCAAGTAATAAATAAACTGCTGATTCCGTTTGTAACATCCTATCATATACTGATTATAACCTGCTGCTCACCGCGTTCCGTCCTGTGCGCTGCAGTTAACATCCGCGCCGTGCTTCAGCAGCACTTGTACAATGTGCGTCCAGCCACGTGCACAGGCCTCATGCAGTGCCGTGTAACCCGCGTTGTCACGGCGGTTCACCTCTCGCACATCCTTTTCCAAGCAGTATAAAACCACATCCTGAAAATAATAAGCAATTGATCCAATATTCACATATTTAGGGCTGTTAATCAAATGTCATGTGACCATTAACCGACATCAGTGGACAGTTAACAATGCGTCCACTGTTAAATTACTGAAATATTAACTTAAATTCTCAAAGGGAATTTAGGATAAATATTTTTGGTTAGGGAGTGCTGTTGACAATAATGTTTGGGAATTAATATCAGAAGTTAATATAAATTTCGTTACCATGAATTTAATATAATGAATTGAATCACACTGGATTAACTTTTTAAATTCATAAAACATTTCTTTAGATTTACTATAAGTATTAATATGTTTAATAATTAGCATTGCAATGTCAGCTTACGACCAAAAGGGTTGCTTTACCTGATAACCTAATCTAGCAGCTCTCTGTAAGAGTGTCTCTCCTGCATTCTTATTCACAATCAATCGACGGACTTCTGGAGGCACTGGACGGCTTGGAGTAGATTCAGGGATTCCTGATTTCCCAGCTATTCCTTTTTTACCAGACAGTGGTGAGTTTGACTGCTTGGGAGAAGCATGAGAAAGGGTTGGGGTTTTCTTGGTGGCTGGACCATCCTCTTCTGGAATGAGGGGCCCTGTGCGTTTACCCAAGCTGCCTTTCTTAGTCTTTAGCTAAAACAAAGACATAAAAACAAAGAGAGTCATGCATGAGGGATGTGACATTGAGGGGAGGACTACGGTTACATGGTCCCAATAAAAACAGCTGCTGTAAGCAAGTGCTTTACGTTGACTCAAAATGCCACTAGGAGGCAGTATAAGACTAATTGAACAGAGGTAAGAAAAGAGAGGCAAGAGAAAATATCCCTTGATTTCACAATTTTCACTTTATGTGCTCTAGTATAAAAATGTCTGAAAGTTTGATAAGATGCTAAGATCTAACCTTTTTCTGCTCATCTGTGTCACATAAGTGTTTACTTTTGAACTTCCTCTTCCCTGAGGGTTTGTCATTAGAAGCGGGAGGACTCTCTTGAGGTCGTGTCAAGCCCGAACGTGTGAACAGGGTCCGCCTAGGGCTGATGTCTGGACTGGGCACTTCGTTGGTCAGTGTGGCACTGAGACAAGGGTACACACCCATCTTCTCATCTATAATGACATGGACTAACATTTCAGCACCAAACTTTTATTACATCATTCCTAAAACAGCATAGACAAACAAAGACGGGTAACTCCATTTAAGTCGACATGGAAGTTGCGATAATCTTTTCTTCCCATATTGTGATGTATATCCGAGTGAGACGGCTTCTCGAATGAGAAAAAGAAAAGGTAGGGCAGGACTTGATTTTGTTGGAATTTATTGGATCATTGTCATTTGCTATTGCAGCGATCTCCTGTGAGTGACAGGTTGCTGGGAGGTGCGAGGTTATTGTCCCGCCCTCGTGCCGGTGAACACATCATCAGAGCAGAGATGGTATTTTTATATATTATGCGCGCACATCAATTACAAAAAAATAAGGATGTGTAAGGTTAAGCAATTTATAATAAACATTCCAATATTTAAAAAAAAAAAAACCCCAAAAAAACAAGATTTGTCCATTTTGATTTTATGGTGACTCAATTATAAACAATTATCAAAAGTAAACTTCTGCCAAATAACCAAGAGATGCCTACCTTAGCTCTATTCCAAGAGGACTATTTTTTTTTTCCTGAACTGATCTGGTAAATTTCTAATTCACATACATAATTTGACCTTCACACCCACATTTAGACACTAGACAGTTCTACCGATATATTTAAATGATAGCTACACAATCCCATTTCCAGTATGTGAAATTCACTAATATCTTTGCATTCACTAACAGTTAATAAATGTAACTAAAAGGATTTTTTTTTTTTTAATGGTAGTTTGAATTGTGCTAGGTATTGGACCGCAACAGGAAATTTATTTGACTTATTTTATTATGCTATCCTCAACTGTAGCCCATGGACTAAACATCAAGACCAGGCAAGAAAATTACAGAATGACGTACTCAGCAAAATGTTCATCCAGCCTCAGACATCTTTACTCAATAGTAACCTTACCATCTTCTACGCCCAGCTTCTCCTCCTCTCCATCTGCCACCTTATCCTTCTCTGTGATGTATTCCCCGTTCTGATATTTACGATTCTTGCAGCGTTTCCTTTTCTTTATTGAAGGGGTGTCTCCACCCTCAGTGGGCCTGTCCTTGTCCGCATCCACCTCCTCAGGCAGAGGATTGATTCGAGGCCTGCCGCGCGGCCGGCGGACTGGTACAGGGGGTGGTGGGGTAGGGAGTGGTGTAGAAGGGGGATCGAGAGGGGGAGGAGTAGGTGGAGTAGCGAAGCTCCAGTCTCGGAGCAACGCTTCATCAGTCCGTCTGCGCCCTCGCCTCAGCCGTGGAGAGGCCTCCTCCTGGGAGTCTGATTCCTTACTAGGCCAGCCTGGACTGCTGAGAGAGCCCAAATCTCTGTCAACCTGAGGACTTCTGCATGGTCTGCTCTCTGAATCTGTGATAAACACTGGTGACAATTCAGAATGATCTATGAGAAATACTCTGGTATCTAAAAAACATTTAATTTTCTTAAATATGACACACAAAAAAGCAAACCACCTTGTTAAGACTAAATCACCCCAAATTTTAATTCAGTCATTTCTTACTCTTTTTGTCATTTCAAGCCTGTATGTTGTTATATTGCTGTGGAATCTTTTACACAGGTCTTTTCCATCCAGGTTTATAAGTGACCCCAGCTGTTAAGCTTTAAAAAATTACAACAACAACAAACACAGCAAAAACGTACACTAGCTGTGCACTGTATTCCAGATCTTAAGCAGCCGATCATTGAGTTAGAGAGTTGAACTTGATCAGTACATTAATCGTTCTTTTGAGCTGGTTCTTGTCAATGATCTAGCTGATCCAGATGGTGCTTTTTTCATTCTTTTTTTGCTTTCTTTTGTCACTTAACAGCAAATGTCATTATGACCCCTCACTGTAAAGACCTGCATAAAAACATAATTTTCTTTTAATACAGAAAATAGGTATGGAACAACATAAGGGCGAGTAAAAGATGACGGGGTGTCCTACAGTTAAACTACCCTTTAACTACAAGCTGGGTCAGTACCTATTTTATTTGAGTCAGAGTGCTCCATATTAGCTGGACAGATTTTCCCTTTTCGAGTCTTTCCCCCTACTTTGGAGGCTGCGCCCGTTCCATCTTTCAGCACACTTTTTCCCACTCCAGGCAATGCATCTTTCTTCTGATGAAGTACAACACAATGTGTTCAAATAAAATCACAACACAGCATTTAGTCTGTTAACAACACATGCATATTTGTAATTTAGATTAATGGCTATTTAAACAAAGCAAAAATTTCACAGGAAAATCTAATTGTCTATAAACCCATCACTGGATAATAATGGTAATGCCATCATCTCTCACCAAGTGCTTTCACAGGGCTTAAACTCGCACAGCTCATTTGCACAGCATAACACACATCACTAGGCTACTCCCGCAATAATCTCACCTTAACTATTTTAAATTCCCTCCAGAATTCCACCAAAAATGTTTTGTGCTTTAGCTGGATTGTGTGATCTAAATTTTGGGGGGATCCTGATTTGGGTTGATCCACTGATTTTGACTGAGGTAAATTATTATTTTAAAAAATGTTCAAAAAAACGTTCATAACAAATTCAAAGGTGACATGCAGTTTCCACAGAAATTGATCGGCTCTTCCTAAGAGTCAAAAAAAACAAAAAAAACACTAAAGCTCCTACAATAGAAGTCTATACATATTACAAAACACAGTTTTAAACAAAGTATAACCACAAAACTTTAACATTATGTGTTAACATTAAACTAGTATGATAAAATTGCTTACTAAAGTCCAGCTGTGACCATATACCAAAGACTGTCTACATGGGGAAAAAACACCCTTAGGAATTACAATGGTAACTCATCATGAGAATAACACCACCAGCGCTAAAAGGACCATTTAGACAGCTCAAATGAAAAATGATAGAATTAACCAAAACTAATAAAAACCCTCTGTGACGTCTTGTCAACTCCAAAGGCCCGTTTACACCAAGAAAGATAAGTGGAAAATATTGTTCTGTATATAATAAGCAAATGCTAAAGTTGTCATCTTCGCTTTAAATATTCCCACTTTTAAGAATGGATTGTCAATGTTTTTATTGTTCATCAACTCTGAAAGTCACTCCAATGATATTGTTTCTTTATGCTGTTATCGTTAGAGTTGTGGAGTGGGCTCTGCTATTCTTTTATATTTAGAATGATTTTTAGAACTGTCTTCATTGGGATTGTTATAGTTGTTGTCCTTAGTATGAACAGGCCTTAAAAAATCTGTGACAAATCAGGATTTTATCAAAACAGACTAACTTATTTTAAACCCAAAACGGTCCTTTAAAGAAGAGGTGACTTTTTACTATGAAAGGTCAAAACTAAAACTTAACTGAGGGCCTGAAAGTAAATGTTACATTATATCGAACTATATTATATTGAAGGGATAGTTCACCCAAAAATGAAAGTTGTCCCATGATTTACTCACCCTCAAGACATCTTAGGCCATCTGCCAGAAGCTAGTTTTATACTAATAAAGTTTTAAATATGGATATCTTTTAGAAGATTTTTATTAACCCTCTGGAGCCGTGGGTTGTTTTTTTATGATGGATGGATGCATTTTTTTGTGCTTCAAAAAACGTCCCACGTTCACAACCATTATAAAGCTTGGAAGAGCCAGGATCATTTTAAATACATCTCTGATTGTGTTCATCTGAAAGAAGATAGGATGGCTTGAGGGTGAATAAATAATGGAAACATTTTCATTTTAGGGTAAACAATCCCTTTAACAATTACATTTTTTAAAAACAAATTTACTTATATTCTCTACATTTCAATACACACATAAAGCAAAAATGTTAAAACAAAAAGATTAATTAAAAATGACAAAACTGTTTAAATGGCATATTTTTTCCTAATCCCTGTCTGGGGGCTGAGGGGCATGATGATATATACAGAAAGTCAAAATGTGTCTCATCCAATCAAAACAATCAGTTTAATATTAGCTTTCAATTTTTCCATCAATGTCCGAATAAAATGAGAAAATAATCAAATGAGATAAAGTATCTTTCAGTATTTCTCGTAACAAAAAAAAAAAGGAATTAGGGCCGAGTATCGATACAGATGTCTCGATTCAATTTGAGTTCTCAATTCGATTCGATTCTCAATGAAATCAATGATTCCATCTTCCATTAAAACAGTTTAAATGAGTTAAAATTGTCTTTGTTGTTTTTGACTATGTATCCTTGTACTGTAATAAATAAGATTATGGTGACAAAATTTTAGATACCAGTGAAATTCTCAATTCCAATTTTGATACCGTTTCAAAGATTATTAAAAACAAGTAAACAGTCATTAACAAAAAAGAACAAATAATCAAACTACAACCCATAGCACAAATAAATAAATACAATAGAAGATACAAATGAATTAATCAGTGTTTTTCAGATTTACAAAAGTTAAGTTACAAAAAAGTTATTCATTGAAGAGCAGTGATTGATTTTTTTGTCTTGTTTCTTCCTTTGTCTTAGTATGATTAACATTAAAAATACAGACAAAAGAAGGAATATTAGGCTGCTGTCACTTTAAGACCAATGCACGGATCCAATATTCTGATTTAAATGCATTGTCTTTCACTTAATCTATAACCGACTGTTTAGTAGGATACTCGCTAATCCGGGAGTTTTTAGATAAATTTGTGTGAATTTTTCCGTTTCAGCGCAAGGAGATTTTTATTATTTGCACGCTGTCTGAGAAGCGCAGCTTTTTGTTTGCGCACACAAAACTTCGCACATAGCACGCAAGTTCTCTTTCAAGCCTGCTTCGGTTGAATGATTTAATAGGCAAGGCTTGACAACGTGTGCAAATGATAAACTTTCGTGACCAATCGGGACAGTGACAGTTACTTTGACTGTCTGTTTGGAACGTCATTCACACTGAAAGGCGCATCTGCATCCACGATGTTAAGCATGGCGACATCTAGGATGACATCTAGTGGAGAAGACTAATAATAAGATAAATATCAATCAGATATTATGTTCAATGTTTGCAGAAATATATTAAAAAAAGAGATCGATTTGTGGCTTTTTGAGAATCGATATCGAATTGACACATTTAAAAAAAAAAAAAAAAAAAAGATAAATCTGAAAACCTCTCTTTTTGCCCAGCCCTAGCTGTGCAAAATATATATATAAAAAATACTATGGCAGTCAATAGGAACGGGGCCCGAAAAATTCCTAATATTTTCTTTTGTGTTCAGCAGAAGAGATACTTTTAGAACAACCTGAGGGTGAGTAAATGATGAGAGAATTTTCTATTTTTGGGTGAACTATCCCTTTAAAACTTTTAATGTAATCAGTCATAGCTTATGAAATAGTCGGTGATAAATTACACGCACCATAATAAAAAAAAAAATTAACCACTAAATGTTAAAAAGTAAAATAAAGCTTACCTTTTTATGGTATGTGCCTTGCTTGACTGATAGTCTGTCTTTATTTTTTTGCTTTTTAGTTACTGTCATAGTCTCTTTTTGTACTTCAGAAGGTGTCTTCTCCTTGGCAGGCTTTTTTAGGTTCTTCTGTTTGGTGGCAGATACTTTGCCTTTGGAAGGTATCTCCTCTTTGGCTCCATTCATTTTTGCCTCTCCTTCTGCTTCAACAGTCTGGCTCTGAAGGAGGGAAAAGGCTATTCCTTCCACTTTAACATGAGAAGAAGCCTTCCTCTCTGATGCCTTTTCCTCTTTTGCAGTCTCATCCTCTAACTGTTGAGCCAATTTCCTTTCCATCCATTCTCCTTTAACACTGGGAGCACTCCTTTTACTAGGGGTACAAGATTTAATTTTTTGTCTACCATCAGAGACTAGATTTTCAGTCTGTTGTGCCTGTTTCTCTCGTCCCTTATCCTTGGGCGCAGGAACGGTTGTGATCTCCAGTCTGCTTAGAGCTGCTGTAGCATCTGTTTGTGAAGAGGTTCTGTCTGAATTCATGACCTGTCCCTCTATGGCCCTGAATGGAGGAGAAACAGTTGTAAGAGTCTGCTGCAACGTGGAGTCCTGACACCTGTTCTGCACACTGGCGACCTCAGGCCTCTTGGATCCCACACAAGACAGACTACAGTAGTTCTCACCAGTAAGCGCAGTGGTCTCAAGAGTTTTCTGCTTAACTATTGACTCCAGGTTGGAGAGGGGGGATTTGGCCTTCTCCCACTTTTCATCCTCTACTTTAGTTGGGCTTAAATGAGAGTTATGGAACAGGATTCTATCACAACCAAGGGAGCTCTTAGTCTTGGGCGCCTGAGTCTGACTTGGCCTCTTCTGCAGAGACGATCCTTGGGAAAGAACACAAGGTGGTTGCCACAAGGATTTAACGGAAGGTGTAAACACGGTCCCTTCTTTTCCACCAACAGACTTCCGGTGGGGCTGTGAATTTGCTGTAGCACATAACTGGGTGGATAAAAATCCTTGCTGAGTACCTGTCGAGAGCTTGCCACCTTTATTATGCTGAGCACCTTTAACAGCAAATGGGGCTTTCCTCTCTCTACAAACCAGCTGTTCTCCTTGGTCAATGATGGAGATGGTTTCCTGTTTGGCAAATGTCTGAAGATCTTCAACAAAAGCAGCACTTTTTCCATCTTTGCTACGCAAAGTAGATGCTAAAATGGGGCTTGCCACTCCTACATATGTGCCAGGGAGGTTATTTAAGGAACCAGGAGATGAGCCTTTGGCCCAGGATGCATTGGGTTCCAAAGCATGGTGATTAGTTAGTTTTGAAGATGATTTCTGAGTTGCACCATTTCTCTGGGTGTCATATGTACTGGATGACCCAAAAGAAGCAGAATTAACTTTTTTAGAACCAGCCATGTTTTTCTGATGAGAGTCTGCAGAATGATGTTCCGTGGCCACTGATGGGTTCTGAGTATCTTTAATGTTTTTTTGTCGCTTGGACTTTGCAGACAGATCAAGGGGCACATCCCTTGACTCAACGGGGCAGGAAACATTATGCTCCTCTGGAGTGGACAGAGTTTTTGGTTTCAGATACGCCAACGAGGTCTTTTCAGCACCTCGGTACGTCGAACCTTTTTCTACAAGGCTAAGCAACCGACTTTGAGTGGTGATATTTGCCAGAGCTGGGTTGCAGCAGATGGCAGCAGTGGGAGAAATGGTGAAATGGGTTGGTGGAGCCGAGCCCTGTGTGGCTTGCTGTACTGGAAGGGCTAGAGCTGGGGCTGCTACAGAAGACATTGTGGCTTTATGCTCAGATCCACCTTGAAAGCCCTTGGACAAAGAGTCACACCTGACTTTGGATCCTGAAGACTGAGTCTTCTTCTCAGCACCAGGTCCTCTACCCACGGAAAAGTGATAAGGGTATGTTTTGAGCATAGGTGTCGTGCTCGAACAAGAGCTTTGTGCTGGGCAGTCCTTTTGAAACTGGCTAGCAGTGGCTTCTCTCAGTGCAGCAATCTGACCTAACCCTGGTGGCAATGTGATCTTACAGAGAGGAGAAGAAAAATTGGAGGAGGGAAGGAAAGCAACAGGCTGGCCGGGTTTAAACAACGTGGAGCACTGGAACCCTAAAGGAACGCTTATCACAGGCTGGGTGGGTGCTGGTGCATTAGTCTTCTTGTTTAGGTTTACACTAGAGTGAACAGAGTTCACAGGGTCCTCTGCAGTGACCTTTTTACCACAAGGCCACTGGTGAGTGGAGTAGATGCCAGCACTGTCAACCTTGCCTTTAGAAACCTCAGTCCGATCAGGCAACGGTGTGCTCACGGGGTCCGTGCTAAACACATTGCTGTGGGGTTGGGAGGGTTGGATTTGGGGACAAAGATTTGAATTGCTGGCTTCTGAGCAGACGTCGGGCGTTTTACAGTCTGTGGTCGCCCTTAGCTTGTTCTGCTGACTTTGAGGTACGTCACCTCTAAGTTCAAGAGGCAGCGTCTGCTGTGGATTCCCCACCATGCTCTCAGACATGTGGGTAGGGGCACTGCTCTCTCTGCTCACCGTCCCTCCATCCCCTACATTCATTGGTGAGGGATCCACCTGAGCAGAGAAACAGAAAACTAAGGTTGACTTGGGGGGAAAAATGAAAAACTCATGAAAGAGACAGAGGGGAGACTAAAACAATGAAATATAAGTTACCTGCATAGGCGTTTTCTCAACACATTACTCAGTGTGTGAGGACAAGTGACACTTTATGGGATTTTCCTCTGGGTAGTTTGCAGTTCTGTAGTAGAATTAGATCATAAAAAAAACAGCTTTAAAAAAAGTGCACAAATTGAGAATATAGAATTAATGAAAAGTTACAATTTGGAACATTAAAAATAGATTTTTAAATGTTTAACATTCATAGTCTTGAATCATTTTAAAATAAAGAAAATCATTCATTGATTTGCTATTGGACAACATATTAACCCCCTTTCAAATGATGTTCATATTTGTGACAAGATAAGAATTCTGTTTGCTTCATCAAACTAAACAAAATAAAATAGTATAGCTAAGCCATGCTGTTGATTTTTCACTCATTTTCACTTGATTGTTTTTTGTTAATTGCAGAAGATAAATGTGCAGTTCAGCCAAGGTCAACTCAGACCTCATTAACTAAATCAAACGTAAAATATAGATCACTGCACTCTCTACATTACACATTGCAAAGAGGCATTTGAACCGAGGCAACTAAAATATTGTTAAAACATTCATTAAAAACAGTTTATTTGGTTATACTTTCACCAGCCATTCCTACAACTGATAATACCATTAGTAGAGCAGAATTATGTACCATGTACATTACTTTCAAGAACTTTTAAATTATTTGAGCGATTAGAAATATTTCTAGTCATCCTTATTTGTCAGAAAAAAGAAAATCAAACCTAACTCCACTCAAAATGTATAAAATAAACCAGAATTTCAACAAAAGATGGACATGGATGAGCTTTAATTATGATCGATGAGAATGTTTTAAGTCTCTTTCCCTGTAATCTGACAAAAATGACACTCTAACCATGAGGCCACAACATCACTTCTCTTGTTACAGTCAGTGATACGAGACAGGCTGGAAACTTCCTGTGAGTAACAGAGGTTTCCTTAGTCAAGATGTCACAATTTCCTTCAGACCATGGTTTGAGTAGGAATAGATCTTATACTTAAAGCGTTCAGATTTAAATAACAGATCTGAGAAGAATACAATGATCTCTCAGCCGTATTCCAGCGATTTACATTTTTAATTATATGTTTGCAAATGCATGCTGTCATCTTTTGCTGTAGGAGAGACAAAACTGTGAGACGAAGCAATTTGACCCATGACTCTCTCAGAGAGTGTGAGCAAGTCCATTTCAAGTACGCAAGACAGCACCTAAACACTAAAAACTCTGTTAAACCCGATGAGAGCAAAAGCCTCACCTCCCAAAGACAGTTGTTACTGCAACAACATCCTCTTAACGTACATTGCATGTGGTCAAAGTCTGCATATTCTAATTCCCCCCTTTTTCAAGAAGCAAAGCACCCAATACTGATCAAATCCCAAACCCTCACAGCGCAATGGATGGGAATGGTCAAGTGCACGACAGGCCAGGGGTTGTGGATAAAGGATGCAGGGCCATGCAATAGTTGATGCTGATTTTACTGCCTCATTACCTCAGTGGGACAAACTGCAGTAGATCAAGACAACATCAACAGTGCAGACAGAACAGAACAACCATTAATGTGATGCTGTGCCTAACGCCGGCGCTTTACTCTTTACAGGCATTAGATAAAGGCGAAGCATCTCATGTCCACAATCACAGAGTGTACATTACAAAAATGTTTACTTATAATGAGGTGGTCAAGCTGCGATTTAATATCATTCCAATAATGCCGTGTATAGGGCCTTGCAAAACTCCTATCAGACCCACACAGATCAAATCAATATGGGTTCCCACACTTTTGGACAAATTCATTTCCTTAAATGTATGCATAATTAGTGAATATGTTTGAATCATTTTAATTTGGACTTCAATTTCTATGCCGGAAAATGGCTTTTCAGATAACTAGATTTAAATGATCATAACTATTTGTATTTAACAAAATGGTAAATTCTGGTTTTACTAAATATATAAGCAATAAAATGGAAAAAAAAAAAAAAACCTTACTTATTGTAATGACTATGTTTTGCCTAGAAATATCAATCTGTCAATTCCCTGGTATTTTCCGGAATTCCATGCAGGTGGGAATCAAACCGAATGTTCTGAACTCGAATTGAAGTTACATATTGTTGCATTCGAGACGAAATCTTCCCGATCTAGCTCTCGAGGATATGTTCTTGATTGAAAGAAAACGACATGAATAAGACTAGATATTACTTAGGAAAATCAAAGGGCACACATAACCATCACAAATAACCACATCTAAACACCTGAGTCCCATATGCGAACATCAAGACCGTAAACTCGCATCAGAATGCAGGTGAGCGCAGCAGCACCACGTTGACGATACAGGTGACAGATGTCTTAAAATATGAACTGCTAATCTTTGACTTAAAACGAGATCCAACGGTACACTTAAGTGTCTGTATGGCATAAGCAAGCCGTATAGGCCTTTAGCGAAAGTCTGTTGATTGGAAAGTTTATGGTGTGTTATATGCGCGATTATATCTGCTGCTAAAGATAGAACGGATCATTTTCGTGCAGACATTTTTCATCTTGAGGCATCTCAATTATTGAAAACGCAGGATCAGTAGGAGTGGAGCCCGTGTTTTTCTTCTGAACGGGTTACCAGCGCAATGATAAACGGAGACGAGGAAATAAGCATCGTCTCTCCTTCTCTAGACTGGAGCTCGGCACACTCGCGGTCTCCCGGTCAGTCTGTCGGAGCTCCGCAGCCCGGAGCTTATTATGCACAAAGGATGATGCAGAAAAGCAGTCGATGACCAGCCAATGTCACGTATCCACACTAAGCTTAATATTAGGATAGAGCATCGTCCTAGAACAGACCAAAATGTTTGTTTCTCCGGCCAACCCACTCGCTCGTTCTAGCTGGAGCTACTAAAAAACCGTATCACACAATACAAGAGACTCTCAGGTGACACGAAGCGCCTCGCGTGCTGAAATGGGAGTCAGAGATAAATAACGCCGATGTTTAAACACAAAAACAAGCAAATGTAGGTCCCGCGAGCGGGGATTAGCCGAAATAGACGCTTTTCTTCGGAGAAAGAAACGAAAGCCTACACAGTCCGTGTGGCCACAACGTAGCCAAACTAACCGACGCGTTCGTACTGGCCGAATCCTGTCAAACTATAAAAGTGACCGTTGTTTTTTCGCCAAGCGCGAGCCGAGCTATGACGTCTGAATTAGAACTCGACACAAAACACACTGGCAGAGAAATGTCACGCGCACATTTAGGTTGGATGATATCTCCTTCACGAGGCAACATCGTACTTTGGCTGTCCCTCTCCACATTGCCCTCGAAGAGTGTTTGAAAACTAATAGGGTCACCGAGTTTTCCGTACGCTCCTTATTATTATCGTCACTTGTGCTGCGTGACACGCGGGGAGAGCGTTATTTAGTACGGAGCAAGGTGTACGAAACTGAAGGAGCGATTTTCAGATCCCTGCGCAGCGAAGTCTCCCCTCTAACAACTCGGTCTGCATTACTCTGCCACCGTACGACACGAAATGTTTCCATAGCGAAGCAGCTCCAACAATCAAAGTGTTATGACATGCCACAGCCCCAGAACCGACTCCTTCGTCTACACAACCCCGAATAATTCCAAAAGGCAATTAGCCAGCCAAATAACGATGTCAGATTGTACAAACGTGCACCAACCCGTTTGACCGACATTTGGAAGATGTTTGCGCATCAAGATAATGGCTTTAATCCGGTCTTCCGTTCTTGTCGCTCGCAGTTCACTAATCTCGACGATTTTCGGTTCTGAAAGTCCGGGGGGGTTCGTACCGTATCTCTCTGTCTCTGGTCTGGTGGGAGAGAGAGAGGGGCAGATGGAGCCGAGCTCGTGTGGGAGTTGTAGTGCTCCGGCATCCACGCCCTGACCGCGTTCGCCCTGAGAAGGGAGGAGCGAGGACTGCAGGTCCCAGCATGCACCGCGAGAATCCAGCCGCTCAAGGGGAAAGGGGATCGCAACGGTGCGCTAAACTGCAAACCCTACCCGAGCAACAAAGTGAAAATACACCCTCTCTCTCAATTAAACCGTTGCTCTCGGACGCAGCACGCGAGGGTCGCCGAGTAGCACGCGCATATTTGTATAATCTCGTGTTCAAATGCGCACACGTGGGCCGGCACAAAAAGAGTTGAGACAAACATTGCAGCGGAATTAATAAAAACCCTGCTGGGTCTCGAACTATTTCAGTAGAGCCACGAGACCGATGTCTACTACAGGACACCCAGGGAACGATCATCAATAGTGGATGCACGTGAAGATCCACACTGATGTCATTATTTACATTTTTGACCTACATGAAATAGATTCTTCCCAGTATATGAGAAACATTATCTTCTTTGTTACGACATGCTGCGCAATACATTAAGAGCTTAAGTTCAATTAAAAACACCATCATATGAGGCCTTACTAAATCTTTTAGGTGAACAGGAATCATGCTTAAACACTGAGATCCTCAGGTGGATTCACCCTTCTTAACTTTCAAAAAAAAGCCCACCACTGACCTTCACGTTTTAGTTTTAGGGGTTTTTTGCCAGGTGACAACTTGCATCAGCTGTTACAAAACATCACTGGAGCTTCACTTTATGTTTCAGCAGTACTGGACTGTTACTAGGTTACTCTCCAGTTGCTGTTGAGCGAACGTTCTTGTAATTTTTGAGCAATTTCCTTCATTTGAAGGCTAAATCATGTCAAAGAGTAAGAAGTTTTTGGTTTTAGTATTTAATGCAAACAAGACCTGGAGACAATATAACAACTACCTTGACATAACATCATAAGATTTGGTGCAGCTTATTACAATGGCCTCGCTTTCAATCTGTTTTGACATTCAAACCTGAGCATTTCAAGATTCAATACATTTTTATGCAATTCTTTAAAAATTCATGCTTTATGAAGTGTTATTTTTTCCTATCGACCAAACACATGCTCTGTAAGGATATGATGATGATAATACAGAGATATCATTCTCCTGTGCATCTATAACAGTCTGTTCTCACTAAATTAGTTGAATTGAAGAGAATTTTATCAAGCTTATCTCAAAATAATCAGTCACTTTTTCAGCAGCGAGACAAACAATCTGAGGTTATCTTTCGTAAGACAAGATAATGGGCATGATGATCGCTAAATCAGGTCCATCAGCTGTCCAGTAGACATTCACTGACTTCTTTGATCTCTGATTTAACAAGCAAAGCTTACTTTTCAGCCTCAACCATAGTAAACATGTCAGCCAAACACTCTTTATGACAGCCTAACAGCCTTTTCCCTGCTATATTCAACATTATAACATTCGCTTATTCACAACATTTTTGAAAAAATGCACTAACGTCATGAATCTGCAACACAATTTTGCGCCACCAAACAAAACAACAACATCTTTCCAACAGGTTGAAGCATCACTAACTGGTCTTCATTATTTGCGGTCCCACTTTTTTTCTGTTTTAGGCTGATCTTGTCTGTAAGTCACAATGCTCAGCAACCACAATATTATAATTAATATCTCAAGACCCAATCAGTGTCCCTGCAGTCAGTCACAGCCATTTCTTCGGATGAAGTCTTACTGAGCAGAGAAGCACAAGATTAGACATTGAAAGCATATACAGTTCTGTACAGTTCTGTTAAGTTAGGTGACTTTCATATCAGCCTAAGAATAAATAGGCTTTTATTGCGAAAGAAAAATGACTGCATAATCATCATCATCATCATGATCGGGCGATATGACACAAATTTCCCGTTTTGTCCCTCTTTAAATACATAAACGTAAACAGATGCGAATTGTAACATTTTTGGGCCGATGACCTATTTTTGTCATAACTGCTCCAATGCTTTCTGACCCCGTCGGCTCTGCGCTGCGAGCATCACGTCTTCTCGAGGCTCTAACACTGATGTTGTCGTAAAAATACAGGGTATTAATTATGACTGCAACAGACAATCATTTCAGACAGACGCACTCACTGCAACGAGGACTAATGGCATTTTTAAAAGCTCTAATATAGCAAACAAGTCGAACGTGCCACACATGCTCCCTTACACGTGACCACATCTATCTATCTATCTATCTATCTATCAGTATGAAGGCTGAGACGTTATCACGTTAACCGTATAAGGAAAGAGATTCTTAAAAGTTTGACTTGATTAGTGTCAAATTGCCACCATTAGCTCCTTCAAACAGGCCTGCGTTGGCTTCAGATGAGCGTCACGTCTTGGGCAACATTTACAACTTAGTTTCAAAATACAATTAAAAAGAAGTGGCACGGGAAATGACAACAGAAAGGCCGTGCAACAGTGCAAACTTAGGTGCCTGACCGGTGCATGCTCCTCTGCATGACTGAGGTAATGTCGCAAGGGTGGGAGAGAGCACATGAAGTGGGCAGGTTGAGGGGATGCAAAAGATATCCAAACTTATTGCACCGTGAATTATAGCGCATTTGCGCGATGCATCACTTTCGTAGGCCCTAACGCACATAATGACATTGGCTCTTGTGATCGCGTGCGGTCAGTTTAGGACACAACATTATCCATATATTTTCAAATGTTACCGCATGTTGTCTTTGCACTGTATTGATAGATTCAAGCGTTTCAGATAGCTAGATCCCGTCATGACAGGATGTTAGGACTTTGATGCACTCATGTACAAGTGCAAAGTTTAGAGAGTTGACTGTCGCCCTCCATTGCGTTGTGCAATGCCCCCTTTAATGCCCCCTCGCTCGCCAGTATAGCGCCTTTGTTATTAATCGCATGGAATCGCGCCGCCTTACCTTAACGGCCCCAAACTGTTTTCCTATGCATCTGAACTTGACGTATTCATCCAAATGCAAGAGGAAGTGTCTGTGCCTGTTGTTTTCGCTACCGTCCAATAGTATGATTCAGTGGAGGATTTAACACTGTGAATTTTGGGTTTCTCCTCGCGATCTTCCCTCATCGCCGCAGCAGCTGGAGAGGAAAATCGCGCACGCTGGGTCCTAAAGCCGGCTGCGTTCCCACAGGTGACCAGGCTCCGTTGCCGCGTGCACTGGTTGCAAGCCACGCTCTCCTTCCTCCGAAGTCCTACCTGTTTGGAGCTCGTGCAGTTCGGTGAACAGACTTTGCTAAACTATTTTGGGGGGTTTTACTGCTTTCTACGATTTTCATGTGTAACTGTTTATAAAAAAAAAAATAATAATAAAGGCTTTCATACATCGTCCTTTTTGTGTGTTCAACGGATGCGGTGGATTGTGGACTGGGCCAATGGGGCCCCAGACTGCCAGGGGCCTCCAGCTGAGCTATGTAGGAATAAAACCGCTACATAGACAATGTGAAATAAATGAAGGAATCTGATCCTGGCCCAGAACAGAACGCTTTACTGTTGCTTTGATGTTTTTGTGGCATGTTGTCGTCTCCTTTGCAACGTATTTATTTCTCACATTTGCAGTGTAATTTCACGTTATTTGGACATTACATCTTTCAACTGCAACAAGAGAGGGCTTCCAAAGAGATATCTTTAATGGAACTGTAACAGGGGCGTTTCCTCCGAGGAGGCAAGGGAAACAGTGCCTCCTCAAAAAAATTGGATGAGACAATAATCCATATTATAAAAATAAAACATTGCAATTAATACAAAATGTGACTTTAAAAATTGCTCAAATCACTCGTTTTTCAAAGGAACACTGTTCAACAGTGACAACAGCAGATAAAGTTACAGTAGGAATCGTGTCTCTCTTGCCTCCCCTGAGCCCATTAAGTTTTAACACATCATAAAGCATGCCGAGGGTTTGATGGGCTGTATATGAGAATGAATGGGGGAAGTCACATGACGTTATGATTGAACGTTGACGCGTTACGATTGAATGTGATTGGTTATCAGTGGATATGATTTGTTTGTGCGATAAACACCACCTTTTGTCTTGTTAACGCAAAATGTCCTTAATTGGAAGAGTAAACGACTCAGCCACTTAGATATTACTGCTTTATGCCACATCAAAATCTAACTTGAAATGGCCTGAAAACATGATAACTATGGGTTCTAGGGGCAAAAAGAAATGGACCCTTCGCAAAGACCCGTCCCCTTTAGTTACCGTTGCTTTGTCCAACAAGCCATGTGCTCTTATGCCACACATCATGTTCTCACGAAGTGAAAAATACATCCCGGAGCAAAACGAACACTGACAATATGTCGACAGACATATGAAAAAGTTTCATATTTAATATATTGTATTTATTTTAAAGAAGTTTAAACAATAAATACCATATAGTGGATCTATAATGTGTTGTGATAACCATCTCTTCATACTAGTTAATTTATATAGCATCAAAATAAACATGAATGGACATCAGAAGGAATGTTGTTTCAACCGTTAAAAGACATGAGTACACGTCATATTTTTTAAGTTCAAATTCACCAATGGTAATCTACTATACTCCCCTGACTGCTTTATCAGACAAAATGGCGGATTCGGGGTTATGATAGGTCAGATCGCCTGTCAATCAAACTGTTTGCGAAGGGTCAATTAGTGAATAAATGTCATTTTTTTCCCCCTAGTACTTTTCCGATTGCAAAATTAGCGCAAGGTTAGTGTTTTGACTGTGCCGTAAAAATCAGAGAGCAGAGTCTTATGGTGACTGAAACCAAGAAGAAAACTTTGCACATTACAGGGCCTGTGGTTGAGGGCATTTCCTTATCTTTCAGAAACTGAGAGGTGTTAAAGAATTCAAACACTAGTGTTGTAATTATAGAAATTGCCTTGATTGACTGTATTTTGCAGTCCTTCTCTGTTTCTTCACTTGTCTACCAAGCTTTTCAATCTTTATGCAATGCCCCCAATGTGACAATACCTTACAACATTTTTTTTTACAACCTGGACAAAAGGACATTTACAACCCTTGTCAACTCTTATTTGACACAGAAGAGACAAAATAACAAAAACCGATAGCTTTCACAAAGATGCCCACTAAATTGAGAACTGTGATGTGGTTTTAATTAAGAAGTGCATCAAGCTTTATGCACCCATTTTGCCTAAAGCAATGTAATGAAGAGAATTTATTGAGCTGTTTGCATATTAACCCCACACTGTCCCTGAAAAATACATCATATTTGAATATTTTGATAACAAGACAGACAGATACAGACAAATAGATAGATAGATAGATAGATAGATAGATAGATAGATAGATAGATAGATAGATAGATAGATAGATAGATAGATAGATAGATAGATAGATAGATAGATAGATAGATACCTCTTGGAACTTGAGCCTTGCATGGGATAGTGCACAAGAAAATTGAGTAAAAATGACTGAAAAGGGTATGTTATCATTTAAAATTGTTATTAGGCTATTAAGTAGAGAAGAAACATTTACAATTCAATGCAATTAATAGCCTACAACAAAGTTGAGTCAGGGTGATTTTAGTCTATCTGACCCATCTGAATGTTCGTATTGAGATGGAAACACAACGAAAGTGTCACCTGATTACAACAAAGCCAACCTCAACAGCACGACCAAACAAAGACCTTTATACTCTGTTAAATGCGATGTATCGGCGTAATCCGGCCAATTTGGAGGCCTGTCTGCTTTGTTTTGCTCACACGATCGCAAGAGGATCACACGGTTCCATAGTGTAGTGGTTATCACGTCTGCTTTACACGCAGAAGGTCCTGGGTTCGAGCCCCAGTGGAACCAAGCGTTTTCGTGTCAAGGTTTGCAGTTATTTGGTTCTCTGAACGCCGTCGCGTCTTCTATTAACGACCGCAGTGTTTCCTGGTCATCTGTGGTTTCGAACAACACAAATTCAGTCTCTATGACACGCGCATCTTATGGGAGGATAGGCTATTTGAAAAATGCCTGTGGAACCCCTAGTGCTATAAATAAATAATTGTATGAAAATGAATCAAATTGCAACGCCATTAGCTCAACTGTAAATACAATCATTTGGTTAATGACGGCGACAAGCGACATACTAGCTGCGTGCTAGCCTGAAGTCAAAAATTGTGTTTGTGCGACACCTACTGTTAACTTTAATGCTCACCCAGCGTCTCACATTTCTGCTTGATTGCCTTTCCCGCAAATTCAGTTACCAATTAAAGTAGACTTTAATTAATCCAACTTGGCCCAGTGCACTTATAGCTCAACTCTTAGGGCATGGTGCTGGCAATGGCATGATCATAAGTTTTAATCCCAGGGAAAAACACAAACTGATAAAACATAGGCTTGAATGCACTGTAAGATGCTTTGGATAAAAGTGTCCAATTGTGTTTTCATTGGAACCGACACAAGATGTTACAGTTTATTGCCGTATCAGGAAAACCAGGGAATTCTAAACATGTAATTTCCAGTTTGAAAAGTAAAAGATTTTGATTAAATTTTTTTGGAATGTGCACATTTTTGTAGTGAACATAAATAGCCTTGCCAAATGGTTTTCCTCAGCTCTAAAATATGTTTTCATCTTAAAATCTCTAATGACCTCTGGGAAAAAAAATGGCTGAAAAGTGGAGATATCAAGAGATTAATTCTGAATGCACACTCACTTAGCAACATTTAATACATTTCTCAATACATTTTACTTTGATTAGTATTTGCAGTGACATAAAATCAACATGAAGCTGATAATGAATATTTTATGACATTGTATGCTAGAATGGAAATGTCGAAATGTCCTGGATATGTCTTATTCCAGACCTCTTTTATGCAAAAAATAAGCTAAAGTAAATACCATTTAAAATAATCAAATACATTCAGTTATATTACTTACTAAGGGGACTAATCCACATTTGATAGGTGACATGACGAGAAGGCTAAGTATTGTAACCCATGCTCGGAATTTGTCCTCTGCATTTAACCCATCCAAGTTAATGCACATTCACTGGGAGCAGTGAGTAGTGAACACACACACACACACACACACATACAGCAAACCGTGGAGGTCCGAGGTCATTTCCTGCCAGTATTGAGAATCGAACCCACAACCTTACCAGTCTGACTCTCTAACTTTGTAAGCATTATTGCTCTGTTGTGTTAAATTCATGTATAATATCAAATTTCCACTCTCCATGAACAAAATAAATGCTGAACAATAGACAATTTTCTGCCTTTCATTGAAGTTTATAGATGAGAGAGGACAAAAGGTTGTCCTCACTGGACAGATTTACTATAATGTAGTTAAATATAGCTTATCATGTCATTGCTATTTCTTGAATTCATGTCAGTGTTGGAGCTGTCCAAGGTTCTGAAGGAACATATTACATGATTTACAGTAAATAAAAAACAAAACAATGATCATCATGCTTATGATTAATTTATATTTTATGAGAAATTATTTTTTATAAAACGACTACTGATTAACTAGAACTGTGTGAACTCACACACAAGACACACAAAGGCTGTTGTGCTCACACTTGAATGTCAAATTTAGTTTACAGTACATTGCTAGAACAAGTCAAAATACTCCTCTGCTCGCAACATTAAATAAAGATACTTTACAGACAGTTTTGACTACTTCATCAACATCAGATTTATTTAATGTTGGTTTCTTTAAAAACAACAACAACAACAACAACAAAAACAGGCTATTTATTCCAGTGCTTCTCAAACAGGGAACATGCTGTTCAGTAGGGCCTCGGTAACCTCGAAAGGGGCCGCAAGATGTCTCGGAGGGAAAGTTCACCCACAAAATGAAAATTCTTTCATCATACTCATCCTCATGTTGTTTCAAACCAATTTTTCGAATTTCATCTAATGCTGCCTTTTCAATACTCTAAAAGGGGATGTCAGGCAGCAAAAAGAACACAATATAAAAGCATAAAGAGATGTACCATGCACTATATTCCAAGTCTTCTGAAGTCATACAATAACTTTGAAATTAAAGCTATTATCCACTAAAAATCTGGATTTGAAATTCTTGATTGACATCCATGGTCACTATTTAAGAACCACTCGAAAAAATAAATGAAAAAAAAATATATGCCCTCAATATTAAAGATATAGCAGTATATCATTGCACACATACCTTTTAATCCCTGTTTGCACCAAACCATTCCTGAGTGTTTGCTGCCAAAAAGCTCATTTTTGTTTTTGTTTCATCTGACCAGAATATTTGAAAAATAACTGATGCTTTTAGAACTTCAAATGGGATGGGTTCCATGGTCAGATTAACCCAAAAAGAAAATCTTTTTGTCAGCAAACAAACACTCAAGATGGGTTTGGTGTACACAGGGATAAAAAGTACCCCATGTGTACCTGCCTCACAGACAAAAGCCAACAAACGTGTTTGTTGGGTTTTGTCAGATCAGTGTGTCATCCCTGTTGCCGTCTGTCAGGGTTTGTTTTCATCTGACTGAACATGTTCAGTCAGCGTTTGTCTGTGTCTGTTGGGGCAGTGTGTTATTTTTCATAAAATTGTAAATCCACCAGCCAACTCGTTTGTTGGGGTTTGTCTGTGCGGGGTGAATTGGCCTTGTGTGGGCCAAAGATCCTGGGCTTCTTGTTCAAAAACATGGCATCATGGATTCTATCAAATACCAACAGACAAAAAAAACCTGACCTCCTCTGCTAGAAATCTTATAATGGGTCAAGGTTGGATCTTCCAACAGGACAATGATAAAAAAAATAAAAAAAATAAAATTAAATTAAAATTCTCAAAGGAAAGTTAAGATTTGTATTTTGTTCAATTAAAATATCAAAAGGATTAACGATGCAGATCCATTTTCATAATCTTCATATTTACCAAGGGTATAAATAATTTTGAGCACAACTGTACGGAAAAAAAAAAGCGCTTGCCGTGACTCTTATTTTGGAAAATCAACGGACCACTCGTGTAGCGCCATTTATATTTATACCACACGGTTTCCGGCTTCTCATCGGTCTTTTCTGATGCTTTGGTCGTGTCTAATGTGACTTTTTCATTTAATATATGGCGAATTTAGCACTTGCCGCGGCAGCTGCAGCTGCCAGAGACCCTGCCGTGGACCGCTCGCTACGTTCGGTTTTCGGTACGTATGAAGAGATTGTTTGAGTTTGTTTCTTGTATGCGAGTTACCATGTTCTGTTTCATTAGCTGCTAAGCTAAAGCTCACTAACCTAGAACTAGTCTTAAATTATGATCCGCTTTATCTGACTGTCTATATTTGCTAGACTCATAAATTATTACTAGAATTAATATCATTTGCATATATGTGCACAATCATTAGGTGTAGAAATAACGTTGCTGCCGATATATCATGCATGATGAAGTGAAATCACGTTCCCTCTAGTAAGTTTTGTCCTGGACGGACTGCTTCAGTGGTGTAAAAACTAGCAGATTATCAATAAAACAGTATGCAGCTTCTAAACAGAAGCTACAATAGTAAAGCAAATAGTAGTGCGAGATGATTTATTGTTTCCTATTATTTATTTATTTATTTATTTATTTATTTATTTGTCTGTGTAACAGTGGGAAACATCCCATATGAGGCCACAGAGGAGCAACTGAAAGACATCTTCTCAGAGGTTGGACTTGTCGTCAGTTTTAGGTATGCACAATAAATGCATGAAACAACAACATACTCTGGTCACTCTGAGGAAACCCGGTGCTGATCTAAAACAAAAAACACATCTTGCAGGCTGGTGTATGACAGAGAAACGGGTAAGCCAAAGGGATATGGCTTTTGTGAGTATCAGGATCAGGAGACGGCGCTCAGTGCCATGCGCAACCTGAACGGCAGAGAGTTCAGTGGCAGAGCTCTCCGGGTCGACAATGCTGCAAGTGAGAAGAATAAAGAGGAGCTCAAAAGTAAGTTTCAGTTTTGAAGTGTATTATTTCATCCAGACAGAGTTTGAACTTTTGGTTTATTGATCTTGAGTAATAATAATGACGATAGTTTGAGCTATATGCTTGTTTCTTCAGGTTTGGGTACTGGTGCCCCAATTATTGAGTCCCCTTATGGAGATGGCTGCACACCAGAAGAAGCCCCAGAGTCCATCAGCAGGGCAGTAGCCAGCCTGCCCCCTGAGCAGATGTTTGAGCTTATGAAACAAATGAAGGTGACTTATAAAAAGTGGCTTGTTTAATTTAAATGGGTCACATGATACTATTTTGAGGTTATTATTTTGTTCTTTGGGTGTAATAGAATAGGCTAACGTGACAATAGGCATCTTTGATGCTCTTCAGATACACACGGTAGCGTTTGAAAGCAGGTGTCGATCAGCGGATATATTGGGGATCCGCTGATGGACGCCTGCTTTCAACGATCTCGTGTGTATCTGAAGAGCATCAAAGACACCTGAGAGATTTCTGTCCCTATGTTGAAAGTCCATTCAGCAAAACTTTGATACTTAAAGTTCATAAAGACATGGAAAATTAAATATTTTTTTAACATGTTTTGATCAATGCTTATTTGTGAATAAAAGCATAAAGTAAATCTTTTTATCATAAAAAGTGACTGTTTCTTAATGGAAGACTTGGATTAGACCAGATTAGTTTCATATGGATTAACTTCATATCCTTATAAAGGAAGTGTGAAATTTATGGACTTTTTTTTTTTTAATGACAAAATCTCATTTGTGGTTCAAAGATGAGCGAAAGTCATACAGATTTGGAACGAGGCGAGTCAATGATGATTTTTTTTTTTTTTTTTTTTTTAGGTGAACTATCCCTTTAATTGCTTGTAATTTTATTGTTCCATGTAATTAGATTTGTTGTTTTGAAGTGATTGTTTTTTTTCTTTCTGTTTTTGCTTGTACAGCTCTGTGTGCAGAACAGTCCCCAGGAGGCCAGAAACATGCTCTTGCAGAACCCTCAGCTAGCTTATGCCTTGCTGCAGGCTCAGGTGGTCATGAGGATCGTGGACCCTGAAATCGCTCTGGTAACATTGTTAAATGCCGTTACATATAAGATTAGAAAGCGTCTTAGTACATTGATTAAATAGACTTGTTTTTTTTTTTTTTTTTTAAAAATAAGCACTCTTATATAATTATCAAGGATTTTGAAAGTGTTTTTAACCAGTTGTTTAGTATGTGGTGTTTTAAGCTATTGCTACTGGTATGTGAGATAATCAAGTGAAAAGTCATCTTTTACACTTTAAAGAAAATGCTTCACCGTCCGGCTGTGGTTCAGCCCATAAACCCGAGTCCTCAGCCTGGTCCGGTGCCGGTACCTAACCAGCCCCTCCCTCAGCCCAATGTCCCAGTCTCTCAGCCACAACCAATGGTCAGTATTACATCTTTCATCATTTTCTGAATTCTTGTATCATGAGATGCATTAAATTGTAGTGCTTGTCTGTTATGATACACTACCATTCAAAGTTTGGGTTTTTTGATGCTTTTGAAAAAGGTTTCTTATGCTAACCAAGGCTGCATTTTTATAGTTTAATATATTTTAAAATGTTATTTATTCCTGTGATGGATTTCATGTCACATGATCCTTAGGAAATCTTTCTAATATACTGCTTTGGCGCTCAAGTAAGATTTACGATAATTATCAATATTGAAAACAGTTGTACTGTTCTGAAACTGCTTAATATTTTTGTGTAAACCATCATGCATTTTCAGGTTTTTTTGATGAATAGCAAGTTAAAAAAAAAATTGATCTGCAATAGACAGTTGTAAAGTTAAAAATGTCCTTCATTTCATTTTGTTTAATCAGTTTAATGCATCCATGCTCAAAAGTTCATTTCTTTTTAAAGTGACATGTGAAGGTCATATAATTTCATTCAAAAATAAATAAATAAATCTTACTGAGTCTTTTAAACTTTTTTTGTGCTTTTACATGGACAATCTTTCATTGATTATTCTTAGGATTCCAACAATTTATAAGGGCGTGCAAATGTTATTACAGTTTAAGTAAATCCCAATAAATGCACTTAGGTTTTGTTTTGCTTGTACTTATTGTGAGAAATTCTGATTTTGATTTAAATACTGAAAACATTTCCAAATCTAAAGTGTTTTTATTACATTGTGTTTTACATTGAGGTGCTCTGTAGTCTTTCAGTGAACAAAAAAAAACTCATGGTTGATACTTGAACAAGTTTCAGTCGGGTTCATGGACAGTTACGCCGTTATCTTTATTCATGGCACTAATGAGTCATTTTCTATTGATTGTGTGACTTACAGCCAGGTATGCATGTGAACGGAGCACCTCAAATGATGCAGCCTCCACAAATGGGGGGTGGAGTACCTGGACCAATGCCAGGACAGGGACCCATGGGACCAGCTGGTAAGCTCGGTTGTCCTTGCGTTACTTTGGTGCTTATGTATCTGTGGGTATATATATATATATATATATATAGTAGTTTACCTCCCTCCACAGGTGGGATGCAGCCTCAGATAGGGATCCCTCCAGGAGGCCCCGTGCCCATGGATAGAGGACCAGGTACTCATTTTAGGCAGTTCTTTGTGTATGTTTGAAATTGAAATATAAGAAGTAGCATTATTTTAGATAATTTAGGATGTTCCCAGTCATTGTGAGAAAATTATATTGCTACGTGATTTCTTTGTACTTCCTGAACACCATTACCAAACGTGTCCACAAGTCAGCAGTATTGGGCAACGCTAGCGCGAGCTTTTATGTAGATATTTAATTTTCATTCGCATGACTTCAAGGTGAAATGTGTCATTTCTACATCCTTTTGGAACTGCAAATACAGTTTTCTCAAACTTTGTCTTCCATTGGTTAAAAAGTTCTTTCCCAAACTCTCAACATTTGGTTGAGTCAGTGCTGTTGTTGTCTTAAGAACTTTAGCGCTATTAAAAATTTAACATTGGAAATACACACTTCACCTTTTATAATCACCATTTTATGATGATCACCATCAGCCGATGACTGTACCTTACCGATCCAAATTTCCTGCTTGCGTAAGATCCAAAAAGTGTTTCAGATCAGTGCATTTTTGTTAATGATTAACAATATATTTTTTGGTTATTTCCTATGTTGCATAGAATAAGTGTTTTTAATTTTTATACCTTAATTATTTTTATATATACATAAATACACACATTTATTTATTTATTTGTGTGTGTAAACTACCTTTAGAAATTTGGGGGTCAGTATTTTTTTTCTTTTGAGAAATTACTATTTTAAGAATATTTAAATGAATGCTTTTATTTGTCATTTGGATGCAGGAAATGAATAAAGTAACCATAAAAGAACAAGGGGAAAAAAATCAAGGTTTCCATAAATCTAGCTGGACAACCTTTTTTTTTTTTAACAGTTTAATAAGAAATGTTTTTTGAGCACCAAATCAGTGCCACTAAATTCTGGAGTAATGGCTGCTGGAAATTCAGAGCAATAAGTTTTTAAAATATGCTAAATTGGAAAATGGTTATTTTAAATTTTGTTGTAATATTTCACAATATTAAATTTTGATAAAATACTGGTAGATGCAGCCTTGGTGAGCAAAAGAGACTTCTTTCTGACCCCAAACTTATAAATATATAAAACCTCTATTATCTTGATTTCTAGATATTTATATTGGAATTAGCCAATTGAAAACCCATATTAACCCATGTCCATTAACATCAGTACAAGCATCCCTGGGTAATATCAGTAAGTGCTACAGTGCGGTTTCTCAGTTCTCTCTCCTGTTCTCTTCACTTAATGCTGACCCAGGAAACCTTCAGGACTCTTCTGTGGGAGCAGCTGGGCAGGCTGCTATCGAGCGGCCTCAAGGTATTATGGGTGAAACTCTGGTCTGCTCAAAACGGCTGTCAAGACTGTCACCAGCTTATTGTTTTACCCCTACGTGCACTTTTTTGAGTGCACTCCTTATCTCTGCATACCTCTTAAAATCACACCCGAATTTAACAGCAGTATGTGAACTTTGTGGCAGTTTGCCACAAATAAAGTGGAACTTTCAATCATGTCAAAGAAGTGCAATATACCGTATAGAATTCTAGAGAAAATCCACCCAAAAACATTGTAAAAAGCGCAGTTGACCGCAGTAATCGCTGGTTTAAAAATAGTGTTAATAAAAAGTGTTGAAACATAGGTGTGTCTTACTTTGTGTTTCTGAAACAAATGTGCTTGACACATTGCAAACAGTTTTGACTTTTTATTGTAACTAGTCCAGAACCTGAACAATGAAGTCTTGTATACCTAATGGAATGTGCCAATGTAGCAGAACAGAGATGAGTATTGATGGGTTTCACTTTGTAATGATGTTGAAATCCTCTGTTAACAAAGTCACTGTGACAGGTGGAACATTATCCTTTTGTTTGTGAAGTGGAAACTTTATTCCAATTTCCTTGACATTTCAGGAAATGCCCCGGTGTGTCATAACGGTGTCATACTTTCAAAAATGTGCTTGACGGTACATAATCTTTTTTTGATTGCATAAAAGGACGTGTCCAAGTTTTGAAATGTTTGTGTAATGCACTTTGACGCTAGTTTCTTTCATTGTTTTGAATCTGTAGCCTGTTCTCTTTTAGAGTTTTGTCAGAGTAACAAAGCATGCACTTTTATACAATTGTTCTTTTTTTCCACAGTGCCAATAGTAGACCCACGTGCCCCAATGCGAGGGGCCCCACAAGGTCCTCCAGGGATCCCACCCAGAGGCCTTCTTGGTGATGGTCCGAACGACCCTCGAGGTGGATCGTTGGTGAATGTTACTGGAGATGTGGTGGAGCCAGGGTAATGCATACCAAGTCATGTTGCAATGTTCAATCCCATTAGTTTTGTCAGGAAACTTACATTGACAACACCCCCCCCCCACCCCCCCCCCCCACCCCCCATTGATGCAGTCGTTATTAAACCTGTAAAGTCTGACAGATTAAATGGTAGTCAGGAAAATAAAATACAATGGAAAATATTGTGAAAAGTAGTCTCTTATGGCCACCAAGGCTGCATTTACATACAGTAAAAACTGTATACAGTGAAATATTACAATAGAAAAGGATTCCTCTTCTAAAATGTGAAGCTTTTTCAGTATCATTACTTCAGTCTTTAGTGTTTCATGATGATCCTTCAGAAATCATTCTACTGGTAATATGCTGATTTGGCCCTTAAACATTTTTATTATTATTGTGAAATTGTGATGCATTTTGTTTCAGAATTCTTTGATGAACAGAAAGTTCAAATTGTTTTATATTAAATATATTTACTGTCCACTAAATTTGTATTACTTTTATAATCTGTTAAGTTCATAACAAAAGCTTATTATTTTATTTTGTTGTTCACGTACAGCCGTGGTTACATTGGCGGCCCTCCACAACATCAGGGGCCGCCCATGCATATGGCGCCCCCAGAGATGCGTGGCCCTCACGACATAAGAGGAGGACCCATGATGGGAGAACCTAGAGGCCCTATGATGGAGCAGCGGGGTCCACCCATGGAGGCAAGAGGTACTAGAGGATGTGATTTCAATTAATACAGATTTTACTCTTTACTGAAATAACACTCCAGTTGAAGGTTTTTCTAATACAGATACGATTTTTAAAAATGTTCTTAATTCCTCAAGGCCGTGATCCAAGAGCTGTTGATGCACGGGGTCCAATAGCTGGCCAGAGGGTTCCTGTGGCTGGTGGAATGCAGGGTCCTCCCCCACACGGCATGGGACAAAGTGCACCGCCAGCAGTGAGACCAGTAAGATTTCCACACTCCTATAGTTTGCCTTTTCTTTTACAGCAGAGCTTTTCAAATGTTTTAATACTTGCGACCCCCAAATTTGATCATGCCCTTGTGACAGACCCCCTTCCTTAAATATAAAGGCAGCTATGTGTTTTCAGGTCAACAGGTTTGCAAAATTTAAATTACTCACATTTATTTGGCATTTTACTGAAGACAAAAACAAATGATCTGGAAAATATTTACTATGTATTAAGCTACCAGCTTTTTCCCATTCAGTATTAGAATATAGAAAAGACATTTTGTATTGTACTTTACAGAAAATTATAGTACTATAAATTAAGAAAGCCAAAGTCCCCAAAAAGATGCATTAACACAAAAGATTTTATTAAATGTACTCACTAATATTTTTATTATAGTTAATAATAATTAAAAAGAAATTTATCATTGTATTGCAAAAGCTTTTTTTCAGCATCATTACTCCAGTCTTCAGTGTCAAATGATTCTTCAGAAATCATCCAAAACATGCTGATTTGGTGCTCAGGAAACTTTTCTAATCATTTTTATTATTAATGTTGAAAAAAAAAAAGTTGTACCGTCAACTTTTGAATGGTTTTTATTGGAAAGATAAAAGGTTTTTCCCCAAAAATACATATGCATATTTGTTCATTTCTTTCTGTAAAAACACATTTCATTCATTTCTTTTTCTCTCCATTTTCAATGGATCCCCTTTGCCACACTGTTCTTTCCCTGTCTGAGAACACTATTCGGCTTGCAGTACTTAATTAAAATATCTGGATGTTTTAATCCTATCTGTCTTTTAACAGGGTCCTACATCAGATGTGTCATCACAAGACCATGAGAAGGTGGGTGTTTTTTTTTTTTTTTTTTTTCCCCCGCACACTTTTATCTGCATCCTTTTTTAAGTGTTTCACTTACCAGATTTTCTAGAATTACTAGTTACTTGTTTACACGTTGATTTAAATGTTGACAGATTAATCACGCTTCAGTTTAAATCTGTTGTGATGTAACGAGGCTTCTGTCTCGTAGATGCTAATCTATGTGCTGTTTCCACATTCCCAGGCTGCCTTGATTATGCAGGTCCTGCAGCTGACCCCAGAACAGATTGCCATGCTGCCACCAGAACAGAGACAGAGTATCCTGATACTGAAGGAGCAGATTCAGAAGACAGCAGGCGCACCCTGAAGACTCGTGCAACGTGAGTGCTTTTGTTTCCGTCTCATCCATCCTAAAACAGCTTATTATGATAATCACAGGCTCTGTGACAATGTTGAATGTGGTTTTTGTTATGTAACAACAGAATGAGACATGGTTAATTTGGTGAAGTGCAAGTGTGAAAGTCTGACTCTACAACTCGTGTGATTTCAGGAACATACGCATCTGATCGGACAACCCATCATCTGGCTACTTTTGTATTGGTCTGCAAGAGTTCCACATCTGTAACTTTTTGTTGTTGTTTTTGTTTTCTAGTGATATTTTCTTATTTTAAGTGAAATCAGTTGTGTATGAATAGTAGTGGTTCACAATTTACTGCTAATTAAAAAAATAAACAACTGGATTTTGAAAAACTGGAAATGTATTTTTAAAAACAAAAACATAAATATAATGTACAGTATTAACAATTTCTTCCAAGATAGTCATTTTCATTTTATTTATATATAAATAATATAATGTGTGTGTATATATATATATATATATATATATATATTTAAAGGTTACACAACCAGTGACTAACCATATGTGACATGTTAGATCAGATAATGTGCGGTTCTAAAAAACATCTTTTCTTTTTTCACTTTCACAAGGAGTTAAAATGCACCGTGCCTTCTCAGTAACTTCTTGTCATGTTAAGTTGTGCACTTACTCAAGGAAGCATTTATAAACACAATAGACTCTGGTGTAGTTCTTATTTCCCTGATTCTTGGTGATTCATTTCTAACCAGGAACTTGAAAAGCCAAACCTCGGAAAAAAATAAAAAATACAATGAGTGGACTTTTGACTCGGACACGGAATTAGTTCCTTCCAGCAAGTTGCTCACTTTCCAGGAGGAAGGTTGTCATTTTTCACATAGTCTCCGAATAATGCAGAATCATTTAGATGAAAAGAATTGAGATATGGCATATCATGATACTGCTGAAGCGCACAATCCCTAGTCCACAAGTCCTTCAAGAGAATTAGGTTTCCTGCTAAATATTTCCTCAGAAGTTCTCTTTGTTGAAGTAAAACTTGGTTCTCCGTGGATCCACGTCCGAGTATTTCACACATTTCTTTTCCAAGTCCTTCGCTAAGGCTTGTGGGCCACACAAGAAAGTTCCGACCACAGACCTATGGATATTTCAAATCAAATGTTAGTGTTGGGATATTTTTGAATGTCATATATATAGATATATAGATAGATGGCAATATATAGCAATAAAATGAATAGTTTTAAAACGTACGAGGGGTTCTCTTGGCGAACTTGCTCAAATTCTCTCTCCCAGTTCGGTCGGCCATAATGAGTCTTCTGCTTTAGACCGGTGATGATATCTGTATCTTTATCAAAATGTACCATTGCATGGTCTGCCTGTGAACGCAAGATTAGATGTTCTGTGACATGCACACATTACTCATACTTCAACTAAGGTTAAATTGTTTTTCGTAGCACATACGTGACTCTGGTCCCATCCGGTAAGGTAGAGCTTATATGTGAGGAACTCCCTCAGTCCTCGTTCTTCCATTTCTCTCTCAAGGACCTGCAGGAGATCTGCAAACCACTCAAAGGCATAGGTCTCCCTACACAGCCAGTAGAAGTAAATCTAAACAAAAGTCATAAATGGAAAGGAAACAGAGTTTCAGGGAATGCCGGACTTTGTTATCTAGGGCATGACGGCAACAACAGGACTGATTGTACTCGACCTTTGCACCAACTTCCTTATTTTTGTCCCAAACGTTCTTACCTTCTTTGTTCGTAGTTTAGGGTCGGAGTCTTTAAACTTGTACCAGATGGACTTCAGGATAGAGGCAAATGGGGTCACTCCAATCCCACAACCCACCAGCATGCTGACCTCGTAATCAAATACATCCTCGCTCGCAGTTCCAAATGGGCCATCCACACCCATCCTGACACAAAAATAAAAGATCCACTCATTATTCTTGATAATTTACTGTTACTGTTTACGATTACCAAAGTGTTTGCATAACAAGTGACCAAGAGATCAAAATGAGCAAACCACATCCATCCAATCAATTCTTGATAGACAAAAATCCCACTCTACATTTTATTCTTGCATTCTAGCTTCTGTTTCACTCAGACATACACAATATGGAGGAAAAGGCTATCACAACTTCTATTTCATGCTGATTTTAAAGTTAAAATTATAAACTGCAGTTTGAAGACTGCATGAGTATGTTGTGACTGGAGGATAAGTCAAATGGCAAAAAGGACTTACTTAGGTCCTTGCCCACCCTCTGGTAGGTTTTCGACCATACTGATGAGCTTTTCAGTCCAGTCTCCAACTGACCGGATGTGCACACTAAAGAAGTCTTCCTCTGGGGCTGATGTCATGGTGAATGGGTGCCACTCCAGCTGAGAGATGGCTGGACAATTGAGGAACACATACTGGCCGACTTCCATCTTGAATCCAGGCTTAACCAGCTGTAGTTCCAACACTTTGGAAGGGCGGATTACAATCTAGTAAGCAAGCATGAATACAGTTTGTTATCACAGAGCAATTGTGATGGAGTTCAGATGAAAAACATATCTAGTTTTGTCAAAATGTCCTCGACTACACACCTTTCTATAACTGACAGGCTGCATGTAGCGAATGAAACGTAGCAGCCGCTCACAAAGGTAAATTATCATCGGTCCAATCACCCACATCCAGGTCTGCAACAGAGGATACAGCAAATTGAAATCAGCAACCACCAAAAATAAATCTATCATTTGTATATTTGACAACTTTTACCTGAGGAAACCCTCCGGCAAATTGCGGAATTGGACATTCAGGAATTTTCCCCCAGTTCTCTGGCTGCTCATCACAGAAGGAAGTATTGTGAGGTGGATCAGTCTCTTGCTGACTTCGCACAATGCGTCTGGACATTAACCAAATAGCATATTTTATTTACTCTTAATAATCTACTATAAATCCGTTTTAAAATTGGGCTCAACCAGTAAATAGTCCTTACCCTGCACCGTGGAAAACCAAGCCAGCAAAGAATATGATGAAGAGGTGATGCGTGTACCAAAATACTTCGAAGTAGCTTCTGCGAATAACTTCCATTGAGGAAGTGATAATGAGGATGAGGGCAAGAGTTATGACTACACCTGTGAGACCAGCGATAGTGGTGAATACAAAAATCGTTGGAGTCTGGAGAACAAGGAGACAAAATTAGAGCTGAAGAAATTAAGTATTGAGCTCAGTTGTAATATACCGTTCATAAGTTTGGGATTGGTAAGATTTTTTTAATGTTTTTGAAAGAAGCCAAAAACACCAAGGCGCCATTTATTTGATCAAAAATAGTTAAAATAGTAATATTGTGAAATTTTGATTTAAAAGAACTGCTTTATGTTTTAATATATTTTAAAATGTAATTTATTCCTGTGATGGCAAAGCTGAATTTTCAGCATCATTACTCCAGTCTTCAGTCAAATGATTCTTCAAATATCATTCTAACATCCTGATTCGGTGCTTAAGAAACATTTCTTGGTAACACTTTACAATAAGGTTAATTAGTTAAACATTAGTTAACGCATTAGCTAACATGAACTAACCATGAGCAATACATTAATTACTGACTGTATTTACTAATCTTCGTTAACGTTCGTTAATGAAAATACAGTTGTTCTTTGTTTGTTCATGTTAGTTCCCACTGCTTTAACTAATGTTAACAAGATTTTAATAATGTATTAGTAAATGTTGAAATTAACATTAACAAAGATTAATAAATGCTGCAGAAGTGCAGTTCATTATTAGTTCATGTTAACTTATGTTGTTAACTTATGTTAACTAATGAACCTTATTGTAAAGTGTTACCCATTTCTTTTTACTATCACAGTTAAAACCGGTTTTGCCGCTTAATATTTTTGTGGAAACATTATATGTTTTTGTCAGGATTGTTTGATGAATAGAAAGTTCAAAAGAACAGCATTTATTTGAAATAGAAATCTTTTTAAACATCATAAACGACTACTGTAACTTTGAATCAATTTAATGCATCCTTACTGGAAAAAAAAAGTGTAAATAAAAAAGAAACCTTACTGACCCCAAATTTTTGAATGGTAACATATATCAAAATTCTTAATAAAAGCCTTGAAAAGTAACTCACTGTAGAATTGGAGCGAATGGGATTTAGGTAAGTAGTATTTAATTCACTGGAGTCGTCAAGCATGGACAGATTACCGGCGAGAGGCCCATATCGACCTTCTAAGCTGTTGCTGTACCATTCCACATTAAGCAAATGAGCGATAGTGTGAACCGCTGCATTAAAGAAGGATTTCATGTGGTCAAAATCAGATAGCATGTAAACAAAAAATGTAAGAACGTAAAATGGTTGTTGCAACAATTCTACTTTTTGTTTATTAAAATTGTTTACTTGCAAATCTTTATTTAAGTTCAATATGATTTATATATCCATGCAGAACCCCTCAAATACCTTCAGGGGTCCACAGACCAGGTTGAAGATGCTTGGTCTGACTCATTAAGTTGTACATAACATAGAACTTAAAAATGCAGCATATCGGACAAAAACTTCTCTAAATTCTTTTTTAGTTTTTCTTTTTCTTTTTTTAGGTCTGTCTTGTCACAGACGAAACACGTATCTTTAGCCAGACACAAACGTGTTAAATACTAGAATCAGCTTCTTGCAAAATCGAAACTTGGTCAATGTTTATCTAGATTTGGCCTTGAAGAATAATACAACCTGCAATTCTGTATTATCAGGGGTGAAACACTCCTGTGACTGTGTTATTAACAATGATAAATGCCAGTGTAAATGACAATAGCTATTGCACTTTTGAGGCTTTCAAGTAAAACTAGAATAAACTAGCCTAATATATGCACAACAACTTCCCTGTTTAGTTTTCAAGGATATGTTCTTTACCTGTCATTAGAGCAATCATGTAAGCCACCAATTTGTGGAAAGTGAGATTTTTGTCCAGCTGTTTCCTCATTGTTCGTCCACAGCACTAAAACAAGGACAGGAGGGCAAATACTTACAGAGGGTCGCGTATAGTATATCTCAAACGCAAAGGAACAAGTGTGCAGCAACTCACCATGAAAGAGCCCCGGAGAAGAGACAGCAGGTTGCGGCATACTGGCAGAAGAATCAGCATGCAGTTGAAGTTGAGTACAGCAGCTGGAGCTCTGGCCCAGGGCAATGCAGACTGAGAGAATTATAATAATACTTTAGATATCATAAAATAAGTCATTTACTTCCTTAGTGTACTAGGGTGAATTCAGGGTGATTGGGACACTTTTTACCATTGAGATGACTAGGAAAAAGAGTCCCAATCAACCTGAATTTACCCTATTTTTTTCTTGGAGGATGCCCCCCCCCCCCCCATCCCAGAACTTACCCCTAAAAGTTCACGAGTGTAATCAAACTGTGGTCCCAGATCATAGAATAAGTAGAAGTGGACAAACAGAAAGATGTTGATGGCCATCCACACCACCTACAAATACAGATCATCAATTATTAAGACAAAAACAAGACGCATTTTAACTTAAGGCTTATAGTTATCTGCATTAGCAAATTTTTATTCAAGTAAAAAGTCTTACCACGATGAAAGCACTCAGCCCGTGATTGATTATCCAGTTGCCCATTTTCCTCTCTAGCTCTGCATAACTGAATGAAATCTCACAGATAAGCGCTATTTTACTCACCTGTTCTGGTCATGACTCCGCCCTCTACTGTCATCTATGACCAGGAAATGGTATGTAAAAATTATTTTATTTATGTTGCACCTCTGAAGAAATTCCCGACGGGAAGTTATTTAATGTGACTGGGTGAATCTTGGTATTTGACTGGAAACTATTACATAAACGATGGGCTTGGCCGCTACAAAACGTCAACCATTTTTCTCAATTAAATTGAAATGTAAAATGAGCCACACGGGTGTTTGAATGTTTGATTTATTTTAATGACAAGTAACACACACAAATGAATGAAGGAATCACATAGCCTTTAAACAATAAAGAAAATAAAGTTTTAGTTTGGGGACAAATTGCTAATGCTAATGTATGGCTGGTGTGTTGTTTCTGTTACAGCTTCACGTTACAACATTGGCAAAATATTCTATTTCTCTCTATCTTTCGACTTTTTTTCCTTTTGTCTATTCATTTTTAATTGAAGTATGACTTATATTCTAAACAGGTTCCTTGTGATTCACTTCAAAATCTATTATGAGCCTAAAGCTTTTATAAAGGTAGATCACAATCACAATGATCAGGCATGATTCAAATATTCATATATGAATCATTCTTCATTCAATGCATCTTTATTCATATAATCAGAACTCAGTACTAAAGAGGCACAAAATTCAGGCAAACACAGGCAAATATATTTCCATACAAAATAAACAAACATCTCTGTTAACAATGGAAAATTAAGAACATTAGTCTATTCAGGCACAAAATTACAATCACACAATATTAAGGCGAATGCGAGTTCAATCACCAACATTAAAGACGGCTCTCCAAATCTAAAGGTTTAATAAAAAGCACAGAGCTGCTGAGGCAAACCTAAGAAAAGTTCAGAAGGCTCTTTGGCTAGTTGAGTCACAGTTTCCTGGAAAGGTTTAGCGCAGCAGGTACCAAAATTGGCACATTTCCCACACACCTGGCCTCCATGCAGCTCCCTAATGAAAGCTGCCTTTGTGAATAATCACAGCATAATTCAACCGAAGGCATTCTTTGGTCTTCAGTGGCCAACAAGAAGAAATGGGTCAGACTGCTACAATTAATAAATGATGAGCTACCCACTCCACATAAATATAATAAGGTTGTTATCATGCTCTACACCACCATTTTTGGAGGACAGCTCCAAATGGCATTAAACAAAATTCCTGAAGCTTTTAGGACCCTATTTAATCAATTGTTCCTTCACTGAGTACAGTAGATAAAGCATAGTTCATCATCTCAAAATAATACTCCTGAGTCAGGATATGTGCAAATACGGCTAGAATGGCCCCAAACAGCGCTACAATAACAAACAGCGGACTGAATTCATGCTGCCTCCATCATATCATCCAAAATATCAGTCTCTCTATCCGTCAGGTGGTTAGTGAGATCAGAAGGTGCATGTTCCTGAGGACCGTCTGCAGGTAGCTCTGATTGCTTTTTCTTCCAGCAGCACGCACAGCGTAGACAGTCCTCGACGTTGTAGTGAAAGAGTCTGCGGCACGGATGGCAGAACTGATGGAAGAGCAGCATGAAGACCACAGCCAGGCTGTAGCACACGATAAGTTGCACCACCAGCAGCGGCGTGCACACGTATACGTAGAAGTCTGTCTTGAAGTAGTACCACAAGACGATGAGGGTCACATTCTCTATAAAGCGAACCGTGTAGTAAATTGCCAAGCGTCTCCAGCGAGGCTGTTTTTCCACCAGGTCGTGGTCAGCCAGGTCCAGCTGCACGGCGGACCAGCAGAAAATATTGATGCAGGCGTAGAGGAACGTGACCATGCAGAGCACCACGGTGGTGCCCAGCTTGCTGAAGTTATTCTCTATGTTCTCAGGCAGTGATGCCCTCCTGGCCCAGAACTCAACCCATGGTTGGAAGAAGAAGATGAACAGGTTGGTCAGGCCCACCAGGACCACCCAGATCGTGAGCGCTGAACTGAAAAGCACCAAGGTGGTGATCCGTGTGGCGATCTCTAACCCTCGCCAGAGGATCATGCACAGGTAGGCAGCAGGTTTCATTCGCACTTTGTAGTCGTCGTACTTGATCTGTATGGCCAGAACACTGCAAACTAAAGCCCCGTATACGATTGATATCAAGGAAATGATCATCAGGGCAACTGTAAACACAAATAGGATGAGCATTAGTGCAAACGAAATGGTACACTTTACGATGAGGTTACGATTAGTTAACTACATTAGGTAATGTGAACCAACAATGAAAACTTAATTGAAAGCACTTATTGATCTTAGTTAATGTTTATTTCAACATTTACTAACATACTAGTAAAATAATATGTTGCATCTGTTAATATTATTGGTAACACTTTACAACAATGTTTCATTAATTAACATTAGTTAACTACTTTAGTTAACATGAACTAGGAATAAACAACACTTCTACAGCATTTATTCTGCATTATTTATCTGCTTGTTACAAACATTCTTCCAAATATCTTCCTTTGTGTACAGCAGAACATAGATATTTATACATGTTTGGTACAACTTGCGGGTGAGTAAATGATGATAAAATGATCAGTTTTGGGTGAACTATCCCTTTAATTAATTGATGTGATCTATTTGTAAAGTGTTACCAACATTACAATCGGAATCTGGCAAATAAATGAAACTCACGCCGTGTGGGAAGCATGTATTTTTCCTGAATGGTAGCGTAGAGCTGTAGAGTGAGCTGAGGAGTGGAGCCTAGGAAGGCCTGGATGACAGCTGTACGTTTGAAGGCATTGCGGTGGACAGCTAGCTTCCGCTCAGAGTGTCCGATCTCGCATTCGAAGGCTGGGCCTAAGCCTCTTCCATGCTTTAGCTTGATCTTTCTTGAAATTGTAACATATGGTTCCTCCTTTTTACCTGCCTGGCAGTAAACAGCAAGAGCTTCAATGCACCTGTTCAAAGAAGATAAAAGGAGTCAGTCAGATACTGGAAAAAAAAAAAAAAAAAAATCATTCTGCGGTTCACAATTTATTTTTAAGGCAAAGACTACTGATTTATATACCCCATAAAAAATAAACTTTTAATTTGAACTCTTTTTACAAATTTGAGCAAACACAGCAGATTTGACTACTCATACACTTAGTTTCCACAAGGTGGCAGCAATATCTTAGTGATCAAACATGTCAAACCAGTTTATCAGCTTGTCCTTTGCTGAAATATGAGAAACTTGTTGCTCATTCTGGGTGAAAACTTCAAAACAGTGGTATATGCATATTCCACTTGAGGACAACATGAATCTCAAACACTAAGATTTAAATACACTCAATGAGGGCACCTTAAATTATTAAAAAAGTGACAGTAAAGACATTTTTAATGTTAAAAAAGTTATTCACCAAAAAATGCTGAAAAATTGTATCACCGTTTCCACAAAAATAATCTTATTGACCCTAAACTTTTGAACAGCACTGTGTGAATGTGTAATCAGCTTTATACTTTATACTCATGATTCGGTCTGTTTCTAGTCTCCAGTGGGAACTTTGTGTAAAGGTCCATATGTACAAAGTAAATAAAACCAATTTATAACAATAACCCTTGCTACACTTAACAAATTTATAGCTCAATTAAAGTCTTCTGCCTCTTCACAAGACATTATTTCTCCACAAGTCCACTTTTTTTCTTTTCCAAACAAACTGCAAATACTCTGGGACCTAGCTGTCTTTCTTTTATAAACAAATACCTCAGCACCAGAACATCTAAAACATCTCGATCCCTCTGTCCAATTTTAGAACTCTCTCAAATCTGCCTTTTTTCTCAACAATTTTAGAACAAGTGGTTTTGAAGCAATTGGTACAATTACATGACTTCGAGCACTAACTCTATTATCAACGAATTGCAGCAGGCTTCAGAGCTCGCCACATTATTGAAATGACTCTTCTCAGTGTGTTAAATGATAAATGTACTTCTTGACTTAACGGCAGCATTTGATACTGTCAATCACTCCATTCATATTTCTTACTTGGAGCATTGCATCTTGCTCTGCAGGGAGGTGTTCTTAAGTGGTTTATATCCTATTTGACTATTGATATCCTATTTAAAGTCAGCATTGCTAATTTTACTTTTTTCTCAGCTTATGTTACTGAGCAATGTGTGAAACTTGAATTGTGAGCACTTCCTATGTCCATTTGCCATTTCATGAAGAATTGCTTGTTTGTATTCCTCACTTAAACGTCTGCTAAATGACTAAATGTAAATGTAAACCCTAATGCTAAATCACAAAACATAACAATAATATTCTTAGAAGGATTATTTACCCCAAAATAAAAACTATGTCACCATTTACCCACATTCCAAACCTGTATGACTTTCTTTCCTCAATGAAACATAAGTTTTTTATTCCTCCATATAATAGAAGTCAATGGCAACCAAAACTGATTAGAAACCAACATTTTCTGTCGGCTGCCACGGAACAAAAATTTTGTATAGGTTTGGAACACGAGTAAAAGATGTTAGAGATCATTTTTGGGTGTCCTATCCCTTTAAGGGCTATTCACACTGACTGTGTATTTAAATTGTGTGAGGTTGTCATGTCTCGGTGTAGTTAGCACTATTTGCGCTCGACTGCTGTGTGCAGCGCATCAGGTGACAGATCACGTGAGCTTCACTCTGCTCACACTGTAGCCTCAAATGTCACTGTTGCTCATATCATCAACCTAGCCCTAACGCTAAATGAAAATAAATAACTTCCGCTCGTTTTATCACAGCATAGTCATTGTGATAGCCTTTTTTGCTGTAAAACAAGAGAAGAGGCTGTTTCAGTTTGCATGAGTGGCTGTGTTTATTCGAAAACATGTAAATTAAGTCCTAAAACTAATATTACAAGTTTGATTTTCAGTGTTTGTTTAACAAGATACCATTTAGTGCACTTATACATTTGAGGAGCAAGCAGAAAATGAAATTATACCAGTGTTTTAAATGCCAGTAAAATGAATGGAAACGCCTCAACAGTCATAAAAAATAAGCTATTTAAGACATGTTTGATAATCTGATGCACAACATTATGACATCTACAAAGTACGGCTCAATTGTAATCTAATAAAGTGAGAGCTGTCTGCCCTGTTAGAATGCTTGGCCTGAGCTGCACAAAAAAAAAAATAAAACAGGAGCCTGTTAAAAGGTTGTTATTCAGATCTTGGTAAAATGATTACTAAATTACAGTCTCTGGTTTCTATAATGCAACTACAGTGCCTGTTATTATATAAGGAGATGATGAAGGAGGCTATTTTGATCTTGATATTTAATACTTGCCAATTGGCGGATGTTTTTTTTCCATCCAAAGGACGCAGTATATCAGGATTCAAAATGCAACTTCTGTGTTTTCAGCCCAAATTTGGCAAAACACAACCCTTCAAATATGCTTTAAAACTATGCCGAACTGTATGAGCAATACCAAAAGGAGAAAACATTCACATAAATACACAGCCCTGTTGTCACGCCTGGCACCTTCCCTGTGGCCCCCTTCCAGACAGTCCATGATTTCAACCGAGAGTTACCCCATACACCCAACCCCCGCCGACCACACCCACCCTCCCGGCCTGAGAAATGTAAAAGCATTTCATGTGTCCTGGTGCCAGCCTGACTACTGTCACTTAAAAGGGATCGAAAATAAAATTACCCCATAATTTACTCACCCTCAAGCCATCCTAGGTGTATATGACGTTCTTCTTTCAGCTAAACACAATCAGAGTTATATTAAAAATATCCTGGCTTGTCCAAGCTTTATAATTGGAGTGATAGGAGGATGAGATTTTAAGTCCAAAAAAAGTGCATTCATCCGTCTTAAAATGTACTCCAACGCTCAATGCGTTTGCCAAACGCATGTGACTTGCGTCCAAAAAGCATTAACTTCTGCAACATAGTAAACAATGCCATGACGTACTACTCTATGTCCAAGGTCATAACGCATAGTACGTCATGTCATTATGTACTATGTTGCAGAAGTTAATGCTTTTTGGACACATGCGTTTGGCTGTCACGCCGGAAGCTTGTTATTTTACTTTATAAAGTTTTAAATAAGGATATTGGTATAACACAAACGCATTGATTCACTTTCATTTTTGGGTGTACTCTCCCTTTAAGAAAGAATCATTCTTCAATAGCTCTTCACTCAAGAAATACAATAAGATGATTGCTGTGAAACAGGATGATCTGAGTTTAGTAAGATAAGACATTTCCTATTCAAGGGAATGTTTATGACATTGTGTCAGATATTTATAGAGCTGAGCCAAGAACTGATCTGCTCTTTACAGTCTACTGACTGCTTACTGACCTCAGCTCAGCATACCAAAGAAGGAGTAAGTCCACAAGTTTGGCCTGCACACTGCATTCCTCCAATATTTTTTCAGACTTGATAATAATAAGGGAAACAGATGTGTCACAACAGTCAATCATTAGTCAAGATAATATCTTATATAAACAAATACACCTGACAACAATCACCAGACACTGTTTGTCTTTGAATTTCAATTTGATCTGAAGTCTGAATGCCAAACCACATGTTTTTTTTGAGGTAAGAAATCATCTGCAAAGCAAATGCATTTTTAATATAAACAACTTAATTTGGCAGTTGGTACGACAGTTGTAAATATACATTTGAAATACATAAAAAGCAAATGTAGTGCACTGCTGAGAGTATAAATCTGTTGCTTAATCAAGATTTCTGCTGTATACAGTCAACAGCCTAGATTGTATCTGTCCTTGTGTGATCTGCCACATATTCCTAAGTTACAGTGTTATTTAAATGGAGTAGAATAACTGAAGGTAGACCGAGAAATGACACACCCTTAGATTTAAATTCCAACCAATACGATTGAAACCTGCTGGGAACTTTTGGTTTTACTCTCATTCACATCCGAAATTCTCCAAACTCCCCCTTAATAACTGGGAAAACGTGTTAGTTCTTGTCAGGGCGGGTTGGAGACATTTGGAGGCCCTAGGCAAAATTTACATTGGAAGCCCCCACCCTTCCTAAAAAAACACTGAAAACAAATATTATTTCTTACCTTTATAACACGTGTTATTAAAATTTGTATATTTTACTTTTTATAGGTCCATATTAACTAATGTAATCTCTTATTTGTATGTTGGGAGGGATGCAATCATGTGTGTTTTTTGTGGTAATTTGTTCAGTAAATTATTTACAGTAGCCTACAGTAAATGAACATTATTCCTTAATCATTTTTTAGACAGGATTTCCCCCTCCTATCGATTTATTGCCGTGGCATAAACACCTCAAATCTGTACTATACACTCTAAAAAATAAAGGTTCCAAAATGGAGTTTTTACAGTGATGCCATTAAAGAACCATTTTTGGTTCTTTGTAGAGCCTTTCAGGGAACAGTTCTTAAATGGAACCCATTTAGTTTTTCTTAGAGTGAAGAACATTCTAAAACAATCTAAATAAACTTTTTTTCCCCACAGTAAAGAACCTTTTATGGAAAGGTTCCATGGATTTTAAAGGTTCTTCATGTAAGAGTGTATAAGCCTACACAAATCAACAGAAAGTGAAAGAAACAAACTACTAAGCAGAAATACTTAATTACGTCACAAAATTGTACGCTTATTTTTTTCATTAAATATAACACCAATATTTATGTTTTGAAAACTGAAAATAAGTATTATGTAACAGCAGTAATGTAATGTAACAGCAGAATTTAAAAGATACAGGAGGTACTTTTTTTGAAACATTAAAAAAAAAAAAAATACTCTAGTGCTGAAATATTCTAGCTCTTTGACTTTGAATACGAACTTCCGACGCGATGTCATTCATTGTCACATGTCACAAATTCAAAGTTTCTTAACAGTCTACTCTGCCTATAGGTAGAGCCGGCCCTAGTTCTTGTTCAACAAGATTGAACACATTTTGAAATTAGAAACCCACGGATGCCTGAAGCAATAGGAGTACAGTATCTGAAAGGTGTTTTGAGAGACTTTCGATATTTTCAGTGGCAGTTTGAACTTGAAATTCTTAACACTGACGCATGTAATTTAATATTAAACTGTAAAGACTTTTCTAAATGAAGGATGCTCAGATACAAAATTTCTGCACCCATACCGATTATTCACATCTCTCCCAACTATACCGGAAACCCTCATTTAGTATATTACTATAATATTTAAATTTAAAATGAATAACTTCAACATAACCGATTATATTCAACTACTGCTATTAGATTTTTTCTGACCCCAAATGGCAATGATTATAGATACTACACATTACTTTTAGGGGAGTCCAAATAATTATTTGATACGTTTATATATTCCTGCTTAAATTTCAGCTTTTTCATTTGCTTTTTGTTTCTAATTGTTTTGTGTTTCATAATCGTTTATTGTTTTAATACAGCTGAAAGACTAAAATGCTTAAAGGGTTAGTTCACACAAAACTCATTAATGACTCACCCTCATGTCGTTTTACACCCATAAGAACACAACTTAAGATATTTTTGATGAAATCCGAGAACTCTATGACTGATCCATAGATAGCAATTTAACCACCACTTTCAAGGTACAAAAAGGTAGTAAAGACATCGTTAAAATAGTCGATGTGACTGCAGTGGTTCAACGTTAATTTCACGAAGTGACGAAAATAGTTTTGTGCGCAAAACAAAACAAAAATAACTTTATTCAACAATATAATTTCTTTTGTGTCATTATGTTTACATGCAGCACTCCTAGGTTCTACGCCAGAACGCCGACTCATTATTGGCCGGCTCCTGTGTCAGCATCACACGTAGCGTAGGAGAATGACACAAGAGAAGATAATGTTGAATAGAGTTGTTATATTTGTGCACAAAAAGTATTCTCATCGCTTCGTAAAATTAAGTTGAACCACTGCAGTCACGTCGACTATTTTAACGATGCCTTTAGTTCCTTTCTGGACCTTGAAAATGGTGGTTAAATTGCGGTCTATGGAGGAGCTCTCGAATTTTATTAAAAACATCTTAATTTGTGTTCCGAAAGCTCTTATGGGTGTGGAAAGACGTGAAAAAAAAAAAAAAACATTAATTTTTGAGTGAACTAACCCTTTAATGTCAGTTTCTGTTGAGACAGAAAGACATTGCCACAAAAGCGCAATGAGTGTTCAATGAACAGGGTTGGGGAGTAACGAAATACAAGTAACTTCGTTACGTATTTAAAATATAAAATTTGAGTAACTGTATTTCATTACAGTTACATTTTAAATGGGAGGTAATCACATTACAGTTACATCTGAAAAGTATTTTAGATTACCAAAGTGATTACTTTGAATTTTAATGTCATTTAAACAGCAATTGGTGATTCTCCGACTCTGACAGTCTGAAAAAGCGGAGTTAAGTTTCATGTTTTCGACTGTTTTCATGTTTTGTGATAGTTGATTGTGAGTCATTTTATAATTGTAAAAAAGGTCACTGCATCTTTTTCTCACAATTTGTATTTCCCCTCACAATTGTGAGTTTGCATTTCACAATTCTGACTTCTTTTTCTCAGAATTGGGAGATATGAACTTGCAATACTGCCTTTTTTTCTTCCGATTGTGAATTTAGTATGCGAGTTAAATGTCATAATTCTGACTTTTCTCAATATTGCGAGTTATATCTCATAATTCTGACTTTAGAACTCGCAATTGCAACTTTATATCACGCAATTCTGAGGGAAAAAGTCAGAATTGTCAGATAAAAACTTGCAATTGTGTTTGTTCCACACTTATTAGTATTCTAAAGTATTTAGATCAAGTTACTAAACTTGAGTAATGTAACGAAATACGTTACAAATTACTTTTTAAAGCATGCATTTTGTAATCTGTAGTGAAATGCATTTTAAAAGTAACCTAACCAGCGCTGTCAATGAACTATCTTGCACAATAACAATTCTTGGGCAACAACGGTGGAAATAATAAATAGCTCAATTGAAACTGACTTTTAAAAATAAACGTACATGTATGTGTTTATCAATATTATGGTCATGTGATCATTAAGCGTCATCATCACTCAAACTCATACCTTATGATAGGCCCCATCTGAAGCAGATGCATGAAGAGCACAAGGGGTCGGTCTCTCCCCAGGTCCCGGTGAACGAACGTCAGCGTGAGCTGAGTCAGCACCGACGGAACCAGCATGAATGTAATAGTCAATCCCATCCACACCACGTTTTCGGAGGCATGGTAACTGCTGATGAGCACGGAGGCACATATAAACTCCGCGCAGTACAGGAGCGTCGACCACAACACGCTGAAGGGGGGATAGACTTTGCTGTGGTTGATCACCATCATGACGCCGTTCTCGCTCGGGCGAGCGACGGACGGCTGCGCCACCACCTCCGTGATGTCATGCTCGCTCGGCTTGTTGTTTTCCATCTTCATCCACGTCTCGAGCGCTTCATATGCCCTCGTGCCATTGTTCATGAAACTTCATCATCGCTGTTTCGGATCTCAAACGAGCGTCCTCCATGTATGTGAACTCGGCTCATATGTGCATTGCCACATATACAGTGCTGGAAAGGAAAGTAATATTAGTATACAGTATGTAGTGAACTTTCGTGTTTTTAAAGCATGCTACGTACCGCTCTAGACATTACGATGCCACCAACATCGATTCATTGAACTGTCAGATTAATTCCATTTCCCAGAGAGACTTTCAACGGAATTGTCTCTGATCAGAAAGCCAGGTGTGTCCCGACATGCAGTAACTGAAAGCCCGCACTGTCTCTGGCGGGTGGATTCCCGCAGGTCCTAGTGCACACCGGATGCGGTTAACCAAATTATGTGTGCTGTGCTTTGCATGCATCTATTCTAATGTGTTATATTCCGCACGCTTTCTTTTTCACATCACATTAAAAAGAGAGCAGCAAATTAAGAAAATTGAATTGAGTTTATATCCCGATGGTAGTATATTTGAGCTAATTTCTCATTTCTTTTTTTTTGGCTGTCTATTTATTCACACGAAATGCTAGCAGGGGTCAGCAAAGGGGCTTTGATACTGCTCAACATGTATGGACAAACTTAACAACAAAGAAAGCAGCTGTACAAATCTAGTTACCTTGTACCAGTAAGTGCTTAAGTGTAATTCATTTGCTTCGAAATGTTCTCTGTACCAGACATTTGATTTGCATTTTTGCACCAGAGTAATAAATTTGCCTTCTTAAATCAGTTTTCAAGGACTTTATTGCATAAGTTAAGCATATGATCATTCTACCCATATACAACATACTTTGAGAAGTAATATTTAGTATTTTACATCTTGCAGGTCAATTTTCTTTTGAACAGCAGAGCAAAAATTAGCTTGATCGGATGGTTTTCAAAAATGTAAGTATCCATCCATTGATTTTTTTTAACCAATTGTACATCAATGTAAGTAACCTAGACACTCTTTCTTTAATATTTAAACTCTTAATCTTGGCAATACAGGATAAACAGTTGCTTGAACACAAGTTTAAAATGTACAAAGTTTAAATATACCCTGATTTCTGCTTAAAAAAACAATGGTTGTTTTTGTATGTCCAGTTGTTCATGAGAAAATTATTGTAGCTTGTGTTAGATTTTGTCTTTTGAGGTGGCTCGTCAATGTATTAGATTTCTTTAATAATTGAAGGTTGTGTAGCACAGTTCTTCAGCAGCGATGTCAGCGTGTCGGCCTTAAAATATCTTAACACAAAATTCTGTCTGTGGGACAGAACTTTAAACATGAAGACAAAAGGTCTAAAAACGATAGAAAACTTAGGACCTCACACAGGAAATTGTGGGCCATATATCTGTATGGGCCATTTGTTTCACACCTTTAATGACACCGATAGAGTTGATTGCATCTGAGGGACAGTCACAATGTAAATGCATCTGACTAAAGATGATGAAAATACACATAATCTTTCTCATCTGTCCAGTTATTACACATATTACATTTGTATACTCAAGAAGTTTAATTGACGAAGCCAATGGGTTTCTTTTTTTTTTTTATATATATATATTTTTATTTTAGAGATTTTCAGAAATAAACACAGAACAGACAAACAACACTGTCTCGGACCACACAAGGAAAAATGAATAAGTAAAAAAAAATAAAAGAAGTAAAATAATAATAATATTAAAATAATAATAATAAATGTTTAGTTCAGTAACCAGAAATACTATAGTAATAACCTGCTAAACAATCAGTCAGGGTGCCCAGTATTAGCCTCAGAGGAGCCACTAGGGGCTGCTTGGAGCAGTTAACTTGTCCAAATGGCCCAGGAATAGACCCCAAACAGCGGAAAATGTTTCGATGGAATTAGTTCTCAAGAATCTGAGTCTTTCCATTTGTATAAGAGAGATCATAGCCAATGGGTTTCTGAATGCCCCTTTTACAAGATATAACATAAGTGTCTGGTGTCCCCAGAATGTGTCTGTAAGGTTTCAGCTCAAAATACCCCACAGATCGTTTATTATAGCTTGTCAAATGTGCTTCCATTTGAGATGTATGAGCACCAAACATGCCATTTTTATGTGTCCCTTTAAATGCAAATGAGCTGCTGCTCCCAGCCACTTTCCAGAAGATGGAGGAGCTTTAACAGCTCGTGCTTGCTCAACAACAACAAAGCTAGAGAATCTCACACTCAGTCAAAATGATGACGGTGTTCAGCCTTACACTGTTGACCATCGTTTGTGAAGCAATAAAATGATGGCATGTTAACAACACTTCACTATAACAACTCTTCCTCTTCTCTAAAGCAGCTCAACATGGCCTCACTCCCTTTGTTGTGTGTTATCAGGGGCAGGGTTTATGTAATTTTAGGGAAGAAGCTCGTTGTACTCCCTACCAGCCATTTGTTGTTTTCCTCAATATTCGATGCACAATATGGAATAAATGAAGAAATTCGAATTATTATCTTATGAACACACACCCAGAGCAGTGGGCAGCTATTGCTACAGCACCCTGGGAGCAATTAGGGGTTAGGTGTCTTGGTCAAGGCCACTTTAGTTGTGGTATCAAAGGTGGCGAGAGAGCTGTTTATTCACAATCCCCACCGGCGTGGGAACCAAATCGGCAACCTTCATGTTACAAGTCCAACTCCCTCACCATTAGACTACCCCAATTACACACCACATGCATTACACATGTGGTGTGCTCATTCTCGCATTTGCGGCATTCTCGTACAATCCTGGTATTTAGACATTACAAATCAAAAGGGGTCCTCACAGGACCATAAACCATCCTTGTAAATCCTCACAATGCAAACAGGAGCCTTTGACCAAGTCAGCCACACAACATTTGACAACACCTTCATCTTAGAATGTTTATTGCTTTCTTTTTCAAATCTAAATGCTAGTATAGAGGTTTCTACTTAATGTGTCAGTTGGATGTCTTTCCTACACGAGTAGAGACACATAGTAGTGCTGTTGTTGTTGCTCTGCCGTCCCACCCCCTCAGATTCATTGTCCCAGGCTGAACTATCCGTGATCAGTAAACAAATCCAAATGGCCTGCGCTCAGATCCAGACTCGTCATGCAGAGTGAATCATAAGATAATACCAGAGATTAGTGAAATACATGAGCTTGTGGAACTGTACCTTAGATAATATGGTATGTGCAGTTGTCCAGCTTGTGTCATGGCCGCTGAGCTGTTTCCATTTGTGTCATGGCCAGCTGACGTGGACTGCCTGCGCTCATGGATCTGCTGCATGAGTTTAGTCTGCAGATGAAGTAAGCGCTTGCCAGTAATTACTTAATCAGATCAGACTACATAGGAGAAAAGAGGATGTTGCTTTTGTTTTGTTTTTGGCACTGGCTTCACATCCGTTTTAAATGTAAGGAACCAGATCTACAGTAATTTGATCTTTCAGAGAATCATTCATTGTGGATGCATGTCTAAAGTATTTTGTAGTCAAGTCACCTTGATTTAAATAGCACTTTATACAATTCAGAAAATTGTATAATAAACAGAAAAATAATGGTGAACGATACAAACCGAGTTCAATTCTGCTTTAAAGCAGCTCTAAGAAGACTCAAGTGTAATTGCTCAGCTGATATCAGTTCAGTGTTGATTTGGTTCAGTTCAATAACTGTGAAAAGTTAATCGATTATGAAATGAGTTCAATTCAAATCTAAAGGGGAAAATGGTGACATCATCACTCAGCTCAGGTCAGTTCTCATCTGATACTCTGAAGTCAGTGCAGTCAAGTCAATTATATTGCTGAATAATAGATGCGGAATGACTAAACAGAAAAACAATGTTTTAACATTTAAGTTTAAAGACCTCTGGTGGTCAAAAGTATATCATACTTGTCTTCAGGGAAAGCAGTTTGACTGCAGTTTATCAGGCCCTTGCAGTGACTCTATCAGATGTAATCACTATAATAACTTATTAACTGTAATACTAAAATTCTTAGAAAATAAAAAGCAGCTGATAAAACAGTGAGCAGAGCAGATCATCTTTTAGAACGCGTTTAGATTCAAATTAAGTTTATTTAGATAAAGGTTGAGATTTAATCCAGTTCGTTTATTGTGCTTCAAAGAACCTTTGAAATCTTGAAATCCTGTGACAGGGACAGACACAGGGTTTTTTATGAGCATAATTACATTCTACATGATTTGAATGAAGGGCAGGAAAGACAGTTGGTGTGGTTGGTGAAACTTTGACCTGAAATTGACTGCTGTATGCAGAGATGCTGATAGAGTTCATGTAAAATGAATAATTAACTGTAAAATGGCTCCAAAGTGTATTTGTCCCATTTAAAAATATATGTCAAAGATAAGAAAGAATTCACACAAAGTATTCAGATGTTAATAGTTTATGTGATGATGACTTACATTTGTGGTTACTCTTCTATGAACTTATTTCATTGGCTGCAAATGCAACTTATTTTATCTAATGCAAAGAAAGTCTTTTCGTCCTCATTGTGACTGTATATCAGAGTGAAACAGCTTTTCGAAAAAAAAAAAAACCCAAACAAACAAAAAAATTAGGACAGTACTTAATTTTGTCCATCGAGAATTGATTGGGTTGTATAGTCGGCAAAAAGGGTGCTGCCGGGATAACACATGTAGGCCAAAACCAAACAAGCATCCTGTTCCATCGCCCTGAAGTCAATGGATTTTTTAAAGGGGTTTTTGGTTAAATGCCTGAAATAAGGTCTGGTTAACAAGTTCAAAATATTTTTGCATTTTATTGTATGACATAAAGTACAGAATTAATATCCCGTTTGATTTTTTTTTTTTAAATAGCTATTACTTGTCTTGAAAAATGTAATTGCTAACAAGTAGCTAATTGGACGAAATGTTGTTGGATCATTAAACATCATCAGTCATCATCAACAGGTAAAATCATCTACTCACTAGTCTGCTTTTACATCCTCATTGCGTTTATAATTGCACTCTTGCAAAATATCTAACTCAAACTTTCAGGGAAAATGTTTGTCTTTTTTAAATAAAGAAGAGTTGTCGAAAATTAATGGTGGTGACGTTGATTTCATCCAACCGTGGCGTAATTAATTTTTTATTTCTGGCCTTTGTGTTTAGGCTTTAAAATTCATAAAAGCTGTGTTCATTCGTGAAGATTATCATGATGAAAAAAAAAACATGTAAGAATCATAAACTTTCTTGGTCACAGCAAGACCCAAAAACCAATGGAAAAATCCCATTGGGTTTTTTCAGGGGAACCAGGGAGATGATAACTTCCGGGTTGGCCTACAAAAAAATGTCATCGCTGTAGGGGAAGTTGATGTTTTTGATTAAAGATTATGAGGGCACATGAATAAATACAACAGTATGACATCATGCTATGATGGTACCTACAATAATGTACATTAGACTGTGTTGTAATTAACTAAAATCAAAGTATATTTTGGGATGTTTATGTACAGTGGCCTTGCAGACGTCTATATTTGGCCAAATTAAAGAGACCTAAAGAAGCCATTCAGAATGGCAGCTTGCCAGTGTTTTCAACTGGTGAACCATATGATTGGTTGTAAGGATGTGATGGTTCCTTCTAAGCTCCTCCCACATGAGGTGACAGGATTAGAAGAATAAGTAGAGCCTGATTAGTTTTTAGCAGCCTTGTGCAAAATGTCTCTGGAGACACAAACAAAAACGCATGGATTCTGACATACTACTGTGAGTAATGGGCTGTGTATTATTATTTTTTTGTTTAATAACTACATATATAAACCCTATGATATGATGTTCTGCATTGTGCGTCTGCAGATGTCTGTATACTCATCAATGCTGTTAATGATCACATGTGATCGTGCCGATGAAGTAGACTGAATATGATATGTTTTTTTGTCTACAAATTTAGAAACACTCTGAAATAATTTCTTTTTGGGTTCTAGACTAAGTTTACACACTGTATTTACTATCCACACTAACATGTTGAAGTCCTGTCTCTGTCTCTGCAGTTTAGAAGTGACAGTTGTAGCATCCTGAATTGTATAAAAGGTGTCAGTCAAAATTTTATTCGGAAGCGTTGTTTAAACTTACTTCACGGTTCCAGACATGTAGAGTAACTGATAGGTGGGCTTTTGCAGTGCATGCTGTTTTGTTAAAGGGGTCATGTGTTCAGAATGAGAACAGCGTAATTGACTCAGACTATTCTTTAAAGGCTTACAGGGCTGAACAGATGTCCAGTGATGGACCAAGCACTAAGATAACAAACCTCCCTACATCTCAGTCACCTGTAAATGTAATTAGACTGTGAATTGTAAATGTGAATTTAACCAGCTTTATCTTTGCATTCAAAAGCTTATTCTGCTAGTTGGTTAAAAAAAAACAATGCCTTGCCAGCTCTTTTGCAGTGTTGTTCTTAAAGGCGTTAAAAGGATAAAATGCTGAAGTATGAAAAGAAGGCTAGAAATATGTTTTTGATTTGTTTTATTGGGCTGTAACAGTATAATAAAGTATGTTATATTTAAGTATTTTCTAAATTTTAAAATGAAAAGCAATAATAAAAGTTATAAATTGCAATTTTTAAAAATAAATAAAATACTTTAAAAACCAAAGTGAGAACAGCTTTTTTCTCATAACTGAGCCTTTATTTGATCATATCCCATTTTTAGGCCACTTTAAACATTAAAGGTATTACAGTGTGAGTGACAGAAATTCGAAGTCACTAATGAATCCTTAATTCTTGGTTAATGCTTGTGCGAGACACAACAGCTGGGGTTTACGTATATTTACAGGCCATGGGTACGGTGATTGAGTGTCCCGTTATCTGCTCTCAGGTACGAGTTAAGGAGACGATGGTGCTCTCCCTGGTGCTCTCCTCCTCAGGTCAACATGTTCAACCTCATGAGCAATTGCTGCAGCTGGATCTCCAAACTCCAGCAACCCCTGAGGTAACAGTCACCCAAGAAAATCCTATACAATTCTATGTGTTTTGCTGTTTGTTAAGGGTCAGAATAGTTTCTATATAACCTTAAAGAGCTCTGTCAGGAGCTTCCGAACCTTTTTGGGGGATGTTTTTATGGTTTTGACTTGATTAATTAACTTTTATGAATTAAACAGCTCATAAATAAAGGGTCGCGGACCCTGTAGGTTTTATACAGAACTGAACTAACCTTGTTTTAAATTTTTCATAGGAAGATCACAGTGATAGTGGTTGGTTTGGACAAGGCTGGAAAAACATCTTGTGTCAGAGGGATGTTGAAAGGTAATTTAGGTCATTTTAATTAATGACAAAGTACTGTATGTTAGTGAGCAATACTAATTTGACTGCAATTTATTTGACTGCTTTTTTTATGTCATGTAATTTGTTCAGTGCCCCCTGGAGATGTAGGTCCCACCCATGGATGTGTCCGCACCGAATTAAAGCTGGAGAACTACTTGGTTAACATGCTGGATATGGGTGGGGCTCCAGAGGTTCGGGGGTCCTGGAGAGAGCATTACGGTGAAGCTCACGGCATCATCTTTGTGGTGGATTCCAGTGACAGACAACGAATGAAAGAGGTCAAAGAAGCTCTAGTAGACGTGCTGAAGCATCCAAGAGTAGCAGGAAAACCACTTCTTGTGTAAGACACCCTCTTTTTGAGCATAGATCTGAACTTTATGATTGCATGGTTGTAATTCATGAATGCTTTGGAATACAGACCAAAGGTTGGACTCTTAGTGGATTATTGTAGATAGTCCACATTAGATATTCTACTAACTCTAAGTAACTACCAGTCAGAGTATTTTTTGACTGTCTTCTTAATACTTGCGAACACTTTATTTTGATGGTCCCACAACAGATATTCTACTGGCTTTAAGTAACTTTGCAACTACTTGTCAACTTATTCCTTATAACCTTAACCATAAGTCTACTAATTTTCTACTCAGAGTTAGTTGACATGTAGTTGCTTATAGTTAGAAGAATGTCTAAAATGGACTATTGAAATAAAGTGTCATTTTACAAAATATTTGAACTCTAAAATTGCTAAAAAATCATGATGTTTTCCAAAGTTAATATCAGAACAATTGATCCAGCTAAAGTGTTTTTAAGTATATAAGGAAAAAAGGCAATAAAAAAGCTTGCAAAGTGTTCTGCTACCGGGACACTGACAGTTAACAGGCTATGTCATCTTTCTGATGGAAATATATGATTTATTATTTTAATAAAATTAATATTTTTTGCATTATGTTCTGTTTTTTTCCTGGAAAAAGAGCACCACTACAAACAATTCAGTTTTAAAATCAATACAAAATTCTGTTTGCTGTCTAATTGGTGATTAATTTCTCTACATCTTTTAACAGGCTGGCCAATAAACAGGACAAAATGAATGCTCTGCTGGGAAATGAACTCATTGAAATTCTCTCCCTAGAGAAGCTAGTCAACCAGAGCCGGTCCCTTTGCCATATTGTGAGTACTGTGGACCAATATAAATAAAAATCTGAGCTATGCAAAACATAAGATAAACCTTTAGGAAGTAATTATGCAGTAAGGAAACTGATAATATGCATTGATGTCTTGTAAATGTTAAAGTATATGGCAAAAGCTTGTCTGGTTATCAGTAGTTTTATTACTATCTATTTTGTTGATCTCAATTACAGGAGCCATGTTCTGCCTCAATGGACCTCCGTCGCTGGTCAGACAGGAAGACCCTGCGAGGTCTCAGATGGCTACTGCGAGCTGTGTGCCTGGACTACCCAGACCTCTGTGCCCGTGTGATGAGAGATGGGAGGCGACCATTAGGGCCTGAAGAAAAGGAAAAGAGAGGAAAAATAGAGAAGAGCCGGAACAAATCTAAAGAGGAGAGGTGAAGGCTGCTTTATTATATAAGATAATATACACGCATCACCTTTCAAAAGTTTGGGGTCATTGAAAGAAGTCTCTTATGCTCACCAAGGTTGTAAAAACAGTAAAAAAAAACAAAAAAACAGTAGTATTGTGAAATATTATTGCAGTTTAAAATAACTGTTTTCTACTTTAATATATTTTCAAATGTAATTTTCAGCATCATTACTCCAGTCTTCAGTGTCACCTGATCATTCAGCAATTATCAATATTGAAAACAGTTGTGCTGCTTAATATTTTTGTGAAACTTTTGTTACAATATATATGTTTAACTGTCACTTTTGGTCAATTTAATAGATCCTTTCTGAAATATTAATTAATTAAAAAAATCTCACTGACCCAAAACGTTTTAATGGTAGTGTAAATATGCTAATTATATATGATTAGATAAGATAGACATGTAATAAGATGTATATAACTAGTCTTGTCTTGCAGAACACGGACAAGCAAAACGGATATCCGTCAAGAACATCACAGTGAAACTGTAAGGAAAAATGGGACTCTGCAACCAATCAAAAACATTCTAAATAAGGTTAAAAATCTTTATCATGGACGTTTTAACAAATCTACACTGTTATGTAACTCACTTCACTTATTGATTTAACCTTTGACGTTTTAGGAGAACACTTTAAAAAAGAAATTAAGCAAAAAGAAGAAAGCAAAGGTTAAAATTAAGAAGGAGAGTCCAAGCAGAGGAGTAAATGAAGAAGAAGTGGAGGAGACAGAAGGAAATGAAGCAGAACAGGAACACAGCAGCCAGAAAGATAAAGCCAGCAGTGCATTGCTGCCACCGAAACGTGGAAAGCTGAAACGCAAAGTCAAAGTAAAAGAAGAGAACTTGGATATACCAGAATCCCCCAACAGTGAGGTCTCCAAACCCTCCAGAGGTACTTGGTGTCAACAATTGAATACAGAAGCTTATACACTCTTAAAAATAAAGGTTGTTTATTGGCCTTGATGGTTCCACGAAGAACCTTTACCACCCATGGAACCTTTCTAGTTGACAAAAGTTTCTTTATAGTGGAAATGGGTTCTTTAGATCATTAAAATGTTCTTCACAAAACTGGTTCTTTAATGAACTGTTCTTAAAGGTTCTTTGGGGAACCAAAATGGTTCCCCCCCATCCGGAACCATTAATTTTAAGAGTGTATGTCCTTAAAACTGAAATATAGCATCATATTCCATCTCATGCTTTTTACCTACTTATTCACAGGAAAAAAGGAAAGAAAAAGAAAAAAGAAGACTGTTAAAGTAAAACGAAAGAACAAGATAAACACAGAGGAAGTTCCCACTTCTTATGCACAGCCTGTTGATCTTTCAACTACTTTCGGTGAGCATCAGTGACCTCTAAACCGCTATTAATTTTGATCATGGCTGTTCTTGGGACAAATTTTGGCTTTTTTGGGAGGAATTTTAAAACAGACACATATGAACTTTATACTTATTGTCAATAATTGATCTGCACTGATTTTAAAACACAGACAGCCCAGATTTGTAGAAAAGACTAATTTAAAGCGTTAAATTTGCCTGTTTCCTAATAGACCTTTACCGGAAAGCAATTTTGGCTCTCAAAGCCCGACAGGAACAGGACATTGTTTCGGGATAGTGAAGAAAAAGGATCATGGACGTTATCACACAGAATGAAGAAATAGATGGCGTATGAACACGCTGAACCGCGTATTGATGTCGTTTACCCACTGGATGATGAGCTGAGCCCATCTACAAACTAATTACTGTTTTGTATTGGCTAGAATGTCATCATTATAACTTTTGTAAAGACTTTTTGAGGTAACTTTCATAATTTGTATTGTAAATGTATTGAGAAATGACTGAGAAACAACTATACATTTAGGAAGTTTTGTTTTGAAGAAAGACTAGCTTCCATTGAAGATGATAGTGACCAAAAGACTTTTGTATTATTAACATACTCATATGTTTTTCATTGTGACCTAACCTAAGAAAGTATCTGATGGTTTACCATGGTGTACGTTGCAATGAATTATGTCTGACTTATTTATCTTTGAACCCGAGATGTGTTCTTTACGTTACGTTAAGTTGCCTACCCTTTTTTTTGTGAAATTTGATTTATTTGTACATGTACCTTTTTAAAAAATTAGCCAATTTGTGCTTTTTATAGATGTGTGATGGTTTTATAAGGAGAAAAATTGTATGATGGGATACTTATTTGTCAGAGTAATCGTTCCTGAAGTTTTTCACCAAATAAAAATGAAAAATAAAATCCTGAATAAAGCATTGTGTGTTACTGTAATATCTTATTCTAGCCGGTTTTGAGTAACCTTTACATTGTGTTATGGACATTTTAATGGGGAGACGTGTTTCTCTTTTCCAAAAATTCAAGTCAGTGTTATCACATTGGTCTAAAACCGGCTTTGCTCACACAGGGTATAACAACTTACTTTTTTCCCTACATTGTTATACTCGTGGCGTTCCCTCAAGTCGAGTTGTTCCAAATCTGCATGAACTGTTTGATGACTTTCAATGGGAGCATCAACTGTTTGGTTCAAAATTTCTTCTTTTGTGTTCAGCAAAAGAAAGAAAATCATACAGGTTTGGAACTACTTACACATGAGTAGACGATGACAGAATTTTCATTTTTTGGTGAAGTTACTATCCCTTAAGAGCTTTTCTTCACCAGTTAGCACGATATTAAACAAGTAGGCTAGGCTAGCTGTTTGCTTGTTATCAAGGCTAACTGAAAAAAACAAAACAACTGGAAATATTTTATCTTAGGTAAAGTAATGCCATTTTAAAATACAATTAACCTTTTTTTCTATTATTTCTAATCAGACACCATTCATAAAAAAGTTGTCTAAATTAACTGAGTGTTGTTTTTGTTTTGTTTTTTTTGGAGGATTTTTGGAACTACAAACTATGGAAGCCCGTTCCCGCCACTGTTGAGAAAAAAAATATTCCGTAAATCATAATAAGGAGAAACTATCTCATAATTATGACTTAGTATCTCATTATATTAAGAAACTTTCTCATAATAATGAGTTACAAACTAATTCTATTCTGAAAAAATAAATCTCGTCATTATTATGAACTCTATAAAACTCTTAATGAGTTAACATCTCATAATGACTTATAGCTCAAAATAGCGATAAACTTTTTAATAATAATGACGAGATTTATTTTTTCAGATATAAATCTCGTAACAACGAGAAACGTTCTCATAATAATGACTTAATATCTCATAATTATGACTTAGTATCTCAAAAAATACTTTTTTAAATACGACTATTACTAGTTATGAGAAAGTTTCTCATTATTATGATTTATGGAATATTTTCTTTCTCAACAGTGGCGGGAACGGGCTTCCATAACAAACAGTTCGCTGATGCTGAGGATTACAGCTTGCGCTGCGGTTGGATACTGTTGGCTTTATGCCAGGGACATTGATCAACAACAGCGCCATCTAATGGTACTTCTTAATACTGTAGCGGAATGACATGCAGCCATATTTGACTATATTCAAGCCCTTCCCCCCCTTCAGCATCTTCAGCCGGACAGCGAAGGAAGCTGGAGCGGGACAACGGATGCCAATCGAAGGGAGACTTTACTGAAGATGGCCTCGCCAAGAACAGTAACCATTGTCGCCCTTTCCTTTGCTCTGGGTCTCTTTTTCGTGTTCATGGGAACAATTAAACTCACACCAAGATTAAGCAAAGATGCATATAGTGAAATGGTAAGTGATCGTCGGTTAGCAGCACCCATAAATAATGAGCAAATGAAGGTTCAGCTGGACGCGAACGGCTTTGTTTTAGGAGGAGGTGCGAATTTAATTGCCAGTTTATGCGTTTTCTGTCAAATGTCCGCTAGTGCTGTTGGTGCTGCTAGTGTAATATAATTCTCATTCTTCGAATTGTCTATCGAGTTGAATAGAAATCAAACTGCAATTAATTTGATCTATTATCTAAAATATACGAAAGACATAATTAGATTAACGATAATTATACGGATTGTGTAAAACAATTGAACATCATTGGAGCGATTGAACAATGAATTATGTTCACAGCCGCAACATTGTTTCATTGCCGCATAAATAGGTCAATTATGACATCACAATGCGCATCATCTGTATGATGAACGGAGCAAACGCTCTCATATGACGTGTGATGGTTGATTTGTGTTCTAAAACGATTCTTTTGAAGCTCAGAATGATAAGGCAATGGCGGCGCTTTCCAGCAAATTCTATCTTCCATCTGCAGGTGCAGCAGCTGCTGTGCTGATGTCATAGACATATTTAAATATATATATATATATTTTTGTTTTGTTTTACATTAATTACTTCATCATAACAGTTCAGTGTTGTACTGTTGGGTCAATATTGAGCATTAAAATAAAAAGAAATCATATCAAACGTTTGCATCCATTTAGGGGGACACCCCCCTCCCCCTCCCACACACATTTTTTTCACTATATTAAAGACATTGCGTTGACTTCCATTGATTTAATATCAGGTTGATATTTTATGTCGCCCAACCCAACCCCTACCCCTAAACCTACCCATCACAGAAACGTGCAAAACACCAGATTTAAATAAAAACATCTTTTTGCAGATACAAGCCAAAATAGTGATGTCAAGCGATTAATCAAGATTAATGTATCCAAAATAAAAGTTAGTGTTTACGTAATATATATGTGTACTGTGTATAATCATGTATATATAAATACATATATATATATATATATATATATATATATATATATATGAATGAAAAAAAATAAATGTATGTGTGTATTTAAATATACACAATACACACATATATTATTTAAACAGACTTTTATTTTGGACGCGATTAATCTCGATTAATCATATGTATTTATGTTAGATATGGTTATATATTCTTGACCATATTGCATTTTAACTGCCTCTAAATTCCATGTTTATGTTCCTTTTCCAGAAAAGAGCATACAAGAGTTATGCCAAGGCCCTTCCAGCGTTGAAAAAAATGGGCATTTCTTCTGTACTTCTACGCAAGATTATTGGTACTCTTGAGGTGGGATGTGGAATTGTTCTGACCCTTGTGCCAGGGAGACCAAAAGACGTGGCCAACTTTATTCTGCTACTGGTCATGCTAGCGGTGCTCTTCTTCCATCAGCTGGTTGGAGATCCTCTAAAACGCTATGCTCATGCCCTGGTTTTTGGTATTTTGCTGACGTGTCGGCTGCTCATCGCTCGTCAGGGTGAGGATCGGCCTGAGAGGGAGGAGAGACGAGAAGAGCAGATCAATGCCCAGGAAAAGAACAAAGTCAAAGTTTCTTAGCTCCACAATTTCACAAAGAGCGTCGGGCAGCAGATCTGTGTTTCTCTGATAGTAGAGAAGGAAAAAAAAGACAGTAGCCCCAAAAGGTGATTTATGTCCCACAGTTACATATCAGCAGCCTGTAAATCAGCTCCTATGTTACCTTTACCCCATGTCTCACCTGTAAAACGTCTTTTTTGAATCTTCACCCTGGACAATCACCATTGTGGCAACTGTTTTGGCTGTGGTTTTGCAGCAAAGGGTTAATCTGTTGTTCCCTGCTGAGTGTATTTATTAATATTCCCCTATTTTTGCCCTGCATTGAACAATATCCTAAATGCCACTTTTAAGATTATACTGTGATACAGTTAACTTGATATGTCAACATTTTTTTTGTGATGTTTTATTTACTTTTTTGAATTACTGTACATAAGAGCTGTACAAAACCAGTTCTGTTTACATTAAGATTTTTTTAAATTAAGAAATTCTGTACATCATTTGTTAGAAAGTTACACTTTGCCCAATTAAGTCAGACGGTAGACCATTTCTGTAGCCTCAAAATCTTCAAAAATGCAAATATAAAACAAGTTAGTTTAACATGCAAGTTCTGCATGTTATGTCTTACTGTAGCTGGTATTTTTTATTTTACATATAAGGATTTTTCAGAAGTTTTGTCTCTGTTTCTTTGTTCAATTTTGATTTTCTAGTTTGACTCTTACAATATACAGTCCAATAAAAGTCTTATCCTTGGAATCTTCTGTTTCTTCTGAATCTTCTGAAATGCAACATTTTTACTGTTTTCGGTACGAAAAAGGATAAAATTGCTTTTGCAGACCACCCCACATCGTTTGTATTTTCTTTGAATCAGTGTGTTCCTCTATACTGAACTGTACAGGACTGCACATTTGAGGTGTTTTACTGATTTTACATATTCAATTCATGTTGTGCATCACTGCTGAGAAAATGATGAGTTGAATCCGGTGTGTTAAATAAGCGACACATTCAAAATGTACAGTGCTGGAGGGAGAGGAATTGAGAAACTAGTCTCATATGTTTGGATGTATTCCCTTACAAAAGATTACTGCAGTTTTTTAGAAGTAATACTACAGTTTTTGTTACATATAGAAAAATGCAGTTTTTTGGACACGAAAAAACTGCAGTATTGCAGTATAACCTAAAATGTCTGTAGTTTTACTGGAGTACAGCTATACTGCAATACATCTAAAGTACTAGTAAAATAAAACTGCAATACAACTGCAGTTATACTGTTTTTATACTTCATGCAACTTTGAGTTGTACTTCATTTTACGGCAGCTGTACTTATACTAGTTTTACTGCTGTTGAACTTCAATGTACTGCAGTTGTACTGTGACTATACTTCATTATACTGCAAATCTATGGTTGTGCGTAATTAAACTGCAGTTAAACTACTTGGTACTGCAGTTTTACTGCAGTTCTACTTCAATATACTGCAGTTCTTTTTTGTAAGGGTTGTAGAGTGAAAATACCTAACAGAGAGCATGGATTTGACCTGTGTCTAATTTTTTTCCAGAATGCCCAGATAATCCAAGAACGGAGTTGTGCTTTATGGGTCATGTGACACTCTTGACTGGGAGGGAATGTTTGTACGTGCAGATGCTGACAATAAAACCTCTATGCAGTTTACAAATGAGATTGAATGACAATATTATGTGTTGCTCACTTTTCACTAAATAATTTTGAATACAAATATTATATTGTACTATGCAGTGCAGTGGAAACTAGCTTAATAAACAAAAATAAATACAAAAGTAATATTTAATCCACCTGAAACTGTATTGCCGTTCATAGAATGAAATATATTTATTATTGTACCCTTTTTAGAGTTTTTGATAGCAACATATCTCTTCAACAAATATAGTTAACTCATCTTGTTCATTTTGTCTGACCAATTTTCTGCTGTTTTAGTGTAGGCTATTTTAAATCACATTTTAACCACCTTGCCGCAACACACTCCAGTCCAGTAGGTGGCGGAGGTGCGCTTTCTACGTTGGTTTAGCAACCACCACAAAGCGCCACATGAAATAGAGTGGATCAGCAGCGCTCTTAGTAGAACTACTAGAGCTTGGTATTCAAGATGTTTTTGTCAATAAAAATAATATGGTGGTGCCTCAGTCTGGCAAAGTTTGTGTTCATTAAGATTGAATTTGGTTTAGCTTTTTAACTGGATAAGCTATCTATCTTTCTCTCTATATATTTATATATATTAAGAGATCCGAAAGCCTTTCTGAGGCAAAATAACTCGAGCCATGGTATTTTAAAATATTCGTATAAAAAAAGCCTATTATGTAAATTAATATAGAAATAAAAAACATATAATACAGGCATAAACAGCTATATAGACATGAGACGGGAGGTAACGTTTCTAAAATTAAGGTATGTAAAAAAAGAAAAGAAATCAACCTATTTCCAAATATGTATCATCTTTTTTGCGGGTGAATCTAGTTTTCATTTAAAACTGCAAAAATGGTTAAACATCATAAAATTAATTTATCAACGTGAAAATTAAAATTAAATGAACAGCGAGTTTACATTCTAGAGCACAATATAGCCGTTCCACTTCAGTTCATTGAGTGAGTGCTCGGGGTTGTACCGGAAGTGATCCAGTGCGCATGTCCAAACGGTCGCGGCGGATTTGGCGTTCGGTTTGAATGGGCTACCGCAAACAAACACGAGAGATATAACAAATAATAATATGTAGCGACAAAATGGCCGATTCATCTAACCTTACGGAGTTAGTCTCCGAACCGTCGTCCGGAGAGATAGACCCCTCCGTCTCCTCGGCGAGCAACAGAAGTTTGCGTTTGGCAGAAAAAGAAAAAAGAAAAGCTGAGGCGGATCCCTTCGGTCTCGCGGTGAAGTATCTGTCTCAGGGTGAGTGCTGCAGAAAACAATGGAAACGTATTACAAAAACAATTTAGAGGGTTACTGTTAAAAAGTAAGAACAAATTCATTTGTTTATTTTGTATTTTAGTAAATATGCAAATGACTCTGGACGAATTCAGACTGCTAGGTCTTTTGTTTCTCTGTTTTGACGATGCTGTATCACATCTAATTGCATGTATTTGTGTTTGTTACAGTGGAGGCTGGCACAGTGGTCAGAGGGAATGATGAGCTGGAGAGGAATATGGTGGTGGTGGAGACAGTGGCTCTCAGTAAGGGTCTTCCTCCGGAGGTCATCACAGTGCTTCTGGACTTGGCTTTAAGCCTCAATGCAGGTAATGTAATTGAAACATGCGTGGAGTTCTTCACCAACCTGGAGAACGAGCAATTCATCTTAAGAAATGTTTTAGCAATGAGATCACAGTCAGAGATGTATTGGTTCATCATACAGATCATTTTCTGTTCATCTTACAGGAACCGTGAACTGCACCCGAGTGCTGAAGGTTCTAATACCTGCCACAGTGGTGCCACAGGAGGCCATTGTGAAGGGGGTTTCGTGGCTATGTGTTGGGAAAATGCCAATGAATGCACAGGTAAGGGCTGATTGTTGGACCTGGTCATCGGTGAAATGGCTGTCATTTTGCGTTCGAGTCTGTATGAAATGAGAATTCATTAATTGCATTCGTTCATTTATAGATCTCATTGTGATTGTTTAACCATGTGCATGTTTAATTTGAAGACATTTTTTTTAAATCAAAATGTTATAATTTGATATTCTGGTGAAACGACAGACTTCTCTCTGGTGAAATGCAGGACTTCTCACAAACTCTCATTCATCTGCCTCCGTTTTTGACCGCAATGGCCGCATCTCAAAATCTAACCAACAACCGAGGCATAGATCCAGTTCCCCGGCCTACATTTTTTCTTTAATTTTTTTTTTACACTTTGATGTATGTCATAATATTGTAGAAAAGATCTGTCACTACTTTCATTATATTGTGACTCGAAACCTGTAGTTCACTCTCTTAGTAACATGTTTTCTTGTAAGGTTCTCTTTGTCCGCTGGGTACTCACTGTTTTTGACCTGATTGACTGCAAAGACAACTTGAGATCCATTTATGGCTTCATTTTCAGCTTTGTGACGGAAGAAAATCTGGTTAGTTGTGCTTTTCAAATGCTTATTTGAATTTGGAGTATGTACTTGTCAATTCCACTTGCATGTCTTTTATAATTTCATAAGAAATGCATTTTTCATATTAATTTAATCTGCAATTTTTTCCCTCCTTCCAGTGCCCTTTTATTTGCCACTTGTTGTACCTTTTAACTATGCGGGAACATGGTGAGTTGTTGATTAAGTGGCTTAAATTGTATATGACCGAGTGTGAATGCTACAATAGAACATGTTATTTGCTTGTAATATGATTATTTTTTTTCACAGTTCACCCAAACAGAGTCAGGAAACTTTTGGATATTCAAGCCAAAATGGTAAAAAGCCTGTCTATTAAAACTGTAGTGGTAGAGATTGTTTTTTTTTTCACTCATCTGACAAGTGCTTTGTGTTTCTCCCTTTCTCCTCTAAAAGGGTAGACAACCATTTCTCACACAACTTCTAGCACTCTACAAAGTGTTCCGCCCAGACTTGGTGACGCTCTCTCTTCCTTCAAGAGTGCGGGTTAGTGTGTTCATTCCTGTTTTCTCAAGCAGAGCTTTGTCTTCTGCCAGGTGTTTTAGACTCTTAAACTGCATTTTTTTTTTCAGACTGGATTCAAGAATCACAACTCCACCTGGAAAGTGGCTCTGAGTGCTGTGCAGAGAAAAAACAAGGGTTCAGTTTTAGTTGACCAGAGCTTGAGCCTAGATGTGAAAGAGAAGCCATCCTCCAGAAAGAGGGTATGGTGTCATCAGTGTAATAGAGAGCTTTACAAAGAGCTTCACAGAACAATGACCTGTCAACTGAAGGCTGGAACACATGTCACAAATTGAACAGATTTGAAAACACTAGGCATCATACACTTTTCTATTTTTTTCCTCCGCTTACAGGGAAAAGTTGGTCATCATACACTAACTACACCGACTGAGGATCATATACTACTACCATACTTTCAAATACTTCCAAACACATCAAACTTGTACAAAAAACATGCACCTTTTTGTTGGGAGATGCCTGACAAATGAAAACGATATGCGTTCTAAAATCGGCTCAAAATACAAAAAAACAAAGGTTTTCGAGTGTATTCCAGCCTTAACAAGTTTTTCTCTAAAATCATATGAATTGGGGTCAATAAGTAAATCAAAGTCTATAAAATAAATTTCTCACTATCTAATGTTCATAGAAACTACATCATCTAGCAGTACCTCCCTTGAGCTCAGCGTTTGACAGCAGCTCCATCAAGAAGGTTTTCCGTCTGCAGGAGCTCCGTTCCTTCAAAGAGCTACTGGAGAACATTCACAATATAGAGGTAATGCACATTGCTTTTTCTTTTTCACAACATACGTCATCTGTTGAAATGGGGTCGTATGCACAAAACATTTTATCTTACCACTGAGTGTTCTCCTAAATAGCAGTAAAAGGGTTAGTTCACCCCAAAATCACATTTCTGTCATTACTCACTCACCCTCATGTCGTTCCAAACCTGTAATGACTGCATTCATCTTCTAAACACAAGTTAAGATGTTTTTGATACATTTGGTTCTTTTTTTTTATCACCTATAGAAAGCAACATAATTGCCACATTCAAGGTCCAAAGAAGTAGTAAAGACATTGTTAAAATTGTCAACGTGACTACTGTGGTTCAACTTTAATGTAAACAAAACAAAAGTAATGACTTTATTCATCATCAGTTTCCTCTCTACCCATTCAGTCTCTTACACTGAGCATGTAGTGAACACAGTGCAGCACTTCTGTGTTTACGTCAGAGCGTCAACTCATCCTGAACTAACCATTTATAATGTTTCCTGAATATGGTCTCTTATGTTATTCGTGAACAAAAATCTGCACTACTGTGGTTTGGCCACGTGGTGGAGCTAAGCCTTCATGAGACTGTTTGGTGGGCATGTCATTAAATCTGCCACCTGATTATGGTGGTTTGATATTACTGCACAATCTTTCACGGCAGATGAACAATTAAACAATTCTGTAAAGTTAAATTTTACATAAACACTAGAAACTTACATCTCTGTAAGTACTAAAGGACAATTACACTCTCAATTGGCTAGTCATCAAATGTTTACAATTTTTAAAGGAATCTTGCAGACCACCTACCTGGCAGATCCACTGACCTGATAAGGCTTATTAAATCTCTTTTAAATGTCTTCTGACATTTATGCTTAATTCTGAACGAAATTAACATTTCCAGAGTGTTCCTGCACCACTTAAGTGATTTTGCAGTCTGCAAATGGAAAAAATCGAGAAATAAGGCAGTGGAGTGTAGAAGAAAAAAACAAAACAGTTGTGGCTATGGGGAAGGATCATTGATTCTTTCTCTCTGTGGCAGCTCCATCATTGGAATCATTTCTCAGATGAATGATACATTTGCTCGTTAATTACAGAAAGAATCAGCCATGTCCGTTGTCAATCTGTCACTTAGTTTTATTTATTTATTTATTTATCTATTAAATCCCATATTGAGAGGCAGCTGTTTGTAGAGTGACACAAATTACAGTTTTTGGAAATAGTGAGAATGTAGAATGGCAGCATGTTTTATCCGAACTGTTGTGCTAAACTGTTGGTTTCAGTGCAGGTCTCAAAGAAGCCAGAAATATGACTGAATTGGTTTATTTGCCTCCAGCTGTTTTGACAGCTCTTGTATATGATATACTGTCTCTATGTTGTGCGGATGCACGTTGCATAGCGTTTTGCTGCTTAATGCTGAAGTCATAACTTGTTTTCAGCTGCCTGCCCAGATGGGTTCGCTACTGGGATCAGCGCTGGCTCTGCACTACCTGGACTGTGTACAGGATGAATCTGCCTTCCTGCGCCTTAACTTTTGGCTTGGACACTCATTACAAGAGGGTAAATTTTCCATGCTGTAGTGCCAAAACTTTTTCTGGCATATATGTAAACTTCTCTTGTCTCTCCCAGCCTATATATTCCCCTAAACTTCTGTTTTATGAGTTGCGTTCAGAACCATAACATGGTTAATTTTCGTGTGTTTTGGGCAGAGTTTTTACTATGTCCTGTGGATGGGAGTTCTGACAACACTTCTGAAGCCTGTCGCTTTCTGAGCACCATCCTCTTCTCACAGCAGTTCCTGCAGGTATGACCGAGCAACAGCATACAAATATTACCCAATAGAAAATTAACCTTAGTAGCCTCAAGGTTGGATGTGTAATATGAGAAACATATGGCGGTTTATTCCACAAACCCCAGGACATCTATCAATCATTTCTCTGCCTTGCGTTATTCCTTTTCTGTGTTTTTGAATCATCTACTGATGGAGTTAAATCCTCCAGTCCCATGTTGACAAGGTTTGGTTCTGTACGTTGTTGTCCTCAGGAAGGATTCTCTAGCACGGAGAGTTTTCTTTATAAGTTCCTGAGAGTGTGGGACGGCTCTCTGCTCCGCCCGCAGATCCTGGATCTTCTCAGTGACATTCCATTGATGCCCAGCTTTTGTGAGTGTCCCATTTACAGTCATAGTACTTCAAGAATCTCTTTCAAAGATATAGTTCACCCAAATGAAAATTTTTCCATGATTTACTCACCTTCGAGCCATCCTAGGCGTTTGACTATCTTCTTTCAGACGAACACAATCGAAGATATATTTAAAAATATCCTGGGTCTACCAAGCTTTATAATGGTAGTGAACCGTGGGGCATGTTTTGAAGCCCAAAAAATTGCATCCATCCATCATAAAAATAATTCATATGGCACCAGGGTGTTAATAAAAGCAAAGCGAAGGGTTTTTGTAAGAAAGATACCCATATTCAAAACTTTTAAGTGTAATAACTAGCTTTCAGCATACGACCGTACGCTCGATTTGCGGCAGAACAGTAACCCCTGACTTGACGCATGACATGGTGATGAACACGAAACGCAGAGGATAGAGCAAAACAAAACACAAGCCACAAATTAGAAGTTTAAAACGAGAAATTTTAAAGAGAAATGTCGGAGGATTTCGATATAAGAGAAGAGTAGCTTGAGTTTGTTGCGCGTCCCTATTTGTTTAAACTGCAAGAGTCGTCTAAGCTTATGCTTCTCCTACATCCTGTGTCATACAACACGTCAGGGGTTACTCATTTGGTGCAAGTTGGCTTGCGCAGTATGCATATGGTCGTCTGGTGGAAGCTAGTTATTTGAATTTATAAGGATTTAAATATGGATATTTTTCTTACAAAGACCCTTCGCTTCAGAAGGCTTTTGGAGCTGTAAGAATTATATTTGCGATGGATTAATGCATTTTTTATTTGGGCTTTAAAATAGCCCTCCTGTTCACTACCATTATAAAGCTTGTTAGAGCTAGGATATTTAAATACATCTCAGATTGTGTTCGTCTGAAAGAAGATAGTCATATACACCCAGGAAGGCTTGAGGGTGAGTAAATCATGGGATAATTTTCATTTTTCTGTGAACTGTCCCTTTAATCCTGTACATAAAACTATAACTTGAACAATATTTCTTTTCTTTGTCTGTAGACATGCATAAACTTCTCTTTGAGCCACTGAAGCAACTTTATTTTACCTCCACTGTATTTTTCAAGGTTTGTATGTTGTTTTTTAAATGTACTCTTATTTGTGTCCAGCATTACATTACAGCATGAGCCAGATTATGTCGATGAATGCTCAAACAGTTTCAGACATTATGAATTACTCTTTCCACACTTAAGCCTTGGCATCTTTACCCTTCTTGTGATGTTGTTTGAGTGATGTTGTGATGAAGCTTGCAGCAGTCGAAAGCAGCTTTTGATTTATTTATTTTTGTCACCCTTATCTGAGTGTGCCTTTTACACATTGTCCTTCTCACAGTGTAGTGTCATCGAGTGTCTGAATAGCATGCTGGTGAAGTGGCTGACATGGCATTCCGTCAGCGCGTCGGATGGTGGTTTGGACATCAGTCTTAACAGCAACAGCACCATGTGAGTATCAAAAAAGCTTTTAAACACGTATAAAAAGAATTGACAGAATTTTGTTTAATAATAATTTCTGGTCTTATTTTGTTATAATAATCAGTTATTATAAACAGATTTTCAAATATAAGCAAACAAAAAAAAATTCTTTCTCCTACATTTGAACAACTTTTCTTTTTGCTGATCCAACAAAAGCCATATTGGTGCGGAAAATGCAAATACTACTAAGCAATAATATTATAGGAAAAAAATTCTCACTTCTCATGATTCAGTCATGCCCCCTTATTTCCAACGGCCTAATCTTGGAAATGTTGCCTTATAGAAGTTAAGTTGCACATGCTGTTGTCTTAAATATGACTTGCACTTTACCTAGTGAAGAAGTGGGACCACTCTTGAGCGATTGTACTCTTAAAAGCTTTGCCTGAGGTTTACCACTACAACTTTCTTTTATTTTTTTATATTCAAAAGAGATCAATGAACTGCTCCTGTGGTTTGGCTCCGTCTGAACCTCGTTTACCCGGAAAGTGTTCTGTGGAACGGTGTGTAATGAAGTGCGGTGGATTTTTTTCCCTCGCCTGTCGTGTATTGCTTTTCTCTCGCTGCTGATTTGGTTATTTTTTTATTACATTACTGAAGTGCACAGCTGAAGGAGAAATTATGATCAAGGACAACCTTGTTTTACTGCGCCAGTGTGCCATGCATCAATGCTATATGCACATTATTCCCTTTTTCACTTTGCGTCTCTGGTGTGCGAATTGTGTGGTTGTCAAGAATTGCACAAAGACACATCTGTTGTATACTCGTTGTGATTTAAAGCTGATTTATTGTTCTCTTCGAGAAATATAGTTCGTTCTGCAAGGAGAACCTGTTTTTCACTTATTTTGTGTATACTTTCAAAAAAAAAAAAAAAAAAAAAAAAAAAACAGTGAAAAGAATTATAATCCCCTTTCTAGGACTATGACCTTGTCTGGCTTCATGGACTCCGTTATGGAGCTGGTGCACTTTGTGGGACTGCTGGCATCTGAGGGACTCCGTCTGGAGAACTGCCACATCCTTCTGCTCAACCAGTCCCTTGCTTTCTATGAGACGGTACGCTCAGCTATGATTAAATTAATTAACATGATGTTCTTGGCAAAGAGACATCCACTGAAGTTCCTGCCTGAGTTTCTCTAAGATTTATGTGCTGTTTTTCGTTGAGTGGATTTCGTACCACAAACACTGATGTTGATGACTTTGTGCTAATGCAGACATTTCTCTCTCGTCATGTCTAGGTGTGTGACATGTTTGTAAAGTACAGCTTGCCACTGATCATCATGCCTCCGGCTGGGCTGTTCTACCCAGCTCTGTTTGCCACAGACTCAATCAGTGTGGATCGGCTCGGCTACATCATGTACAGGTACTATATTGTGAGCTATAATAAGCTTTATCGGTCACTCTGGTCTCTCCTGGAAATTTTCTGCTTGAAATGTTAGCCTGACCATGCTAGATTAAGGGCATCTTCTGGAATAGTTTGCTGTACTTTTGGGTGAGTGAGCCATGTGAGGGTAAGTTACTCTTCATTGCCTGTGCAGTTCCCATGGCAGTGGGACACCTGTGTGCTGCTGGCTAAACTGAGGGCAACAGCCTGAACCTTCAAATGCATTACATTGTCATGACATGATGCCTGTAAGCAATAGATGAAATTAAGTATGAAGATCCTTTCATCTGCTTCGGCACTCAAACCTTTCAGTGCTGCTATGAAGACTTAAAGGGATAGTTCATCCAAAAATCTAAATTTACTCACCATGATGCCATATGTATGACTCTGGTTACCAAGAAACAGAAATTGAGATGAGCTACTTGATGGGGGATTTACACTGCTTGGCTCCAAAAAGGACAACAACAAAAAAAACCCATAAAAGTTGGCCACAGGACTCTATTCCAAGTCATCCGAAGCCATACGGCAGCTGAAATTTCAGCATCATTACTTCAGTGACAGTCTTCAATGTCACATGATCCTTCAGAAATCATTCTAATATTCTAATAGGCTGATTTGGTGCTCATGAAACATTTCTTATCATAATTTTTGAAAACAGTTGTGAAATATTTTTTCTTTGGTTAATTGAAATTTCAAAAGAACAGCATTTTTTAACAATGTAATTCTTAATTATTAATTTTGATCAATTTAAGGGGTTAGTTCACCAAAAAATAAGTTTGTCATTAATTACTCACCCTCACCGGTGTGACCTTCATTCATCTTCGTAGCGCAAATGAAGATCTTTTTGATGGTTTTTTTATCCTCAATAGAAAGCAATGACATTACCACACTCAGGGTCCAGAAAAGTAGTAAAAACATTGTTTAAAATAATCAACGTGACTACAGTGGTGTTATGAAGTGACGAGAATATTTGATGAAATTTGTTTTCTTTTTGTGCGCAAAAAATATTCTCACCCTTTCATAACATTAATGTGGAACCACTGTAGTCATGTTTACTATTTTAACGCTATTTTTACGGCTTTTCTGGATCTTGAAGGTGGTAATTTCGTTGCTTTCTATGGCAGATGAAGAAACACATTGGATTTCATAAAAAAATATGTTAATTTGTGTTCTGAAGATGAGCGAAGGTCCTACAGGTTTGGAATGACATGAGGGTGAGTAATTAATGACAGAAATTTCATTTTTGGGTGAACTAACCCTTTGCATCTTTGTCTACAGTCTACTCTATTTTTATAGAACAAAATTAATTATAGCATAATATGATAATTTTATCACTAAAATTCTGTTGTTTTATCATTTTTTTCCAGATACCGGAAGAATCTGACCTTGGCTAAGAAACAAGAGCAGCAGAGAGAGGTAATGAGGGGATACTGTTTCATAAAATGAACATAGCAAAGTCATGAAAAGCCAACTGTGCGTATGCAGGAGGTTTTGTGTCAGAATAATTTACTCATAATGGGCAAATTAGAAAGACCTTCATGCTGTGCTTTTAAGAATTTACAATGATGCTCCTGGAGGCTATTGCTGTAATCCTCACCTTACCTGCTGGGAATGAAAGCAGAATGGAGTCTGAACAATTGAATCCCAGTGAGACAAAGAAGTCTCAAAATATGAGCATGGCACTGGCATTGCAGTGACTGAAATGGCCAAATAATCTAATCGCAGCATTGCAATTTTGTCATTTAGCATAAATGGGCGAAGGTTTTTATTCACTCACACGGTGTTTCTTTTCTCACTGTGCAATTCATGAGATCCGTTTTAGAGGCACCAGATGTTATTTTACCCTCGAACGCTTGTGTCAGATAGGTCTTCACTTTTTAATTTAGTTTTATGTTTAACATTTTCTTACATTACAGAAAACCCCCCACATTAGCAGAAATACATACATGGAGTTTAATCGAAACCTTCAAGCTATGGTGAACTCCATGTGGAACTCTTGTTGGAGCATCCCTGGTTCAGACCTTGAGATCGACAAGGAACTAATTGCTCTGAGCAAAGTAGCAGAACCCTGGTGCCGTTTCGACCTCATCCACCACCCGGCACTTTTCAGCTACGCCATCGAATTTCATCAGAGGGTGAGTGAGACATTCTCAACATAGTGACGTTTAAAAGCACAAGAGCTCGTAATAGAACAGTGATTCTTGACTGTCATCTCATTTGGAGTGATGGAATGGGACTCAGCTGCGCAGGCTTGATTAGATGATTATATTACATCAAGTGTAAAGCCTTGTGTGACTACTGGGAACAGCGTAGCCTCCACTTTTCACTAATAACTTTAGGATTAGACAAAGAGATAAATGTGGTATTAATGTATCTTTTATAGGGGATCCATTAATACAGAATCACATTTTATTATTCATGGAATCCGTGTGAGATTGGAGTTTTCATCATCTTTAATAATACAAGTACCTTTTTTGGTCCGACTGCAACATTCAGCAGTGTACTATTGAGATTTAAAGCAGAGGGAGAACGATGAATATTTATGTGCTCTCTTTATCAGTGTTGGCCGGAGAGGAAGGATGTGGATCTTGGTTCCATAAAGGTATTAATGTTATGTCATCTCCTTTTTATTAAAAACCTTTCTGATGTTTGTCTGTCATAGATGTTATTTCTGATCCACATGAGAGCATGATTTAACTCCGTCCTATCCTGTTGCAGGAGTCCACACAGTAACTGTTCTTTTTATGTTTGCAGACCGGGAAGTACTGGAACTGGTATACGGAGTTTCTCTTTAATCAAGGTTTTGATGGTCTCAAAAACTTTATTCAGACCAACACTGGCACGTCTTCTCATTGAGCTGTCAAGATGACAGGCAGCCCACGAGTCCGACGCGATGCTGGCAGGAAGTCCGGGTGTCAGGGGATTCATAAAACATGTATATATATTTTTAGTCTTCCTCAGTAAGAGGGCAGAAAGGAACCACTTGCATAACTGTAAATACTAAATGTACATTTCAAGCCATTTTGTTAGTTGCCATTATTTTCTAGTGTTGTGTATATTTTTAGCTTTTTTTTTTTTTGCATTTTTAGCTTTAATGCACACAAAACAAACTAAAAGGGCCTGTGATAAGCCTTAATATTTGAAGCACAGAGCATGATTACGACTGCTTTAACTGCCATCTAAAATACAGTTTCCATTGTTTATGTCAAAGATTGACAAATAGTCTTATTTCTCTAAAGCAGATGTGGCTATGTATCTCTGACCTATCTCATATTAAAATAAATCCTTTGCTCTCAGATGTTGCATGAGGTAAAGTCTTGTGTATTTCCCAGGATCCACTGGACTTGTTTGTGGACCCGTTAACTTGCAACGATTGAGTCAAATATCATAAAATCTCAAAGTATAGTTGAGAGTATTATTTTCAGAGTAGTTTAAGCCTTATTGTACTGATCATTCGAAGATGATTAATTGCATTTAATAGGTGTATAACCAATCATTTTTAATAGGTTGGTTTGTTCAAAAACATCAACCTGGACTTGATGTGGTTTGAATACAAAGGTTTATGATTCTCACGAAATCAAACCCTATAAAGACTGCTCCTTTAAAATTCAATAAAGACCACTGTTTTCCACTGTAAGCATTCCGTAGGTAACTTGGTCCAAGTGCATCCTAGGAAATCTCAGTATCGAGGCAGTGTGAGCAAAGCTCTACGGCTTTACGTTTTACAGCCCGTCTCATAAATGTGAGCGCCTGCAACTCTGCGTGACACATCTCCGTGTTTATCACGGGCTCTGGAGATGCCTCGCGACGATCTGTCCCCTCTCTCGATCATGCTATTTTCAGCGAGAGCTCGTCACGATGCCGTCCAGCAAACTTCATCTGGAGTGAATGAAGAATACGCGTACACCTCCGGGATTACAGCTGATGCGTTATCGTGAATTGAGGCAGGTGCAGAACTTAGAACGATGAATTCCACGAGCGCAAAACTACGCGGTCTGCCTTGTTCGGCTGATGTCCTTGTTCATGTGAGATTATTCGCTCATCGCCGACTGCCCGTTCATCACTTCTCCACACTCTCATCCCGCAGCTTTCCTCTTTTTATCTGAGCGTCCGTGTAAAATGGAAATCTGAAGTGCTTCACTTTCGCCGTTTCTCACCTTTCAAAAGAAAAGGTAAGACTATTTGCTGTACTTGACAAGTGTGTTAGACCCGCAAAGCGTTTTTAGTTTCAATTTACAGACGCGCGAGAAATTAACCGAGCCTAGTGATGTGCATTATTCATGCCAACTCCTCTATCGGTGCGAAGGCCGGATGGTAACTGTCAATCTGTCATCTTTCTTGCTCTTAAATGTCTTCCAGGTGACTTTATGAGCGGATGTAAGTAACGTTAAACGCGCTGTAACCTGTTAGTTATACGTTCTAATTCCGGTTCTCCTAGATTCTTGTTTCGTTAGTCGTTCTTTTAACACTTTTGAGCAAGATCTGCTCGGAGATGGAGAATGAATACAATTCCTATTGCATTCACTGTCCTCAGCAGTCAACTGCCATATGAGATCATTTCAGATTTCAACAGAATCTGGAAAAATACCAATTAAAACTCTTTTCGTAGACTTTTTATAGGAGGAAAAATGCAAAAAATGGCAGTAACTATTTAAAAATGATGTAACAGGCGACATAGTTATTTTTGCCCACCCCCAGATAACACAGTAGTCTTAAACCGAGTTAATTATTAGACTATGACTCAGTAATTTATGTAAATTTGATCAGTTCACTCACCGCTCCGACTGATTCATAAGTGTTTTTGATTCAATAAAGTGATGCTGGTCATCACGCTGTTTAGTTTTGATTCACTGAAAGAACCGACTCGTAAGGATCATTCTTTCGGACTACATTGGTTGGGAACGTTGTATTTTAGAGCTATATTTTTTTATTCAGTTGCCTAGAAAAATTGCTCATATGATTCTTTCAGGTACTGGTTCAGATTCATTTGTTTGGAAATCAGATAATACTGCCCCGTTGGAAAAAACCCCAAACAGTATATGCTGGTTAGGTGGCCTATGTTTTGAAGCATGACAGCTGGGCATGAGCTGGTTTAAGATAGTCCTAAGCAACTAGCTTCTGCTCAGGACCAGCTAAGAACCAGCTTATGATGGGTTTTTTTTCCAACTGGGTGGTCTGACGGTATGTTTTTGTTTTCTCTAAAACAACCAGTTCATAGGAATCATTCCTCCTCGAATCGGTTCTAAGAACACCGTTCACATTCACAAACATAGAAACGTTGTTGCTCCCTGGAACTGTACTTCTTTGCTACTTCTTTCATTCAAATTCAGACAAATTTCTCTCTTCTTTCCAGGCAGACGTAGCACAAAGTGTCTAACTTCACATTATGAAAATGAAATGTGTGTGGGTTTTGACATTTGTCTCCGAATCACGTTCATAAATTTCCTATGTTGTGTCACAGTAGAGCAATATGAGGTTGAAGCTTCTTTAAAAGCGCTATTGTGACTCGTGCTTTGATGTTCTTTGAAATGCCGACAGCCTTTGGAGCTGATTCATGCTGAACAGCCACGAAAAGAGGAAAAGTAATGCGTCTAGCCCAATCTTAATGTTAGGTACAGTAGATCCTCCTGAAATGATCAAGAGTCATCAGACTGAGCTATCAGCTCATCCACTTTTTTCAGGAGTCATTCAAAGTTTATGCCACTGTCACAACCCTCCTCCACTTTTCTAACCCCTGTTAGATCATTTCCAGATCATGCATGTTCATCCTCTTCCCTTGCTGTCACAATTCTTTTTTTAATGTTCTGCGTTGCAACATTCATGGCAAACCTGGAAATATCAAGGTTTTTGTGAATGTTCAGAGTCATAGAAAAGTCATTGAATAGTGCATTTCTCTGGTTCTGCTCTGTGTGGAGACTTGGACTTTTGTACACATAAGTATGATTTGTTTGAATCTCTGTAATTCCAAGGAGTGGTACCTGATTTGCAATTGAAAATCCTCCTCAGCAATCTCCACAAAAGATTCTGAAAATACTGGTGCGGTAATCATGAACTGTTCAAAATGGAAATTATTTTGTCTCGGACCGTGGCTACCATGAATGTTCAGTCATTCCGTGTAATCTGAAAATGCGTTTACAATAATTTAAAATGTATTCCTTTCTCACAACCCTCTCTTTTTCCTCAGATCATCCATGTCCATTCCCTCGCTTGCAGTCGTCATTGAGAATGTGACAAACAGCAAGTGTTGTCTGATGACACTGTTTTTTTTATGCATTTTGAAATGTGTTTTGACAAGAACATTTATTGGTTCAGTGTGTGCCACCACACCTCTGAATTGTTACTCATTTTCTTAGTGATTTGTTTTCCCTCCGCACATCATCAGCATGTACTTTTGGACTACATTATTTATTTGCTCAGACGGCGCCTTGTACACAAAGGAGGAGTGATCTAAAAATGTCAGGAGTTATGGCAACAAATTCGGTGAGTTATGCAAAGCCATTTCAAAGTTTGATTTGGCGGGTCTGCAGATACTGTGTATCATAATTCAATGCGTTTTAAATAAACTAGATTAGCATTTCCTGAAGGGATTGCCAGTGCTTCCAAGGCAGAAAAGAATATCGTTAAGAATCTACACATCTGTTCTAGTCTTGCGAGTTCTACGGGTACCGACCATATTATGTTGGTTATATAAATTGGTATTCTTGTTTTCTTCCCGTCTGGCTTTTGATGTTTGTGCCTGCAATCACGGCTTCTGTTTGCCTTAGTTGTAATAGGATATTTGAACCAGTAGTCGAGGGAAATGGCAAATACGGCTCCCGAGTCGTGGATTTGAAAAGCAGAGTCACATCCTCAGTCATCACAATCACTCTAGACTGTCAGCTGCATCACCGGTGGCCTCATCTTCAACTATGCTAGAATGCTAGAAACGTCTTGGTTATGGTACGTGTCTGCAGAGTTGCACCTTTGATGAGCACCTTTCTGTGCTTTCCCCTTGCCTTAAGATGCGTTCTCTATAGAGGAGAAACAGGCCAATCACCCCCCTGTTCCTTTCCATCATCCACATGCTGTGTCGAAAGAAAGGATGACCAGACAGAAAGAGGCACTAAGAATGAGGATAGAAAAGCAATTTGCTAACTCCATAAATCCAGCCACATAGGGTACCTGACCCCAGAGAAAGAAGCAGGAGGCCATTATTTAAACTCGGGTAACCAATGCTCTCCTATTAACATTGAAAGGGCTGGTGTCTGCTGGTTGTCTGCAGTGGCACATTTATGTGTTTTATTTACTGCCTTGTACCGCATGGCCTCATGCACAGGGCTCCCGAAAACTAGCTTAGACTGAAACTCGGAAGGCATCCTTAATATGGATTGATAAGGGGACACGAAGTACATCTCCACAAGTTGAAGAATGCTAAATGGCAGGGGTGATGTCTGTGAAAGCCCGTTCTCTATTATTTTAGGTGGTGATATTAAATGTGTATGTGTGTTTATAGGATGGGGAGAGAGAAAGGGGTTGGTGTGCAGTAGTAGGTAAAGGTAAAGTAGGTTAGTAGGTAAAGCTTTGTGCTGGTGACCATAAATATACTGAATTGATTATATTGTAGGTTGTCTACTCTTTAAATGGAATTATGGTAAAAATGGAACACTTATGTCATCCGCTTTCTCACCTGTACAAAAGACATTAGATATACTCTATGTGACACTGTCTTGTTTCAGGGGGTTGGGTCATGGCAGCTTCTTCTGCTTCTGCTGTTTGGTCTAAAACACTGTGTTCATTGTCATTCAGCTTGAAATGTTGAAGGTGCAATGGGTGATTCTCTACAGCAACAATTTATAGTTGAAAGTCTCTTCATATCCTGGTAGCAATCACTATGTTAAATGCTCTCAATATATTTTTTATAAATATATATCAAGTGTGGAAGGTGTAGGACCATAAAATGCTCATCCAATAATTATATTCTGTCCGAATTAAATAATACTATGGCCTACCTGCCTGTCAGCATATGTTTTTGCATACCCTGTTCACGCAGACAACATACGTCTATCAGCGTGTTTCATGCTATGCGGCGTTTATACAGACAGACCGGAAACAAACAGCAGCCAACTTTTACTGTTCCTGCCGAATCTAAACAACAAGCTTCTGTGCTCGCGCTATAACTACCGTAATTAAGAGATAGCGACCCGTGACGTTCTAACCGGAGCTCAGACTCTGAATTATGTTTATCCATCTCAATGGTATCAACACTGAAATGAATCTGCAGCAGTCAGGTACAAGCTCTCCTAGTTGATTATGTTCTTTATTATAGTAATGTTACGTGCTTTGAAACGTGAGGTAGTTTAACGGCATCTCTTGTGACGCTTTGCCGAGAGTAGCTGTGTCTGTTTGCGTTCATGTGTTTTGGAAGAGGTGTGGTTTTGGATGGTGATTTTCATGGAGGGTGGGATCATATGCTCTCAATGCTAGCAGGCTAACGTTAGCATTTCCCAGATCATCTACTGCACCTGACTACAAACATGTTTTTTTTTTTTTTTTTTGTAAGATTTTTCGTCTTGGTGTTCTCTCCATATTGACGGTTCTTTGCAGCTTCAGGCACTGCCTACAACACGCTGGATCACTGGGGACCAAAATATCTCAATCCCGTTAAACGTCTATTTTATGAATCCTTACACCAGGGAACAATACAAATCAAAACTATTATGACTAAAAGTTTAAGAATTTTTATTGAAAACCAGCAGTGCAGTACCCCTTTAAATAATATAAATGATAATAAAAATATTTTGCTAATTTCTATTGTTTTTAATTTATATTACTTTAAATTAAAGACAGTTTATTTTTTCCAAGGAAACCAAATGGAGTGACTTATGGCGCAATGTCCAAGCTGCTCATTTCCATAATATGAAAGTTAATGGTGACCACATCTCACAAACAGGTTTTTTCAAGGTGAGGTTTTCACAAACAGCACTTGTATGGTTTCTGAATATTTGAAATCTAGTGCAGATGTCATACTGATCTCTTTAATTTCTTTTCCTTTTAATTGTACCTTTTGAAGCTTGACAGCCCCTGCTCCCTATTCACTTTCATTATATGAAAGAGCAGGTCGGACAGTCATCTATTTTTTTGGTTTTTGATCCACAAAAGAAATGTTGTTGTACTAGTTTAAAAAGGCTTAATGGTGAGTTTGCAAAGCCTGCGCCTTAATGTACTACTTCCAGAAAAATAGGATGTTCTGATAGCCCTTGAGAACAAAGTCTTGTTTTTCCTTCAGTTGTAACAGAGAACTTTAGTGAACTCAGTCCTTTTAAGGACAAAGTTGTGTAAAGGGTGAGTAAGTGTTCGATCCGGTAACTGCATTTGAACTCTGGTCACTCTCTCTTTTATCTGCTCACTTGTTTATGGTGTGAGACACCACTGTTTCAGTATTACAGATGTGTGCTCTGAAAAGATATTGGGCATCCAGCAAAGTCTATCAGCCTGATGCTTCTGTGGCTGAGTGAGAAATGGCAGTATTTCTTCATCCCTGTCATCCACAGGTGCATTGATGAATGTACCTTTGCTCTCCTGTTTTGTCAGACACGCTGGCACGCTGTGGGAGATTAGAGGAGAATGCAGTGTAACCACCTTGAATAAATATTTATAGTTTCTTGTTTTATTTAACATTGACAAAGGACAGATGGAACATATTTGTAATAACTGTGACTATGCACACCGAAGATGTTGACACACTTGTTGTTGTTGGCTGTTGTGTTTTGACATCAATGTGTCATTTTACATCAACATATTTTATTTTACTTGTCAAGGCAACATTTATTTATTTTTTCTGCCAAGTAACTTTGCAACTACATATTGGCTAACTCTCAAATTTGTTGACGTGCTTGGAAAGTTACCTAGAGTCAGTAGAATGTCTGTTCGAGGACCATCAAAATAAAGTGTTAGCAGACGGTCTGCTACTTCTCTAATGACTTAGTTGACATATACTTGCAAATTAATGAGAGTTAGTTGACAAGTAGTTTCAAAGACAATACTTTAGTTTAAGCCAAGATTATGCCATAGTTCAAACATGGCATTTAAGTTTTATAAATGTGCCTTTGTTCAAAACAATGGCTCTGACATATTTTAAGATATGTCAATGCAAGTTGGTTTCAGTTAAAGGTACAATATGTAAAATGTTTATATTAAAATAGCCAAAAACCACTTGCACAGTGTTATATATTTCGTCCAGCAGTGTACTTACATTATCCTAAATGTTTCCAAGAATTTGTAAACTCAGAGAAATTTTACAATTTCACAATTTTAAATAGGGCCCCGTCACTTGTGCCTATCATTGACGTAATATCTGCGTTATTCCTGGTTTCCGCTTGTACTGCATGGTAGCCATGGCAACAGATATGGACAGCTGCATAACGTCTAGCAGCACGCTGCTGTTGTTTTGTTGAAACATGGACCATGGCAAACAAACTTTGGGACAAAAGGAGAAATAAAACAAGGATCAATATCGGCGTGGCGTTTCCGAGATGGCGAGAGCTTCGTGACAAACTTCGACTTGACAGAGAAGGTGCTCTTGCAGTTATTAGTAAAATAAGGACTAGCCTAAGACTTGTCTGTTCAACTAAGTAAACTATCGAAATAAAGTGTTACCTTTTTTTGTTTCAGCTTTATTTCAATTAACGGAAAGTATTTTTAATAGTTTTAGTTAACAATAACAACACTGGTGCCAGCTATGCTTGGATCCTCAACCTCATAATCACATCGCAGTCATGTTTAAGAATGAGACTCAGCCAGTCAAAGTTTCTTTTGTTTTCCGATGAGTTCATCACCTTCTATACACAGCTACTTTTATATCACCACAAACATCCAATTATGGATTAATGGTTGAGAAAACAGCATTATACCAACATTTGGAGCGGCTTTTAGAGCTGGTTTTTCAGAGATTACAGCACTCTCCTCACTTACTCTACTGCGAGATATTGTTACAGACTCTGACTCAAACTGGAACCATGACTTGCAATCAATAACATTAGTGCATTAGAGTGGACTACTGCAGTGCATTCGTTTTAATTTGCCTTAATGGCCCAATGCATTTAGCAAATTTCCATGTTTGACCGTCTCTGCATGTTTTTACCCCCTGGAAACACAGTAGCTACCATTTAAACACAGTGGTCTTAACGGCAGTTTCTGTACGCAGATAAATAGGTGTGAATGTTTTGAAATGATCAAGCCAAACATTTTGTTAGCTAATGTGTGACAATTACAGTCATCAGCAGTTGTGAATTGCAATGTATTTGCTTTGTAATCAGGTCAACGAGCTTTGAGCTTTTTTGGCCATGTGCACATGTGTGTTAAAACTTATGTATTAGAGCATTTTTTTTACCTCTAGATTCTGCTTTTGGTATATGCTTTTCATTCACCAGTGTCTGCATGTAGTTGTGTGTTTGTGGTAACAAGAAAATATAGACATTCTAGATGTGTATAACTCATCAGGGGTGTGAACCTGCCTTCTTAAGAGGTCATAAAACCTTATTATTATCAAGCAGGCAATAAACACGTCTGTGTTGCTGGCATTGAAAGATCAAGTTTAAATATCACATCAAAGAATGGTTATGAAAGGTTTGAACTTCATTTCCTTCTGGATTGGTAAAACTTTATTTGGCAACTGTCAAGTGCACAATGTCTTTCCCACTCCAGTCAATCATGAGTTCTTTGAATAGGGTTGTGATTGAAACGTAGCCTACCAATCAAAAGGGGAATTCATAATGAAGAGGTGTAAGTAACATTCAGCCACTTTCAAAATGGAGTCAGAAAGATTCTTTTTTTTAAAGCTGCAGGATGTGTCCCCCCCCCCCCCCAAAAAAAAAAAAGGTTGTTTGGGATCAAGTTGGAGTGATGGAATGCGATTGGAGAAACCAATTGCTTAAAGGATGAAATATATGATGGGTCCTGAAAGAAAATACTTTAGAGACCTGGGATAGATGGTCGCTTTCAGTCAGAACTCGGTTTGGTAAATATCTGTGCAGTGATTTTCTTGGGTCAATACAGGAGGGTGGATATTGTTTATCAAAGCCAGGCATTCTAAGTCTACCGCCGCTTTATGATTTATCAAGCTGAAAAGGTCAGTCTGCCTCACTGTAATTAATTCTGTCTGATTTTATTTGGAGTCTGCTTTGGAAAATGTTCTTCATTAGTGGCATATGTCATTATGTTGTATAGTTTCTCGGCGGGAATGGGATGGGAGAGGCGGCATTCATTAAAGTGGAATGGTTTCAGATCATTTCCTATCAAGATGTTGTTCATTGTTTGATTTAGAGGACATATAGACCTCTACAGGCATGAAGTTATTCTTTTTTTTCCTCACTAGCATGTATGAAACTGGGCAAGTTTCAGGGGCAACTTGCCTGTCAGTGTCTTAGTTCACCAAAAAAGGACATTTCTGTCATTTAAGTCACACTCCCGTTCATCTTCGGAAAAAAAAAAAAATTAAGATATTTTTTATGAAAAATCTTGAGGATTTCTTAACAACTCGTATGCAATGTAATTTCACATTTTGAAGTCCAGAAAGGTGTTATAGATCGTTAAAATAGTCCATGTGACTAGAGTGATTCAACCTTAATATTATGAAGTGGCGAGAATAATTTTTGTGTGCAAAAACAATGACTTTATTTAACAATTGACCCTGTGCAAAGACCCGCCCCCTTTAGTTACTGTTGCTATGTCCGAAAAGCCGTGCGCTTTTTATGCCACTCATCATGTTCTCCACGACGTGAAAAATACATCATGGAGCAAAGAGGACATTGACAACGCATCGACAGACAAGACAGAGCAGGTTACTTTTGATATGAAACACTTTCATATTTAAAATATTGTCATTTTTTAAAGAAGTTTAAACAATAAATACCATATAGTAGCTCTTTATTGTGTCGTGACAGATCGCTGTAGCTCCTTCAAGCGCCTCGCGATCCAACCATCTCTAGTCCATTCATAGCATCAAATAAACATGAATGGACATCAGAAGGAATGTTGTTTCAAGCACGGAAAGATGCGAGCATGCAATTTTTCAAGTTCAGGTTCACCAACGTTAATTTACCCACTCCCCTGACTGCTTTGTCGGACAAAATGACGGTTTCGGGGTTATTATTGGTTAGATTGCCATCAAACTGCCGGCAAAAGGTCAGTTGGTTTAACTATTGTCATACACATTTGACGTAGTGATCACAGTGCAGGCTTCTGTGTTTACGTCCAAATGATAGCTTGGTTTTGGCCAACGCTGTACACGCGAGTTGCTCGACAGTCTTACAGTTTTGGGACAACATGAGGGTGAGTACTTAATGAATGAAATTTCATTTTTGGGTGAACTAGCCCTTTAAACCTGGCAGTTTCCTCTGCATCAGTTGCGATGGCATTTGAAGACAAGCATTGCTTTGAAAATGAATGCATGATTATATTTAGTTATACTGTTTTAATTAAGCTGTGTCTTAACAGCATTTGATCTTTATTACAAGAATTACCATGTATTACCATTACAAGAAAGTGAGGGCAGAATTTCGTTTTGCCTACAGCATCTGTTTTCGTCTTTGTTATTGTTGGGTTATTAATGCAGTCCATTTGCGTGCCATCTCTCAAGAGAGCCGTGATACTTAAAACACTGTTCAAATTGCTCCTCCATATTTTTTATTAATAAAATTTCATCACTGTACTGCAGTACTAAAGACATAAAAGGGGAATGAATTATAGCTGCAGATGAAATTTAAGTTGGCCTCATATTAAAGTTTTTGTCAGGACAGTGTATCACTACAAAATGATGTCTGGAGAACTGAATTTATACCGTTGTCTTGTTTTTTAAATCAACAACAACAACAACAACAACAACAAAACAGTTATCATTTTATTTCATTATAATTGATTTTTTAAAATTGTATTTATTTCATTACTTATTCAGAATATTCATTGAAGTTATTCTTGCATGTGAAATGAATCGGATTAAGGGATGCTTTGTTTTATCAGTAACACTTAACAATAAGGTTCATTAGTTAAACATTAGTTAACGCATTAACTAACACGAACTAACCATGAGCAATACATTTGTTACTGTATTTACTAATCTTCGTTAACATTAGTCAATGAAAATATAGTTGTTCATTGTTTGTTCATGTTAGTTCACAGTGCATTAACTAATGTTAACAAGATTTTAATAATGAATTAGTAAATGTTGAAATTAACATTAACAAAGATGAATAGATGCTGTATAGGTGCAGTTCAGTATTAGTTTAACTAATGAACCTTATTGTAAAGTGTTACCGTTTTATCTGCTAAGATCAATCATCTGTTTCTTTCCCGATGTATCTTTTCTCCTATAATTTTCTGATTGTTGGTGGTGTCTGTTGCTTCATTTTGAGACTCCTGATTGCTTTTAAACTTAATGTTCCTTTTGAAACGGTGATCTCACAAAGGTCCAAACGTATTCTTGTGGCTCATCTAACTGTATTTGTAGTTACGAGATTATTTTTCCAGCTAGCGTTCTTGTTAAACTTTTTGTATCTGCCAGGGCATGATGATTTGACCTTCTCCCTCATCTAACCTAAAGTTTTCGATTCTAAACAGCCTGAAAGCTGTTCAGCAGACCAGATCCAAATGATTCGGCTGTGTGATTATGTCAAAGCATGACCTTTTTTTGTCGGATAGGCTTTGACCTTTTTGAACGTCCACGGATGGTTTAAAACCAGGCACCTCAAAGACACTGGATAAAGCCTCTTCCCCACTAGTTTCACACCCAATACCTGCTCAAACACTCTGCAGGTCACAGTGCTAATGGCGTGAAGGAGAGGGCTGCTTTTTGCCACAGCCTGCGGCGCTCTGGAGAGGCCGGAGATTTGAAACAATCTGCTGCCTCCTGTCTGCTGAGACACTGGCATAAGTAAGGGGGCAGGAAGTATATGCTAATCATGCCTTATCCTCTTTATTTATAGAGCTGATCTCCTTTGAGTGCTCTCTCTCTCTCTCCTTCCTGATCTGTTTCGATGGGGAATGTGATGAGTCACAGGAAGGCGAATGAATGTTAACCTGGCACAAAACTATGTAAGGCATAATCTTGTGTAGCTATATGAGATGTATTTTCCCTCCAAAGGACAAATTGTTTCGCAATGCCCTCTATGAAAGGCTTAAACATAAATTTTAGGGCAGCAAGCGAAGTGTCTCTAATGTAGTGTTAGGATGCCGTTTTCCATGACGTGATTCAGTTAAACAGTATTAAGTTACTTGTGCTAACCAGGCCTTACTGCTGAGTTGCTACAGGCAACAAAGTGTCTATGCACATTTGATCTCCTTTAATGTTCGCTCGCATCGCGTATTTGTTTTTATAGCCCGTTTAATATATAGGAGTGACATAAATGCCATTTTTATGAAGACGATCACCGCTTAGGCTTCACATCTGTGACAGAGGTGTCAGATTTAAGAATGCCGCATAGTTGTATAATCCATTCACTGTAATCTTGTTAAAACTGGCTCAGTATTTGAGTGGTAGGCGCATTTGTTCACTATCACAGTTCTTCTTGGAATTATTGTCTTGCATTGACTTTTTTGAGAACCAATAGTACAGATTGGATGAAACTCATTGTTCTGACTTAAACTTGATTTGATTTGAATTGTAAAATCTTGAAAGGGCCATCCGCCTGGTCTTCATCAGGACTGGAATAGTTATCTTTACTATCTATGAAATCAATCCTTGATGTTACTAATTAGATTCAGAAGCAGTTGGTAAGTGCACTAAATGAATATTTATGAGGAGAGAATTCATTAACTAAGCCTTGGCAAACATCATCTACACAATTCACGACCACACCATTGACAGTCCACGTCATTGTTCTCACTCAAACTGTTGGCATACTAAACCTGGATAGAGAGAGGCTCTCCAAGATAATCAAGTCTCATTTATTCTAGTATTCTAGTAAGTTCAATATCATTACGGTTTCTCATCTGTTATTATCGCCTTGCCACTTCAAGCAGACCTGATCATCATCTGATTTTGTGTGTAACAGTTTTCCGAGTATATTGAAGCTTCATTTTCTGTTTCATGGTCTTCCAGCTTAACATCCTCAATTCTTGATGTGAATTTAAATGCAAATGACTCCCATAAATGACATGTTTCCCCATTGGAGTTGGTTTTATTGCAGGATTGACACCGGGGCGTCTGATGCTTAAAGCTGTAATGGATGGCAAAAGCGTTGGTGTAAAAGCACTACCTTCAATAATACGTCAACGTTTGTTCACAGCAGCAGGTATTTTTTGATGTTAGAAAGCCTGGTTTGTTCCTGTACCGCATTCCCTCTGCTCCCATCACATCAGCTTTTGATGGAGCCTCAACATCAAAAATTATCTCCAAAATACAGGCAGTCAGAGGCATAGTAAATGCCTTTTTTTTTTACATTAATACTCTATATAAAGACTTGACAGCGTTTGTTTCATGTGACACTCAAATATAAAGCAGATGTACATTTAAATAAGCCAACGCAACTTTCTTAATGTGTATGTGCATGTACTGTTGCTGTTTGACTCTAGAGGACACATATGTGTGATTTAGGGCAAGTCTTTGTAACTAGCCAGGTGTGCGCCAGAGGGATTGAGTCTTCAGCGCTGACATTCATTGAAAGAGGAAGAGATTTTGAGTCTTGGAACGTCCTCTAAAGACCAGCTCATAGGAGGCTCTGAACCATATTAATAATGGAGTGTTCTTAGACTCAGAGGACTGGCTTCAGGCTTTTTGTGGCATCTGCTTTGAGGCAATTTTTGGGTTTAAAACGAAGGAAGTTTTTGTTGACCTATATCATCTAATTTAGCAACATTCATCGAGGAAGTTTCAGTTAAACACGTTCAGTCAAATGAATAAAGGCTGCTAACCAAATAATAGTCATTAACCTCAAATGCCTCTTTTACCTTCATTTATTCTGCTTTGACGCATCCGGCGATATCGTCACAGATCAATTCAATTTATCATTTTGCATTCAATTAGCTTGCATGGACAGCCTTTATTATCTTTGAGAGTGCTGATTAATATGGAACTAAATGTGACTAATGAACAGGTGCATTCTAATAATCAAACCAGCACAAAGACTTTGAAATAACCAATATGCCCGAAGCTAAGCGTAATGAATTAAACACAATCCATAGCTTCCAGACATGGTTTATCATTTTATTCTACTATTGTCTGACTCTGTCTGAAAATCCATTTTATCCAATCCAAAATGTCATTGAATTGGATTAAATGGATTCCTGCTCTGTTAACAAATGGGTGTTTATAACTGCTATACGATTCTCCAATTATTGTTTCACATACAATACTGGTCAAAAGATTGGAATAATTAAGATTTTGTAATGTTTTTGAACGTGTGTTATGTACATCAAGGATGCATTTATTTACTCAAAAATACAGTAAAATGGTTATACTGTGAACAGCGGTGCAAAAATGCAAAAATTAACAACATTTCAATTCGAGTCAATACATCATCAACCCTTCTTCCAAAAACATGTTTTTTGTCTTAGCCTGGTTCACTTTGGTGAGCCTATTATAAGTGTTAAATTTAAGCCCAGGTAGGATAGTTTTCGTAGAAAATTGCGTAAGTATGTCCAATCCATAAAGAGAGAAAAGTTGCCACGTGTATGGTGTGGGATTAGTCATGGAGAGCTAACATTGACGAGAATCAGCATTGGCTTGGCGTTTGGGAGATGCCGAGAACTGAGGGGTTTGAAATGTTGTGAAGGCAACGTGGAGATGGCGTGAGAAAGGTATTTTATTGAACAGATAAATTGCCAGTTGTAGCGCTCCAAGAGTTCATTGTAAAGCACTATCTTATCTATTGTGAAGGATCATTTCATTATGGGTTGTTGTAGTGCTGTGCTGTAGCGTGTTTCTTACTATCAATGCTGAAAACAGATTTTGCTGCTTAAAATTTTTTTGGAAAGTATGATACTTTTTTTTTTTTTTTTTTTAGTTTTCTTGGATAAATATTAATTTCATAATAACAGCATTTAATTAAAATAGAAATCTTTTGTAATATTATAAATGTCCTTACTGTCACTTTTGGTCATTTTTTTCCCCTTTATTTTTAAAATCATTCTTACCGCAAACCTTTGAATAGTAGTATACCACAGTTTGCATACCCCCCCCCCCCCCCAAAAAAAAAAAAAAAAAAAACACTAAGCAGCAAAAAAGATTTCAACATTGATAATAATTAGTAGTATTTTTTGAGTGGCAAACCAGCATATTAGAATGATTTCTGAAGTATCATGTGACACTGAAGACTGAAGTAATGATTGCTATAAAACAGCTCTGCCATCACAGGCATAAATTACATTTAAAAAAACATTCAAATATTTCACAATACTATTTGTACTGTATATTTGATCAAATAAATGCAGCCTTGCTGAGGATAAGAAACTTCTTTCAAAAACATAAAAATAATTTTTGAAAAAATTACTTCAAACTTTGGACCATTAGTGTAAATTCATTCACAGTATGCTTCACATTAAAGTCATTAGACTTTATTTGGGCAACCTTAAACTGCTGATACAATTTATCCTGTTAATCAGTCCAAAATGGACTTGGTCTTGCACCAGAAAAATCCTGAATGATTTATGTCAAAAGAACCAAATCTGGATCACTGAAGTGGCTCCGTAATTGCAACGTCAGTGATCACAGATATCAAGGCAAGCGGTATCGATTGAACGCTGTCAAGCAAATACGTCAGTTCTCAAACCACGGTTAGTTCGATACCTGACTAATTTGAGCTCAGGCTTTGGAATATGTGAAAGGTGAAAGGATGAAAAGAAAGTCTCCCTCTGTTTTTTTTAATACCCCATTAGACGCATGATTCCAAACATCGCTGACCTGCGTTTGACTCGCTCATATCAAACTGTAGACGCACATAATTGTTCCTGTTAAGTTTTGAAATGGTTGACATATTTCTAAAGGGGGTCGTCGGTGGTTTTGCGTGCCCTTTATCAAGACCCTGTGGTGATGCACAGGAACCAGAGAGGAGGATGTGTGGTAAACAGCTCTCCCTCGGAGTCTCGTATCCTCTGCTCGGTGAGTAATGAGTCCTCAGGCCCTGTTGGCTAATTAAACCTGACATCACACCACAACTTTCTCTCTCTAACTGCTTCCTGCTGGCCTCCATGAACTCACTAGCCTTTTTTCCCCCCACATAGAATCAGCTAATTGTCTTCTAAGACAAAATTGTATAGCTTGTCACTAGGCACACTTTTGTGTTATCAGTACTTTAAAAGGGGACCTATTATGCAAAATTCACTTTTATATGGTGTTTAAACTTAAAGGTTTGTTGGGAGTGTGTGTATACAACCACCCTATAATGGTAAAAATCCAGCCAATCCTTTTTTTTTTTATTCCCCAAATGTCTTAAACAGTGTCTTCAAACAAGCCGTTCTCGTTTTTTAACCCAATGTGACATCACAATGTAACAGTCCCCGCCTGACGGAATTTGCCACATGAACTTAGATCCTCTCTTGAGTGAGCAGTGCACAATCCGCCATGTTTATCTCCTCGCTTGAGCAGCTACCAGAAACACAAAAGTGTCTCAGCTATGTAATTATTCTGTTTAATGGCTGCATCATTGAACACAGAATGCGATTTTCCATTCCACTGCACTACTTTTCTATTTCCTTTCTATCTAAACGCGCTAGACAGACATGTTTGACCGTTCGCGTCTCGCATCTTTTACAGCGTCTCGCACGGGAAATAAAATTCTAAAAAAGCGGCGCTCTATTTAAAAGAAGTTTAAAAAACATGTCTCGACACCTAATGTTTTCCACTGCCCAGTCTAGCATTTTTAGCGAGATTATTTTTGACCCCGAATGGGAGAAAAGACAACAAAAAACGCAAGGTCTGTCTTACTCATGTTTACATAGAAAATAATGCAAAAGCAGCAAAGTGGAATGCAAAAACGTTCTCCTGTTTTGTTGTTGCCGGAGTATCCAAGTCACAAGCTGTGAAGGCACAGCCCTCTTCTGGAAATGTGGTGGGGGGGGGGGGCAGCTCATTTGCATATAAAGAGACGTTTGGGACATATAAATTATGCACCTTCTATACAACGTAAACAAACATCAACGGAGAATGACAGGGAAGAGAAGAGATTGTTGAATTAATTAACCATTCTTTTTGTTGTTTTTGCGCAGAAAAAGTATTCTCATCGCTTCATAACATTAAGTTTGAACCACTGTAGTCCTGTTGACTATTTTGTTTTTACCACTTTTCTGGACCTTGAATGTGGTAATTACGTTGATTTCTATGGAGGATAAAAAAAAAAAAAACACTCAGATTTCAGCAAAAATATCAGAATTTGTGTTCCGAAGATGAACAAAGGTCTTACGGTGTGGAACGATATGAGGGTGAGCAATTAATGACAGAAATGTCATTTTTGGGTGAACTAACCCTTTAAATCTCTCTCAAAAGCTCTCATATTAACCCAGTACTTTATAAGCATAATTAGTTTACAGACCCTGCATCCAATCAGGTGAGAAGTGCAGATTTTAGCCAGTTCTCTGAATTTTTTCTGTACTCTATGCATCCAGACGGTCAGTAAACACACTGTGGGTGAGCCGGCTGAGGCTGATAGAATGGGATGAAGTTTAACTGCAGAGTCTATGTCTTGTTCACAGAACAGGAGCAGATTTCTCTGTGTTTGGGTTTTTCTTTCTCCACAGTCTCTACAGACATAGATTTGTGGGTGCGCGTGCTCTGAGTTTAGCTTATGCGATTTCTCCGCAGCAGGAGGCGTGTGGTGTGTGTGGCACCAGGCAAGGCTGAAGCTCCATGACTCCTATGGGGGAGATGCGTTTTGTGAAGAGTTGTGCTAAGCTCTTGTGATATTCTCTTGTTGACGAATCGTGCTTTGTTGTCATCAAAGCATGTTGTCATGGCTTTTTCCTTTATGAAGCTTGAGGGTGCGAATCCTGTTTCATTATTGAGAGAGATCTGTGCGTGTTCACAGCTTGCTTTCCCTCTTTACTTAGGGAGGTCTTCATGTGTCAGATCTACCTGAATTACTTTACTTGTTTCGGTGATGCGTGACTGGGAGAATTTGAGATTTATCTGGGAATGCTTTGACAACCAAACAAGGAAAAGGACTTAAGAAGGATTGCTGTCTTGCTCCGCGATGTATTTTTTTTACTTGGTGAGAACATGATGTGTGGCGTGAGAGGGTTCTAAAGGGTTCGGGTCTTTGCGAAGGGTCAATTAACTTTGTTCAGAATTCAACCTATATCAATAAATGCTGTAGAAAATGTTCGTTGTTAGTTCCTGGTATTGATGCTTAAATAAATGTCCCAGGTTCAGTACAAGTTAACTTCAGTCCATAGCATTTCATTTTGACTGTTACTGAAGAAAATAATTTTGTTTTGCCCAAATAGTTTTTATTTATTTATTCAAATGAGAAAACTTTACAGATCAAAAACTATATTTATATTTATTTATATTTACAGAAGAGTAAATGAAAGTGCTTTATTAAAAGTATGAGATTCCCATTTCAGCCTCTGATTTCTTCCATTGAAAGTGCCTTACTCGCAAAAAACGAAGTATTTGCACTCGTAGGTGTAAATAAAATAAAATAAATTAATTTTACTTCAATTAAGCTTAAAATAGTTGAAATTCACACCAGTGTGTCAAAAAGGTAACACTTTATTTTAGTTCTCATTGTTAAATACATGTAATAACTGTTAATTACCCAGTAATTAAATGTGTAATTACAGTGTAACAAGGGCACACTTTAAAATAGAGGGTAACACTTGTTACACAGTACTGAGTAATGTTAAGTAACTACATGTACTTACTATAGGGTTAGGATGAGGGATCGGTTTGGTTTAGTTGCATATAATTATGTATAATTTATAGTTATTGCTATAGTAACTACATATGTAAGAATGAGACTAAAAATAAAGTGTTACCAAATATAGTTATAGTAATGAAAATCAATCAACTAACTTAATCTTTTCGAGTTGGGACTTTGTGACTGATTTGTGTGAAATTAGTATTGCTGAAATTGGGATTTCCAGTTCCCCGCATGCTTTGCTTTGCAACTGCATAATGTAGTAATGGAGTAAACGCAGAAATGGTGTTATTTTATGCATTTTAATCAAGGTGATAAAATGGGGAGACTTATTAATTTTAAATAATTCAATATTTAATATTTGCTTAGGCCAAGGACAGGCTCATTGAACACAGTCTTGATCAGAAAGCATTATGTTGGTAATGCTAACACTGCGATCAGCGGTTTCTACATGATGACATTGAGCACAGTTTGAAACACAAACCTTATTACATTAAGTGGTACCAACATAAGAAAATGTCGTTTGACAAAAATGATAAAGTTAGGTTAAACATATTACAGTAAATTAATTCGACCTAATCCAACTAATCTGTCTTGACTCAAATAAACTGATTTCATTAAAATTAAATAAATTAAATTACATTTAAAAACTTTCTTGAGGTACATTAATACGGGTAATGAATTCATTTTTTGAGTGCACAGTAACCGTGGCTTTTGTCACAAGTCGAAAGTATTTTTCCATGGCAATTGTTATCTTGCATTGAACGCTGTCAATTGAACTTCACTTGAATTGAACCTGAAACATTTAACACAGCACTCAGAGACTTTGCCTTTGGAAACTATCGATCTAAACAAAGGAACCTCATTGGTGTCCTCTGACAAATGGGTTTATTAAGATACTCTGCACTTGCCAGCATTTACCAGTCCATTAAACAGCATATGTTCATAATGGCATCATATTCATCCATTTTACTGTCAAATTAAGACAAAAACTGTGCCCTTTGATGCAAGTCCTTAATAAACATTGCACATTTTAATTGGCCTCATATCCTGAAACATTTTGTTTTACTCTGGGTAATCTAGTGTGGTCACACACCAGTGAATTTAGTGGTAGTTTTTTAATAAAGCAATAAGCCGAGAGGTTTTACGTTACAGTAATTGAATTGAATTGAATTGAATTTAATTTGCTGTACTACAGATATCTATTGATGCGCAGTCACATGTGAGAATGCGTCGTATATTTTTAATGGCTTTGATGGTGCAAGATCTGGACTAGGTTTCAGTCAGACTGACCCATTTAATAAAATAGATTTTTTTAAATGATTGTTTTTTTTGCTTTTTTTCCAGCAACATGCTCTAAATTTTAATTAAAAATTACAGTATTTAGAGGATAAGTTTGGAAGAACGGGAGGTCAAAAAGCTTAAAAAGGCAATTCTCATATTATCTTTTAGAAGGTTTATAAATCTATAAACTCTAACTGGAATAGTGGTCATGACCTCCATAATGCAATTCTGATCAATACTGAGAGCACAAAGCAAAAGGAAAAAATGTATTATTTATGTACAGAAATGTTGTTTTGAGAAGTCATCACTCAACCTTGGTGCAAATAAATAAATAAATAAATAAATACAATACACCCTGTCATTTTGCCTTCGGAAAGGTATAGAGCTCATTATGTCAAAAGAAATGTCATGTACTTCACCCGGCCTAAAGAAATCAGACAAAATGAGAAAACCTCCATTCATTGCAGATAAAAGATAGTAAGATAGTGAATAGCAATTACAGAAAACATCGATTTCTGTGATATTTTTTTCCCCTTCAAAAATCTCAAAAATGTGCATCACACCTTTTGAGGTCTACTGTGGACCTGAAGGTTTTACAGCAGGTGTTGGTTTTTGATGGAGGAATGAGGTTGGAGAGTAAGAAAATCCCTCTGCATGTGGGTGATAAGTGCATATTGCTTGAAATGAAGTAGAAAGGGCCATAAATTGGGTGAATATGGAAAGAGAAGGAGAATGATAGAAGTGTGCGTGTGCATTAATAGTGCGAAATAATCCTGCATATGTTGGTCATCCCTCCACAGTGTTTGTATGATGTTTATTACTGGAAAAAAAGCAAATATCTTGGTTACAGTGAGGCAGTTTTTTTTGTTTTCAAATGGGGCTGATCCGAAATAAATTAAAATTGTTATGATTGGAATAGTATAGCCACAAGACATTAACAATGTGTGTTAACATGATATTAGTGTGATAAAAGTGCTTGCTAATGATAAGCTTCACATTTCTTAAGAGCCTTTTCACAGTTAGTATTTTTGTTGTTGTTGTTGATTGAATTTATCTTGAATTGAACCCAGCATCTCTCCCTTTTTGAATTCTTTAAAGCATCTCCCTTCTCTTGTTGCTTTTCTGGTGGTAATTTTGTGCAGCACTTTTTTGGCATTTCAAGGCAAAAATAGAACATTTTAAATGGAACTAAATGGTTTTAATTACATCTCATCATTTTAAATACAAGGGAGTATTTTAATTAGAAGAGGCGTCTCGTGATCTACTCTTTCCAGGGGGTGTTCTCTCTTTAACACCAAAGCAATTTGTTACCACTCTGCCTCCATTTCTCATCAGTGCAGTGAGATGAAGGGAGGGAGGAAATGTTGGTGGGGTTTTAATAAGAAGGGCAGAAGGTTCTGCATAGTCCCTTCAATACACAATGCGGCTTACATCTGTGTGTAACATGGAAATGCTGTTAGTAAGTTTTCCCCTTTCTCTTTCCTTTGCTTACGGAAATACTGCCACTGTCTTGTTCTTGCCCGAAGTTAAAACAAGTTTGTGTTATCGGACGCATCCAAAATGACGGGTTGACAGATTTGTGAACGAGAGAGACAGCCTTTGAGAGTGTGTCTGGCGGTGACTGGAGGGAGACCCCTTCATTCGCTTTCTGTGATGTACTGTAGAAGACTTACTGGCTTCATTGGTCTTTGATTTGAGATATAGGCTTTCATCAAATATGGATGCCATTACTTGGCAAACTTACACTGGATTTATGATTGAAAAGGGCTAAGTTATCCCCATATGTCCTCAGAAAGTGACATTAAGACTGAAATCCTTTTACTGCTGATTGGGAAACGATGATTACTTGGATTAATTAATTACTCTGTAATATGTAACGGTGGAAGTAAGATGAGACATTCCAGCTGCCAGAATTGTTCTGTAATTACCTATGTGGCTCTTATTCTCCAGCTCGAGAGAAGAGAATTTAGAAAGAGAAAGAAAAACCCAGCAGTATAACACAGTCAGAATGCATTCCTCCTAATGGCACATTAAAAATTAAATTGTTTTTTTAAAATGCTGACATTCTCTGGACCTACATTTGTGTTGGCACAGACTGGAAGGTTATATCACAAACTATGGCTATGAACATATATTATATTCGCACAGGGGCGGAATATAGTTGGTTGTTTTGTTTTAGACTCCTAAATATGGTTACGTTCACATGCAGTTCATTTATGAAATGGAGTGATAACCGAACTGACAACATTAAATTTATCATGCATATCTTGCATGCGTTTCATTGTTTTATGTGGAATTCTGGGAGACATGAGTTTTGTCTCATCTGAAGATTTTAGATCCATTCACTACCTTCCACCAAAAGCTGCTGCCATGAGCTTTGTGGTCTGTTCATGACCCAAATACACTCAAGAAGAAGAATTCAAAACTGCTTTTGGTTATTTAAAATTTGATGGACGAACTCATGCCATGATTGGACTTATTATAAACCATTAAGTAGTTAAATATTAAAGAATTAGTTCTCTTCTGAATTAAAATTTCATGATATTTTTCTTGAGTCGAAAAGAAATTAAGGTTTTTGAGGAAAACATTCCAGGGTTTTTCTCTGTATAGTTGACTTCAGTGGGGTTCAATGGGTGGAAGGTCTAAATTGCAGTTTCAGTGCAGCTTCAAAGCGTTTTACATGATCCCAGATGAGGAATAAGAATCTTGTTTAATGAAGCTATCTGTAATTTTCTAAAAAAAGATTAAAAATATATATATATACTGTTTAACCACAAATGCTCGTCTTGCACTAGCTCTCTTCTTCTTCTTGTGTAATTCTGCCAGTGTAGACACTGCTAAGTGTATTACTGCCCTCAAAAGGTCAAAGTTTGAACTAAACTGTCATATACAATATGCTAGTGCAAGTACATAAGAATTAGTTCCAACTTTGACCTGTGGAAGCTGCACTGAAACTGCAATTTGGACCTTCCACCCATTGAACCCCACTGAAGTCCACTATACAGAGAAAACCCCCAGAATGTTTTCCTCAAAAACCTTAAATTCTTTTTCGAATGAAGAAAGAAAGACATGAACATCTTGGATGAAAATTAACATTATCAGGAAATTTTAATTCAGAAGTCAACTAATCCTTTAAATAGAAATAACTATTTAAGATGTTATGAAGTCACCATCTTTGATATTTTCTCACTCATGTGAGATCTTTTATGAACATTACCATAAGATTCATTCATCACTTTGGTGTTGTCACACTTATTTATTTGTTTATTCTTAGTTTCATTTTCATTTTTTTTTGTTTTCATTATCACGTGTTCCTTTGAGTTTTCCACCACTCAACAGTTGCCATGGACACTAATCATGAACACAGCTGTTCGTCTTTCAGTTAATCACCTTGTGTATTGAAGTGTTTGTCCGGTCTCGTTTACGTTAGCGTCTTCTATATTACCCGTTGGATCTGTTGTTTAACTGCAATCGAACCTTATTCCTGTTCATCATCTGTTTGTCTAAACATTGCCGACAGGTGTCTCATGATTTTTTTTTAATGACTGTATCCAACAAGACAATTTGATCTATTGAATCTATGTTCAATTGGACATATTTTCCCTAAAACTATTGATTTAAATGACGTAAAATGTCCTATATTTTTGCATGCTATTGTGAGTCCATTATAGTATTTCTTTTTTTCTTTTTTTAAACCAAGTTTTGTCCTTTTATTTTTAATGCTTCTATAAACGTTATCGCTAGACAATTGTAAAGTCAATCAAGTCAGCTTTTTAAACTGCATTTTAATATAATCCAGATTATGGTAACGGTGTTGCAACAATTGTATTTTCTATTAGCAAATTAATGTAAAAAATGTATCAGTTTATTCATTTCATCCATTTGTTTTGTGGGAAAGAACTAAGCACAGAGTTTCTGTAATTGCCTTCAATTGGCATAAAAAAAAGCTTTATTCACATTTTGATGCTCTCAGCATGTCAGAAAATAAGAGCTCAAACCCTTTTCTTTGAATATCTGATGATTGCTCTATAAAGGACAAGCTGTCCTTGTGATTATTCAGGCTTCCCATGTTCCCTTGCTGTGTCCTCACTCCATGGTGTCTTTTACTCTGTAGGCAGTGCACTCAATGCCCTCTTGCTGTGAAAACAGGCTATTTGAACGGATGCCTGAGTGTATGATGTGCTCTTGCATTCCTCTTTGCTCTGTAGACTAACAGTCCGTCTCTATATAAAGCAGAGTGATGCACTGACCGCCTCACATGGGCGGCACTTTCACTTGACCTGCACACCCTCGACTCAATCAGAAAATTCATGAGCCTTGTCCACTCCATCAAAAACTATTAGGGCAGCACTCCAGTGGCTAATGGCCTGTCATCATTGTCACTGGCTACACTAAGTCACTCATCTATAGAAAAAGAAATCATATCTAAAGTGAAATTACAGAGCAAAATTGCTGTCTGGGCTACTCACAATTGACAAAAATAAAAAAGGATTGGCCAGTTGGCCTTATGCTTAATATGATACATTTATTAATCGACAGCTTTTGTCCAAGCACATCTGAAACCTTTGAATTGTTATTCACTAAAATCCCCAGTGGAGTGAACCGGTAACTCTGCCACGTAAGTAGAAGAGTTAGCTTGACCTTGAAAGCTCTTTTCCGTTAAACAGCCAATGGAAATGTGTGTCTGAATGTCAGGGGGTGGCTGTGGGTGTCGGACTGAATGAGACAGAACTACAGCTGAGTCTGTGAGTGGGAGACAGGGTAATGTGCCGGATGGATGGTTTCAGCACAATTGGGCAGCTTGTGGTTTCCACATGACTCTGATGACCATGACCACTGCCCTTTTCCTTTTGTAGCGGCCACATTTCTATACTATCGCTCGAGAGATTTTTGTAATATTATAAAAGGAATATGCTAATCAAGCCTATATTGATTTGATCAAAAAATGTTATATATTTTAAAAATGTAATTTCCATTTTTCCATTTATCCTTCCAGACCTCAGTCACATGATCCCACAGAAATTATTCTAATATGCTGATTTGATGCTCGAAAAACATTTCTTCTTATCACTGTTTAAAGTGCTTTTTTGACACTGTGATATATAAATATTTTTTTAGGATTCCTTAATGAATACGTTTTTATTGAGTGTTTGTTAAGTTTTCCTTAATGAATAGTAGGTACATTTATTTGAAATAAATTCTTTTATTGTTGTTTGATCAATAGTTCAAAAAACAAAAATCTTACTGACAACAAACTTTTGAATGGTAATATGTGTTATGTACTGTATTGTATTTTTAAATAATTCTAAAAACATTTTTTAAAGCCTATGCATTTATGTTAAACTATAGCAATATTATGTTTTTTAAAATATGGCAGATATAAAGCAATATTTAGAAGAAGTGGTAACAGTAAATAAATGTGCAAAACGGCAATAGCCACGATGGCAGTGGTGTACAAATTTTGTTCATTGTATGTAGGCTTCAAGCTGAAATGTAAAGGTCTACAATGGTGATTTAATAACAGATTATATAACCCATGATGACTGTGCTAAATGGATTAGATAAACAAATGGCAAGATGTGCAGAAAAAGAATCAGTCTTGTTCTCAAGCCAGTCAGTCTCCATGTCTCCAAATGAGCCATCGGGTAGAAAGATGGTGCACGGTCGTGCATCATGCAGCTGCCCTCGAGACAGATCAACTTCATAATTGAATGCCCTCTCGCTTTGGGGATCCAGGGTAGGAGGTGTGCCACCGTGCGATTGCGGTTTGCGCTCTGCTTCTCTTTTCATGTTGACAGAGTATTGCATCCATACGAAAGTCTTCATTTCAGGCTGGTCTCCTCCCCTTACGGAGATGAAGAACTTGAATGATGGGGAAGCGGAACGTGATTTACACAAACCTTGACTTGGTAATCCATTTAATTTTCCCTCACATTAACTTTTAAATGGAGAAACACTCTGAGCCGTGTCACTTTATTTGTCAATAAAGGCTCAGAGCAGGAGAGACAGATGAAGGCCTGCGGCGGTGGAATTCTGGTTTGAACGAAGGGCTGCAGTTGGTACAATTTCGTGCTACACAGTCCCTCTATTTTTTTGTTTACTGAAGATGATTATGCACCTTACATGTTCAAACAGAGTCAATTACCATTTTCTCTTGGCATATGCTGTCATATTAATTTAAGTCTCTAAATACAGTGCTCATAATGGGGTCATCTGAACCAAGTGATTTGAACTGTTCAGTGGAGAATGAGTCACCCGCTAGACTGAGACAGCCTCAGTTTTTCTCTTGTGTTGTTTTACTGGAATAGAGGAGAGAGAGAGAGAGCAACTGGCTCAAAGGCAAGTGGCATTCTTCCCCTTCTCCAGGCATTGTTTGGGGTTTGGGATTTCAAAGTGTTTTATTGGCACAAGGCAAAGCGCTTGTATGAAATTTGTTGCACGGGTTGTGAGGTTGGTGGTGGAAACGCTGGATTCTGTATGTGTGGCTAACGGGTGTGAATTTCCATCAGCTTTGACTCACGAGCAATGTACTCTTTTATTTCGATGAAAAAGCCTTTTGATTTTAAATCTTTAAGGGCTTAAGTCTTGGGAAAGGGTTTCCGTGTTATTTGACAACTCGTTTATAAAAGAAGTCTTTGAAGTGAAAAATTTCAGTGTTACGTAAAGTGCTGCGCCAAGGAAAGTACCTATAGCGAGAGATTCGTTTTTTTTCATTTCTGTCTGTTTAATTAGAAGCTGTGAATTAATGAAAAGTGTTGACTCAGGGTTATAAAAAAATGTTTGTCACTGTAAAAATGTATTCGTTTCACTCCACTTTTGCTTTTTAGTTCTTCTAAATATAAAAACGTGTGTGTGTGTGTGTGTGTATGTATATGTGTCTGTGTGTGTGTGTGTATATATATATATATATATATATATATATATATATATATATATATACATGTACATATACATACACACGCACTGTATATAGCGCTGCTTAATATTGATGCAAACCATGACGCATTTTCCCCCAAGAAAAAAGAAAAAGAAAAATGAGAAGTTTTTATCTGAAATAGACACGTTTTTGTGACATTATAAACATCACTTGATCACTTTAATGTGTCCTTGCTGGTATTATTTTATACCAATTATTTTAATTAATAACTAATACTATTCTATACAATAGCAAATGAATAACTAATTTATTAATTAGTGTGTGTGTATATAGTATATTTTCAAAGTACATACATTTTTATGGCTAGTGTATTACATTTTCTCAATTAATTCGCCTTCAGTGGCAACAACAACAACAAACCTTTTTGGAACCCTGCTTTCATCAGTGTTATTGATTGCAGCCATATGGCTTGGAAGAGTTTGGGATTGATTGTATGTACGGTATTTGTAGGAGAGGTTTCAGAGTTTGTAAAGCTGAAAGGCTTTAGATGTCGAGTGGACATGGAGCCAAGGTTCAGCAGGTGACAAGTAGGAAAACCCTGCCAACCTTGTGCTTTTTGGGAGACTGATGACTGAGCACTTGAGAAAGTGCAAAAGTCTCCAGAACTTTTGGGGAAAAGAAAAGTGTTTAGACTGCACTATTTCGACTATCTGATCACATGTTTTAGATCCGTAATCTCTATTGAAATCAGAGACATGAATGAGATGATTCCTCCTCTGGCTTTTTCCTGATGTTTGATCACACCATCTTCTTTCTTCTGTGCAGTTTTATTGAAGATGATATGTAAGGGTTTTTTTTCTTCCTTTGCTCTCATTTGAGGTGTCATGGCATCTTGTTTATTTTTAACAGGAATCTAAATAAATGATTTGATATCTCGGCTCCATGACAACAACTACAGAGAGACTCTGTTTCTCCCCTATTGCTTTGTAAGAATGCGCCTTAAAATCAATACCTAGATTGAATTGGTTTTCTTGTCCTTTGAATTTTATTGTTCAAAGTAAATTTCATTAATCAAGGAATTATTCACCCAGCAAAGTTCTGATATTGTTGTTCCAAATCTGTATGCTTATTTTTTTTCCATTGGAAATTCATTCATACAACAAGAGTTCATAATGACTATCGTCAAAGTGGCATAAACATTGTCCATATAAAGAAAATGTTCTGTCTAGAACCTTAAACGGTTCTGTCAGGCGCTACATATATAGAGCATTTTAAGGGTTCCCATCATGGAGTATTTTTATGAGTTTAGTTTTACTTACTTAATTTTGTTTTAATTCATTTTTAATTTTCATAAAATTTGATTAAGCAAGGGATGTTTCTGGTTTTTCTTTTCCCCCCGAAGCTCATTCCAACAATCGAAGCTCGTTTACTGATCACTAACCGTTAACTGACATTTGTTTTCCAGGGGCTTAGTTTTAAATTTGCAAATTGCAGCATAAACAGCAGAACATCTCTCACCTGCAGCTCTTCTGTGATATATTTCGCTTAATTAACAGATTTAAAATGAAAGAAAAAACTGTGCAGTAATAGTATATTTTGAGTTTTGTTCATTTTTGTGACATAAACAAGTTCACAGAAAGGAAACCGAAAGTGCATCCTGTGTTTTCTTTATTTCACAAAATCATAATGTTTTGTTTTTAATGTGAGTGACACAGATAAAAACCTTTTACAGTTTTGATTGCTGTTTTACCCTTATCTGTATGACCATACATGAGAGCATTTTAAGCCGTTTCCGTTGTTACAAAGAAACAATTCCAGTGATCGTGCAGGCACCTCACACATGCACACACAACATTTGAGCTCTAACATTGCTAACTTGACATTGCTGTCTGTTCATTATCAAAATAAAATGTTATCCAAACATATAAGAAGTTGCACTGCTCAATTTAAATTTGCCATTCAATTTAACCACCGCCCTACGTGAACCAGTTTTGACATGCAAGGATGTTTTATGTCGATATTGGAAGGTGAGTGAAGTACAAAGCCCATTTTACATAAGCTTATAAATAATAGTTTAGCATCCAAATACTGTATACATCACACATTGAGAAACATTTGGATTTGTGCCAAATGAGAGAGGTAGGCTACATGAGCCCAACACCAGTTCCAGTTTCAGTTTCGCCTTAAATGAATTTGTTTTGGCTTGATGTTTATATAGCTACTTTTGTTGTTCATTATTTTGTTCTGAATACCGTTAAATGTAAATGATTTGTTGTGGAATGAGAGGAGCTAAAATAGCCTATAGCTATGTTTATAGTGTTTATAATCTTTGTAAATTCGCTTTATTCACCGGTAAACATTATTTCTGAATGTAACCATTAAGTACGCAACTTATGTTTTTTTTTCTCCCAAAAACTCAATTTTATCTGTAGTGTGTTTTTTTAACCATGCAGCAAAATGTCTTGAAATATTACTTTTTAAAAATTCTCACTATTTGCTAGCCAGTTACTTATGAGCATCCCTAAGTTAAACAGCTGGTAGACACTAGAAACAAAATGCAATAACCCGATAAACATGAATGTATTTCATGTTTATATATTTTTTTTTATACCGAACCCTGCTGAAACTTTTTTCTAAGAGTTTACTTGTGTGTTATACACATTTGATATATTATCAACTATTATTGTATGAAAAATATGTGTGAAGATTCTTCGAAATGTCTCCTTTTTTGTCCCACAAATGAAATAACAGCATGCAGGTTTGTAGTGACATGATGGAGAGTAAATGATAACAATGTACATTTTTGGATAAATTCTTCCTTTAATATCACTTGAATATGATAATTTTGTTGGCTGTGTTACAACATGTCAATCGACATTAGCTCATGTCAGTTCTACGTAGCTCTGGTCCCACGTGTAATACTGTCATTTCAGTGACATCAGGTTAAATACTTACAGCAGAGTGGATTGGATGCAGGATTTTTGATTTGTGGACAGAAACATCTTCATGACATCTGGCACTGGATATGATGAGGCAGAGCTCACTGCAAGGACAAGGCTTGTATATTTCAAGGAGACGAGGTGTGATATAAGTTGCATGTGTTTTGTTTGCAGTTGTGCCCAAGCTGACATGAGTGGGAATAGACTTACTGGAGAGAGACATTCCTTGTGTGTTTGTTTGAAAAACATTGAAAAGCATGTTTGCGCAGTCTTCTCAGTTTCAAGGAAATTACAAAATTCAATTCACATTGCAGGGCAACAGCAAACAGAGGATTTTAATAGTGCAAGAAAAGCATATGCATGTTGCAATATACAAATAGAGACCTCAAATATAACTCAAAATGGAGTGGAAAAACACTCATTAGTAATAAATGAATGAAGCTATATCATCGTACAAAATGAATGCAGTCTGCATAAAACAAGAGCAGTGGAGTTCAAAGCTCCAAAAGCTTTTTAAGATTATCCTGAAGTGTCTTTAGTCTGTTGAATGATGGGATTTAGCCATGTCTATTGAAATTCTTAAATATAACATTTTTATCCTAATTCTTTCTACCATAGCTAGTGTTCATTAATGTTCACTGTAGAAGAATTATGAGGAACTCACCAGGGAAACTGCTCAAGAACAAATAATCAAATGTTTTAATAAATATGGAGTTTGGTTTGTGAATTTGTAAAGGGCTTTACAGCCTTACTCATAGTGGCTTCCAAACTTGCAATGATATTCGGCATTTTAAAGTCTTTTAACAGCCCTCAAAAAATCTCTAAGAATTAGATTTTCTTTTTCTTTTTTGGTTACACTTTATTTTGAGATTTTACTATAAGTAACTATAGTACAACTAACTCTCATTCGAGTATTAGACTGTTAGGGTTAGTAGAATAATTTGACATGCATTGCAAAGTTACTTATAGTCTGTAGAATGTTTGTTTTTTGTGATAACCACATGCCTTTGACTTTGTACCTATTCATACAACAGTTCTTTCTGGTTCTCAAATCTGATTGGCTGAGAGGTCTTTCCAGCCTTGCGATATTCTACCGGTATCACCACAAGAACCGCTTCACAGTTTGATTCATTCCCCTTTCAGTGTCATGGCATACTAGTCCACCATATATTTACAGATACTACGGTTGTTGTGTAATGAAATGTAGTTTTTTTTTTTATGGGAAAACGTGGTTATTTAGACCTTTTCCACTTTTATAAACAAAGCGCCAATTTGAAAATTTGCTTTTGTGAGCTCCAGGCCTTCAGTGGTTGTTCATCGCTCGTGTACCTGCAAAGAACGGCTTCATCTCAGCCATTCCTTCTGCAATTTGCCGCTGGCTCTTATGTAGATGGTGGTTAAACATGTGATATGATTTGTTTTGGGTATATCAAATGGGAAATCGATTTGGGTTAAGGACTATATTAAGTTTCATAACTTTATATGTACAATGAAATTAAATCCTGTTCTAACTAGAGCACTGCGTTTGTACGCTTGACTGAACTGTTTGCTGGTGTTTATTTCCTGTACAAACTTCTTAAACTGTTAAATGACTATTGACAAGTGAAGGCCAAGTATGAAAACCCATACTTGGAATTTGTCCTCTGTATTTAACCCATCCAAGTTAGTTCACACACTTTAGGAGCATTGTAGTGAGTAGTGAGCACACTCACACTGCAAATTGTGATACACTCCCGGAGCAGTGGGCAGCCGTTATGCTGTGGCGCCCACGGAGCGTTTGGAGGTTAGGCACCTCAGTCACTTCCTGCCGGTACTGAAATCAAACCAACAACGTTTGCGTTACCAGTCAGACTTGCCAACCATTAGGCCACCCCAAAGTTGTTCATTTAAATATTACCGTTCAATAAATAATATTTTACTAACTAACGTTCCGCATTTGATATTGAGAAAGGGTCTGTTAGTGATTGTGATTTCAACTTAAGTGAAAGTTACATTAACACGCTATTAGATGGCGGCGAAGATTGTCTGAGTGAGTTACTTGCAAAGAATTTTATATTGAAAGGGACTGAAACAAGGATGTTGTTACTTTAAACAGCATCTTACAAAACACAACTGACATGCATTGACTAGAGCTGACTTGGGTAATTGTCTGAACTGTCAAAAAGACAAAGAAAAAACTTTCCTCAGCAGACATTCGAACTGATTTTTGATTACGAATATAAGATTGATCTGAATAATATCAGATGGAGGTAATACGCTCGCTTTAAATCAGCTTCTCTCTCATAATACTCTACATAATACAAAAAGCTTCAATGAAGTGACTCAATGTTCCTTTGTTACTAGATAATACGTGATATTGTAGAATTAGTAACGGAGGCTTGAGCTCAACTGTTAAACAGTCAATTTGAATCTGTGGTGGAATGAAGCAGTTCCTCACAAAAGAGAGTTTTTAAAGACACTCCATTGTTTTTCATTTATTCACGTGTCATCAGACTGTTGTATAAACACAATGTCACACTCGTAGACGTGCAATATGGCTCTATATCAGCACGGCTGTGATAACCTATAGTCGAGTCACAGCTGTGCTGAAATAGAGTGATATTGCACGGCTACGAGTGCGATATTCCTTGTGTATTTGAAAGGATTTTGAAATTTAAGGAACTGACATCATAACATTTCCTAGAAACATTGTTTCTCTAACAGCATTTATTTCATGTTTACAATTATATGAGCCCAGTCAAGATGAGATTTTTTTTTTTTAACAGATAAAATGTTGTTTTTGGCTCAAAACAAGAATATTGGCTGTAAATAATGTGGTGTAGTGCTGTTATATTTTCTACTTAAAAGCGTTACTAGTAGCACTTTTTGGTTAACCTTCACCCCTGAAACATTTGTTGGCACAAAACATGTTTTGTAAAAGAAATGTCATGGATTACAGATATTTGTTTTGTTAAATTAAAATGTGTTTCTTTTCAAGGCACACCAAAATGGAGTAATACTTCCAGAATTTACTTGCTTATCCATTTCAGTCTAATGATCTAATCCAATTCCAACTTTACTGTGATGGGGTTAAAATATGTAGTTATCTATGGTTAGTAATTATTTATTATTGGACTTGGGTGTAAGAATCAGTAAGCACATCCCACTATGGTGGTCCCGAATTTTTACTGTGTTCACAGCCCTGATATTATTTTGCCTGAGGTGGGAAAATATGATTTCATGAAAGTTCAGGCGAGAGATTTTCTGGCAAAGATGAAACTCTCTTGAAAATGACATTTCTACAGTATTGAATAAGAGATAATGCACAGTCATCCAGTCATCATTGCAATATAAACCCTAACAGGGTTTCTGCAAAGCAAAGAAGTCTTTTAATTCAGAATGCAACGATTGCCCAATCAGAATGAAGTATGAGATAAGCAAATGTAGACCATTTGTTCCTCTCCAATCACTTTATAGCATTAAATGTCTTGAAATATATTTTTGAAATAGCTTTCTTTTATCTTACCTTTGACTTGCTGGTATAGAGTTGTTTGAGTATGAATTCAGTTTTGCCGATTTAAGACATCAGCTCAATATGAAAAGTTGGTCCATGTGTGCTGTCATATGGTCCAAAGCCTCCAGATGGATGAGGACAGACCAACTGTACCCCTTAACTTCCTTCCTAACTAAAAAAAAGAAGAAGAACTGTCTAAACATAGATGATTTATGGCTTTTTAAAAGCCACTCCAGGCTTTTGCACTCCAGGCTTTGATTTCCACACAGTTTTTGATATGAGTACCAAGATCATTGCTTCTTGTAGTATTGCTATACAAGATATGAACCAATAGCAACGTATTAACTAAAATTTTATCGGTGAGCTTTCCGGTTGATATTGATGCCATCTGAAAATATTACACTTAAGATTCCCTTTTTATATTTTATCCATACATTGCTATTTGGATTATGCTTGCACTTAATTATTTATCAAAGGGTTTGGACGTGGCCTCCCTTATAGAGTCCCCCCTTTTAACAAACATATCAGTTTCCTGCATGTGTTGGTATGGTTTGTTGTTTATCTCCCAAAAGGCATTATTGACTAGTCCTAGATCAATATCACCCAGAATATGAGCATGATGTATTCCCATCGACCTAAAAGAAAGAACAATCTCACAGAGTCGACCAAAACTCCATTAGGGAAAAAATAAGTGTGATTACAGGCCTGATAATGGTGCTGAATACACATTGAAGTGCATCACTCTCCCCATATCTATTGGGTTTGGATGTGGAAAGTAGCAGCCATCAGCCTTGCTGTTCCATCAAGTTCATCACAGCACAAATCCACAGAGGGGCTGAGGCCGATAAAAGCTGTTTTCCTGCTGGAACGTGGTTGATGGGCTCTTTCTGCTGAGACACATGAGGTAATGTACAGCTCTGAGATGTGCCTCTTCTTAATGTGGGAACTTGGAAGCACTTGCAGTTATTCCATAACATTTTTAACTCTGAATGTAGAATCAGTGTGTGAAAGAAATATGTAAATAAAGTAACCGTGTACCATTCCTTGAGCATTGAAATGAGGTTTAATGCATATGAAATTGCGAAAGGATCTGTAGTGTGTTCTGTTTTACAATACTTTAATTTCATTGTAGAAAGATGTCAATTAAATAAAATGTTGTTTGTGTCATCGATGTCACCAAGAAACTGATGTTAAAATCATATTATCATATTAAACACCAATGTTTGTGGGAAGCAGATTCCACGATGTGACATCTAAAGTTTTAATAACATGAAGTGGCGTCACAATTATTCTTTAAAGCCCATAAGCATTCACAATTGAGTTTCATAGCTTCCGAATGGAGGATATCAACGTGACCGGACTGATTATTGTTCTCTGCCATGCTTCACTTGGTGTCGATGATGGAGATGATGCCTATCATACCATTATCCTCTCCAATATAGTTATGGAGACATCAGAGCTTGTAAAGGTTGAGCAAATCTGAGATGGTGAAGCTAGTCCTCTAATCTTTCATATAATCTTTCATTACCCGGCTCTGCTGAGCTTTTCATGTTTTTCTCTTTATGCGTGCAGTGTAGCGTAGCGGCCTGGGTACGCTGGAGCCCAATGTAAATCTGTATCCTGGCAGGATGGTTCCATATTGCAGGAGAAGTGTGCATAAGTCAAGGGAGGTCACAACTTTGGCTCATCTATTTACTTAACCCCCCTTTGATGAGGTTCCATTTCTGCATGCAAAACATGAATAATACACTGGCATAGTGTATGTAGTGGAGGAGGTTATAAAGATGGTATATAGTACAGTGCATCAGGAAAGTATTCACAGCCCTTCACTTTTTCCACATTTTGTTATGTTACAGCCTTATTCCAAAAGGGATTCAATTGATTAATTTCTTCATAATTCTACAAACAATACCCCATAATGACAACTTGAAAGAAGTTTGTGTGAAATCTTTGCAAATTTATTAAAAAATCATATGTACTTAAGTATTCACAGCCTTTGCCATGACACTCAAAATTGAGCTTAGGTGCATCCTGTTTCCACTGATCATCCTTGAGATGTTTCTACAACTTGATTGGAGTCCACCTGTGGAAAATTCAGTTGCTTGGACATGATTCGGAAAGACACACCTCTCAATATAAGGTTTTAATTAACAGTGCATGTCAGAGCACAAACCAAGCCAGGAAGTCCAAGGAATTGTCTGTAGACCTCCGAGACTGGATTGTATTGAGGCGCAGATCTGGGGAAGGATACAGAAAAATTTCTGCAACATTGACGGTCCCAATGAGCACAGTGGCCTCCATCATCTGTAAATGGAAGAAGTTTGGAACTACCTGGACTTTTCCTGGAGTGGGCCACCCGCCCAAAATGAGGGATTGGGAGAGAAGGGCCGCAGTCAGGGAGGTGACCAAGAACCTGATGGTCATTCTGCTCCCGTATTTCTCTGTGGAGAGAGGAGAACCTTCCAGAAGATCAACCATCTCTGCAGCACTCCACCAATCAGGCCAGTATGAAAGAGTGGCCAGGTGGAAGCCACTCCTCAGTAAAAGGCACATGACAGCCCGTCTGGAGAACTCTCAGACCATGAGAAACAAAATTCTCAGGTCTGATGAAACAAATCTCGAACACTTTGGCCTGAATGGCAAACGTCATGTCTGGAGGAAACCAGGCACTGTTCATCACCTGGCCAATACCATCCCTACAGTGAAGAATGGTGGTGGAAACATCATGCTGTGGAGATGTTTTTCAGTGGCTTGGAGACTAGTCAGGATCGGAGGAAAGCTGATAGCAGCAATGTATGGAGACATCCTTGAAGAAAACCTGCTCCAGACCTCAGACTGGGGTGAAGGTTCATCTTCCAATAGGACAACGATCCTAAGCACACAGCCAAGATAACAAAAGAGTGGCTATGGGACAACTTTGTTAATGTCCCTGAGTGGCCCAGTCCGAGCCCATACTTGGAACGCGATTGAACATCCCTGGAGAGAAAATGGTTGTGCACCGACACTCCCCGTCCAACCGGATGGGGCTTGAGAGGTCCTGCAATATGTGTGCTTGTAGTATCACACTCAAAATGACTTGAATTTGTGATTTGTGCCAAAGGTGCTTCAACAAAGTATTGAGCAAAGGCTGTGAATACTTATGTACCTTTGATTTTTTTATTTTTTATAAATTTGCAAAGATTTAAAACAAACTTCCATCACAATGTCATTATGGGGTATTGTTTGTAGAATTTTGAGGAAAATAAGGAATTTAATCCCTTTTGGAGGAAGACTGTAACATAACAAAATGTGTAAAAAGTGAAGCTCTGTGAATACTTTCCGGATGCACTTTAAGTGTGGAGGTGTGCTTGAGTGTGGCTGAGCCAATAAAATGTCTTGGAGTTAATAGATCATTCTCTTTTAACTCATGAGATGAGTAATGAGGGTCTTTCTTGCTTTGTGTGGAAATGTTTTGCATTAAAACATATGTTAGAATATATATTTGAAGATGTGGGTGTATGTAAATGCATCTGGACTGTATGTATATGTTTGTTCTGTTCAAATCTTTAACCACTGGTGTAAACACAAAGTAATGTGGGTTGTATGTTCTTGTGCACCAGTACTGAGGCGGCTGGCATGACTGCAGAGGTCTTACAGTGGTAAATATGCACATATTTTAGTCTCTCTGGAAACTGATAACAAAGAAATTACTTGCCTCCTGAAAATAAACTTGGAATGAGGAAGCAGCCATACCGAGAGGGAATTCTCCACCATTATTTTCTGATAACAAAGAAAATACACCTTAGGCTTGAGACTTATTCAGAAAAAATACTTTTCGCACCATAAATAGCTCGGACTTTTTGCGAAATGTCATTCTTTCCCAAGTTTATAATGTAAAATGCTGCAATATACCATATTAGTGCCACCCAGAGCTCAAAATCAAAAATGGTACATGACCACTGCTTTGTAATATACTAATCCATTCTTTTTGCCCTGAATGCTCTCCTTTCCACCATGTTTCAGTTCATTAGCTACTTAAGCTTTTGATGAATTGATTCCAGTGTGCCAGTGGCTAGTTGATTCAAAGCTCCAGAGAACGAGCAAGACTGCAGTGTGAACGGGAAGACTTGTGTTTGTTGTAATGAGTAAGACAGCCACTGTGTGTATCAGCACTTTGAAAAATCCCCTCTGTTAGGAGCAGCCTCCTCTGACAAAGACAGGAAATGAGTGTATAAGAGGTTGCGCGGTGATTAAGTGTGGATCGTGGAGAGCTGCCTCGCTCTGCTGAGAGGCAGATGGTAACCTTGGGGACGCTGACGTGGCTTTGTGTAAGTGAGAGTGGCAGGAGGCACTTCTCGAGATGCACTGTCTGTTATACCAACCTACCACTCTCTTTCTCTCTAACTGCCTCCGTTTTTTATTTTTCCGTTTCTGTATGTCTCTTTCGCTGACATAAATGCACACTCTAGCCTATCTGTGTTTCTCTCTGTGGCTGGCTGATGGGCAAGCACATTATGTGCTCTTACTGGGTGGTTCTTTAATTACATTACCCTTTGCTAGCTCTATATACCCTATTATCTGCAAATAGAGTGACAACCATTAGAGCCTTTCAGGTCAAACTGGTGCATCACATTTAAGTGACAGCCTTTTGATTACTTGTTCAACTAGGCTGACCTGAGGAAGATTTCTCTTTTGTCCTTGAACTTCCCAAGGTTTTTTCCCCTTAGCATTCAAAGTGTTAAGTATAAGCCTGGCTTCCTTTAAACAATGTTTGTGACAGTCTACACTATAAATAAACTTATTTGATTCGATTTGACCCTCCATCCACAAGCACTTCATTCTCCTGAAGCTATGTTGAAGTTTATCTGAATGAACGCTCCCGATTCCCAACAACAAAATGGTTCATTATTAGGGCGCAAAGGGAATGACAGAGGAGTTAACATGGTGAATGATGGTTTAGCTTGTGTGGTAAATGCACTTCAGCATGGTGCCCTACTTAAAGTGACATGTGCTCTGTTTGTATAGTTTGACTAAACACTGTTGGTCCTTTGTGGCACAGTTTGGTGCAGGCCGCTACACAGCCTGAGTGTTTTTCACTGTAGTTACTTGCTCTTTGTCGTACTGTCTCCATCTCTTTCACCTTTTCCAAGTTTCACTTAAAGGCCACCCGAGACTTCTTGTTGGTGAGAATGCGCAGATAGGCTTTAAAATGCTCTCGATTCAGCTGGCTGAATGCCTAGAGATGGAACAGAGGTGAAGTGGACACTCTTCGAGTCCTTAAAGGGTTAGTTCCCCCAAAAATGAGCATTCTTGCTCCGAACCCATAGTTCGCAAAAAAAAAAAAAAAAAAAAAAAAATCTGTGATCATTTACTCTTGTCATCAAATTCTTTCATCATTTAATCCTCATCTCTTCTAAACCTGTATAATTTCCTTCCTTTATTTATGGCTTTCTGTGAAACCAAAAGAAGATATTTAAAAAAGAATGTGGACACAATGTTGTTTTTGATGTCAGTGGTGTTCTATGATGGTTTCATGTCAACTGCTTCTTAAATAGTGCTAAATTCCTGAATGGTAGTAACTTTAGGACTGAAAAGTATCCCTTTCCCCTCCAATGTCTTGGCTTTCATTCAGTTATAATGAGATTAAAATATTTTAAAACTTCTGTTATGAGCATGAGCCATTAGTCAAAATATCTTGTTTTTGTGTTACATAGAATAAAGATACTCATTCAGGTTTGTAACGACTTGATGGTGAATAATGGATGAACATTTAGGGCTACAGCCTCAGATATACCATAGTGCAAATCACACTAAAGAGGTCAGATACAATTGTACATTGGATGTACTTTACAAGAAATCTAACAGCCCATTTTTTAGATGTTAAAATTAATGACTTCTTGTTGCTTGTCAGTGAGAAGCGGGAAAGCCCTCAGGAACTCTGGTTCCTGCTCTCATTTGGCCTGTGTTTCTAGAGCCTCTGCACATATCAATTCACTCACACACAGCTAAGTGACACCACAGCCTTGTATGCATGACAAGAGAGAAAAACAGAGAGAGACTTCTACTCTCAGCTGAAACTATAATGTAAATTATGAATGAAAGCTACAGCTCTGAAATAGCTGGTCTCATTGCCTTGGCTAGTTACTATCTACCAGCTGCAAATTAAACTTTTATGGCTTTGTTTTGAACTTCAGAAATTATGCTCACGTTCGTGCTTTGTGCTGACTATTTTGTTGGTGAGTGATGCAGCTTTACGTAGCTCTTTTGTAGCTGGAACTATGTCTCTTATTCGCTTCCGAAATGGGATTTGTGCCCATCTACACCCTTAAAGCGGCAAAGAGACTTTAGGGATTATAGAGGAACTCGGCACAGGTGGCAGACCTCGGGCACAACCTACAGCTGTTTGTGGCTCAAGAGCACGTCCAGGAAGTAATGAAATCTCAGCTTGGCCGGCAATGCTCATTGGCATTCGCTCACCGTCTCGCCGAATCTCCAGCTCTCCCGCCATCGGCCATGTGTGAGCTTGGATGGCGGTTTGGATTGTGTGGACAAAGCGTGTTGTTCCCTGATAAGAGTCTCCACTGCTTAGCCATTAGCCAGATTAGCACAACTATGAGGCCTGGTCAGCAGAATCATGTCAGGCTCTGAAGTGGGAAAGCTTGGTATCCCTGGCTGAGTTTCATCATTGCCTTGGCATGCAGCCCAGATCCAAGAGTTTCATGGGGAAGCAATGAGCAGCTGTTTGATTTTCTGTTCGCTTTAGTCTCTTATCGCATCTTCTCTCTGGCAGTAAGGTGACGATATGATCCTCTTCTTCCTGTAGGTCCCTGGATGCGCAAATTGCCAGGTCTTCTCCTCTTCTCTGTTCCACTCCACTAGCTGCTCCTGGCTTCTGGAGAACGCCACCTCTCCACGCTGCCTCGGACACCAGGAACCTGCCGACACGTCAATCACGTCCTCACAGCTGGGTAATTCATTTCAAGTGTAAATTGTAGCTATTTTATTGAGAGAGAGTGAGAAGACATCACACTTTCCCCCCATCTTTAGTCTGTTTATCCACAGTCCTGATGATCTAAACTGAGCTTGTTTCTACAGACCATTGAGGCTTTTTCCATTGAGGCTCTGCTCAAATCTCCAGGGTGGTTAGCAGAGTTTTTTTTAGTTTATTTGTTTTTGTTCATGCACCTTTCAAAGCCGCAAGGAATATCAGTCATTTTAGAGCTGTCTGCTTGGCTACATGTCACCTGTGAATTTTCAAAGGACGCTTGTTAGCAGAAGAGACCTTTGTGACTAAGCCAATAGCATTTGGTGTCTTTCAAAAATACTTTACCAAGCCCAATATGGGGAACCTCATGAGACTGGCTTTGTAAATAAAAGACTTTGTGTCTTCATACCCGTTTCTTTCTTTCTTCTTTCACTTTTTGCAAACTTCTTTCTCACCCTGCTCAGTATGGTGTGGAGCTTATTAGTTGTGGAATGTTACCTTAAAAAGTATAATTGCTTCATAAATGCTAAAAAGCAGCTAATTATGTTTTTTTTTTTTTTTTTTTTTTTTTTAAGGATAGTAACATGCTTTTTGTGTTCTTTATTTCTTGGCTGTTGCTTTCAGCAAGTTATTTTTGTGTTCAGACAACAAGTGGTTGTCTCCTTGACATAGTTTGCATGCAATGACTAGACTCCTGCATTGAAAATTGAATTATGAATGCCTTTTAAATTCCATTTCAATTCCTGAATGTGGATTGAAGTTTGCAAACCGGAATGAGAAACTGCAATTTGAATTTGAATATAACTGAATTCAAGGAAATTAGGGATGCAGAATATCGGTATTGGCAGATATGTTCATTTTTAATGTTATTGTTGTCAAAATTTGGCTGATATATTAAAGCTGATAAATAATGGATTATTTCCTTCAGCTAAGGAACTTCAGATGCGCACTGTTTGCAACGATGGTTCTGAATCGCTTGAAATATGAATTAATTCACTTTTAAAAGGAAAATACATTAAAGTTCACTATGAACAGCACAAGTCTGTCGTTTAGGCTAATTATAAATTATAATGAGAACATTAAAATTGTGTGCTTGGGACATGGCTTGTAATGGTGAATCTTTTGCCTTTGTAATCAGGCTCTTAAAATTCTATAAAAAATTGGATTTGGATTTATTGGCCAATATATCAATTATTGGCTTTCAAATATAAAGAATTATCGGTTATCGATATTGGCAGAAATTTTCATATTGGTGCATCCCTAAAATTGTTACAATTTTTTAACAGTTTGTTAAAGCAAAATTTGGGCTTAAAAAGTTTTGAAAAGTCTAAAAATCCTTTTTAGTTTGCAGGTTTGTAGGTCTTACAGATAGATTAATATATTGATGCAATTTATACTTTAAAAAAAACAAACTAATTATCATACTATTATTATACTATTAAATATCAATTTGTTTATTATAATTGATTAGATGGGATAGTTTGGTAACATAAAGTTGCTCCACATGCTTGCTGCATAAACATACTGTTGTTGTACACAGGTCTACGTGGAAGATGCAGAGCTTTCAAAAATAACCCACATATTTTGGTGTAACGTCACATTCAGAACGTTATGAGTTAAAGCAGTTACTTTGTGTTCCACTTTTTTTTAAATTGCATATGCTGATTTCTGCTTTGAGTAATATGTGAAAAGAAAGTTCTTATCTCCCGTGGAGAATAATAGTTTAAAAGTATGCATAATTGCTTATGTAGTGATTGATGTAACATCTCACTCACACAATCAACCGGATTTCATAGACACACTCAAAGACACAAACACACACTTACACACAGGCCTTTTGTGGTAGACAGAATACCCACATTTCCTCTGTGAGCCCTCATTTTGGTGAGCTGACCTTGCATGAGCTGCGTCAATCACTCTCTATCTGCCAGTAAATCCTCCCTTATCTTGGGCTTAAACTGACGGAGCACACATCTGCACTGCAGGAGACTGTGAGGCTGTACAATAAGCCAGGAACAGAATGAGATTGACTGAAGCTACTGGAATGATGGGATGGTTTGTTTGTGATTGGCGTATGTTGAAAGCAGGTTTTGAACTCAGGGCGTTTACACAGGAGGGGGCTGAATGGTGCTCAGATGTTTTTTGCATGTTCAGGGCAGCTGGGTGGCTAGTCTGAAGGCCGAATTCAATCTCGCGCAAGGCATTTCAGTGCAAAATTGAGAATTTTGCTGTCCAGCACAGATTTTTATGTGCATTTGCTCTGTTACCTGATTTGCATAATTACTTTTAGAGATGCACTGGTCAACCGGCCATAAATCAGAACCGTTTGTGTGTTTTGAGCAAAAACTGCCTGGCTTTGATTTATGGCTGCTTTTTAGTTTCATTTTGGCCAAACTATTCTGGCACGCAAACGACATTGCAATAATTTCTCAAAATGTCGTTTGTGGGAAAATATCACGAAGTCTGTAAACACGACGTTAACACTGGCCAGAGACGGGACACGCTGAAGATGGACGCAAAGAAGAGAACACCAGCAGAGCAAATACTACAAGCTCCCTGTTTGCGGTACTTAAAATATAGGAAGAAAACTGTAAATATTGAATTGGGGGTGGGCCAGGTTAGCTTGTTATAGAGCAAATAAACAACAAATAAATTTACATAAGCAAATAAATAAAGTTGGCAACCGGTATTGGAGTCGGCCAGTTTGCTTGTAAAAAAAAAAAATCGGTAACTGAATCGACCATGAAAAATCATGATCCGTGCATCACTAATTACTAGTGAAACAGTCATTAAAACAACACTGGTAGAGCGTGCAAATAAAATGCTCCAATCCGTGGCCATGATTCACTCTTAATAAATTTATAAAGTTTATAAAGACTATGGTGTTTTGTTATAGCTGTTGAGACAGTTCTGTCTCTGGGGGTAGAATTGTGTGATTTGAGTCTTATTGTCCTCCAAGACATTAGAGAGAACAGCTCTACCTTGAGTTTGCAGAGCACTCAGTGGAACTGTACATCTCACCACTGGCTGAATGTGTGCTCTGTTTCTCTCTCCCTCTTGCTCTTTTTCTCCCTGCCACTCTCAGTTATATCATTGGAAACCCGTGTTGTTATAGAAAAAGGTCTTTTTGCACTTTATTATGATTTTTAGGTATGCATGATATATTGTTATCAGCCATTATTCGATTTTTTTTTCTTGATATCGGTCGACATCGGATATTTAATTGTGGATGTGTTACATATGTGTACATAAGGATGTATTTTTGGTTCAGTCCCTGTGACCCAGGCTGGGTCCAAAATCGCCCCCTATCTCCATAAATAGGGCACTATTTGAGGGAACAGCCATTTGTAGTGGTGTCCGAAACCATAGTGGACGTTATAGAGTGGTCTCATTCAATCCCACAATGCACCGCAATAACGAGTGTACAACTGATGTACGCTCAACGGCTAGAGAATACCCATAATGCGCTGTGAGAGTCGCGTGTCGAATGAACTCCCGCGTCTGACCTGAAGGTGGCGCCCACAGCTTTTCCAAACCGCCGGTCCTAATATCATACGGGTATAAATTCCTTTTAATTGATTATTTATTTTTTTTAAATTACGGTTTATACATTTTTTCAATAGGCTGCGACTGGAGCTGCCAGTTTGCTACGTTTCAAATGATTATTAAATGGCGAGCACAAACAAACTATGCAAAAGCGGCAGAGTTTGTTTCAGGAGCAGCTTTTCAGTATCTGGATTCACTCACTCGTTTTCATTCACTCCTTCAAGTGGACTATAGTGGAGTAATGTAGGGAATAGTGAATGAGAGTATAAGGGGTGATTTCGAACGCAGGGTTAGTTTTTCCCCAGTCTGTTTAATTAGTCATGCCATTCATCTGTGCCCTGTTAATTTACTCATTATGCTCCTTTGTTTGTTCTAGTTTAAATATTCCCTACGTCTTTCAGTTCTTTGCCTGATTTCATCTGTGTAACATCAATGTAAGTGTTAATGTCAATCTCCTGTGTGTTCTTATTAAAGATTAGTCTGTATATTCATCATCTTCATGAGCTTTGAAATCTCAAAATTTAGCATCCATTTTAATGATGCACTTTTTAATGTTCTGATGCCAAAATTTAGTTAGCATTTTAAAAAATTAGCATTTAAAATGATGGATTTTTAATTTGTAATTCATTTATAGAAAATGGTAAATAATTTTGAAGGGTTAGTTCACCCCAAAGTACAAACCCTTAGTACAAATTTTAGTACAAACCCTCATGTTGTTTCATCTTTGTAACACAAATTAAGATTTTTTTGATGAAATTCTCAAGGTGAATTACTTTCATTCAAAATCAAGAAAAGTAGTAAAGACATTGATGAAATGGTCAACATGACTACAGTGGTTCAAACTTAATGTTATGAAGTGACGAGAATACTTTTTGTCAGCCAATACTGAGCCGGCATTGGGACATAAACAAGGAAGTGCTGCACAGCGTTGACTGCGTCAACTGCATAGAAGACTGACAGGGAAGAGAATAGATAGTTGAATAAAGTCATTATTTTTGCGCACAAAAAGTATTCTCCTCGCTTCATAACATTAAGGTTGATCCACTGTAGTCACATTCAGTATTTTAACAATGCTTTAATACCTTTCTGGACCTTGAATGATGGTAATTTGTGTTCCGAAGATGAAAGAAAGTCTTACAGGTTTGGAACGACATGAGGGTGAGTACTTAATGACAAAAATTTCTGGTGAACTAACCCTTTAACACCAGCCATTGATCAGTTATCAGCCATAACTTGAAAACAATTATCGGCTTATACATTATACAATAAAATCTAGAGCTTTGTAATGGGTTTATTCCAAGTCTGTCTATTTCAACATTATAGTAATAACAGAAATCATGCATTTGCATACAGGGATGCTGAGATATGTGAAAATCATGATGATGATCTTAATGGGATTTTATTGTAAATTTGTACTCAACTGATTTTGTTGCAGTATTTTGATATATACATAAAACAGCAAAATGACAGCAAATGAGATTGAATGAAGTTAAATGGATAATTGACCCCAAAATGAATGTCATCATTCATGATAATAATGTCGATGACGGTGGTAACAATGATGAGGCGACGATTGACACATCAGAGCACACTCTATAAAGCTCTATTTTTTGTTATTCATTTCTATGATTGTCAAAACAAGCGTGTGTTAATCAAACACGTCCTCTGAGGGTTGTTCTCTATGAATGTTTTGCTCCTGTTCCTGTACTGTAACCTGAAGCCGAGCTAATGTGGCGTCACTGCTTTCCATGTGCGGCTGTGTGTGCGTGTCTCTGACGTATAGAGACATAAGGTGGCAGCCTGCAGACTTGGAGCAGCTAATTTTTTCCCTACCTGTGTCAGCATGGGATTCACGATACTTTGCTCAGTCTGACACCGATAAGCTTTTATCTTGTATTTTTATTAGGCGAAGAGTTCTGTTGACACATGAATTTGTTTTGTGTGTTTGTCTATATAAGGTGAATGAGTTGGTTCAATGTCATTCTCTTAAGGTGTATTTATACTACTATCTGTAGAAATCTGAAGCGGAAGCCCACTAAGCAATTTGTCTGAGAACCACGCCGCTTCATGTGTGTCTGTGTATGTCAGGGTGAAATCAAGCAAAAGTCAGGCTGGATGCGCTTGTGTGCAATTAAATGCACATCAGTGGGTAGGCATTCAGATTAGATTAACAGGACATGACATTTTCTTGGTTGAAGACAGATGCTTGCTCCATTTCTTACCCGACATTTTTTGATGGCAGATTTACACAAATTTGCATTTGCATTTTTTCCTTATGAAACCCAAATTGTGCATTTACATAGTAAAAAAAAAATAGGAGTTAATCTTTACTGGTCAAATATGATTTGATAAAATGATTCCTGCTCAGTATGCAGCCTAATTATAACGTAATGACAAGGAGACTCGTGTTCATGTCTGTCAAGCGCTTGAGTGTTTGAATATAATTTCATGCATCTATAACTAGGTCTCTTTACTCAATTTTCCACTCTGGCAATCCTGATTATTCTACAGCTGATGCAAACCTAATTTAGCTTTCAAAGAAAGCCTTTGACCATCTAGCAACAAGTCAGAAAGATTTGGAAAGCAAACTTTACAAATATACAAATGGAGCTACTTCAGTGACTGCTGTGACAAAGTTAACTTACAAAAGGAAAACAAGTCCTCTGTCACATTAATTAGCTCCAGTGTCTGTTCAGACAGTTATAATCCACAGCCGGGACTGCAGTATAACCGAAACACTGTGACAACAAATGGAACAAGTCATTCAGAGCTAACCGTGGGTCATAGTAATTAAATTGTTTTACAGTTTTAAAAACACTATAATTTCTAGACAATTGCATTTGTATTGCAAATGTATTAGTGAACTGACGTAAAGAGCACTGGCTACACAGTGCATATGAAAAAAAATGTACAATACTGTTCAAAGTTGTAGGCTGGTTTGGAAAGCTGTTACATTATTCCTATTGACATTATTCCTACTGACACACTAAAGCAAAAGATCTTAAAAATAAATGCTCGAGCGTCTGATGTGCCTAGCTTGCACAGTACTGTTCAATACAGTATCGTAATTTATATTTATTTACAGACTACTCTGCAATACTTTGTTCTGATTTGACTATAACTTGCATAGTTCTGTATTTATTCATATTTATATTTATTTATAAAGAAATTTGCAATACTTTGCCTTATTTTAGACAGCTGAAATGTAGAGATGCAGAATAAATGCCATTAAAGGGATATTTCACCCAAAAATGTAAATTACACCATATTTTACTCACCCTCAAGCGTTAACTTGCGTGACGTAGTGATGTTCTACTTTTTTGACCTATTTTATAATGCGTGCGTCATGTCATTGCGTACTACGTCTTGGAAGTTAACGCTTTTTATAGGCAAATGCCTCTGGCTGTCACGCTGGAAGCTCGTTATTTTTACTTACTTTTACTTAAGTTTTAATTATGGATATTTGTCTCACACAAACGCGTCGATTCATTTTAGAAGGCCTTTATTAATTTTAAAAAGTTTTATGATCAATGGACGCACTTTTTTGGACTTCAAAATCTCATCCTTCAATCACTCCCATTATAAAGCTTCGACGAGCCAGGATATTTTTTTAAATAATGTTTGGCTGAAAGAAGGAAGTCATATAAACCTAAGATGTAATTTATGGGGTAATTTTCACTTTTGGGTGACCTCTCCCTTTAAGGATAGCATTAAGGAACCATATTACAATAAGGTGAAGACATAGAGTTTTTAGAGTCTTTCTAAAAACAGATTTTTTTTTTTTTTCAATGGCACAGTAGGTCACAGCTAAGGGTTGTAGAGTCTGAGACTAAACATCTGAGCCTCAGGCTAATTCATCCCACTCAGGAAGAGAAAGCGCTGCCACTATTGCTTTGAGAGAGGCCACAACAAAACCTTTAATTACGATTATAGAATTAATCCTCTCCACAAAATGCTGAGACTGGGTGCAGACCAAGCCATTTTGACTTAGCTCAGATCCCCCTCAAGGGTTAGGAGCCATTAAACGTGGCCTCTCCATGTGAGGCCATTTTTTTTTTCTTCCATTTTGGCTGAGCACCTTGTCTTTTCATTAACTTGTTCCTAAGCATCCTTGTATTTCTTTCATGAGTCTGAAGTGTCAGTGTGCTCTCATAGGAATCAATCAAGGTAATTATTCGCTTGATTGAACCCCTTAATTATTTTTTGCTGATTTGTTTCTGGAACAGCTGAATATTCAGAGGATACTCTTGAGTGAGGTTGAGTATTTCAAGATCCATCACATATATATGAGTTGAATAATATAGCCGGGATGGTGTTGATATATCAAATGACCCCACAAAACTTAGTCTTGCCAATTTATCAAAGAACCAGGATGTTTGCAGGAACTGGAATTATAGCTGCTAGCTGGAGTGTTGGAGGAGCAATAAATAGCCCATGCTAAAGGAGAGATTAATCATTCAACGAGTGCTACTCTAGTGGAGAGGGGCCTCTCTAATGTCACATACCTTATGCACATTATCAACACAAACACTCGTAAATAAGAGCATGCCCACCATGTGCGGCCTTTCTTGACATGGGATAATGAGCTATTGAGCAGGAGAGCCACACTGATGAAAAATTGCATTTACAGTAAATTGATCAAGTGCGGTAATATTAGGTAAATATCCTCACCATTTCCCACTTCACTCTGTCAGGCTGTAAAATTTAGTGCCCCCTATAAGGGATAATGTCCCACACCTGAAAGCTGGCAAATAAATTACATAGAGCTCTACCTGTACACCACAACAAGTGCTGATGGCTGGCTGAAGAACTTATGAGGTTTGTGAAAATTGAACAAACAAGTTAATACAGTCTCATGGTGATTTTTTAACCTAGTGATCTTTTCGCATTGACAGGCTCGACTGAAATGTGGCCCATTTCCTGTTATTTGCGAGAGGTCTACGCATGGCCTCCGGGGTTTTATCAGGAATACAGCATTCTAATGAATGTATTCATCATGTTATTTTCTCTAGAGAGTGGTAATTCACTCTGCCGTGTTTGGCGTGGCAGAGTTTCCGAGCTGTGTGGCGCTAACTCCGCCGTTGGAGGCTGCAGTAAGATGATGATTTAGCAGGCTGTCACACCGCACCCAAAGGGCAAGCTCCAGTTTTTGCCATCGTCCTTCTGGGCCATAAATAATTCCCATCGTGCTGCTGTGTGATGGCTTCCATAATGGTGCCAGGCAGCATGCCGTGACCGGTCACTGTCAGCCGTGCCCACCTGAGACCCGCAAACACCGGGGAATGGAAGTCTAGCATCCAGCACTGCTGCTCAAAGCAAGCCCAATTCTGGCCACTACCATTGAGGCCTTACAGATAGAGCTGTTCATGTAAACGTGTGTTCTTTTAGACAGGTCTGCCTCAGGCCCAATGATAGAGAAAAGGATGTGTTTACCCTTGAGGAACCAGTTCTTCGGCGCTGTTTTTTTTTCCTTCTTTTTTTAGGAATCCTGACATGCGATCACTGTATTGAATCATTAAGCTCTAGGAGACACACCAGGGGATTGGTGCTGGGAGATGTGGAATCCCTTGACAAACATGGATGTATGATGCCTTTGCCTTTTTTATCACATGCAGCTCTTCTGCAATCATTCCAGCACTTCCTGTAGTAATTGTGGTACCCATGTGGTCTAATTAAAAAAAGAAAAGAGTAGGTCCTTCAAAATTTGCACACTTACAATCCTTAATAGTTGGCTCTACGCAATATTAGAATTATGTTAAGTTCTTAATTTATACATGTTATTCCAAATCTGTTTGACTTTCATTCTTCTGTGGAAAATAGAAGATATTTTGAGAAATATCTGTTTGTTTGTTTTTGCATAGCTGTGAGAAGAAAAAAAAAACCCTAAAGGTTTGGTTACCAACATTTTTGAAATGTCTTGTTTTGTAAATGTTTTTCTTTTGATTTCTTGTGTGTTTGAGAAGAAATCCATACAGATATGGAACTATATGAGGATGAGTAAATGATCACAGAATTTACTGTCTATTTTTGTATGTTTTTTGGGGGTCTGTTTTGCTTTTAATTGCTTTTGCTTTTTGTTTTTGCTGGAAAGCCTCGGTTCTCATTCATTTTCATTATATTAAACCAAGTAATTGATCTGGAAATTCACCTTTTAACAGAAGGGAAAAAAAGTAATATGTGATCGAAACAGCGTGAGGGTGATTAAAAAAAGGCAGAATGAACAGATTTTCTTTAAGGTACTGAACTGAAGTACTGAACCTCTGCTGTCCCATGGGTTTGCCTTTGTAGAATTAGAGTTGAAGAACCGGGCAGGCCGTGCGGTTCTCTGTGTGAGGCAAAGAAAGAAGTTATGAGAGAGAATGTAGCTGCCAGTCCTGCCCTGTCGAGGGCAAGGGATCTGCAAGCAACACAGAGAGTGAGCCTGATGGTAGAGGGACAGAATGAAAGGAGGAGACCGAAGAAGAGAGATATAGTGCTCTTTTCTACCATCGTAGTTGGGCAGGCACACACTGACTGTTCTAGAATCGCTGTGATCTTCAAAGTCAGTCATACACTAACCCTTGCTCAGGAGGGGCAAGCTGCCCTCAGGGGGGGGAAGCTTTGCTACTTCAAAGATTTTTTTCTACACTTACATTGCTCTCATATTTGCACCCTCTCCAAACCCCATATTCAAATGAACTTGATCTTTTTCATTTACTCTAACAAGAGAATGCCAAATGAAGCTTTGTTCAAGGCTGGATTAGATATATCTTTGTGACTCAAAGGTTACAGTGGGTAATTAAAATTTCCGCCAACAAAGTCACAATATATCACACTGTCACTTTTTTAGTGTACAACTTGCAAGTTTCTGCCTCTCTCTTTCTTCTCGTTTCAATTGAAGAAATGAGGACGAGAATGCAAGAACAGGTATCTTTCAGTTCTTTGTTTACCACCCGTCAGTTCTCTCCTTGTATTTCACCTCAGGCCATAAAAGTTTTCTTCCTCTGTTTTGTTATAATTCTGCATCCTGTTTTCATGTCACATCTCAAACTGCAAAATCTGAGCCTTGAGACCAATTTTCACTGGTTGTTTTTTAATATCGAAGTTCTGTTTAGCTTTAAAACCAATCCCACATGTAATGTAAACCCAGCACACACAGCGTAGCATACAAATCTGTCAATTTGTAATTCATACAACTAGAGTTAAAAGTGCTGAAGGGAAGGATGTCAACTTACATTTCAAGTATTTTGAAATGATCGATGCCTTTTCTCTCTTTTATTTTCTTCCAGAGGATACTTGAATTTAAAATGAGTGTGTACTCTGAATTTTATATTCACTACAGTGTGTGAATGAAAATATGGTCATTCTCATTAAATGAGACCACTGCGGGAGAGAGACAGAGATGAATGGAAACCCCAAAGGATAAAAATGAAGTCAGCAAAAGTGGCGTATACAGTGCTGAAAAAAAATACAAACTAATGCTAATTAGCTCTGATTCCCTCTGAGTCTAAATTTCAAGACGTATCAGAACCGGGGCTTAAATTGAGGTGGAACAATCCAGAATAATACATTGATATTTAGTAGTAGCTTTGCTTAGTTTATCAGAAAGATTTTTCCCGAAAGAAAGACTCATATAGAGCTTTTCATAGACATATTTGCACACTATCATTCAAAAGTATGTGTTTGGTGAGATTTTTTAATGTATTTGAAAGAAGTAATAATTTATTCCTGTGATGGTAAAGCATCATCACTACAGTCTTCAGTGTCACATGATCCTTCGAGAAACATTTTCTGTTATTATCAATGTAAAAAAGAACAGTATTTATTTGAAATGTCTTTGCTGTCACTTTTGATCGATGTAATGTGTCCTTGCTGAATAAGATTCACTTTTAATAATCACTGACCCCAAACTTTTGAATGTATGGGGTGTCTGTATAGGCATTTCAATTTTGATTTATTTGTTTGTTTTGTTTTGTGCATTTTGGATGTCTCAATATATCGGAGAAAAAAAATATTTTTTATACTTCAGATGCAAGCTATTTGTTCAATGTGTTATGTTTGTTCATGCGAAGGTGTTGATAAAAGAATGACAGGTTTCATCTATCCAAGCTGAACACGAAACTCGCTAGCTGAGAGTGTGTTTATGTATGTTTTATGTTTGTCGATAAGAACATCTTTCTTGAATCTAGCCCACCATTTCACTCATACTACAACATAATATTTGTTCTCATTCCTTCTCCGCTGCCCCTCTTATAAGCAGCCTTTCTCATTTAATTAACTCATGAAAGAGCTGTCTTACAATGCCATTTTGCAATGCGAAATATCATTACCTTATCATGAGTTTCCAATGTCATTGCAATCCACCATGAAAAATAACACAGCTAATGCACAATAACTTGCAGTCTCTCTCTGAAATGATGCGATTGTTCATTTGACAGGCATGCAAAGTAATAAAAGTTATATATTTTTTTTTTATTAGATGCTCACAGTAAGGGATGTGGATTGACTCGCTGTGCTAAAATGTCATGCGAGCCACACTCTCTCATTTGTTTCCGCCCACGCTGTGTATCCAAAAGGCCACCATTCCTTAGAATAAGTTTACACGGCCCACATCAGCACCCACCTTCTCTGGACTCATAGATGTTGCCAAAAACTGTATATGGGCACTTTGTACTATTTTAGCTTCTGTATAATCGAGTATATTTTATTTTGTTGCGTTATGAGTTCATTTATTTCCTCTTTACTCAACAGGTAGCCCACGTCATTTGACCCGTTATTGCTTTATTTGTGGCCCCCTAACATGCCTATTTATGAATTTACACCACTGTTCAAAGGTTTAGGATAAGTAGATATTGTTTTTTGAAATTAAGAGTTAAGAATTATGAATTGAATACTTATATTCAGCAAAGATGCATTAAATCAATAGTGACAGGCAGAGTATGTGAGCTGAGTTAAGAGCGCTCAGGGCTGCTGGCTCAACCCAGAATGTTCTTTGTGATATGCTGGTTTGAGAATATGCTAAATAAGCAAAGGTTACGGAGTTCAAATATTGTTTTAATGAAGTTGAGAACCTTGTACATAGCCTAAATGTACAGTAAACATCAAAGTTAAGAACAAAAAAGAGAGGAAATTTAAAGGGAGCGAGTGCATTAATTTTTCTACAAAATTAATTATTAAGCAGAACTGTTTTCAATATCGATAATAATGATAAATGTTTACTGAACACTAAATACTAGAATGATTTCTGAAGGATCATGTGACGATGAAGACTGGAGTAATGAGGCTGATAATTCAGCTTTGTCATCACAGGGATATTAAAACAGTTCATTTAACTTAATATTTAATTTATTATTTAATAACATTTCACTAAATTACTGTATTTTTGATCATGTGGCCTTTGGAGCATTAAATACTTCTTTCAAAAACAAAACAAAAAATCACACAACCTTAAACATTTGAACAGTAGTGTACTTTTTTTTCAGAGCAAGAAATTTAGATAGCACTCTTTTTATTGTGTTTCCAATGCTGAAGGACTACGTGAATTATTTATCACAAGAGCTAATCCATCAAACATGAATTTTTTTTTTTGAAGGTTAAAACCAGGCATTAGTTACAGACGTTCTTGAACCACTTCCTTTTGCTCATATTCACACATATTCATGTACAACTTTTTAGATGTAACGTCAAGTGTTACAAAATATTATACTGAATGACGTGCAGCACTTGAAACAAAATTGACATTCTTGTTCTGCAGCTTTAACAAAAAGCTTTTTTTTATCCAGCGAAATTGTTTTTGAAACCATTCTGGTGTTTTAAAATATATACATATACCACTGATTTTCCTCTTTCCGCTTTAACTGACTAATAATTTAGGAAGCATTTCAGCTTGGCTAAAACCTCCATTACTACTGCAGTTTGGGTGGGTGGGCCATACAAAATATGAAATATATATAATAAATGATCACTGGCTTTTTATTCAACTTCACAAAGCCTTTTTTTGTTCACAGTTTTGCTTTTGAAACCATGTTGGCGTTCACAGAGAATATATATACATGCATGCATCTATTTCAGGCATAACATTATGAACACTGACAGGTGAAGTGAATAACTGATTATCTCTTCATCACGTCACCTGTTAATGGGTGGGAATATATTAGGCAGCAAGTGAACATTTCTTCTTCAAAGTTGATGTGTTAGAAGCAGGAAAAATGGGCAAGCGTAAGGATTTGAGCGAGTTTGCCAAGGGCTAAATTGTGATGGTTAGAGGACTTGGTCAGAGCATCTCAAAAACTGCAGCTCTTGTGGGGTGTTCCCAGTCTGCAGTGGTCAGTACCTATCAATAGTGGTGAACCGGCGACAGGGTCATGGGCAGCCAAGGCTCATTGATGCACATGGAGAGCGGAGGCTGACCCGTGTGTTCCGATCCAACAGACAAGCTTCTGTAGCTCAAATTGCTCAAGAACTTAATACTTATTCTGATAGAAAGGTGTTAGAATACACAGAGCATCGCAAGTTGCTGCATATGGAACTGCCTAGCCCCAAAACAGTCAGGGTGCCCATGCTGACCTCTGACCAACAGAAGGCAAGCCGGCGGAGACGGTGTGATTCATGGAAACGGTATTTCCTGGTGGCTTTGGCCTCTTTCAGAAGTTAATGCACCCTGCCACAAAGCAAAAATGGTTCAGGAAAGGTTTGAGTAGCACAACAATGAGTTTGAGGTGTTGTCTTTCCCTCCAAATTCTCCAGATCTCAATCCAATCGAGCATCTGTGGGATGTGCTGAACAAAAAGCCTGATCCATGGAGGCCTCACCTCACAACTTACTGGACTTTCCATGCCTCGACGGGTCAGGGCTGTTTTGGCAGCAAAAGGGGGAACAACACAATATTAGCAAGGTGGTCATGATGTCATGCCTGATCGGGGTATGTGGCCTTTTACATAAAATCAAAACCACAACAGATAGATGCAAATGGCTGAAAGGATGGCAGCCCCTTTGATTCTGTTAAATGTGGCCCCGTTGACCTCTGAAGCTGAGTATTTAATCTTTCATTTCTGTGGGCCTAGGATTCACAGCTCATTTAAAAAGCAAAGAAAACATTTTCACAGAGCTGAAGAAACCTCAGGCTCATTAGTGCTATCTTAATTATGCTTGCCGGATAGATGCGGACTATGGTTCTTTTGCTAAAATATACACATGCGTTGTAGCATTTATTTCATATTTTATGTTGTTTCTGTTCTCAATCTGAGCAGCCAGCAGTAATTCATAAATGAGTTGTACTTTCAGAGCAGACAGCGAGACCAGACCCCCTCCTGTGCGGGTGCGCTGTGTTCTTGGCACATGCCAATTACGGCTGTGGAATACAAGCTTCAGACCTGCTTTATTCGGTGCCCTCTTAAGCAAAATGAGGCTGAGGACCTGAACCCGGCTGCTGTTAACTGATTGTTCCGTTTGGAGAATGGAGACAAAACTGGTGTGATACATCAACCCCCCACAGAGTCCAGGCGAGGCCTCGTATGCTCCATGGCTCTCGATTTCCGTGTCATGTGACTCAAGTGATTGGCACTTTCAAGTGCTTTCATGACAGAGGTGAGAAAGATGTCTCTCTGACTCTCTCTGGCTCACTTTTTATTGCCATCTCTATCACATTCACAAACACACAGTTTTGCTCTCAGATGGTTGGCAAAGCTGAATTTTCAGCATCATTACTCCAGTCTTCAGTGTCACATGATCCTTCAGAAATCATTCTAATATGATGATTTGCTGCTCAGAAAACATTTCTTATTATTGATGATGCAAACAGTCAATTACATTTTTTTTTCCAGGATTCTTTGATGAATAGTACTATAAGACGAGTATTATTTATACTGTGCGCGATGTTGCCGATAGACACAGTATTTGTTATCAATAAATGTTAAAAGAACATTTTTATCAATCCCATCCAACAGTCTTTTAAATCCATTCACTGGTTGTTTATCTTTTTAGGTTGCTATGGTCGCACAGGTTTTTTATCCATTCAACTCGTAGCCATGATAAAAAAATGTTGTTCCCTCAGTATCGGATCTCGAGGCCACGACTTTACATCGCATGGCTACGATATAAGGATGTTGTTACCTCGAAGAAATGATCTTGTGCCCACGAGTTAATAAGATGTTCCCACTTATTAAAATCGAGTGTATGTAAATATCTCCATTTTTTTTTAGCTTGAAGTTGCTTGGCTTGGAAATGAACCAGGGTTATTATAGTAAACTAAAAAATCATACAAAATGCTGTTACTTTAAATAAAATAAACATTATTGAGCTACACTTGATTTAACAGTATGCGTACTGAAAGTGTAGTTTCACAAGAAAGTACTGGTAATAAAAGGTAACCACATGGGTCAAGGTTCGGTTTAGTGAAAAGTTCAGGGTTAGTACTTAGTTATTACCCAGTTATTGTAATTGCTATAATAAGTACATAGTATGTACATGGGGAACAGGACTGTAAAGTAAAGTGCTACCCATTATTGTGAATAAAATAAAAGGAAACAAACAAACAAAAAAATTCAGCTAATTTGTAGTCATATTAAAGTAAGTAAAACTGATATAAAAATGAATAAAAACTTTATAAATGCTTTTATTTGTTTATTTTAAAATAATAATCAACAAAAAAACTAATTACTAAGTAATAAATTACTAAATAAATTGAAAAAATCACTAAAACTCGGAAATGAAAGTGAAATATATATATATATATATATATATATATATATATATATATATAGTATCTCAATAATACTAAAATAATACTGCGAGGAACTGGGAGTCATTGGCAGCTGATGCATTTTATTGATCTCTATTGTATCTATGTGTTCTGAATCTAAAACCCATTCGATTTTCGTTGTAATGCTGTTTGAGTCTGTGAGGACCGCGGATACAAAGTGACTGCGTTCACAAATGACTCTTGTCATATCTGATCACCATTGATTTTCTTTACACTCCAACTGCCTCAAAATAATTTAGGAAGCATTTCAGTTTGACAAGAACCTCCATTACTGCAGTTTGGGTGGGTGGACTATACAAAAAAAAAAAAAAAAAATGTGGGGATTTAATAATTTATGGCCGGCTTTTTATTTAACAACAAGCTGTCAACCTGACTCCCGTCACATAGAATCTCTGTGACTCATTCTGCAAACAGGAAGTGACACGGCTGACAGGGCAGCCCACGTGGACGAGCAGGAGAGGGTGAGATGTCACACAGAAGGCTGTCACAAGCCTTTTCTCTCATTTTTAATGAGATTCCCAGATTTCAAATGAGCCGTAGTCAGATCTGCCTCAGCTCTCCTTATTATTCGTGGTGGTAGCCGTGACTTTGAGTGTGTGTGTGTGTGTCCGTTTAGATGAGTGGACACCGCTGTGTGTGTGTGTGTGTGTGTGTGTGTGTGTGTGCGCGTTGGTGTGTGTGAACATAAATCCATCAGCAATCTGTATCTATGCAAGTGGCTCTATCCTTCTTGGCTGCAACATTGTGGCAGTGTCACATGCTTAACCTTTCAGCACTGTAAACAAATCATGTAGCATCAGCACCAACTTCCTACAATAGAGTGTTGATTAACTGCTGCCATAATTAAGGGTTGCTAAATTAATGATTTTGCTGGACCAAGAGTTGTTGCTTTACAGATCAGTGGCTCTTAACAATAGTGACGGAGTGTAGACTTAATCAGATTTTTCTATGCAAGGAGGCAGAGGAGGAGTGCGTTTAGTGTCCATGTATGAATCTCTGTTAATTAGTTTTAAACAACACACGCATATTTGCTTTTATAAAATTAGCAGAGAGAGGAACGTGGGATGATATGAGAGGATGTTCATACAAACACAATCTGTGTTTGCAGCTTTGTTGTCGCCTAGAAACAAGACGAGCTCCGTCGAAAGTGCTCTCTTATGCGGAGTATAAAGGTAAATTTGGTGCTTGCTTGTCAAAAAAGCATACATTTTATCTGTGGTGCTTGATTCCAATTTTAAAAGTGAAATCAAATAAATGGAAATGGAGGGGCACTTTTCAGCTCTTAATGCTGTAAATGCATTACATGACCAGAGGCACCGTGATTTATATATATTTATATATTTGTTCCTCCACTGACAGACTCTTTGGCAAAAGAAGCTTCGCTAAGCACTTAAAAAATGTGTTTGTGTTTGTATTTTCAATTCTGTAATTTACATTACACACACTCATGTTCTGAAACCATATGATTTCTGCATGACACAAAAAGGAATGTCATTTTTGAAAGCTTGACACCCTCAGGATTATTTTTAACGTTCAAAAATTCACGTCTTGTGTTACACAGACCCAAGAAGATCATGCGGGTTTGTAAAGACATGAGGGTGAGTAAATTATGACAATTCATTTTTGCTTTCATTGCTGCTAGTTGCTATTCACTGAAAATTCTCAGATCTCATCTCATTCTCAAAAAAACATTAAAACACCATGGCAGCAATGAAAACGAAAACCAAAAATAAATAAATTAATTAATTAACTTACTTGAGTTTTTATATCAACGTTAGAACTGTTTCTACTCCAGTTTGAAATATAAACATTGAAATATATAACGACAATATAAACGACAATAAACTCACAAACATACATTAAAAAATGAAGACATCGCTAACTGGTTAAGTAAAAATATAATGAATATGAAATACAGTGCATATATTTAGCAAAATGCTCTTTTCTAGCTGACTAGTTTATGGCCATTGAATAGTAGCTTTCTTGAGGTAAATGTAAAAGTGCCATTGTATTGTTTCATTTGTGAAGAAACACTGTATGCCTGCTAGTGTTAATTTTGTCAGCTGCTTTTAAATTTAATCTTAGTCCTCTGTCAAATGTACATTTGTAACGAGACTGTTCTAGGTGGTGATCGGACCCGGGTCTCCCATACTCAGAGTCTCAGGGTTCACTAATTGAGCTAACTCCCTAATGAATGAATCCATGAGCAGAGGAGGAAAAGAGCAATGAGGCATAGAATTCCAACCAGATACAATCTTTGCTGTGGTAACAAAACAACAAAACACAGAAAACCAAGCTTCCAAAAAAAGACACAAGGGTCAAACAAACAAACGCTAAATAATACATAACTTAGCCTGTAGCAGGCAACTGGAAACGTACACTTAAGACTGAACCACTAATGCATGAAACCCAACAAACATATATAGGGCAAAGCACAGGTGCAACAAATCAGGTTTAATAAGTGGTGTTTCTCAGCAAGAGTCCAGAGAGTGGCACCGCCTGCTAACCTGGAGGGAACTAGCAGTCCAGTCCTTACAACTTTTTAGTTTTTTTCATATGTATAGTCAAACTTGTCCTGTTTTTATTAATTTGGTCAATTTTTCTGTTGACTAAGGCCTGGTTTCAAAGACTGGGCTTCTTAAACCAGGGTTAGACCTTAGTTCAACTAGGACGTTTAAGTGAGGAATAATTGACAACAGGCCATTGAATTATTAGAAAATAATGCACACCCGAGGTGGTAATGCATTGCAAGATTAGGGTAATCAGTGAAAATTGTATCATACTTTGTTTCGTACTTTTTAAATAGCAGTATGGAAAAAGTGGAATGCTACAACAGCCTTCTCACCTGTAAGTGATGGCATTTTGCTTCAGGAGGTTGCACAAAAGATCATCTTCATTCCCTTTTTCCTAATTAACTGATGGAACAGCAGTTTCTTTCAGTTTTTTTCCTGTCTCTATGTCCTAAAATAGTCATACAGTTTGAAATGATGACTACAAGCAGAGGTTTTTCAGAATTTCCAACACCGCGTTCTCTACATATTTTTAGGTTACTTATGGTTGCAAAAAATAAAACTTAAAAAGAAGGCTCCCAGAACGTTATTATTTGGTTCTCAAAAAAAATGTTTTATTAGTGGAACGTTCTGTGTTTGCTGGCAAGTAATTCACTCTCACTAAACATTTGAAACATCACTTTGAATTCTTGCACCCAGGAACAATACAAGTTGATAGCATTGATTAAAAGTTTCTTAAGAATGATTTCCTACTGAAGTTATTACTGTGGTCAAGCCTATCCTGTAGGAGCAGAGTGGGAGTGGCCTTGGACTGCAACATGCTCAGTGCATTATGGGTGTTGAAGTTTGAAGTCGTTGGTCTGCATGGTCCAAGTCTGAATATGTACAAATACGATGATATATGAGAGCTGCTGTGAAGTGGAATATTTTTAGTGACTGAGTGATTGTATATTTTAATATCTGTAATGCAATCTGAATTTTCCTTTTCTGAGTTCATATTCCCTGAATTTAGCTTCAAGACTGAGTCAGTCCTATATAACCTTTTACGTATTCTTTCCACACATGACAGAAGATGTTAGACCGTCACAGGGGAGCCAGTCTGCCAACTCGTTTAACAGTGTATGTGTAATTAAGCAGATTAATCACACTTACCTCCTCTCACACTCAATATCTTTACTGCTCAGTAAACCGTTCCCAATTTTCAGATGTAAGTTTACAGCCAGAGTGGACAAAGAACTACATGAACTGTCTTGATTGAAGTCTTAAATGAGTTCTCTCTAATTGCCTCTGTCTGCAGTAGTTAGTTTTGCTCTCAGGCAGTCTTACACGACGCAGAGACCTAGTTCTTTTGATATGAGGCACAATGTTTGCGCTGTCATCTGTTTTACACAGCACAGACTAATCTCATCAGAATCCTACATATGTTACCACCCCTCCTTAACCTTATTAAAGGCCTCTAGAGCTCAGCTCTCTGCAGGGTGACAGACAGCCACTGTTCATTAGGCAGATGTGGAACTGATCTGAAGACAGTATTTTGTATTCAGGGCAATTTTATTTCGCTGTCAAAAAACTGATCTCTAGTACTGTCAATTTATGGTCTCAAAGACTCAGGTTCCTTGTGCACATAGACATAATATGGGCCTCATTCGTTAACCATGCACACAAACATATTTGTGTACAGTCTGTGCTTGTCATCAGGTTCATACTCATTTTTTTTCAGAATCTATATTTATAAATGCAATGCACAGTATAGAAGTCAAGTATGCTAAAGTGCATTTTTAAGTACATTTCTGAGAAGTACATAGAAAGTAGACTGAAAGTATACTTTCTTATTTTTAGTTTAAAAGAAGTATACTTATCACACACTTGAATAAACATTTTCATAAGGGTAGACGTGCAGATTTCAATGTGTAATGCTTCGCGCTTGTGGTTCTTTGCCTCCATATTTTGTTTTAAAGTTGTGTAATGCACACCTCACCATGGATTGCTTTAAAAACAGTGACGATACCACTTTGCTGCTGAGTAACATAATGTAGCGATTCAGTAGCAAAGCCGATTTATTAATAAAAGTTGCAGGGCAGCGTTGACGACAAATTTCTGTGTGTGGCACAATCTCCCATCACTGTGTGTGAGTGATGTGTATACATTTATATGTTACTGTGTTTATTAATAGCTATATTTATATGGACAGGTTTTCGTGCATAAATCTCTGAATAAATTCAGTCTGACTGCAAAGTATGTGCACCATAAACTCTGCAATATTATATATGAAACACAATTTCTGTGCATACAAAGAGCATTTGCATAGCAATGAGAAGCTGTCAGCACTCCTGTGAGACACATCGCTTCATAATATGTAATTGGCATGTTTGCTATTTTGACGTGTAGAAATATGTTAAAAAACAGTTGTTGATCCTTACTTTTCCATCCATCCAGCTTCACAACATCTTTATATCCACTGATTATTTCTTCACACCCTCCATCATGTTCATAGTTGTGATGCAAATAAATGCATACTACTGCACTTGATATGTAACATGCACAGCCAGTAAAATTGTTCTTCTTTTTAGCACATTATTCTGATGAATTTTCAACTGAAGAGTGTACTTGATGATTATTTGCAGTCAGATTACACATACAACTTCAGTGACATGATCACTGACCGTATTGTGTCAATTTCTTTTCAGTCCATCCCAAATTTTCACACCTTCATAACACATTAGCTTCAGCCTGTTGGGTCTGTTTTGTTTCTTTAATATGCTTCTCAAATGTCTGCTCATGTTATTCACCCTCCCTTTTTATGATATATTACAAAGAGCATAGTTGGATTGTTTTAATAGCTCTCATTGATAACTGGTTGTCTGCTGTCAAGTGCATTTTGTCATGCTGCTAAACTGCTCTACAGCACACTAAAGCCCCATTCGGATGGGACTAGTTTTCTAAACGACATTTGAGTTTCAGTTCTTATCACACAACTGATTTCATGTACCAATTAGGAAAGGACTAACATCTCTACGTTTAGTACAGAATTGGAAGTGTTTGTATTCTCTAGATGTGGGCATTACAAAAGGTCATCTTCTGTATGTAGGACGCTTGTCTTTTATTATAGATATAATTTTAATTTATTATGAAAACCCTGTTTAATTTAAATTCACAAGTTTTTTAGCAGTGGCTAATAATAAACTTGTAAAACTGAGCACCAAAATTTATACTCTTACTTGACACTGATATTAAAATGGGTTGGCTCTATCTATTCATTTTATTTTTTTTGTCAGAGACCATCCCTATTGAAACAAAATGAAAGCATACTGAAGATTTGTGTGCAAATGGTAGATCAAGTCAAAAACACAAGGAGAAGGACAAGCGTTAAGATAGTACAACATCAGCAACCATTCCAATTTCCAAAATGCCAATTGTTCTGGAAGTTTTACAGAGGTTGTCTGAGAAAAATACAAACTTGGCCGATTTGGATGAGATTAAAATCGCAAATGTCACATGGTTTTGGGTTTTGGTTCGTGTTCATAATTTCATGTCTTTTATTTTGCAGTTTGATTCATGCTGCTTGTTTGTTTTGGGCTTCCCTTGCTCCTTTAGTCAATGTTCTGATTGGTCAATTGGTTATGAGTTCTGGTTGTTTATTGGTTGTCTTAGTCATGTGTTCACTCTCATGTCTGCCATGTTTGTTTGTTGTTAATTGATGTTCCCTGTAATCCGCTGTTGGTGAGTTTATGTTTCTGCTCAAGTTTAGTTCATGTTATTTCAAGCCAGGCCAAGCATCTGTCCACGTTTTCAATAAACTGCACATGGGTTTATTTTAGCCTGGATTGTTACAGCAAATTATGAAACAAGAAATTCTTTAGCAACCTGGAAAAGTAGTCCTGTCCTGATAGGGCTTTACCTTGTATGGCTGTATTCAAATTTATTCTCAGCGATACTCACTTTGGCCTATCCTTCCAATCACATCGAAGCACAACTCAAATGGAGATAACATGCTTGAAACATAATGATGATGTCTACATCATTTGGGTTGCAACTTTTTTTTGGTTTTCTGTGTTTCTGAGATGTTCTCTCCCCTTGGATAGAAAGTCAGGCATATGAGTGGTTCTTTACTGGAGAGTCTATCCCGACTCAGAAGATTATGTTTGGTGAAGAGTGCTCCACTGCCTCCCAACCAGAGTCTGTTCACCTTTTTATTTTACCAATCCGGCAAACGATTTCCTGCGTGGGGCACGGCCTGAGGTTCCAATCAGTTTGTGTCATGGATAAGTAGTCTGCTGAGGTTTGTCTGCTAGACCTTTGGCACCTTAGTCTGCTCGTACACACATATGAATAAAACATTTACTTATCAATTGTACTTCTGATGCACAGGGACAAAAGGTGCACTACGCAAGTGCTGGAATAATGGCCTGTCATCTCGCTGAACCAACCATAGCCAAGGATAATGACTGCTAATGCTAATGGCGGTCTAATTTCCAACGCTGCTCTTCAGAGTGGAAAACAAGGGCACTGCCTTCATAAATAAGTGTGCATGTGGCATGTTTTTGTACAGAAAATTACTATTTGTCATTGAGGGGATAATAGCTTTTCTAGAGAGGGCAAACTGTTTTTGTGCTCCGTTAAACTGAACCAAAGTTGCAGTGAAACGTAAGATTCTGCTTTCATTGGTGGATTTTGGCTTCTAGGCTTGTGTATAATGCAAGCCATCAGCTTTGGCTGTTTAACAAATATATAATGAATAAACAAAAACAAGTCACTTCTGTTCACACAGAATGCATTTTTCCATTCAACTGTGCTACTTTTCCATTGTTTAGTAATATAAACACTCTAGACGGACATCTATGACCGTTGCACTCACATCTCGCATCATTTAGAGCATCCTTTGCATGACACGGCATTTTAAAAATGCGATGCTCAATTTACAATAAGTTCAACTTTTAAAAAAAACGCATCTCTAGACCTTGCGCTCCTTTTTGTTCTACTGACCTTGCATGTTAAACCGCAAAAACGCATTATGTTTGAACCAAGAAGACTGTGTTTATTTGATGGAAATTGTGAAATATTACTGCAATTTAAAAAACTAATTAAATATATTTGAAAATGCAATATATTACTGTGATGGCAAAGCTGAATTTTTTAGCCAGTTTTCAGCGTCACGTGATCCTTCAGAAATCACTCTGATTTCTTATCTTACATGGCAACATTGATTTTTTTTTTTCTCAATTTACAGTAAAACTATGTTTGACAAAGTTGATTTGTGAATAAAATATCTTATTTACTTATGAAAGAAGTAAAAATCCCCTTTGAGAAGAGATTCTTCAACAGGTGTCTTCTGCGTGAGGGTTTAATACACGCAAGGTTTTATAGACTTCTGGCGCATTACGTGAGATGATCCTCAACAGCTAAACCTAACATTCGGTCCAGCTAGGAAGTAATGAACACACAGAGGACAGTCGGAGTTTGTTTGAGGAGTAGGGAATACCCAGCACAACAGGAGGACTCTGGGTAGGCCAGAGAGGCGGACAGTGGCCAGCTGCCATGTGTTGAGTGTCACTTAGACAGGCAGGCAGCCAGTTGCAGCCCGCTGGAGTATGTACATGGCATTTTGCGAGCCCGGTGGGTGGACAAGTCAGGTTGGTGTGATGTGGAATGTGAAGGACAATAGTGCATTTGATATGAGGACTCTTGCAGTATTTGAGCACTCCTTCCAGACCATAAACAGCAGACCATCTCTGTAAGCCCAACTCACCCACTGTGGATGACAAAGGAGAGAATCCATATGTGTATATAACGAAAGACTGACTCTTGAATGCACACGCTGTTGTCAGAGGCAGAGCTTCTCAGGTGGTCTCCACTCTGAGGTAAGAACTATCACTGTCTTGTCGACTGTTGGGTTCAAAGAGCAGACGTTTTTCTCAGTGCGCTGTGGCCTGAATCAGATTATCAAGGTCTGCTTTTTAAATGTTACATATCCTGTCTGTCTCTTTTACAGGCTTTGATCACCTGACATTCATGCTTCTAAGGCATTTGAGATGACATTGTGCTACCAACTTAGTGTTTTATTTTAGTGACAAGGAAATAGTCAGTCTTTGAAAGCAAAGTGAAGTTAAAGCTCTGTGGCTCAGCACTGGTCAGTGAAAAATTCGGCACGTAATGTGTCAGTTGACCTAACTTTTTAATATTTTATGTTTTGCACCTCTGAGTCAACTGAATACAATGAAGAAGTCTGTCTATAACTTTCTCTTGTATTGCAACGTTATTGAACATTTTAGCTTGAATGGCTTGAACCAAGAAGAAATATTATACAAGAACTTACCTCATGAATTAGACCTTCGCATGTAATGTGTATTAAACTAACAAAGATCCAATTAAATAGACTTTTAGCTATGGTGAATGTACAGTATATACCATTTAAAAGTTAAAGGTTGATAAGATTTTTTAAAAATGTTTTTGAGAGTATTTTATGTTCACCTGCATTAAAAAAAAAAACAGTAAAAAATAAATAAATTGCGAAATGTTATTGTAATTTAAAATAACTATTTTCTATTATAATTTATATTAAAATGTAATGTATTCCTGTGATTGCAAAGCTGAATTTTCAGCATCATTACTCCACTCTTCAGTGTCACATGATGCTTCATAAATCATCCTAATATGCTGATTTGGTGCAAGGAACATTTTTTATCAGGGCACAATAGGAGTTGTCACATTAGAAACCTTCCATTAAATCAGCTGTTTTAGGTTATTTAATGTTTAATTATTTTTTTTCTACAAAAACACTAAACCAATTATAAAGCACAAAACAGTACATTCATCATAAAAGTGACTCGTCTAATTGTATATTAAAATAACCTGAAAATAATATTATAATAACATTACAATAAAGTGAAAATAAAGTTAAAATTACCTGAAAATAACGTTAGAATAACTTGAAAATAACATTAAAATAACCTGAAAATAGCCTGAAAATAACGTTACAATAACCTGAAAATAACATTAAAATAACATTAGAGTAAAGGTTATTCAAACAATATTTTAACGTTATTGTAAAGTTATTTTCAGGTTATTTTCACATTATTCCAATGTTATTCTAACATTATTTTCACTTTATTTTAAAGTTAGAATAACCTAACAAAACATTAGAATAACATTAAAATAAAGTTAAAATAATGTGAAAATAACGTTAGATTCCCTTTCGAGGGAACTTCAACGCTGCGTCATATTACGCTTTGGGAATTCCCTCTGCGTCAGCGCGTCTGAGACTGAATGTCAACTAGCCATTGGCAGAAGTGAGCGTCGCGGGCGGGTGACGTCACGACCAGGAAGGATAAAAGGACTTCCGGAAAGATCGCTCGCTAGCTTTTCTGCCTCAGCAAAGCGATCTCTGTGAACTGTCTTGTCTATTTACTGTTGTTTGTCACAAAAGCACTATTGGTAATGGCGCAATCATTCAGGAAGTGTGTTCCTCCATGCCCTCGTTTTCTCTCGGGTGTGGATACACACGATCTCTGTGTGATGTGTTTGGGAGCGGAGCATGCTCTCTCAGCCTTCGAGGGGGCTGAGTGCGAGCATTGCGAGAGGTTACCGTTGCGTTCGCTCCGCTCCCGCCTGGCGCTTTTTGATAGAAGTGCTCAGGATAGCGTTCCTCATGGCTCAGGACCCGCTTCTGCCGAGGCAGAGCGGAGAATGCGGTCATGGGGTTCGCAAATGGATCTCTCGGAGGGGTCTGAGACGGGCGTGAGCGCTCTTTCTCTGCCTTCACCTGAGAGATCCATCGCTCAATCCCTGGGTTCGGAAGCCCGCTCTGCGGCCTCTTCCGCCGGGGAGAGAGCCCGTCACTTCAGCTGTCTAGCTCTGAGGAGTCGGACACGCTGGGTGGCGGTGCGGGGGAAGAGGACTCGCCATCTTCTTCCCCTGCTTATGAGGAGCTGGTGGAGGTGTTGACTCGCGCTGTGTCCAAATTAAATATCGACTGGCCAGCCGAGAAGCAGGGCGCTCGTCCCAAAAGCAGATTAGACGAGCGTTTCCTGCCCTCAAAGTCAGCATCTTCACCGAGGGGCCTTCCTTTCTTCCCCGATCTGCACAGTGAGCTGTCTAGATCGTGGAAGAAGCCGTATTCCTCCAGACTTTTCAGCCCTCAGGTGAAAGTCTATTCCGATATAAGGGGGCTGAAGGAATACGGTTATGGGGCAATGCCTCGGGCTGAACAGACGCTCGCGAGTTATCTGTCGCCCGGGTTAGCATCGTCCCTGAAGGCCCCCACGCTGCCCTCCAGACCACTAAAAACCACTTCTAGTCTGGTGGGGAAAGCGTACACGGCAGCGGGTCAGGCTGGTGCTTGTTTACATACTATGAGCATCTTACAGGCTTACCAGGCTGACCTGCTGAGGGAGATGGATGGCGGGGAGGGGATTGGCCCTGAGGCAATCACTGAATTACGCCGGGCCACAGATCTTTCTCTCAGAGCCACCAAGGAGACCGCCAGAGCTATTGGGCGGTCTATGGCAGCCTTGGTGGCGACGGAGAGACATCTGTGGCTCAATTTGTCAGAAATGAAGGACAAAGACAGGGTTTTTCTCCTCGATGCCCCGCTTGCGCCCCCTGGCCTCTTCGGCGACGCTGTCAACTCAGTCGTCGAGAGGTTTCAGGAGTCCAAGAAGCAAGCGGAGGCTTTTAAAAAGTTTCTCCCACGCCGCCATCAACCCTCTGGGACTGCTGGGCGTGGGCAGTCCCAGCCGTCAAGCTCCTCTCATAGAGATCAACAAAGAGAGAGTGTCGCTTTTCGAGCCCCACCTCAGAGACACGGGGGGCAGAAGCGGCACTCTCAGCCCAAGCCTTCCAAACCGAAGACGGACCTGAGGGCCGTCCTTCAGGCGAGGAAGGCTTCGGGAAAAAGGTCCTGACGCCCCTGGCGTCAGACCTGTGAGGGCAGCCCCACACGGGGTGATGCGGTGTACACCTCAGCATACGGTGCCCGCATCATCTCGTGGCCCTCTAGGGGCCGTTCTGCTAACCCCGCCACCCTCGGTGCTTCGGGGCGCAGCGGCAACCAGCGAAGCACAGCCTCTGGGGAGGTTGAAGATACAGTCGGGTCGGTTGCTTCCTGCCAGTATGTTTCAGGTCACCGACGCGGCTGTACTAACATCACCAGAGACCAGCCTCGAGAGGCTGGTTCCCTTAGTAGAATTTTTGGGAGAGTGGAAACGTCTACCAAAAGTATCTCAATGGGTCCTGCAAACAGTAGAACTAGGGTACAGAATTCAGTTTGGTGTGCGCCCGCCTCTATTCAACGGGATACTGTTAACTTCAGTACGCCCCGAGCAGGCTCTGGTCTTGGAGCAAGAAGTAAAATCCCTATTAGCAAAGGAGGCTATAGAAAGGGTTCCTGTAGCCGACAGAAAGTCGGGTTTCTACAGCCGTTACTTTATTGTTCCAAAGAAGGATGGAGGGCTGCGGCCCATTTTAGATCTCCGTCGTCTGAACCTCTCAGTAAAGAAATTGAAATTCAAAATGCTGACGCTCAGACAGATCGTGACTCAAATCAGGCCCGAGGACTGGTTTGTCACGATAGATCTAAAAGACGCATACTTCCATGTCTCCATCCTTCCACAACACAGGAAGTTCCTGAGGTTCGCTTTCGGGGGCGAAGCGTACCAGTACCGGGTTCTTCCGTTCGGCCTAGCTCTGTCACCCCGCACGTTCACGAAATGCGTAGATGCAGCGCTGGCCCCGCTCAGGCTGCAGGGCATACGCATTTTGAACTATCTGGACGATTGGCTAATATTAGCACAGTCGGAACAGTTGGTGGTTCAACATCGAGATGTTGTTCTCACGCACATACAGAGATTGGGGTTGAGGTTGAATGCCAAAAAGAGTGTGCTTTCTCCAACACAGAGGACCACTTTTTTGGGCGTGATTTGGGACTCAGTATCGATGCAGGCGGCCTTGTCGCCCGCTCGTATTACTGCAGTTCTTTCAGCCATGAAGGAAGTGAAGCTAGGCCAGTCACTCACTGTAAAACAGTCCCAGAGACTGCTGGGGCTGATGGCAGCAGCGTCCAACGTGATTCCTTTTGGCCTGCTGTTCATGAGACCCTTTCAGTGGTGGCTCAGGACCAGAGGGTTTTCCCTGAAAGGGAACCCGTTCCGTACGACCAAGATCACGCGGCGAGCGCTCCGCGCCTTGGCGATATGGAAAGAGGATTGGTTCCTGTCCCTAGGTCCTGTGTTGGGAGCGCGGGTGCGACGAGTCGCACTGACCACAGACGCATCCCGCACAGGCTGGGGAGCGGTAATGGAAGGCCGCTCAGCTCAAGGTCTGTGGAGGGGTCATCAGCTCTCGTGGCACATAAATTGCCTGGAATTGATGGCTGTCTTCAACGCGTTGAAGTTCTTCCTTCCAGATCTGGGGGGCCATCATGTGCTTGTCCGTACAGACAACACGTCAGTGGTCGCCTATATAAATCGACAGGGGGGTCTGCGTTCGCGACCACTTTGCAAACTGGCGCACCAGATCCTCCTGTGGTCCCTGGGAAAGATGCTCTCCTTGAGGGCGGTCTTTATTCCAGGGGCTCAGAATTTAGGAGCAGACGTCCTGTCGAGACAGGGGCTGAGGCCTGGGGAGTGGAGACTTCACCCCGAGGTGGTGAAGCTTATATGGGAGAAGTATGGCCAAGCAGAGGTGGATCTGTTCGCGTCTCAGGATACGACGCACTGTCCACTTTGGTTCTCCCTCACACATCCAGCTCCTCTCGGACTGGATGCCATGGCACAGACGTGGCCGAGGCTGCGTCTGTATGCTTTTCCCCCAGTCGTCATGCTCCCAGGAGTTCTGGAGAAAGTTCGCCGGGAAGGGTTAAGTCTACTATTAGTAGCGCCTTACTGGCCGAGCCGAGTCTGGTTCTCGGACTTGGTGACTCTCCTCGACGGACCTCCCTTGGAGATCCCGCTCAGGAGAGACCTTCTGTCTCAGGCACGGGGCACGATCTTTCACCCCCGTCCAGAGATGTGGAGCCTATGGGTTTGGCCTCTGAGGGGGCCCAACTCGTAGGATTGGGTCTTTCAGCTGAGGTTGTTGAGACCATACTCCACTCCAGAGCTCCTTCCACAAGGAAACTGTATGCGCTGAAGTGGAAACTGTTCGTCTCGTGGTGCGCCGCGAGACACCTAGATCCAGTTAACTGCCCGATTGGTTCAGTGCTGGGGTTCTTACAAGACCGCTTCTCAGCAGGGTTAACCCCTTCCACTTTAAAGGTATACGTGGCAGCTATTGCAGCGTACCACGCTCCTCTGGGTGGCACTTCCTTGGGGAAAAACCCACTTATAATTCGTTTCCTTCGTGGCACCTTAAGGCTGAGGCCAGCAGCACGCTCCAGGGTTCCTGCTTGGGATTTAGCTGTGGTTTTAGAGGGTTTATCTTCCGCTCCATTCGAGCCACTTGAGTCTGTCTCGGAGAGATTTCTGACGATCAAGACTGCCTTCCTTCTAGCTATTTCGTCCCTGAAAAGAGTAGGAGACCTTCAGGCCCTTTCGGTGTCTCCGACGTGCTTGGAGTTCGCACCTGGCATGGTTAAAGCGTTCCTCTATCCTAAACAGGGCTATGTTCCCAAGGTTCCGACCCATGTACCACGGCCTGTAGTGCTGCAGGCCCTCTGTCCCCCTCCGTTTACGGATCCAGACCAGGAGAAGCTGAACTTGGTATGTCCAGTCCGTGCACTGGACACCTACGTCCACAGAGCTGCCCTGTGGAGGAAGTCAGATCAGCTGTTTGTCTGCTTTGGCCCGCACAACAGGGGTCTTCCAGCATCAAAGCAGACAGTGAGCAGGTGGATAGTTGAGGCTATCTCAGCTGCTTACGAGTCTTCCGGACAGCCGTCTCCTTTGGGCCTTAGAGCTCATTCTACTCGGGGTATGGCGGCCTCGAAAGCATTCCTCTCGGGGGTTTCCCTCGGTGATATCTGTGATGCGGCAGGCTGGTCCTCTCCGCTCACGTTTGTGAGACACTACAGTCTCGACCTGGGTTCGGCTCCAGGGGCCTCGGTGCTCTCGTCTTGATGTGCCAGCAGTTCACACAGACAGGCACTTGGAAGTATGGCGTTTTGGCATATCGTTCCCAAAGCGTAATATGACGCAGCGTTGAAGTTCCCTCGAAAGGGAACGTCTCAGGTTACGTCTGTAACCATAGTTCCCTGAGAGAGGGAACGAGACGCTGCGTCGCCCTGCCATACTTCCGGCATACCTGTGATCGTTTGCTTCGGCTATTCGAAGCTAGCGAGCGATCTTTCCGGAAGTCCTTTTATCCTTCCTGGTCGTGACGTCACCCGCCCGCGACGCTCACTTCTGCCAATGGCTAGTTGACATTCAGTCTCAGACGCGCTGACGCAGAGGGAATTCCCAAAGCGTAATATGACGCAGCGTCTCGTTCCCTCTCTCAGGGAACTATGGTTACAGACGTAACCTGAGACGTTAACATTAGAACAACCTGAAAATGACCTGAAAATAATGTTAGAATGACGTTAAAAAAACCCTGAAAATAATGTTAGAATAACATTAAAGTAACGTTAGAATAACCGGAAACTGGCGTTAGAATAATGCTAGAATAACCGGAAAATAATGTTAGAAAAACGGTAAAATAACGTGAAAAAAAACTGAAAATAACTTTAGAATAACCTGAAAATAATGTGAAAATAATGTTAGAATAACTTGAAATTAACATTAGAAAAACGGCAAAATAACCTGAAAATAACCTGAAAACAACCTGAAAGTAATGTTAATGTGTTTTCACTTGTTTAGCCAACAGCAAAAATATTAAATTTAAGTTTTAGTTTGAAGAATTAAATGCACAGTAATTATTCTTATCTTAGTAGTTGTTTGAACCAAGAAGTATTTGAAACCGACATACAAAATCACTGCTATAATCAACTCAAAACATTTCACTTGCTGAGATACAGCCCCTGTAACAACCCATATGACAATAAGCTCCAGACTCCTTTATATAGATTCATGTAGTGCATTGGAAATCCATAGAACGGTATCCACAGGCAATTGGTGTAAATTTGTGCATGTTTGGCACGGGAGGTGCAGGATTTCTGTAGGCATGCCAGTCCCTGTGCTGCCTGGGCCCAATGAAGTGGTGCAGGGTCCTGGCATTGGACAGTGGAATGCACTCCATCCAGTCGTCTCTGATTGGAGGAAAAGCTTCTCCGTAAGTCCTCGCCAGAGGCTCATTTCCGCAACTGTTTTTGTTTTGAGCCTATTCAGCACAATTTGTCAAACACACAAATCACTGAGCGGTGAGGGCGTGAGCAGGGACTCATAATGGCACAGAAACACAAAACAGGAAGAGATCCTGCACTGCAAGTGTTCACCCTTCTACCACAGGTCCCACCCTACTAGCAATATCTACTGATCATTTTGAGATTTAACAATATATGACGCCTCCATCTAGCTATCTGATGAACCATAAACAACCAGGATTAATCACAGAGACAGTGGACGAAACAGAGAGAGAGAGAGAGAGAGAGAGAGAGAGAGAGAGATTCAAGAAAGACTGAAAAATGACAGTGAATTAAGAGGAACTGCCTGAAGAGGGGCCGCATTAGAGCTGTGTGGAGGCATTAATTCACTTAGTGCTCTGGGGAACGTGGCATACAGAATTTCTCATTGAGACACATCTCAGGTTCTGTTTGTTTTGGCTATGTGTCATGGCCGTATGGGCCCGGACAGCCGGATGTGTTTATTTCTGCACAGATGTCGGCCAAGATTATGCAGCAGTGACTAGGTGACAGTATGTCGTCATGGTCATTTAGCAGGGGTTCCCAGAGGAGGGCTTGACTACGATAGATGATTTGTGGGATGAATGGGCTAAACAGGGATGGAATGGGACTTCAAAACAACTTGGGATATATGCCTATCATAACTCAAATTTGATAATCGCTCACTATATTGCATATTCATACATGTGTACACAAATTTAATTTATTCCTATTATGGCAGAGGTGAATTTTCAGCAATCAAACCTCCAGTTTTCAGCGTCACATGATCCTTCAGAAATCCTCAAGAAATTGAGAACATTTTTGTGGAAAAGCGTGCTACATTTTTTTCAAGATTCTTTGAATGGAATGCTCAAAATATCAGCTTTTATTTGTTTGTTTTTTTGTAATATTATACGTTATATACATTATAAATGATTTTATTGTGACTTTTAATCAATTTGGTGCATCCTTGCTGGAAAAAGGAATTTCTTAGAAGAAATACTGATTCCAAATATTTGAACCGAAGTATATGTCTGAAAGCTATTTTCACATTACAAAAGCAGTGCAGTTTGTTTAGTAGTCTTCTCTCAACAAGACACAGAGACCTAAGTTCAAATCCTCACAAATAGATTTTAAACATTTTAAACAAATTAATTAGCAAGGTTGTATTAATTTTTGATTTCATGGTGAATATTCACAAAACAGATTTATTGTTTTCATGCCATGGTCAGTCGTTACTAAATGGCAAACATTACATTTATATACTCTTTTGGTTAAAATCAATTATTTTAATTGCCACATAAATTAGGCATCACAATGTTTTAGTGATTAATTTATCAGTGTTTTAAACATTAAAGTGTTAGATGATGGAAAATGTTTAAATGTTTAAAGTTCACCCAAAAATGAAAATTCTGTCATTAATTACTCACTCTCATGTCGTTCCAAACCCGTAAGACTTTCGTTCATCTTCAGAACACAAATGAAGATCTTTTTGATGAAATCTGAGAGCTTTCTTATAGCTTTGGAACAACATGAAGGTGAATTGTCAATGACAGAAATTTCATTTTGGGGTGGAATATCCCTTTGATGCTAAATTAATTTAATTTATTTTAATTTGAATTCATTTAAATGTTCAAAATCAACATATCACATATCCCTAAAATGACATTGACGTTGCCAGGCCACAAACCATCTGAAAATCCCTGCACGCCCTATGGCTAGTCACGCCCTGGGACTCATGAAAGGCAAAGAGAGGAACATATAGGCCGTTGGCAGCGGCATTGAACGAGACACAAGGGTTTCATGACTGAGGAAAAGTGCCTTAATCATGAGACTTTTGCTGGAATGATTGTGTCTCCGTCCCTTTGCTCTGGACGTGTGCTGAATTCCAGCGATACTTTAAGTAACAGCAGAGTTGCTGCCACTCTGGCTGAGAGAAACAGAGATTACGTGACCTGCAGGCATTACCGATATTGTATTTATCTGCCGTGTGCTTCAGGGTTCAGCTGAGGCGCATCTGCACAAGTAGGTATTTGTTTGTTCCTATCTGTTCATTTTTTATTGTTATTTAAACTGACGGATCACTGCTGTTTTGATTATAATATGATGGAGATGTGGCGTAACCCATGCAGTTCAAGGCTGGCTCAGGTCATTTTCCAAAACGCCCTTCATAGTTTTCTGTCGCGTATAACAAAGTCCCTTTAAGGCAAGTTAGTTCAGTCAATGGCCATCTTGGCAACACTCCCTGGCAGATCATTTCTAGTCAATAGGCATGGAAGTACTGTACAGCTCCTCTCTACTTTAATGGGGAAAGACCAAATTTATCTTTATGTCAGTAAATATATCACCGACAAAAGTATCATAAAATTGCATCTTCAGCTAAACTGCAGTATTTTCAGGCACATGGAAATTAATTCCAGCATAAAAAACAGCCAATTGAAAAGTGGGACTTCCATTCCTAGCCACTAAATAATGTTGCAATTTTTTTTTTTTTTCAAAAAGTCATCTCCTCCTCTACTATGGTATAAAAAGGTAATTTGATGGAAAAACATAGGCTATAATCAAGCAATATTATGCAAGTAAGAGTGTTGTAGTTATAGCATATCATCAGAGTGAAATTGCTTTTATATGCCTACAGTATTCCCATAAACAAGCAGTTAATATCAAATAACTTACATTTTATACACACACATATTTTATACAGTTATTTTGTCTACTTTTGCTCAACTAATGAAAACGGCTCCAAAGGGAATCTCAGCAAAATTATTTATTGCATGACACAGCAGTAAATATACAAGATGTCTGCAGTGAAATGAAACAATCAATCAAACAAAACAACGACACATTTTTAAAATTTATTCTTCTAACTTAACTTAAAAGTGCAGAGTTTTATTATAATTTGTGTGGTAATGGGAGTTCTCAAAATCCTTAATTGTGTGTTTTGCAGCTGCAGGGCGGCCCTCGTGGCCGGGATGCCACTGTGTACCCTGCCAGTCGGCGGTGGATCCTGAGGGGCAGGAGCTGCCCACCCAGTGCAGGGGGCAGAGGAACAAGCACCCTGATCACGACATGAATCTCTGCTGGAACGAGATCAAGCGCAAATCCCACAACATCAGGTATAGCTAATTTTTTGTTCATCTGCTTATATCACATGTATATTAGATTCATTGTCTTCTGGGGATTATTAACCTTTCCTCAGTATAACACCAGTTAGAGATGCGCATATTGCAAATTCTCCCAGTCTCAGAGGCACTAATGAAACCGTTGATTGTGTTTGGGCTGTTTTGCATGTCATTTATATGTATGTCTGTAATGCAAGGTGCTTTGTTTACATACTTAGCCTCATAATTACGGTCTCGACCCCAACTTTTCACTGGGGATAAATTTAACAGGGTGTGATTGGTTTAGACATCTTCCCTGCGGCATAGGGTAATAAAATCATCCCAGGATAGCCAATAGTAGTGGAGCCCTTGTCAGTATGCTGACATCATCTGGCCCAGAAGGAAGGATACAGCCATACAACATCACATGTAATGGAAATGGATGGAATACTAAGTGGTCTCTACAAAAGACCCTCTGGGATTATATTGCACCAGCGTTTCGATGGCTGACTTTTTCAGTTGGCTGTGTTTTGACAGACAGATGTCCCTTCCATCTAATGGCCTGATTTTTCAGCTTTGGCATCTGTAAAATGCAATGGCAGACATTTTAGTAGGATTAAATTAAGTTTGGATTTAGTTTGTAAGCAAATAAAATATATATAATAATAATATATATAATAATAATAATATATATATATATATAAGTAGTTTAAGTCTTTGGTTCTTTTAATTGTGATGATTTTGGCTCTCTATGGGGTTCAGCTGGTGAGTTTGCTGGCCAGTCAAGCACCAACACCATGGTCATTTAACCAACTTTTGGTGCTTTTGGCAGTGTGGGCAGGTGCCAAATCCTACTTAAAAATGAAATCAGCAAAAAACTGGTCAGCAGAAGGAAGCATGAAGTGCTCCAAAATTTCTTGGTAAATGGGTGCAGTGACTTTGGTTTTCAAAAAACACAATGGACCCACACCACCAGATGACATTGCAACTTAACACTGGACTTCAAGCAACTTGAGCTATGAGCTTCTCCACCCTTCCTCTAGACTCTAGGACCTTGGTTTCTAAATGAAATACAAAACTTGCTCTCATCTGAAAAGAGGACTTGGGCAACAGGCCAGTTCTTCTTCTCCTTAGCCCAGGTAAGATGCCTCTGACGTTGTCTGTGGTTCAGGAGTGGCTTAACAAAAGGAATACGATATCTGTAGCCAAATTCCTTTACACGTCTGTGTGTGGTGGCTCTTGATGCCTTGACCCCAGCCTTAGTCCTGTCCTTGTGAAGTTCACCCAAAATCTTGAATCGATTTTTCTTGATAATCCTCATAAGGCTGCAGTTCTCTCGATTGGATGTGCATCTTTTTCTTCCACACTTTTTCCTTCCACTCAAATTTCTGTTCACATGCTTGGATACAGCACTCTCTGAACAGCCAGCTTTTTGGCAATGAATGTTTGTGGCTTACCCTCCTTGTGAAGGGTGTCAGCGATTGTCTTCTGGACAACTCTCAGATCTGCAATCTTCCTGATAATTGTGTAGCCTAGTGAAACAAACTGAGAGACCATTTTGAAGGCTCAGGAAACCTTTGGAGGTGTTTTGAGTTGATTAGCTGATTGGCATGTCACCATATTCTAATTTGTTGAGATAATCTCAATAATTGGTGGGTTTCTGTTAAATAGGAGCCGAAATCAGCACAATTAAAAGAACCAAAGACTTAAACTTCAGTCTGTGTGCATTGAATTTATTTAATACACAACTTTTCCACAACATTCTAATTTATTGAGATGCACCTGTATGTATAATATATATATATATATATATATATATATATATATATATATATATATATATATATAAAATATTTGTAAATGAATGGATTAGGATGAGTGTTTTTGTTCTCTCTGCATTGGTGTTTTTGTAGAACTGTAGAACACTGTTTTATGTCTTATGCTGAATAACTGCTTGATTTTGTAGATTGTGTTTCAGAGCACAAAACAACATGAATAATTTACTTGAAATTTTAGCAGTTTTTTTTCTTTCTAAAGCACTGTGAAAGAAAGAAATCAAACAGACTTGCTAGCGGGGCAGAACAGAGCTTGTCTTTGTCATTTTAATCAGAATGTTTGGCTTCATTGGGGTCCACTCACACGGCAGTGAATGTGCTGTGACCGGGGGGCTATGTGGCTGAGGGGGTATATGGGTGGACAGAGGCATGCTGGGAATGTGTGACTGCAGACGTGCCTGGATGTTTCTCACCTCTCTGATGGCGCAGCTGTGAGTGGGTGCTTATGGTGTGACTCAAAACCCACATCCCTAAATCTGTTCAAAGCATCTCTTTGTCTTTGTAGATTGTGAATAATTAACACATCTGAACTTCCACAATTTTGATTAAAATTCAGGAATGTATAATGCTGTATTCTGAAGTTAAAGCTCTTTGGTGATATCATTTCATATAGATTTACATTGTCAAGTATAAGTGCAGAGCTTGCAGTGGTAAAATTAATAAAAAGAAGGGCAAAGGGCATTCCGTTCCAGTTCTGTTCCATGCTCAGCGCTAAATGACAGAGAAGAGAATGGTGACCTTTCAGCTATCCTCAAAGCTGCATCCCATCTTTTCAACTGCAGAGAGAAAAAGTCTTGATTGAGCACTAACAGCATGCTAATTGCTGTCCTTTCTCTGAGTTTTTAGGCTTGGAGATTAGAATGTTAAAACCCTTTTTGCTAATGGGTCTACTGTCATGTCAAACTTGACATGTACTGAATGTACTTTCTCCATCTGAGTGCAGTCATGAAATAGGGAGTGGAAATGGAAAATTCTGTACTGGCTGTGTGCTTGTTTTGGAAGTAAGATGTTCTTAAACTTTCTTTAAATGAGTAAAGGTAGATGGTTAACTCTGTTGGCCACCAAGACATTTCTTTGTTTTATACTCTAGTTCCACCAAAAAAAAGGAAGTCTGGCATTAGGGTGAGTAAATGAAAAAAAAAAAAAAAAAATATTATAATATTTTTTATGTGAACTACTCCTTTCTTGAGTTCACACTTACGTATGATTAGAGGAAAGGTTATGCGTATTTGTCATGCTGTCCAGGGGAGGGGCTCCGAGCTCGGAATTAGGCCCGAACTCAAAGTACTCCCCACGGGTCGTGATTGGACTAGTTAGAACTAGAAGTGAGTAGATGGGGTAGTGGAGGGATGCTGATAAACTGATAAACTAATTCTGCTGTATATACCTCTTATCATTAACCCTTTGACAAGTAAGTTTAAAATATTATGGCTGAGCCCCCAGCATGAGTTTTTCAAGGTGTCACTTTATTGTTTCCATGATGACGCGTCATTGATTTTCACGTGATACACCGCATCCACAATAGCGCTATTTGACCGATTATCTGCTTTTATTTCATTTTTCCTTTTTTTATTCAAAATATTCACAAATTTGTTGACTATAGCATGAAATATATGATATTCCAATTGCCAAATATGTGCAAGTGGATGTGTTTTGCTATTTAAACACCTTTATAATGATCGCGTTAGTTGAGCTATACGCACGATGGGCGCCACCCTGTTAGTTTGCACCGCAGTGCATAGAATCGTATCTATTGGATTTACAACATGTGAATTCATCCACTTCTCCCGAAATACATGCAAGTAAGTGAGCCGGTGAACTGAGAGAAGAATAGAGTAAACTTTAAAGTTACTTACACAATGTATTTTACAAACTCTAAATGTATTGTTTTGTTTGTTAGTATTTATGTGCATTTAAATGTCTAAAACCTGAAATAAACATTATGTGGTTGAAAACACTGCATATTTTTGATATATTGACAGTGCTGAGCGCCAGCCAATACGCACAAGCACTTTTGAATTTGGCAGTTGATCACGTGATGCACTGAATGTTTTTATTACACCGGTGTGATCGTACACTCTAGGGACCAACCAAGACTGATCACACCGGTGTGATCGCATGTGTCAAGGGTTAATTGTTGTCTAAATGAACGCCCTCCTCTCGTGTTAATTAGGCTAATTATCTTAACGTGCTACTCCCGAACTTTGTTAATAAAACATTATTTATTGAGCCAAATGCGGAAATTAAGGCTTCATATAACAATTTGTGTGAAAAAAGCACAGTGATGTAAAAATACTTGTTCTATTAAATTTGTTTTGAGAATTATTGCTCAAGAATCATATTCTATTTTTGGTCCGCAAGATTCAACAGAATAACCCTGCTGATTCATCTGCCAAAAAAGATGTAAATAGTTTTTTTTAATGCTTCCAGTTCCAAGTTTCTTTTTAACAATTCTGGTTCATTTATAATTCTTTTAGTACTTTTGAGGAAGAAATATTTGGGGGAAAAAGGAAATGCTGTTCTTATTGCATTCACTTGCCACAGCAGTCTGTTGCAAAATGAGGACATCATTTCAACAGATATGCCAAATAATAAATATATTTACATTTACAATTGTTCCAAAAGTGATTGTTCCAGAGTTTTTATCTGCAGTTAAATGCAGTTAATTAATTGTAAGCATTTCATATTTACAAAACAACAAAATTTAAAATGTCTCCTTTAACTACACATTATCATGAACAGCCAGTTTTTGTGTCACTAAAACGATCTCTTAAGAGTCATTTGTTCATGAATTGGACTAACACAGATCATTGTATATTTCTGTAGAAACCCCCAGTCTCCCCCAGTTTGGCAGAAAAATGCATGTTTGGGAATGATTAAAGGGGTTATGAACTTGATTTTTTTATTATTATTTTGGTTTGGGAAAGCCAACATACTGATATCTATCTTCTGTTCTTAAATTTCTGACTGCTACTCCCAGAGATTTAAAGCCACAAGCATCAAACTCACCACATACCTGGGCCCTGATGTCTGATTCATTGCTATATCTTTTTAGACTGATCAAATTTTACAGTTTTCAAATAATAATTTTTCAGTGTTCATAATTTTTCCATAGACTTACATTGAAAAGGAAAAATGTACTGGAGGGAGCCTCGATCTCGTTTTCAGTCCAATCAAATAAGAAAGAAATAATGCTATTGAAAGTTCATCGCTTCCATGTGTTTTTTAACCTTATGAATTAAAACGTTGAAATGATTGGAAAAGATTCTATCACAAGAACACATTAAAGAGCTACATTTAGAGTTTGGAAGATTTTCTTTGACACATAGTGATGTGCCGCGTCTCTAATAACGATTGCGCTCAATTATAGAAATAAATAAATCTGTAGATAATTGCAGGTATTTTAGAAACTAAAAGTAAAATATAAACTGTTGCAAATAAATCGTATTTGGATCATTATAATTCATATTACAGTCATGTAACGAATATAATTCGCACATTTGTGTAATTCGCACACACATTGAGACAGTTCACAAACCGCCTCTTAAAGCAGCCGTGACTTCAGTTCCTTCATAGATATGTATTCAAGTAGATGAGTAGTAGTAATCTTCTGAATGAATAATGAGTGTGTGTGCACTTTTGCCTCTGGCTGCCCTTCAAGGCTTTCCCAAGCCAACATCAAAGTTTGTTCTATGAACTTTAGCTTCTAGTTATTTTATATTGTTTCCTGAGGTGCACTTATAATGTTAATGATTTTTACATCAAAAATGGTCATAATTTAGAAATAAATGGCTATTATTTGGGTCGGATTGCTTTCACATCTCACACGAACTGTTCCAGACTGCGCTTGAAAGCGCATGAGAGCACCTCTTCATCTCGGTATGCTTGTTTGGTCCGCTTTTGGTGCGCACTTGAGTGCGATTGCTGCATTCACACCTGCCCAAACAAATCACATCAAGGGGGACAACAAACTCTTGTACGATTCATTTGAACCAAATAAGGCAGGTGTGAAAGCACCCTTATATGCCAAAAGATCAAGGAAAATTTGATTCCTCATGTCATGACCCCTTTAATGGAACTGAACATTGTTTTTGCTCCCATTCCCATCCATTCTGGGCAAGCACAGGAATTCGTGCCGGCCTTTTCAGCTGGGTTATTTTGAGTTCAGCCCATATTCTCACAGTCTACTCATTATGAAGAACTTTCGAAATGTTGCAGCCAGCCGTAAACATAACCTTTTCTAACTTTGCTGAAATCCACATATTTGTGTTTGGACCAGACAGTTGTTCAGTCCTCGTACAGTTGTAAACCGCATCAGTTGCATCATGACATGGGACCAGAGATGAAGGGCAACGGGGGGGAAAAAAGGAAATGTTTGTGAAAGGTATGCTGTGTTGTTTTGAGTTTTTTTGCTAGGCCTTGCAAATATATATCCACAATTCAGACACCCTAATGAATGAACGAGTCAAAAGGGATTTCGAAGTGCATGAATTATTAACTATAAGTCTACCCGGCTGTGTTTGTAAGGATTAAATCAAATAAAGCTTGTCCGGTGCGCATCTATCAGTGTGGGGCCGAGCGGACTGCTCTCTTTTGCTTGGTAGACACAATGCACTGCTGAGACAGTTACATTCTCTGCTCCGATGACTCTTTGAGAAAATAATAATCATGCATGGGCATAAACAACCGACTGCATGGGGTGCTCAGCATGTGAATAGCTGTCCCTTAGAGAAATGAGAAATTGCAGTAAGGCTGAATCAAATTTTAGCTTGGAGAGGCTGCCAGGCACTTATGTACTCATCCTCCCTAACTTGGCATCCCTAAGTTTTGAATTGAGAAAGCTAATGGTACAATTGGACCAGCCAACATGGTCTCAGGTTCCTGCAGTTTAGCTGTCTCTCACTCGGACACTGAGGTAGCTCAGACTTGCCAGGTGTTGTTACAGTCAAATGTTTGCTTATTCCCACCTGAGACCTGCCCATTTGTACACACGTTTCAGATAATTTATGCTGGGCTTTATTGGATATGAGTGAATACGTGAATACATGTGCATCTGTACAGGATGCATATCTAAAGCTCTCTTGCAAGAAATTCCTTTTTGCATTTCAGTGCTCATGTGAAATATTACATTGGTGTGTTCCAATGGAGTGTTTATGCACACACAATTACATATGTGGTTCTGGCTGATAATACAGGTGAGGTATTGGTATGCATGTAAGATCCTGTGCAGCAGCCCATTGTGTTTGCTTAACTGTGTCTTATAAACAGAATGTAGGGTAATGAAAGAGGCGAGACAGGCAATGCTGAATTGTAAGGCTCATTTCTCCCATGGCGCCATCGCCTTTTTTAGCCAATGGCTTTATTGTGTCTACGGATCTGTGCTCGCAGACAAATCTCCCACCCTTCTTTTTCATTCAGTGTTGCATTTCGAGGCTGGTATCATTGAGAGGACAGGCCTCAAAGAGAATGGCGCACTGAGCCGTGGGCTACGCTTCTGAAACAGAAACACAAATGAAAGAGAAAGGATGTCACCAGGCACCTCACTCTTATCTTTAGCATTTAGCAATTCGCTGATCCCTGAAGCGACAATGCAACATGACCAATGAGCCAGATTGGATGAGTTTTATCTGTTCCTATATTGCTTTAATCTGTACAGTTGAGACATCAACTTACAATGTACTCTAAGCAACTTGCGATGTAAATTGAATTTGTTTATTTTTTCAGTACATATTCCCTTGGAATCAAACCCCAACCTAATCTAACTGGTATTTGTACTAGGGATAAATGATACTGATAATTACGATATCTGATCGTGTCAGACTACTTTGCTATGAAAGCATCACAATCGATGATTGTCTCGCATATGTCATCATTGTGCATATGTGACATAACTTTTCTTTAGTTTATTACTTTGTTAAAATCATTCATTTATAACAAGCCATCATGATATGTATATCGCAATGTTTGCTATATTTGGTATATTTTGCAGCCCTAATTTGTACGTAACATTTAGACGTACATTTTTGTACTTTGGACATGTGTACATGTGGACGTAATGACGGCATCTAAAATATGTACATATGGACAGCTTTAGAATTTTTTTTAATGAATTTTTTATATTATATTATATATTTGCATAGTTACAATTTACTATTATATACATTAAATAAAAATGTAATGTAAGAATGAATAATGATTTAGAAAATAAAATATAAAGGGTAAAGTGAATCCACTGAATCTACCTGAATATGGCACAAGAAATTACACAACAGATTGGATCCATTTTTGATTTCAACTGAGGTAAATACAGGTGATGGCATATTTAATATTATTTATTAAACACAAATAATTAAATTTTCTATGAACATTTGTGCATCCCTGAAGTTGTTCATACATAAAATACATATGTTTTTAGTAAGGTGTCTATGCAAACTTAAGAAAATGTATGTCTATGACCTTGGGTCAAACATCTAAAAATAAGCATATGCCACTGTAGAAATCTTTTAGGACAAATGGATCTGAAAAGGCATGATTTTTGCTCAAGAAGCTCAAGCTCAAGAAAGCTGCTCAAGCCCCTGCCATGTGTAAACATTGTGAAATCAGCTCCTCATTGGCCGTCGGTATTGATTACTATACACTATGCTAGCCACCTGATGGTTCATATCGAACAAGCAACATTACACGGCTGCTGGAGCACTGCAGACAGCTGTTTCCCATTTGCTTCCCAGTCACTAGCAGTCATGGCCAGCTACGAGTCTGCACTAACATGCAGTCCAGCTCCCGCAACCAAACCGATCCAGATGCATCCAGCATGTGCCATCTCAGTATTGCAATCCAATCCATTAAAGCCCCCTATTAATCTCCATTTGTTAACCCCAGTTTGCTACCTGGAGCCAAGTGAGGAGGTCTATAATACTGCCCTGCTGTAATTCCATTGGGTTTTTATTTGTTTCTCCTTCTCTGTAAAAAGGACTACAGAAATTGGCTGCTGGTCCGGCAGAGGCATTGTTAGATTTTGTGGCTTTTGGAGGAATCCCCATAAAGCCTCAGAGAGAGGTGAAATGATCGATGGTCTAAGTCTAAGGATTTAGAAGGGCCGCAGAAACCCAGCAGGATGGGTACTGGATGTAATGTACTGTATGTGATGGTGAGCGAGGCAGAGAGATGGTGTGCATTGCTCAAACATGCCACAGGTGTGAGGTGCTACGGTCTTGCTGTGGATCAGTGAATTAGTTTCACAAGGGCTTGACTGTTCGGACAGATCATACCCCAGGGAGCATAAAGGGCAGATGCATCCCATGTGCTCAGAGCTCTGGATGATTGAGTCAAATGTTTTGAGCCAAACCAATAAGAGGAGAAAGAAATTTCTGAGTGCATCCAGGAAATGGGTGTAGTAACTGTCACACTTGCGTTCTGGCAAGATGATGAAGACAGACGGATCAAGTTCAAAACACTCAAAGTTTAATTACAACTAATAACTAGCAGGCAGACAGGCGATGGTAAACACAATGATTGGACAAACAGGAGGAACGTGCAATATTTCAAGTTAAACAACATTAAGCTACTATAGGCTATTCCCTGACTGCTTTGTCGGATAAGATGGCGGATTCGGCGTTATGATTGGTTCGATCGCCTTTCAATCAAACTGTTTGCGAAGGGTCAATTGAATTAATAATGACCGTACCGACAGACGAGTGGCGGGAAACTGAACAAAGGAACATGTGACAACTTAAACAAACTGAAAGTCCATGAAAATTGAAACTAAACAGAACTGAACGTGACGGTAACTGTATGAGTATAGACCCATATTTGGCCCAATTTTTTTTTGTCTCTCTGACTACATTTACATTTATTAATTTGGTAGATGTTTAAATGCTATAGAAGCCCATCTCTCCCTAATTAACTAATTAAGGTAATTATGACTTAATTGTTTTCATAATTACAGCTTTATTTTCTGTAATGCAACTTTTTTGTATATCATAATTTTTATTTTTAAATATGACTTCATAAATTACAGTTTCTTATTAATTTCATAACTTGCAATTGCTAATACTTGCTCAATTGCATCGATGTTTTTCACTGTTGCAGCTTTACACTGCCATCTTAAAAGTTTGGATAAGTTTTTTTTTTAAATACTTTTATTCAGCAAGTCACTTCTAAAAATCAATCTAAAATGCTGCAAAATATTTCTATTTCAAATAAATGCTGTTCTTTTATATTCATCAAAGTGTCTTGAAAAAATATACATCATGGTTTCTAAAAAATATTAAGAAGCACAACTGTTTTAAACATTGATAATAAGAAGAAATGTTTCTTAAGCACCAAATTAACATATGTGAATGAATACTGAAGGATCATGTGATCATGAAGACTGGAGTAATGACTTCTGAGAATTCAAATTTGCTGTAACAGGGATAAATTATTTTAAGATACTCCATGAATTAGACATTCATTATTCGTTATTTTAACAATATTTTACAATATTAATAACACAATCACAACACTTTTAGAATATCTGACTGACCCCAAACTTATGAACAGGAATATGACTTTATATCTTGCAGTTGGGACATTTGCTATGTGCCTTATTTTAACTTTAAATCTTTTTCAGAAACAGGCTTCCATCGTATGCTTACATTTGCATTTTTCTAATTTAAAAACATAAATTATTGAATTATCAGCGTACCAATTTAAATGAAAAGTTGAACTTTACAATGTCTTATTTTTTGGCTTGTTGTTGTTTATGCAGCATAACGATGCTTTGAACCCATTGTATTCAACAGTATTCATGTTCACTTGTAATTGACAATTGAGCCTTTGGCATTGTTTGCACCAACGGGCATTTTTGCATTATTTTAATGCTCAATTAAAGCAATAAGCCCCAAGAAGCCACGGTTTACAGTGAATTTAGCCTTACTTTTATGGACTCTACAGAGTGGAGTGCCTAATTTATTTTATTTTTATTGCAACACTGCAGTAAAATTGATGTAATGAGGACACAAGTGTATGTTTGTAGAGAAATTCTGCGTTCACGCTGTGTCAATTATCGTAGTCTCGATGAAAACAGGTGACGTTCTATTCAGAGCTGTTCACGTCCTCGGACTGGAAATGAGGCGTTTCTATGGCAACACTATTGCCCAAGTGAATCAGGTGATACAGCGGTCACAAAGTACAAGTAAAAATCTCTCATAGAAAATTTCCATGTTGCAAGCTGTAATTACAAGCTCTACAAGGACATGAACGCTTTACAAGTTGAAATCTTGTAATTACAACATGGCGTGAAGGCACCTTAATTTACAACGCGGCTCAACCAATCAGGATCAAGAACCGGAACAATCCTTTTTATAAGACTTTTTATACCAGCGCTTGATACACTTGCAACACATTAACATACTTTAATTTACAAAACCACAACACGAACACACATTCCTGTAATAGAGTGCCAAAAGCAGTATGTGGCAGTTATAGCTGAAGGCTAGCTGTGTGACAGGGGCCTTACAAGAACTCCAAGAACTTGTCTATTTTTAAGTTCAACCAATCACCACTGACTAGAAATGATACATGAACTCATTAAACTCACAGTCAGGAGCTTCATTTGATCCTCAACGTGAATAGTACAAGAATCCACGGCTTATGCTGTGACCCCAGCAGCATTTTCCTTGGGTTTAATTCTTTTGTGTTTGCATGTGTGTGTATGTGCATATGTGTGCTTATTTATTGGCTACACAGTCACACCAATAGAGGAGGTGTGTGTTTGTTTGTGTTTGCGTCTGCATGATGAAGGAGCCTCAGGCAACTATAGAACACACAGACTCTCTAATGAAATGTCGGCAGCCTGGCTGCCTTTATTGAGTCTAATAACACATCATTATAGGGAGCAATGTGCCCACCCTCCTCTAGTACAACAGAGATCCGGACAGGTGAAGCCGGTTTCTTGTTTGACTTTTATTTCTCTTTTCATTGTATCCCTCCTCTTGGTCTGTAAGTAGGCTGTATTTAATATCCAATACTTTCATTTTTACAGAGAATGTGATTTCGCTCTGTGATATAAATATTTCAAAGGACTAAAACTACAAATAAATCTTTTTTTTTTTTTTATGTGGCATTGTTTTGTTTGAAAATATTCTTAACAAAACTAAATTAAACATGCTAGCTTAAGTTATATGTCTGCATTGTGTTTGGGTTATCACTAAGTGGAGGCTACATTTAACTGAAAAAAGTAATTCCTCAAAACAATCCTTGTGAACCAGAAGTGGATCTTTGAGGGAAGATGCACTAAGGCCCACAATCACTGTCTTTTTACTTTGTCATTTAACAGATGCTTTTATCCAAAGGGGCTACATATGACATGGACAGTCCCGCTGGAGCAACCTGGGGTCTTGCTCAAGGGCACAATGTTGACAGCTCATGGATTGTGGAGTTTGTACCTTTTTTGTACTGGCCCAGATCCTTAAGCTGCACAATCTTTGATTTGGCCTTTAGAGCTCAGTAGCTGTGAATGGAACTTACAAGGAAGTGGTTCTCAACCTTTTTGACTCCAAGGCCCCCTACGGTCCAACATTTGTAAATATAATATAAAACAGAAGATGTGCTGATATAGTTAGAATTCCCCTGAAGGGGGAGGGGGATGCTGTAGCAACGGGGTCTACTGTTGCTGTTTTGACGAACAATTTGCCGTTTATGTTGTTGTTGTTGTTACGTTGGTTGTATAACACACACGATGAAGAAGATAATATAACGAGTAACTTTAATAATCCAGACAGGTTCAATCCAACAGAGACAGCACAACACATCCAACCATGACACAAACAATACCAGACCATGACGAATAAACAGAACTGAACTTATATACACAGAGAACAGGGGGATAACGAGATAGGTGATAAGAATCAGCTGTGGTGATAGGTGGAGTGTCCATGGTAACAGATTGTGGCGGGAAATACAAACAAAGGAACATGTGACTGATGAAAACAACAAACTGAAAGTCCATGTGGAGATCAGGTGACATGAGTGTGACAATTGTGGATATTTAACTAAAATTATTGCTTTGCTTCATGTATTCAGTTTAACAGCTGTGTAACAGCTGTGTGAACTGCACACCATATTTTTTATGCTTAAATTACGTTCTAAATTATGAAATGGTCAAACGCTTTTGCAAATGGTCTGAATCCACTTTTGTTGGGACTGCTCTTTCAATAAATCATCTGAAACAATTTCTCGTTCTGTAAAACACAGTATCGAGAGAACAACCAGTTCTGTTTTTCTGTTGTTTATTCTGCGAACATGTGCTAATGAATTTCTGACAATTTCGTTGCTTTTTGAAATGTTAGGATTTTATAAAAGTTTGAAATGTCTAGAGATGGAGCAGGCTACACTCGTTCTGCGGTACTGTTGCTCTTACTGATGGTTAGAAAGGTGCGTAATAGTTATAATAGGCTATATGCTTATTTAACTTATTAGTGTTAAATAAAAAAAAAACCTTTGTGTGTACCGTCAGATGAAATCCTGCAGGCATCCATGCTTTCTCTGGCGATGCAATAAAATGCACATCCTTGAATGTGTGCGGATTTCTAGTGTATTTACTCAAACTTCTTTGACCCATTCCAGAGTCGGCCAAAATCAGAATTTAAAATGGAATGAATAAAGCTCTCTATGAACTTGAAGTGCGATGCCGCACTGACTGACATGTATGCAATGAAAATGAATCACGGACATGCACACGCTCAGAGGAATTGTTACTGCATACTACATTTTTAACAAGCAGAATGATACAGTGGCAATACTCAAAGTCTCACTTTTAGCTATTTCTTTTTACTATTATAGTATTTTAGTATTTCGAAGAACAAAAACATGAACTTTAACGATTGGCTTTACATCAAGTCAGCTGTCACTTTACTTTGGCGTGAGGTCCTGTGCGGTCGCACACTTGGCACAGCTCTTGCGACTGTACTGCCTGTAGTAAATAATTGTATCCCTTAAAGTTATCTCGGTCATCTTTGATCACCAACATTACATATATAAATATTTTTTGCCTTTGAAAAAAAATCTCAATGCCTTAAAATAGCTTGAATGTAACCCCTTGCCTTATTTAATATACACTGAGCTATGAATATGATAATTAGCCCCGAAATGATGTAAACACATTGAATAATCTGCACGTTCCAAGGCACTTCAGTGGGCCTTTAAGTTCAAATTCCATTTCTGAAAAAAAAAAAACCGAGTAAAGCAGTGTTTCCATCCCATTTTTTTCACTAGAACAAAATCATCTCTGTTGAGTGAGTTTGTTTGAGCAAATAATTATCAAATGACTTGAAGAAAAACATGACTGTTTTGATGCACACTTAGGAATTTATTCAAGAAATGTTTCCTTCATAGTTTTATGCTCATGTCTTCTTGCCGGATTACAAGAGGGAGATTTATTTGGTGTTTCCATTCAGTATTTTTATGCATTATTCCAAAATTAGCATAAAATTATGTAGATGGAAACCCATTTTCAAAGGTCACGTTAACCGAATATCTCCCGTCACTTCAGAAAAATCTGAAGGCCGTCCGTCATCTTGACAGATTACACAGAGCGTTTATTCCAATTGGTGATGAATGTGCTCCAGTGTGCGGAGAGTGGGTTCAGCCTCCAGAACTAAATTAAAACTGCCACAAGAAGTCATTTGTCCAAGGTAAAGATGCAAAATCTAATGATGCCTTTGATTACGCACAGGAGAGCACCCAGTTTAAGTCCATGCGGATCAGGAGGAAGGGTTGCCTTCAGGCAGATACGGAAAGTCAAAGTTTATTCAGTTAATTTTTTACTTCTTTTGTATTTTGTGTTATTGCGTTGTTCGTATTTGCCTGTTCAGGCACAAAGGTCTTGTTTTAGTGACCTCCGTTGTCACTGCAGGGGGGAAAAACAAGCTTTCATCTGCTTGGTGTGGTGTTGAACATGAGCACAAACATGTTCACTTCACTTCATACATAAATGCATAATCTAGCCTATATGCTCATCCTGTAAGTTCATGATTAAAAATGAAATTGTGAACGAAAACAAAATTGGCTTTTAATTGGCGGGTATTAATAGATTATGATTATAATTTTTAAGACAATGTCTGTCAAAATGTCTAATGCAACCACTGCCCATTTTATAACTTGGGAGAATGGCACAAATAAAGTTCAATAAGACCCATGCTAAAGCACCTCTAAAGCCTGAAAACATAATAGTGACCCAGGAAAATATTGCTGCAATGAGCCAAAAATATAGCTTTTTATCCACATTTCAAAGCTATATGTGCTGCAAATTTGACAATGCCTCACCTCAAACAGCACCAGCAAAGCAGCATGCTGTGAGGCTGCTTTTGTATCAGCAGAGGCTGAGCATCTTTGTTAAAATAGAAGGAAGTCAGGATGAAGAAGAATTCATGATCCCAAACACAAAAAAACACTGCAGTGACACAAATAGGTGAATGTCCTACAATTGTCTTGTAGAATTCTGGTGCACAACCATCATGTGACTACACTAAATGGCCTGGAGAAAATCTGAATTGTTACGTTCTTTACAAATGACTTAACGCAGTCTTCGGTGCATTACCTTTGCAATGTATTGGAAAGGTAATGCAATAACTATTATAAAATATGCCGCATATTAGTAACTCAAATATATGAAAGCACATAACATAAATGAATGCACTATTTATTTTCTCTTTTTGTTCATCCCTTTGTCTTAGCTCGTCTATTTTCGCATTCCCTGAGCTTTGACAACGCTCTTGAGTGGCGTATAACGGACTAGAAATGCAATTGTGAGGACACTGGGGGTTACTGAAACAAGGTTTTTCTCTCTTAATCTTTTTTGCAGCATCAGCTTGGTTGCTGATAGAACCAGACTGTCTCTAAAACAATTCCAGTCCGTGTGGGCAGGTGGCTAAACGACTCACTTTATATTTTATTTATCATGTGAAAATGTGATTCCTGGAAACAGATAAGATTTCATCCCACGATTTCCTTCGTGTAAATGCAGGGCAATGGGTTGAGACGTGCTTTCCTGTTTCATTACATGCTGGGATCTCATAGAGATGTGTTATGCTCCTCTGTATGCATTTCTCTTCTTTTGACATGCCTAGGTTGGAGATGGAGACAGGTTAAAGCAGGTCTCTCTCTCTCTCTCTCTCTATATATATATATATATATATATATATATATATATATGTGTGTAGAAACCTAAGATGCCTGGTGAGACCAGCATCCAAACATATGCTGTTGTCTACCTAGATAACATGGCAAAACCCTCAAAAATAATAAAACAGAAATGGTGACAAGGTGCTGTAAGAGTATGTCCTGAGATTCAATATATGGACAATTTTTCAGTGCTGTGATCTCACTGCTGTCTAAGATTTGACTGTGGGTCCGTGCCCTGTGGCGGGCTGTTGTTTGCTCTGTTGGCAGGGTACGGCTGGAGGCCTTTTCGGACAACAGCGGGAAGCTCCAGCTGTCCCTGCAGGAGATCATCGAATGGCTGACAGCTAAAGACGAGGAGCTGTCCGAGCAGCTGCCCATAGGTGGTGACGTCGGAGCAGTGCAGCACCAGAGGGAGTTCCACCAGGTTGGCTTAACAAACACGCACACTTACTCATGCTGTCTCTCCCCACATTAGCATATCTTTTCGCTTGCTGACTTTGCTCTTGAACATTGTTAATCTTGTCATCTATCAATTCAACAGAATCATATCCATTTTTAAGATAGCAATATGGCAGCAGGAGTTCAGACAGAATGATATTAAAGATTCGAGGCCACCCATCTGTAAGCTAATAAAAAGTCTCTAAATCTATTATCAAGATGTAAAAGTAGACCTGAATGAAACGTTAATTGGAAATTTTAACCCCCTTCTGTTTCATAAGCCACAAAAAGGCTCGCAAGATCACTAAAAATAGAACAAAGAGAATAGTGGCACCAACAGATGCATGAACAATAAATGACTTCTTTTGTGTTCACACATTTTTTTCTCCAATTAAGGAATAGTTTACTAAAAAAAAAAAAAAAAAAAAAAAAGAAAACCTTTACTCATTCCAAACCCATTTAAAATTCTTTCTGACATTGGAAGATAAAAAAAGGAAATTTTGAAGGCCGCAACCTACATTGAATGGGCAACGGAAGCTTTCAAGCTTTGAAAATGGACACAAAAGCACTAGAAAAGAATCAAAGAACTGGTTCATATGACCTTTTGTTTGAGAAAGAGACCAAAAATTAAATTATTTACTGGCAATCTTCCCCTCCAGTGAGCTGCTAACCATTGTAGCCAGATCATTGAGTCAGTGATTCATTCGAAAATCAGTCGGATTTGGGAATGAATCATTCAGAATTTGATTACCTGATTCATTGAAGCAATCTGACTGAGTGATTCATTCACAGATCGTGCATCATGTTTCTTTCATGAATGCATGTGAACCGAGGAAAGCTGCTTTGGGTTTTGTGAAATGATGACTTTTTAATTTTTAGGTGAACTGTCCCTTTAATTTTTTACCACTCTCCTGTGGATACATATTATGTTCTGCACTCAGACATGTTCTTTTTCCCAATACACAAACTCTCCCAGATAAACACTCACCTTGTAATTGGTCCTGTACTACGGCAGGATACTGCTTCCATCTTAGCACCAATTTCCAGTGGTGTCAGCTGAATCAAGCAGGAAAAAGAGGGGACTGAGAGGAAAGCTAGACCAAGAGAGTGAGAAAGAGAGAGAGCAAGGTCTTTCTTTTGGTGACTGACACACTGTGAAATCAGCCTCCAAATTAACAGGCCTGTATCTCACTGCCCCCTTCTTGGCTCTCACTTATTTCTCCCTTACTGTTCTCTTTTTGCTTTTAATGTAAAATGTACATGCACATATGCACATGCATCATTCCGCCTGCCACATACTGTTCCCTTTTCCTCCAATTCATCCCTGCAGTGTATGATGTTCGTGTTCCCAATGTGCCACATCGCCCTAAAACTTTTCTGACAAAGCAGAGAGCAAAATCACATATGCTGCTCTGCAGAGAATTACAGCGTTTTAAGAAATTTAAATTATTGATCATTAGTGGATTTCTTCCTTTGTGTTTTAATATCAGTCTCTTTTTGTCTTCCCCTGTGCTAATTTTTCCAAGTTTGTTGACAGATTTGAATAGTTTGGATTGTGTATATATTTTGTTAGGCTTATCCTAACACTAGACTAGACTGAAAATATAAGAGTTTCCCCTGAGTCTTTCAGAATTAAGTAGATATCATCATTCGTTTTTTAGTGAGTACTTAGTTGAGGAAATAACAGAGACATCACCCGATAGAAACAACCATTTCTTGCGGCTTTTCCAGCAAATGTATAATTAATACAGAAGTGATCTTAAGTTGTTATTTTTAGCTACTATTAATTTTTCACCTTAAGTGGAGTAAAAACATTTTCAGGCCTCAGTTATTACATGACATAGCACGACATGGGCAAGAGGGCATGCTTTCCACGAAGACCCCTCCGGAGATTTCTTGATTCTTGCAGCCCAGAAGTACATTTTTACTTTTTGCTGTTTGATTTCAGACTACAGTTTCTTAGTAGCTAATTCAATTTGTGAAGAGGTGGGTGGAGGTTGATATGTGTTACTGGGAGTGACTCCAAATACGGTAGCACAGCCATTTTTGTGAATATGCATAACCAGCATGCTGCGTAACATTGGGTAATTCCTGTGGGTAATACTGGAGATAAAAAATTAATAGTAATCTCTTCTCGCTATAAGTAGATTGAACTGTTGGATTATCCAAATAAATTACTTTAAGAAGAGGATGTAACATTCCCCTCAGATTTAAAATGTCGTGATGAGTAAATGAAGTTGTTGCCTTAGTAACTATTAGGGAATAGTGGAAAAACTGGAGGTGGTTTGCTGTGTTTTTGGTACAACCAACAATTTACTATTGGATATTTGGAGAAATCTTGCTAAAGTATATTTAATCCGTTTATATTGGGGCAGTACCACAAAGACATTTAAGAACTAATAGGAGGATCTTGGGAGTTGATGGATGTTGTAGAGCTCCTATTCACTAAAGCTAGTTTATGTGTGTTAGTCAGGCTGCTTTCATGTTTATGCCCGTGCATGATGTTTGATCACGTCAGTGTGATACACTAGTAAACATCTGCTCTTGTGTGCAGGGTTTCATTGAAGATGTCAAATCCAGAGGGCCCTACATCTATTCAGTGTTGGAGTCGGCTCAGACCTTCCTGGCACAACACCCTTTCCAGGAGCCTGAGGAGACGTTGCCTGATGGCAAAGGTCTGTTCCCTAGTGATGAAAAGTGGCTAATGAACCATTTTGATACATTTAATCAAGTGTCATGATGTTGTTTTTCTCTGCCTCCTGAAACATTAGTCACATGATATTTAGGGCTAAAGTATGGGTTGAAAATGCCTCTATTATGCAATTTGAAAAAGAAATCCTAATTCTGTTTAGGAGGTCATGCATCAAAGGTCAAAAAACACTTTCATTTTCCCAGAATATACATTGCACATCACCACATTTTTCAATGATTCTCAAAGACTCATCAGATCAATCAGTCTCTCTAAATCCCTCCTTTCCGAGAGCCTGCTCTGCTGTGATTGACCAGATGGTCCAGTCTGTTGTGATTGGTCTTCTGCTTACAGCTCCAGAGGCTTCCTATAGCTCAGCTATTGTGCACACTGTAAAGACAGTAACGATGTCGTCAATTTTACCAAATCAATCCGAGCGCTAATCCATTGATGCAATATTAAAAGAACTAGTTATTCAACCTGAACCTCCATCACAAGGATGACTTGAGCAGGACGTTTCTCAGCAATTTGACGTTCATCATATGTCGTTGCAACTGTAATTCCTCATCATAAGCATTAACGTGTACGTCCATGGCCTAACCATTGTTTGTTGCGGTGCACATGTGGGAACTGTATTAGTAACAGTATCAATAACAGCACATAAGTTAGCCCAGCACTAACGTGAATGACTGATGTAACATTAAAGTTTGTAACACAAATCTTGCTCCATCCTTTGTCATTACTCAAAGTAGTAAGAATGACAGACGATCTGCATTAATCGACACAGTTTTCGGTAATAATGGCCCACAGCTAAGTAGCTGAAGTATTTCAGTAAGATGGTAATAACGTGAGTTAGCCAGTTAGCTGGAGAGATATACAATATAGCTAAAACACAAAACTATGTGTTTTGAACACTCTGTATAAAATACATCAACAATTAATCACACTTGCAGGTTGTTATTCGGAGGAGCTAGTTGGTCCAAGTAATGTAGGTACTGTCCAGTCGTTAACCACTGATTCTTCACAGCCTCATCGTTTGGGCTATTTCGGTGGAAAATAAACCAAAGTTCCTTTTACAGCTCAGGGCACAGAGTCTTGTCGCAATGTTATCCACACTAACAAGCTAAAGTGTTTGAGAAGGGTTCACGTTTTCGCGGGATGTCCATGCAGAACGTAGGCGGACATTATGCAAATATATTAACTTGTGAAATGAACTTCACGTGCAAATGACTCGTTTAAGCAGTTCACAGTCGACTTTCTTTTGAGAGACAATATCCTTATTTATGATGCACTTTCAGCTTTACAACTTTGCAGACGGTTTACATTCACATAAAGCTACATTACACACTGTATGAAAGGTAATTTTCAAAGATTCATAATAGGGGCACTTTAAAAACAAGGGAGTCTAGTGCCAGTCGATCAATTGTAACTAGTACTCTTTCCATTCATGTTGCGTTTATTTGAAAAATCTGAATATTGCAACAATTGTCTCCAAATAAGTGCTTGTTATTATCAACCATTTATGTCTGGGTAACAGTTCGAGAAGGTAATAGTACACTGCGAAACACATTTTTCCTGAAACATTTTGAAGTCTATTGTTTCCACCCAGCATATTTTATGCAATATGCCAAAATCACTTAAAAATAGGTGTATGGACACCCAGCTATTCGCAGACAACTCTTGTATTACAATCCAACATTAACCCAGCACAGATGCGTAAACATTACAATGCTTGATGAGAAGCTGCATTCCCTCATGTAGGTCATCAGCCCAAATCTGCATCCACATGTCATCATGAGTATGTCTTTGTCATATGGAGGAATTAATAATGGAAAGATCAGGGCTGTTGTTTTCACTCTGTTGGCTCATTTCCCTCTGTTACTCTGCATTCTTCCCCTCCTCTCCATCACAGAGGTCTCTCCTCGCCGGCGAATGCTGAATGTAAGTCGCTCTGTGTGGAAGCAGGCCAACGTGGCCAGTGACCTGTGGGAGAAGTTGACCGCACGCTGTGTGGACCGACACCGGCACATGGAGCGAACCCTGGAGAGGCTGCTGCAGATCCAGGCCGCCATGGAGGAGCTGGCTGCAGCTCTGGAGCAGGCGGAGGGAGTGAGGGATGCCTGGGAGCCTGTGGGAGACCTGTTCATTGATTCGCTGCAGGACCATATTGATGCTACCAAGGTAATTCGTCTTCGGTGACCTGATCACAAGTGACTAATGCAGACAAATCACTGTTTACACACTTGTGATTGGATTTTAAAAGGAATGGTCTCTGATTTGCTGACTACATACATCATTTGCTACTTTTTAAAATCCTGACGGTACTTGTTTGGTACTGAACATTTATGCACTATAGCATATAGGGTGAATCCAATCAGATTATCAGAGCCAATCAGTAATTTGAAAACTTTCTGTGAGACGTAATATCACAAATGGTGTGATTCAGCGGTTTCGCGGTTTCCCTCTCTCTTGCTCTCAAAATACGCAAATGGCTTCACATCCGTAGTATTCACATCGATTTTGCTCTCCAAGCGAGTTGTGCGGTGCGATACAAGATTTTAATGCTCATTGTTTTATCTCATGCCAATTTTCACTGATAGACAATCTTCAGTCAGTGCGCTCTCAACCAATGAGCACACTCATAGCTAACTCTTGCAAGTGTCAGATTTTCACAGCTTATTACTCATAAACGTTCAAATACATACACATTTATGTCAAAATGCCCGTCTTGGTGAGTATTCGCATAAGAACAGTCGGTTATATGAATATGAATACTATGTGTAACTGCATATTTTCTACATCCATTAGGTCTTAGTGACAGCAGCCTTTAAAAAGTGCTATCACCCAAAAAGTTTTAATTGTTTAAAGTATTATTGTTTTTGTTTGCTTTTTTTTACTGCGATATCGACTTTGGTATCAAGTATTGTGTAGTTTTGGTGGTATACCTAGTGTGTTACAACAACATACACAAAGCATAAAAGAGCAAAAAACAATTCAGCACAGTGTTACTCCAAAATATACTTCAATCCCACTGCATATTTGAAGGTTTTGAGTGAAATTCTCAAGGTTATTTTTGTCATACAAGTTGTGCTTCACATAATCTGTCACTGCGGGATGATATCAGGGAAAACTAAGAAGTGCTGTGAAGTTACCTGCATGTATATGTGCCAGTTTGTATTTGTCAAAGTTTAAATATAATATAAACACAATAGTTGATTTATATGTGAGTATGTGGTTGTCTAGGATGCATCAGGGTGTATTAGAGTTCACACTAAACCAAAATGTTCTGTATTAAAACTATTTTGGTAGTAGTAAATGGAACTTTAAAAAATATCCAAGGAATGTTTAAGAAGTGAAAAAGCGACTTGAATTCTACTTTTGTATGTTTGGCTGCTGAGACCCTGTTATGCATGTGCTGCTTTAAATAGATAAAGATAATGAGGCTCAGTGTGCATTAATATTATGGCATGTATTTTGATGAATTATATGAAAGATTCTGATGAACTTTACATATTTTTACTGTCTTTTTCATTTGTTAGTTGACTTCACATCTCGCTCAATTACTAATTCTAAGATTTTCAGTCAGATTGTAATGAAACTCTCCGCAGGGCGTATTTCTTTAATGGTATCAAATTTCTTTAACTTTTCATTTAATTTCACTGTAGGGTTTAAGGCAGTGATTTTTTTTCAGACTTTGAATTAATTGTACTGTGAATGTGTGATCTGATATGCTTCTGATGTGACTTATTTGTATGGTTTCCAGGAGTTTGCGTGCTTATAAACACGAATGCGTAATACGTTGATTGTTTCTTTTTTGGCATCTGTTGTGCCATGAAGAACCCTTAACACCCATGGAACTTTTAAATTCTACCTTTATAGTGGAAAAATGTTCTTTAGATTATTAACATGTTCTTTACTCTAAGAAAAACTTCTTTTAAGAACTGTATGCTGGTACTTTAGGGAATCAGAATTGTGCTTCTATGCCAGCATTGTTTAAACTATATTTTGGAACGTTTATTTTTTAAGAATGTATGTACAGGTTCACATTAAGTGCTATACAGGTGCTGGTCATATAATTAGAATATCATCAAAAAGTTGATTTATTTCACTAATTCCATTCAAAAAGTGAAACTTGTATATTATATTCATTCATTACACACAGACTGATATATTTCAAATGTTTATTTCTTTTAATTTTCTCAGAAAATTTGAATATTGTGAAAAGGTTCAATATTGAAGACACCTGGTGCCACACTCTAATCAGCTAATTAACTCAAAACACCTGCAAAGGCATTTAAATGGTCTCTCAGTCTAGTTCTGTAGGCCACACAATCATGGGGAATACTGCTGACTTGGCTGTTGTCCAAAAGACGACCATTGACAACTTACACAAGGAGGGTAAGACACAAAAGGTCATTGCAAAAGAGGCTAGCTGTTCACAGAGCCCTGTGTCTAATGTCTAAGGACATTAATAAAGAGGCAAAGGGAAGGAAAAGATGTGGTTGAAAAAGGTGTACAAGCAATAGGGATAACTGCACCCTGGAGAGGATTGTGAAACAAACCCCATTCAAAAATGTGGGGGAGATTCACAAAGAGTGGCCTGCAGATGGAGTCAGTGCTTCAAGAACCACTACGCACAGACATATGCAAGACATGGGTTTCAGCTGTCGCATTCCTTGTGTCATGCCACTCTTGAACAATAGACAGCGTCAGAAGTGTCTCGTCTGGGCTAAAGACAAAAAGGACTGGACTGCTGCTGAGTGGTCCAAAGTTATGTTCTCTGATGAAAGTAAATTTTGCATTTCCTTTGGAAATCAGAGTCCCAGAGTCTGGAGGAAGAGAGGAGAGGCACACAATCCACGTTGCTTGAGGTCCAGTGTAAAGTTTCCAGAGTGAGTGATGGTTTAGGGTGCCATGTCATCTGCTGGTGTTGGTCCACTGTGTTTTCTGAGGTCCAAGGTTAACGCAGCCGTATACCAGGAAGTTTTAGAGCACTTCATGCTTCCTGCTGCTGACCAACTTTATGGAGATGCAGATTTCATTTTCCAACAGGACTTGGGACCTGCACACAGTGCCAAAGCAACCAGTGCCTGGTTTAAGGACCATGGTATCCCTGATCTTAATTGGCCAGCAAACTCGCCTGACCTTAACCCCATAGAAAATCTATGGGGTATTGGGAAGAGGAAGATGCGATATGCCAGACCCAACAATGCAGAAGAGCTGAAGGCCACTATCAGAGCAACCTGGGCTCTCATAACACCTGAGCAGTGCCACAGACTGATCGACTCCATGCCACACCGCATTGCTGCAGTAATTCAGGCAAAAGGAGCCCCAACTAAGTATTGAGTGCTGTACATGCTCATTCTGAAAAGTGTTCATACTTTTCAGTTGGCCAATATTTCTAAAAGTCCTTTCTTTGTATTGGTCTTAAGTAATATTCTAATTTTCTGAGATACTGAATTTGGGTTTTTCCTTAGTTGTCAGTTATAATCGTCAAAATCAAAAGAAATAAGCATTTGAAATATGTCAGTCTTATCACCCTATATATACTAAACTTTAAAAACAGGTAGATATTAGGTATGCTTCAGGGGTGTGCAGTGGATCCAGTACCTGTATCTGTAATAATCTCAAAATGATTTGTATCTGTATTCGGATAAAACCAGAAGTGAACGGAACTTTAGCCAGAAGTACGTAAAATGACCATTTTTAAATGTGACTTTGTTCCATTCGTTGTTATCATTTAACAAATGTGCTTTGTCTAACTGACAATAATTATTTTATTTTAATTATAAGCAGTGCTTTAAGATGTGATACGCTTGTGCTTCGGGCAACCCAAGTTTGAATTCCGGCTTGAGGACCTTTCCCAATCCCAAATAAATAAATATTTAAATGTATTCTAATTAGAGCAATAATACTACATTTTAAATAAAAGAATTGGACTTTATTTTTTTATTTCCCAGAGGAACTTAGTGTACAGAATGACAGGAAAATCATCCACTTTTATCCCGTAAATAAGAGGAGTTGGAATTTCTCTAAAATGGCTTATTAGAGAACATAGTTATGGAAAATAAACGGAAAATATTCGGTGGTTGAAAACTGCTGAAACAACTATATGCGTACAGTACCCAAGTGCAAACCCCCATTTCAAAAATTAAAGTACATTTGTAATTTAATTTTTGTTTTTGTTTTAAAAAGAAAAGAATAACAAAGCAAAAGCAAGAAAGAAATGATCAAATAAATGGTTTTGTTTGGTTTTGTAATACAGTACTAAATGTAATTTTTTGTTCTTTACACTCAATTAATTACCCTTTATTAACCCAATACTTTAAAGACTACAGAATTGAGGTCCATTAAAAGTGTTAAATTGATTTTCAATCAGGCATAAAAAGCACCTGTGGATGTCACAATTAAAAGCACCAGTTAGGCAAGGCAGCAATGCATAAATGCTATGGAGCAGATATATGGCTAAACTAATGTGATACTTTACTCAAACATGGTGAAGTCAGGTGTGGTGTCCAGAAGAGGAAGAAGAGGAAGAGAATGAAGACTCTTAGAATGAAAAGAGGTGAGGGCTCTTCACAGGAGAAGATGGCAAAGATGTTAAACAAGCAAGCATGAACCATCATTCAAAGCAAACACAAGGAAGCAAAAAGGGCACTGTTGAAACGCTACCTCTGGTCGCAAAAAGAAAGAAGACTACTGCGACTGCCTCGTGTGTAAAGGCAGATAAAAGTTGCTGGAGAAAAGTCCTGCTGTGACTGCTGGAGAAACTGGTGAAAAGATTGTCTGAATGTAGTATGTGAAGTTTTGTCTCAGACAGGTACGCGTACCCTGCGTCCCTCAAATGCCATGCAGGCCTCCAGCCGCACCCCCTCCTGTCTCCCACAGATAAGGAAGACCCCCTGCAGAGTCGAGCCAAAAAAGTTGTGGACAGTCGACTGCAGTTTTGCCAGAAGTTTTGTGATAGTGACAAATTGAGAAAAAAAAAAAACTTGTGACTGAACTGTAGAAAACGCTATGTTTGGAGGAGGAGGAGGGAAGAGCTATGGAGAAAAGAAAAAGAATGAAAAACTGTGAAGCAGGGCGGGGCTGGGGGTCAATCATGCTGGGGGGGGGTTTTTTTTTTTTTTGCTGCTTTGGCTTAGGTTCAGGTACTCAAGGTTTGCATTCTGTGCAAGGTAACAGACAGTAAGGATAATGGAGGACAGACATTGGACCACAGAGGACAAAACCTGAGGCTTGGGAGACGTTGATGACACGTTGAAACACCCAAATGACACCTCAAGCAGCATACCTCCAAAGTCCACTAGAGCATGGTTAATGAATTTTTGAAATGGCCATCGCAGCCATCAGACTTACCAGACTTAAATACCTCATTAAAACTCTCTTTAACCTCTAAAAGCAGCATTGCAGCCTAAGCAACTAAGAATGACTGACTGATGAGGCTTTTGCCCATGATGAATGGGCGAAGATACCCGTAGCCGCTGCAAGACACAAGCTTGTGTGTCACTTGTGTCTTCACGTTAAAACTTAAAAAAATGTTATAACTGTAAGTGGATGGATATTTAATATTTGTTGGGGGTTTGGGGGAACTGATAAATGATGTGAGCAGAGAAAAGAGAGAAAAGAGACATTTGTGGTTTTTCATTAATGTTATATATGTTTTTGTCTGACACCTACCTCTGCCCTCTTATTGTAAGCAGTAAGCATGAAATGAATCAATTCAAATCAATGTGTCAAACGGCCAAAACAATCAATTTCAGTGGGGTTTGAATATTTTTGAACACAACTGTACAAATACAACTCTGAACAAATTATGAATAATATATTAAATGCTTGCCATCTTCAAGAGAGAGTGAGACAGACAAATATCACGGAGCCATCATATCATTCAAGATTTAAAACATTTAAATAGACATTTCAAGTAGCAAGTAGAAAATGTGTATGATTCAGTATATTAGTTGATATTACTCCTGACAGAGAGCTGGTTTCTGAGAGATGACAACGTGTCTATTTGATTTGCGGTCGTGCTGTGCTTATTTAATTCATTCACGTATCATATCTGTAGAATCTGGACCAATCAGACTAATTATTCATTATATTCAATGAAAAATCCAGCAAACTCAACTCTCTCAATAAATGGCTGTGAACCATCCCCCGCAGCAAATGCAGTTTTCACCGAGACTCTGGTTACAGGACACAGGAAGACTGATAAGGTTTACGTTCAGAAAGAATTTGAACTCTGACTTGATTCTTGTTGAGAAGGACAAATAAACCCTTTTAATCCTATATAATTTATTTATAACCACGTGAGAAATGTATAAAAATATATCCAATTTTCCCCTCTTATGATTTTCCTTTTATAGGGCTTGGCCTGAAGATTAAAAATTCATTATTTTAATATTATTTATATTCATAATCAGATGTTTAATGTATTTGAGGAAGTTATGAGCTTTATGAATTAAGTTTGCATGAATATGTTAGAGTCATATGGCAGACACAGGGAGGAGAGATAATCCTCATGTACATATGTTTTCTGCTGATGCGGTTGTTCCATGATGTAAATGTCAATTGATGTACAGTATTGCCTATAAGGAGAGTAGATTGTGACATGTGTAAGCATGAAGCATATGCTCTATTTGAAAGAAACCAACATGTTTCTCTAAATCTTAAGGAATTGCAAAATCTCTTGTCATGGTATATAATGCTCAATGTTAATGCACTTCCCAAGAAAAGCGCTACAGATGTCCTGAAGACAATAGAGCAAGCTTCTCTCCTATGCCTGATACGTATGACAATAAAGAGTTTTCTTGACAAGGCAACTTGGTATCCAGCCCTGTGATTCAACTATAATGGGGACAAAGCTGTAATCTCAGATCAACAGGCCCATCTTTTTAACTTTTGAACCACTTTGTATTAATGTTTCAGAGTTGCATACTACTGTCTGGTTAACTAAAATCACAAGGGTAGCATGTTTGGTATCGATGGACTCCAACTTTCGTTTCCCATTTGGTAATTTATATTACATGTTGCTCTGTGACACATTAGTATTTTAAGAATCTGGAAGGTTCTTCTCTCAAACAGCAATCCAATGTCTCATGCTAATATACTGCTAGAACACAGAAGATTGTACATTTTCCTTTCGGAAATTTGAGTATCATTGGCCCAGCACCCGAGGTTCATAAGGCAGCGCACAGTCTCCTCCCTCTCTCTCTTGCCTGCTACGACCGACGTTGCATCTGCGGGGTGCTGCCTGTTGGCCTGCCAGGCCGATAGGCCTCAACCTGCCCACCTCCATGTGCTTAGATCTTAAACTAGATGGAACTAGATTAAATATTTTGACTGTTGCGATTCCAAATCGGTTTAATGACCCGTAACTCTGCCTGAGTATCGGACAAGTGTTCACTGTTGGCCAGAGGAGAACTGGCCCCCCGACTAAGCCTGGTTTCTCCCGAGGTTTTTTTCTCCATTTGTTGGAGTTTTGGTTCCTTGCCGCTGTTGCCTTTGGCTTGCTTAAGTTGGGGACACTTGCTTGATAATCAGCAGTGTTTTTGATATGCCTGCATTGGCGCCGTTGTATGTGAACTGAGCCGAGCCGGACGATTACGTCACTGTTTTCTGCAGTGCTGATATACCTAAATTAACTAGACTAATAACTATTGATATTTGCAACGGAAAGAATCAATAATATATAGAATAAGCTGCACAATGACCCCATTTTCTTATTAATGTAAAGCTGCTTTGCCACAATTTGCATTGTAAAAAGCGCTATATAAATAAAGATGACTTGACTTGACTTGACTTACCTAGGAGAAAGAAGGACTCTTTCCCACAGAGTCAACTAACCATGCAAGTGTGTCATCGTTCCTTCATTCAACTCAGAAGACATATTATAACTTCAGCACCATTGGACCAAATCTCAGAACTTTCTACTGCAACCGGATATTCAGGCACATTGACTAATGAACCTTATTGTAAAGTGTTACCAAAATATCTTTATTTTTGTTCCGAAGATGAACGAACGTCTTACGGTTTTGGAATGGCATGAGGGTGAGTAAATTTCATTTTTGGGTGAACTAACCCTTTCAATGATTTTGTTGGACGTATTATTTTAATTTATATCACTCTTGCCACGTTATTCTTTTCAAGCAGAATAAGGTTGGCTTTGGGCACATCCCTAGCATGCTAGCTGTTACAAGAGGAGATGACCTGTGGAATAAGACTATTCTTGTGGCTGGATGTTGTAGTGCACAGAAAACTATAGCATCTATCTGTGGGCTGAAGTGCAAATGTGTCCTACAGTAGGTGAGATGTGATTATGTTACCTGCCCCTTTCTTAAATCTGGAGATCATGGAAATTGGACAGGTGCTTACCAATTGTCATCTAAGCTGTCCTAACACTATATTGCACTTTGAAGGAGATCCAGAAATCAAATGGCAACCATAATCCGTCCAGTGGCATTTTTACTTTCTGGCCATTAACTTTCTGGATGCCCTTTCTACACTTTCCAGCCCATGTGTTTTATGGTTTTCTAATATAGTACAACTCGGCTATTTGTTGCTATTAGTTTTGCTGGTCATTTGACTGATTAAACAGAGAGATTAGGGTTATAACAATTAAAGCACTGAAAGATGATGAGTGATCTGAATATCTTATCCTGTGATCTAGCATGCTATTTCGAAGACTTGAGCGCAAAGCATATCTCCCTAATGTTTCCCCTCAGAATCTACCATTGATGATGTGCAGACCCAAACTCCCACAGCTATACAACAGAAGGTCTTTTTTATTGATGATATGATCATGGTTGCTTCCATGCAGATAAGTGGAATTATTATAAATAAGGAACAGTGTATGAATCTATTTGCAGTACCACCTTGTGCATCAGTGAGTCAGATATCCTATTCTGCCGTTCGGGTCCCAACAGATTTCATATTGTGCGGAAATGGTATTTCTGTTTCTCTATTAATGTAAACATGTTTTTGTGATGTAATGTGCTTTTTTGTGAATAGTACAGTACATGTCATTGTAGCCGTGCAATTAAATAATTAACTAGTTTGTCTGCCTGGAGCTGTACCCTGATGCAATGAGTTGAGTTTTTAATTCATACTGAAACAGAACTGACATGTTCGTGCTATGCTCTGACAGGAGGTGGAGCATTTATCGATGTTTCCCCTGCTGTCAGAACCAGTAAGCACGTTGCAAGTCATGCATTCATTTTCCTGGCTGCATGTCAAGGGTATGAACTGGCCATAAGGTCAAGGCTCCTACATGCTGTACAGGATTGATGATAATAAAAAATGAGACTTCTTTCAGAAACGTTCAAAAAATTTGACCAACCTGTGTATTTCACTCACAAAAATATTTCACTCTGCATTTTTTTTTCTTCTCAAATTTTCTCTTGCCACCAGTTCGCACTCTCCCACACAGTGGGGCTTGTCACACTTCGACATTTGGTGCAGTTTCACTCTGGGCTACTGACTGACTGGATATCTCTTGCACTTATGCCCTGGGTAGCACCTCAATGTAAATGTGTGGAAGGAAGTGAGCGGCGGTGGCACATGTATTGAAAATGGACAAGTGTAGGCTGTGAATGGAATAAAAGATCTCTTTAAACATCTAAAATATCCACCCTGTGGCCAGCCTGTCAATATCACAACTTTTTTTTCATCCTTTAAATAATTTTTAGCAGAGAGCATAGGTGCAATGCATAGTGCACTCAGAAATTAGATGGAAAGTTTCAGTAAGGAATCATATATATGTTTATATAATAAGTGTAATATGTATATGTGTGTGTGTATATATATATAAGATGCGTGATATACATGTGATCTGCTAAAGACAGAAAAAGAAGGAACACAGATAGACTGTCAAATTTGTTAATAATAATGCATAATGCAATAATTTTTATTTAATGGCGCGTTTCATAACACCCACATAAGTAATATGAAAAAAGAATTAAAAAAAATAAACAAATGAATGAAAAAATCCCATTAGCATCACAGAATACAGCAATTTAACAGCACACACTCTTCATAGATTGATACAGTGCAGGCTAATAAAAACCGGTCATTAAAAGCCTGGGTAAAAAGGTAGCCCTTAAAATGGGATTTGAAAGAATGCAGACTGTCAATATTACGAATATTGAGAGGGAGAGAGTTCCATAGGCGAGGGGCCGCATGGCTAAAAGTTCTTGCTCCCATGGTTGTTAAGCGTATACGTGGTGACACAAAAGAAAGAGAGAGTGAAGATCTTAGAGTGCGTGAAGGGGTATAAATATGAAGAAAATCAGTAAGGTACGAAGGAGCCAGATTGTGACGTGCCTTGAATATGAGAAGCAGAACTTTGAAATCAATGCGATATTTCACCGGAAGCCAGCATAGTCGCTAGAGAATTGGTGAAATGTGCATACTAGAAGGAGTTCTAGTAAGAACACGAGCCACAGAATTCTGAAGCAACTGAAGTTTAGAAGGAAGAGCGTTGCAATAATCAATATGTGAAGTAACCAGTGCTTGGATGAGGATTGTAGTGTTGTTCATTGTGACGGAAGGACCGATGAATTTTGATATTTTTAAAAATAAGGCATTTCAATAACTGACTAATAACCTTTTCATTGCCATTAATGTGAAATTATTGAACATAGGTGAAACATAGGTGCCTGGTAACACATGCTCATTTAAAAGCCTTTTTCCAATTGAATTCTTCATATATTTTAATTTAAAATGTTGTGTAGTATTGATCATCCGTCTCATTTTCTCTTTCTGTTGTAGCTGTTTAAAGAAGAGCTGACCCAGGTGAAGGAAGGAATGAAACATATAAATGACCTGGCCCATCAGCTGGCCATATCTGACGTGCACTTGTCTATGGACAACGCCAGAGCCCTGGAGCACCTCAACAATAGATGGAAACTTCTGCAGGTAGTGAAATCACACCATCCTTATCTCAGCCTTACCTGCCCACCATAACTAATGGACCCCTATGAAGATTGTACAGTACACCGGTCACCATTGGCAGTGCTGGCTCCAGCCAACTAATTTTGTGCATATGCGCTATGAAAAACGGAGCTTAGGAAATGGAATATAATATACCGGTCCTGCCTGGCTGGGAGCGGTGATGGCTCCATTATCATCGGTCACGGGGAGTGCCTTTTGTCTACATGCTCATGGGAAAACAAAGACCTTTCTGATGAGAAAAGAGAGAAGAAGTAAAATGAAATTGAGTGTTTCGATTGCATCTGGTTGTTTTATGTGTTAGATGAGCTTAAGAGAGCCAGAAAGAGATGCAGGAAGAATGAAAAGTACAATTGAGTGTGTGGGAGTGTGTGAATCCAGTTATCGAAAAATGACTTTGAAATGCATATCTGCAGTAGTTTATGAGTGACCTAATGTGAGAGGAAACGTACAGGTATATTGCCGGCGAGCATTTCTCATTTTGTTTGCTTTATGAATGCCATGAGAAATGCTGTGTTGATGAATCCTTGGCTTTTAATGCTCAAACGTTCATATAAATTGTTAGGGGTGTCAGTCGATTCAAATGATTGTAATATTGATATATTGTTCATTGTTATATGTCAGATTTTTCCTGAATGATCTGCTGTCCATCATTCTTCAAGAAATTATGCAACCTGAGCACCGTTTAAGTTGCAAAACTGTATACGACTCTCACAAACAAAGCCCGCCTCCAAAATGTATTTTTCAAAATAGGGCTGTAGTTTTACTTATAATATCTAAGCAGCACCGCTGGATTTTGTGAAATCTTGAGAGGCATTGTCTTTGTAGTAAATCTAGATGGACAAATCTTTTAGCCAATGGCAAGATGACAACAACATGTGTGTTGTTTATCTTCGGCATGTGCTCAATAGAGGCATTTTTATTTATTTGTATTCATTTTTATTCTTCCGCATCCCAGACCACAATTTTTTTTTTTTTTTTTGGAGAGTACATGATGTCTTTTGCCTGAATGATTGGCCATGTGGTATTTGTCTATTTATAGCCTCCAAACAATTGCGTTTGGAGGCCGATCAGTGTCTGAATCGCCCAGCAATATAGCGATTGTTTACTGAGCCTAGCGATGAAGCATCTGTTTATATTTCATTTATTTATTTTTTCTTTTAATTGTTTAGTATATGCGGTACATGTAAAAGTAACTTTAAAAGCTTTCTCTATTCCTCAGATAATTTTGTTACCAATGTGGAATTTGGAGCTCTAAGTGGCCATTTTTTGGAAAAGGCACTAGTCAGAGAAAAAACCTTGCAGGAACCTATTTTTTCGTTATGTCATCCTCAAATTTGAAACATAACTTATTGTTATGAACTAACTTGTAGCTTTGGGACCATTATATTATTAGATGTTGCCAAGCTGAAATACAGTAAATATTGACACAATGTGAAGTATTTTCTATTTTAGTATATTTTAATATGTAATTTGTACCTGTGGTATCTTTATTGGAAATATCTTTACTGTCACTTGTAATCATTTTTATGTATTCTTGCTGAATAATTCTTACCATTTTTTTTAACTTTATTTGTGCATATATTTTTTATAATTAGTTGTACTAAATGTTTATCTAACAAGATATGAATGGCTCAATAGCTACAGCGTTTAACAGAGATGTCTGCCATTAAACGGGACAGTATTATCTTGTTATTGTAAAGCAGTGTTGGTTGTCCTTGAAATGCCTTCCAGAAATAGAGAGAATACAGGAAGAGAGTGAGGAAAAGAAAATATTTCATGCTTGAGTGGATTTGTTGGCCTTTGTATATGTCAGTGTTTTGACATCCTCTGAATTATTTACATTGTAAATAACTAAGAATTAGGTAGTCCACGTTTCCCAAAAGACGTCTGGTTGGTGGCGACAAAGACAGACGTTGATTACTCTTGGGAAACACCCTCACCACTTTCCTTATTACTGCTCACTGACTTTTCAAGGCATTTATCTCAGTCACTGCTCATCTATTCAGTCTGTATTCTTCAAAAACTGATTGGAGGCAGCAGACTGGTACACTGGTCCATTTATATAAAAACTTTTTGTCATAATTTGCTCACAGTCAAGCTCTTATAAACCCATCTGACATTCTGTTTTTTGAACCATAAAGTAATTCACTCCTCTTTCTCTTTTTCTAACCAAGGGGTCTATTGAAGAACGTCTAAAACAATTACAAGATGCCCACAGAGATTTTGGCCCTGGATCACAGCACTTTCTTTCCAGTAAGTGTGGTATAACTCATTTGAAGCCATTGAGAGTGAGGGATGGGCTGATGGAGCTCAGTGGAGTGGGGTTGTCAAGTGGGCATGGCGGACTGTATCTTTATTAATTTTCACTGTCACATCAGATCTGTCCGGTGAAACATTGCAGGACAAAGACAGTCCCTGCTACAAATTTATTATGTAACACTCAAGATCGGACTCGGGGGCCAGTCGTATTTGAATGATCTTGTCTTGTCATGGATTTGACTCTGTCTTTGCTCAGATCTTTACTTGGACTCAACCTACACACACAGTTCAGTTATAAATGAGAATGACTCTCTCAAATTTTCAGGACTCACAATGGAATTTTAAATGTGCACTCAGTCATGTTTTGCTTATTAAAACAAGTTTCCACCTGAATAAATTAAAATAAATTTGGAGAAATATCCTTAATGTGGTCTATATAAATGAAATGCCAAATCCAGAAAAAAAAAGGTATTCTAGAAAAGACTGTATTAGTAGTGTATCAATGTAAACCACCAACAATGAACAAAAAAATGAGATTGATTCCATAATGGATGCGTAAAGACAAAGAAAATTTCATACATCCAGGGCAATAGGTGGCTGTATAGATTCCATGTAGTCTAGTGCTGCATTTCATTTCGAAGGCTGCATCCTCCTGAGGTTGCATTTGAAGGCTGCATATGCCATTGAGGTTGGCTCATTGAAGAAAAGTAACCATCAGATTGCAAAGTAAGAATGAAATTACAACTCAACCTCCGAAATGTGACACAGCTTATTTTTTGGGACAAATAAGATAAGAGATCATCCAGATACAGGGTAGAGTGCACTGTTTAAGATTTAGTTTTGTTAGCTTGTTTGCCTTTAGCTCAGGCCCTGATCTCTGAGGGCTTTTATTGGCAATTATTATTATTTATTTTTAAACAATCAAAATAAAATCCATTTAAAACGACACCTTTGTCAGTGGCTCAACATATCAGTAATGGTAATGTATTTTGTGGCACTTTATTTTGTGATTTCACTGGAACAGAGTAGGGATAGAGAAATAAAGAAGTATAGTGTACTTATGAAAGCCATGTGCGGAGGTGGTACACTGTCCCTCACTTGTTTCACCACTGACTAGAGGGAAGGATAACACTTGTAGCATTACATAAACCAAGAATTTTAAGGGTCCCGACATCTAATTCCTTTCAAATTGTAAGGAAGACAGGGATGCTGAAGCCCCCCCAAATGACCTCACTGACTATATAGTTCTCAGTTTTTACCGTTTGTATATCATAGCACAGCAGCGTTTAACCTTAGACGTTCCACAAAGTTTACACAGTTCCATTTACAGAAAAGCTTTCTGAACACTTTTGAGGTGCTGTTGTTTAAATAGCCTTTCCGTGTTGAAGCAGTATGCTTGAAAGACCTTGAGCTGTGCCATTTGAGATTTTCAAAATAGCTTTTCGTGCTCGACATGTCTGTCTGATTGATATTGCCCTCTTTCTTTCTTTTGTCACTCCAGGCTCTGTGCAGATTCCTTGGGAACGTGCCATATCCCCCAACAAAGTGCCATACTATATCAAGTAAGTCCAGCCGTAAACCATCAGCAGCTATGAGTGTCAGAAGTGAGAGAGGCAGTGTAGAAAATAGAAAGAAAACTTAATTACTGATCCCTGGTGTAGAAGATTATCGCACAGAGATCAAAAAACAAAACAGCATTTCAGCTGTGGCTTCCTTTTGTCACGCAGCCCGGTGCATTTTTAATAATTTGAGTTTATAGATGTCACAATAGAGTCTGTGTTGGGTGGGGATCACAGAGGTTAACATCCTCAGTCGAGAGGAAAGGTGGTCTGTAATATTTTAAAAGATCTCCTTTAGCATTTCCATTCATCTCACTGGTAGTTGTTAGGCTTCCCGGAGCATTACCATTTGAAATCTGTATTCATAGCAATCAGTGTTATCATTAACTAAAACTATTAAAATTTTGAAATTTCGGAAATTGAAATAAAGATTTAATATAAATATTACCTGACAATCTTCTTTCTGAGACTAGAACGTCCCTCTTACGGGACGGACTCTATTAACGTCTCGGCCCGAGAACTTTTAGATAACGTTACGTTTCCAGTTTCGTTCTGAGACTTGGGACGGTTTAGTTACGGACCTTTAGCAGAACTTTCAGAACTTTCGGGGACGTTACAGGGGGACAGACTTCGTTCTTAGGACGGATAGGGGACGTTTTTTGGATTGGAACCCCGCAGGTTTCAAAGACGTTCTAGGGACGGGGTAAACAAGGGGTCCTTGTCAATTTTCTTTAAAGACGTTCAGAACGTTATTTAGGGGACTTTGTTTCGGTTTGGGAACGATATTAGGGGGACGTTTTTTGGGACCTTGCACTGTTTCTAGGAGACGTTACAGAGCACTGTTCTGAGATTTGTATTTGGTAACTTTACACGTCCCTCTGTTCTTAGGAGGGATGGGGCGATTTATTTCGTCACATTACTGGAACTGTCAACGTTTTCGAGGGACGTTAGAAGGGGGACCATCTTTTTGGTTTTAAAGGGACGGGGTTCTTATCTTCTGGAGAAACGTTACGCTTTCAGGACGTTTTTGAGAACGTCCCCTTACCTGGGCAGCACGTTCTGGTGTCACGTAACGAGCACAAAAGGGGATAGGGTTGTTTATGTCGGGGGTAACAGCTAGGAACTTCAACGTCCCCGGCACGATTTTGAGAGGGAACGCACGGGTTTTCACTGGACGTTGACGGGGAGGACCTTGTTGGACCAATTTTTGAATTTGGAAAGTGTTTTGGGACCTTCGTTCTGTCCACCATCCTTTTCTGGTAAGGTCGTATGTTCGGTAACGTCCCTGCTAACGTCTGGTCGAGTTCTGGTAACGTCCCCAGAACGTTCTTTAGGGGACGTTATTTGGGGGTCTTTGGCAGAAACTTTATGGGACGTTGGGGGATTTTATGTTTGTTTATTTCTATTTGTTTTTACAAGACCTAGGGGTTATTATTTATTTTGTATTATTTTGTTGTTTTTAGGGGATTTTTTTAGAATATTTTTTTTGAATTTTTTCAGAACCTTTTTATAACATTTTTTAATATTTTTTCAGAATACTTTACTTTATTACTGCACACATAGACATCTGCATAACCCAATCAAACAACACACTGTCAAAACTGCAAACTTTATATTAACAGGATAAAAAAAAAAATAAAAAGCAAAGGAATTCATTTCCATGCATTCTATGTGGACAAGAGAGAGATTAAAAAAGAGAAAGCACAATGAATTCTTCTGAATTTTAAACAATCATAAATTAGAGAGAAATGCATACTTTAAAAACTAAATTCAAATGTAAGAAAATTTGAACAAAACATATAAAAAATATGATTTTGCAAAATGTGAATTATGTATTCTGTCACGCGTGTGTCATGCCATGCTCTCCGTGGAGTTCTGTCGAGTTGGGAGTGCTGCGTCTGAAAAAAAAATGAATAAATAAATAATATAATAACTTCAATTACTTTTTACTTTTAATTTTTATTACACTTTAATAAGTTTAATTTTGCCTTTTTATGAAAGTTTTTTTTTTTTTATGGTTGAACTTTATAATTATGATTGAGATGTGGGATTTTCCCTTTTGCCCACCCAATCCACCAATTAATTGAGTAAAAGGATAAAAACTAACTGTAAATATAGTTTCCGTAGTAAAACTGAAAAGAGGTGAATACATGCTCATCCCTCCTGTCTGTGTGCTGTTGAAGAAATGCAGTAGCAAAAAATAAAAATAAAAAACAAAAACTTAAGTCTTTGTGTTCTTAAATTTTTTTTTGTTTAAAAAATACAAAAACAATCATTCAAAAAAAATTTAAATCTTTAAACAAACATGTTTTGATCAAAATTAAAATGCAGTGGTGTGCAACATTTTCAAAATGCTTTAGGACATTTTCATTTAAAAAATATGTTTGTTGTTTTGTTTGTTATTTGTTATTAAATTAATTTTAAAAAAAATAAATAAATTTTTATAAAAAAAAAAAAAATAAAAAAAAAAAAAAAAAATAAAATTTAGTTTTTTTCACAATAAAGTAAAAAAGTAAATAACTGAAAAGGATAAATCAAACACATATATAGATTACATAAAATTCTACAATATACATATATATATATATACACACACACACATCACACACATACACACCAAAATATATTAATATATATACACACATACATAATAATATACATACTAAATGTAATAAATGATACCATATATTATATGTAAGTTTATGGGTAATATAAATAAAATGGGGTAATCTAAATTGTAACAAAATAATCTGGTGTCTATTTTTGTTTAATTGAATTGAACTTTTGCCTTATGAAGCTTTATTTTTTTTTTATTTTGTTTTTATTTTGATTTTTAATTTTAAAAAGTCAATATTTTGTTTTACTATTTGTTATTCAATGCCTATAATTATAAATGTGTTTTGGCAAAAATTAATTAAATAATAAATTATAAAATAATATATTATATATTTATATATATATATTATATATATATATTATATATATATATATATATATATATATATATATATATTATAATATATAATATAATATATATAAATATATATATATTGGCCAATACAATTATAAAAAAATCATAAAAAAATCATATTATTAGTTATATTGGCATAAAAACTTCAATCATACTTCTAATTATTACACTTCATTACATAACAATCAATATAAATTCTAATCTTCTTATACACAATTTAATACATTAATAAATAGAAAGTTTCTTGTTTTATAATTTGTATATAACTATATAATAAAAAAAAAAATTGCAAATTTTCAGTTATAAAACATCTTGTGTAGAACTAATCACATTATTAACATTATTAAAATTTGAAAATTTTTTCGGGCTTTAGCCTGTGCTGCTGTGTAAATTTTTTTAAAAAAAAACCAAAAAAGCATTTTAACATTACCTTCTGAGATGACATTGCAGCTTTTTTGAGGACATGGCTGAGACAAGGGCATTGGACTGGGAACAAAAGTGAATGAATTGAAGAACAACACATTCACTGCAGTAGTACAAAAATTTGTGCGTTTTTGTGTGTGTCAATCAGTCAGTCACAAAGGTTTTTGGGGAGAAATGACTTTTCAAAACCAAAATTTGTCAAACTAATAGGCTGCATTGCAATGGTTAAAATGCAAATAATAAAAATATTAAAAATTTTAAGTTTATATAAATGACTAACGTTATCTTACTCTTGTGTTAAACTGCTTTGTTGAGAAACTCTTGTTGAAAGTGATATTACAACTGATGAATCATTTTCGATTGTACATAAACTTAGTGACCACCTGCCTTATGTGAAAAAAATAATATAATGTAATGTACTGGGTCGGTGTTGCAATCATCATGGATTTATTAGTAAAAGGTTAAGTTTTGTTCATAACAAATCATTTTTTACGTATTAACTGTGTTTACATAAAGTGTAATAAAATTGGTTGTTTTTAAACGTTTCAGTACAAACACAAGTAAACATACACCATTTTGTAGAACCACATTTAACAAATGCGATGCGACGTGAGATCGAACATTTGACTTTACTTTGGAGCTTGACTTTGGCGGCGCAAAGTGTGGGTCACGACATTTTCATTTAACTTCAAACTTTCAATTAAAATAAAATAAAACTTTTCACAAAAACTCAAAAATTAAATAAAAAATAACTAATCAAAATTAAAATACGTTACTTTACTAAATCAAAAAACCCAAATAAAAAAACGTTACTGGGGGTGGTGGGGAAAAAGACCGCCAAGGGTCGTTTCCTCTGGCTCAATGGATGCTGGATAGATCGCCCCTCTCCCTCTATGATTATTGGGGTGGGGCACACGCCCCTGCAACTTCTTTGGGCACAAAAATATTACATGATCCAATATTAATATATATAATATATATATAAATAAAATATATAATGAAAATTAGTGAAAATTAATTTTTAATGAAATTTGCAAAATCTTCTTGATAATCCCCCAATACTACCATTTATAACTTAATAATATATAATAAACAACATATCTTAGAAACAACATATATCATATCTGGAATCAAAATGATATGATAGACCATTAGAGGACCATGTTAAAACGTCCCAAAAAAGTTCCAAATGTTCTCTTTCCTTGTCCATTTGTGACATATAGAATAACCAATACAGAACACCCGTAAAACTAATCTGGAACGTTATAATATGACCAATAAACCATGTGCGATGAACGTCTGTGTTCTCTGTTCAAATGTTCTCTTTATACGTTGCTATTGTGACCAAATAAAAACATAATAACCCGTTCCCGTTAAAGTCCTCTCTTAACGTGTATAAAAGTGACCAACAAAGACCATGTTGCCATGTTTCTGTAAAGTCCCCCCAATTCTCTTTATTACTAACGTGCTATGTGACCAAATTATAACCAATATAACCAATACAGACCGTTCATCATATCTGGAACGTTATAAATAAAGTGACCACCAGAGAAGCGAACGTTCTGTTAAAGTTAAAGTCCCCAGAAGTTCTCTAATTAATTTGCTATGTGACCAATAAATAACCAATACAGAACATTCGTTCTTTAAGTATGGAAAACGTTATAAAGTGACAACAAGAGGACCATGTGACCAACGTTCGTGTTTGTTAAAAGTCCCAAATTTCTCTTTTATAACGTATGTGACCCAATAAATAAAATACAGAGAAACGACGTTCTCGCAAGTCATAATCTGGACGTTTTGAACAGCACTTTCATAACCAAAAAGAGACGTTTTAGAACGTCCCGAATGTTCTTCTAAAGTTTCGGGACTTTGTCACCACTTTTTGTGAACTTTTTTAGGGAACGTGCGCAAGGTCGCGAGAACGTCCGCCTCCCTACGTGGGTTAAACTTTTAAATTAGAAATGCTGCCTTGGCAACAAACTGCAATATATAAGTTGAAGTTGAAGTGCTAAAATGAATAAAACTGAAATGAATAATAAATGAAAGCTAAATGTAGATATAACAATGAAAAACTAATAAAAACAACAAAAAGCAAACAAAACAAAATTACTAAAGCTTGAAGACAACACTTAGGGGAATCACAGCTACTGCTCATATTATTGGCTCAAAAAGTTATGCGAGGAAATTATGTCATAACTGCTGATGGAATTACAATTGGCTGATGGCAAGTATCAAGTTTGACGTCAAAGGGAGCAGACCAGGCAAAATCAATTTCATGCTTTTAAAACCCAAATCGTGAGAAGGGACAACATGGTGGTCTATGTGAACAAGCCACAGGGTAAAAATTATATAACAGAAGGTTTTCACGTCACTGGCCATTCAATGTAATCCCTGTCGCAGGTAATGATGAGTGAATGAACAGCTGGCAAACTTCCCTCTTCAGTCCTCTCACTTGTTTATTTGTTCCTATCTTTTATTCATCTTACATCTTTATTTCATGGCTGCTGGTGCTATAGAGGCTGCAGAGTGCAAGAAGTCACTGTTGCAGTAAAGCATATAGTCCACATGTATCGAGCTCTGATTGTACATGCCTGTTTGAGCCATGTGTGGTATTTGAGACAGCCTTTATGTTTGAGGACATGAGCACTTAATGGCTTTGAAATTTTTGTTCAAGGGCACTGTAGTTGTTAATGCTCGCTCTCTGTCTCCCAAATCATGTACTATAGCAATGTTTCTGGCATATTGGTGCCTGTATATTTTACAACTGATAACTACATATTGAATTAAGTGATATATTATTACGTGAATATAGCAATCTACTTCAACTATCGAACTCTGCTCTTTACCTTAAATGTACGTATGACCAACGTGATAATACAGGTGGCAAAATAAAAGCCACACAATGAATTGGAATTAATCAGAAGGGATCTGTCCATAAAATATGGCCAAATTATTTTAATGAAAATCATGTAATCTGTCACGCAGGGACTTGCAAAAAAAAAAAAAGAATTGAGTAAAATTTACAGTAAAATTACAAGTATTTACAAGTTTTTTTTTAAGACATGCAATTAAGTAACATACAGTTGAACAATTTACAGGTTTCTACTGTAGTGATTTTTTTAAAGAAAACTAGAGAAAAACTAGATTAATATGCAAAACATTTTTTACAATGTACTTAACGATAAATTTCAGATATACAGTACGCACCTTCATGTCATTCCAAACCCAAATAGCTTTTTTTCTATCACAAAAAGTGAAAAGCAGTTCCTGTTTGATTAATAACCAATTGCTAAATTTGAATATGCAGGTATGAGATAAGAGGACACTTTAGCTTGTCCTTGAAATATTCACATCTTGAAGTGATGATGCCATTAACAAAATATAAAAGAAATTTCAGACTTAATGTTAGTTAATATTATTAACTAAAATCACAGCTAGACAATAAGCTGTTTTTATTTTTCATTTGAATCTTAGTTAGCATATTGTTTCCATATAGTCTAATGCAGTAAAAGTTGCCACCAGCTGTTTGTTGATAGCCTTTTTTCCCAACATTTTTCACACATGTACCTGATATTCATGAAGAAAACATAAATAAATTGCTCAGGTTGCTTAAGTAGGTTGAACCCACTACTGAGCATAGCATCTGCAAATGAGATTTGAAAGCTGCGACAGAGGGTAACTTTTTCAGTTCATAATGATTCAAATTTGCATTTGTGCATATAGAGGAAGCAAAGTCATATGAGTTTGGAGTGGCATGAGGGTAATAAATAATGAAAGAATGAGTAAATAATGACAGAATTTTCATTTTTGGGCAAACTGTTCCTTTAATGTTTCTCTCACTTGTGTTCTCCCTCTTCTCTCTATGTTTTTCTATTTTTGGCTTCGCTACTCTGCTCTTATTTTTCTCTTTCTCTCCTCTTTTATAGCCATCAGGCCCAGACAACCTGCTGGGACCATCCAAAGATGACTGAATTATACCATGCTCTGGGTAAAGCAATTAAACACAATTAAACTCTGATCTTATGTCTTCTATGTGTCTACTTCCCACTGGGGAACCGTGAAGTGAACACACACAAGCTCAAATACAGCAACTAGAAGATGGTCTCACAGCGAGCTCAATTTCTTTACCTGGACCTCTAATTATTACCTAATATTTCATCCCACCACAGAGATGTCGACAGCTCTCTCTCTCGTTAACCCGAGGGCAGCTGGGCCAACTATTCAACCATAGCTTCTAATTAATAATGATTAAAGGGCGTGTACTGTATGTGCTAATCTGATGCGACGTGACGCAAGTAGTCTAAACACACACCGGCACGGCATGAGCATAAACAGCTCAACCCCACTGAAGTGACACATTGCTTTCGGTCTCTCTGCTAATTCCTTTGCTTTTTTTTTTTTTTTTTCTCTTTCCTTATGTAATTTTCTCTTTTTACTCTCCCATCTCCCCTGCTGTTCTCTCACAGCGGACCTGAATAACATCAAGTTCTCTGCATACCGGACGGCCATGAAGCTGAGGCACGTGCAGAAGGCGTTAAGATGTATGTAAAGAGCAGCACCCACATTGGTTTGCCCTTTTCTTCTCCTGCTCTCTGAGCCCACGTCATTGATTATTCGTGTACTTGGCCAGCCCTGCCGTGAGCTTCTGATCTGTCTTTTTCATTAGAGCCTACTGATTTTTATGCAGCTTAATTAAGCCTAATAATTGGTGTGATTGTACTTCTTCGGGGGTGGTAATTAAGAAGTCTGCATGAAGAATTAGCCACTGTTCCCCCTGTGACACGCTTTGCGGGTGGATGTTTATCAGCCACTGTCCAGACAGGAGCTCTCTTTCATTGGCAGTTCCCTTGTTTCCTTCAGCCCCTCCAATGTGTACATAATATAAATATGCACGTGTCCATATAAGTCCATTTTATGAGTCCGTCTTGTGTTTAAGAGCCTTCCAAAAAATAACCGAGCTCTGGTAAAACATCCTCTGAATGTGAACACATTCACGTCTTGCAAAAGATTATATTTCTTCAGAATGCCCGGCTACTTTTGAATGTCCTTCAACAGTAAAAGATTCATTTTGAGAGCAGCTGGTGTAGTTGTACAACATCTACCAGCTAGGAATTCCTGCACTAGCCAAACTTGACTTCTTTTTGGAGAATTTTGAACAAGATAAATGGATTCTTCAAAAAAAAAAAAAAAAGTGTGGCTTTCCCATTTGATAAGTAATTTAAAGTAAAAATGGACTTCTTCTTTTAAAATCTGAAGACATACTTCAGAAAGTTAACAGGGTTGCTGGTTTTACAGTTTAATTTGACATTGCTTACTTTTTACTCAGGGTTTTGAAACTACAAGGTCCTGCTTTTCTTTTTCTTTTCTTTTTTTCCCTTAAAATTCAAAAGAGGATTAAGATTGTCCTCAAGTGACAAACTTGTCAAACCATGGTAAAGTGATAAAGATGAGACTTTAGCTTTGTCCTTGAAATGTTGACTTGAAATGATGCCATTCACAAAATAAAAAATAAATTTCAGAATTGATATTAGTTAATATTGTTATAAAGTTTTCAGATTTCATTTTAACTTTAGTTGATTGTTTCCATATAGTCTGTGGTAACACAGTAAAAGTGGGCATCAGCTGTTTGTACATATGTGAACGTTTTTCATATATGTAAACTACACTTCATGAAGAAAACATGAATAAATTGTTTATGTTACTTAAGTTTCTCAGGACAACATCTACTGCTTGCATCTTTCTCTCTCTCTCTCTCTCTCTCTTTTTTCTTTCTCTCTCTTTACTCTTAGTCCATGTCGTTAGCTGAATTAATAACCGGGCTGCTATAGAAACTGTGATGATGATTGAGGATGGCTCTATGTAAAGTGCATCAATAAAAAGCCTGTTAGTGTCTCTGTCTACCCACCTAACCCTGAAAGCACCGTGGCCTCTCTGCTTCCACGTTTCAGCTCATTATCCAATGAGGATGACATCAGCATCTAGCCTTAACCCTATACTCTCTCTGCTGCACTAGAGATAGCCAGAGAAAATGATGTTAGGGCAGTCAAATCCAATTAGTTAACACTCCACATGGAGTAATAAGCATCTGGCCTATATGTATGTGCGTGTTTTTCTAGTGGACCTGTTGAAGCTGAGCAGCGTGGTGGACGTGTTTAGACAACAGGAGTTGCAGCACACTGAACATGTGATGGATGTGGTCGAGGTCATCCACGCTCTCACTACCCTGTACGAGAGACTAGAGGAGGAGAGGTCCGTCTTAATCAATATCCCCCTGTGCGTCGACATGTGTCTCAACTGGCTGCTGAACGTTTACGACAGGTACTGATGGTAATGTCACCCACAACCCCTTTGACCTGCTCCCACAAATGATGTCAAACCAACTCCGCACCATCCTGCCGTCTGCGAGAATTTTACTGGTCAGTCACAGTCTGTGCACTAAGTTCTGTCCTTTTTCTGGGATTTAAGAGTCTATGACATTTTTAAATTCAGAAACGTATTAAACGTGCAAAGCATTTCTGCACTAAAATAGATTTTGATATTTTTAGGGGGAAAAGTTAAAAAAAAAAAAAAATCTGTGATCAGTAATCACCGATCAGTGATTATTATATACTATACTATTTAATACAATATATATATTTATATATATATATATATAATTGCTATATTTTTTGTTTAATATAAATTTTATTTTAAATTTAAGTAATTTTAGGTGCTATATTAGTTTTTTATTTTTCTATTTAGCATACATTTATTTTATATAAATTTTAGTATTTTTAATACGTGCGCTTGAAATTATTTTATTTCTTTTACTTACCAAGGCTACATTTCTCATTTTTGTTTTGTTTTTTAAGTTTAAATCTTCATCTAATATTCATAATTTATTTTATTTCAGCTTCATTTAAATTAACAAAAACATTTTTAGTAGTTTTAGTTAACAATAATGATTAAATGAAATTCTTGAATTCTCCAAGTAATGTGGTACACACACACACACACACACACACAAAAATGAATATCATATACTCTGACCATTTTATGACAACAGGTTAGTTCATTTTGTAAAATGTGATGATGTGTGACTCCCCATAAACATAATATTTATGGATTAATCATTTATAATCTATAAAAATATTTTTTTAACTTTTTCAAAAGCAGTGATTAAGATGTGTAAGCTGAAATGTATTCAAGGTGTAAGGAAGAATGTATTATTAAAGCAATAAGCCGTGGTTTACATGGAATTTATAACTGCTAAGGAGCGTTGTCCACAGTTGTTCTAAAAACCCTCTAGCTGTTTAGTGGGGCGTATTGCTTTTATAGAACAATACAAATATTAAAAAGCCAAAAAATATGTATCAATGTAAATTTTCATGAAGTAAAATCATTAAAAGGCTTCATGGTCCCTGACCATGAACAGCAACAGAAGATACATTTATTATGAGATTTTTATATTGAAACTTGTTGTGAACACGTAACAAGATGCAAATAACAAATGCTGTCAGGGAAAATCCATTAAATGATAAAATGACAAGATTGCAGAGGACATTCAAACGGATTCTTTATTATGAACATAGGACTGACCTGAAGGAAAATGTTAAATCTGAATGCAGGTAATGCACTAGGTCACTCAATATCTCTCTCACAATACTCTTCTACATAATGCAGTGAGCTTCAATGAACAAAATCAATTGAGAACAAGCATATGTTTACGTTGCTAAGAGTGGTTTCTAAGACAAGCAGCAACATATACATTCAGTGGCGCAGCGATACTTATGTAATTCGATGAACTGTACATTTACTGGAATTTTACAATGGCTTCGATCGCGGCACAACCACTCAGAATCAAGGGCCGGAACTATCTGTTTTATAATATGATTTTTCTTGAAAATTGTTTCATGTAATATAAGAGTGCCAAATGTAGACACTCTGCATGACACCTTAAATCTCTTATCAATAGACAAAGATGTATTCTCCTTTTTCCACAGTTAAGTGAGTTAAATCATGACTACAGCTCTGAGAAATCACCAGCAGGCAACTAATCAGGCTGTGGGAGTTCAAAGCTCCACTGTTTGACTCTAAATATCACTTCTGGCTCCTTTGCAACATAAACCCCCCAAAAAGAGGGATTTATTTGTTTGTTTTTCATTAACCATCATGAATTTGTCTCAAATATGTTCTGTACCAGACTCTTAACTACCTACTGCTAATGACTGGAAATCAGAGCTCTCACCCTGTGAATAATTGGTAGTAATTGCTTTTTTGTTTTGCCACAAACGAATGTGAATAAGAATGAGCAGCATGCATGAGCATGATAATGACAGTCTCTCAGTCAAACAAGAAAGCCAAACAAGGTAGGAATTGTTCCCTTTAGTAGCAATACTGACAGGGGATGTCTTGTTATACACAGCAAAATGTGATTTTTTTGTAGTGCTTGATCAGTTTTCTAGAATATTTTTGGATCTGTACAGCGATCTGTTTGAATTTGCTGGTGAGATCTTGATCTCAGTGGAGCTCAAATTCTTTTTTGACAGGTCTATCTGGTTCAGTAAATGTAAAATATCTTTTCCTTTTCCAGCATAAAACACTGAATAAGGCAAAAAGATTTTTACCACAAATGCTCAGCAGTACTAGGCCCTTGCAGCTTTCTCATTAAGGATTCAGAAGGGTTGGAGGAAGTTACTCCTCCGGAACTTAAGATATTGACCATATATCCATAGTAGCTTGTTAGCGACTGTAGTAGTGAGCTGAGGCAGTTGATGAAATGATTTTTCAAGCCACGGAGAAACATTGAGCTGACTGTGCCTTTCGGTTCTGTTTGGTGCTGACAGGATCGTTTCAATATATAAGAGACTTTTTGAATGTTGAATTTGTGTTTGTATTTCTTTTAAAGTTTTAAATTCTTCCTTTCTCTAGTGGTCGTAATGGTAAGATGCGAGTGCTCTCCTTCAAGACGGGCCTGGTTATTCTATGCAACGCAGACATCCAGGAAAAGTATAAATGTGAGTAGTCACATTTGTCTCATAATCTTGATGTTTTCTGTACAATCGAGTGTTGTCAAAGTACAGACCGTGATAGCATCACATTTTTAAAATTTCAGTTCCGACTTGTTATCGCGGTCGGTACTTTTGACAACACTAGTACGATCTGCCTGCCCATCATTCTTCTGTTCCTTAATTCACCCCTTAACACTTACAGAAGCCTTTTTCACAAAGACACAATATATTGTGTGTTTAAGTCACAGGGTTAATTCTCCCAAAAATGAGAATTCTGTCATTTATTACTCACCCTCGTTCCACACCTGTAAGACCTTCGTTCATCTTCGGAACACAAATTAAGATATTTTTGATGAGATTCGAGAGGTATATGACTCATTCTTAGACAACAATTTAACCCCACTTTCAAGGTCCAGAAAGGTTGTAAAGACATTGTTAAAACAGTCAACGTGACTGCAATGGTTCAACCATTCTCATATTCCCATGCCACTCACATACACTGTTTATGTTCAGAGCTTCCAGGTTCTAGGTCAGAATGCGGGCTCAGTATTGGCAGAGGCTGTTCTCGTGAGCCGCAAGACGCATTCGTGTGATGCTCTGAACGTACACAGTGTAGAAGAATGACACAGAGAAGATATTGTTGAATAAAGTCATTATTTTTGTTTTGGTTTTGCGCACAAAAAGTATTCTCATCACTTCATAAAATTTAGGTTGAACCATTGCAGTCATGTCAGCTTTTTTAACAATGTCTTTAGTACCTTTCTGGACCCTGAAAGTGGTGGTTAAATTGCTGTCTATGGAGTTCATCCAACAAATCTTAATTGATCTTTTGAAGGTCTTACGGGTGTGGAACGACATGAGGGTTTGTAATTAATGACAGAATTTTCATTTTTGGGTGAACTAACCCTTTAAGCCACCATTGGCTGATCCTTACAACATACATTGCTGTTCAAATGTTTGGGGTTGGGAATAATTTTTAATGTTTTGGAAATAAGTCTCATGCACTTTCCAGGGCTGCATTTATTTGATTAAAAATACATTAAAAACAGATTTATTTTAAAATATTATTACAATTTTACTTCACTGTTTTATATTTAAATATACTTTAAAATGTAATCTATTCCTGTGATGCAAAGCAGATTTTTTATCAGCCTTTTCAGCAGCCTTTACTCCAGTCTTTAGTGTCACCTCATCTTTCTTTAATAATTTTTTCTTGAAATGTAGGGACCACGATTGAAATTTGGTCCTCACATTTCTTACTGACCCGAATTATTCAAATTTGGTCCCCACAATTTTGGCAAAACCTGATCTACACACCTCCTCTTTCCTTTATTGGAATCTGTGGTCCAGTGGCACTAAAGTAAAAACAAAAAGTGTGTGTCACAGTGCAAAGTCATAGTTTTTCTCTCATGGGGTTTTCTTCTCAGCCTTCTCCAATGCTCTAAAATTTCATCCGGGACCTAAATCTGCTTTTGGGAGCGAGTGGGTTAGAGGGTAATTTGACAAGGCGTCACAAGCAGGACCCAGTAAACAAGAGTAAGGTGCAATGCACTGCAGAAAGAATCAGAGGAGAAGAGTCCAAGCCAGAGGTGGACATCATTGGATCAGAATACAATCTCGTGATCATATATCACCCAAATATTGCCTAAAATGTGAAATATTAAAGAGAGTGAGTACTGATCAATTAATTAGTTTTGCTCTCTTTTTGTCACCAATTACCTAGTCTTTTCAATATTAAAGAGCACATCTGCCCTTACTAAGACTGTGTTGATGGAGACCTATTGGCCATGGACAAATTAAGTTCCTGCAGGGCATCAGCCTCTATGTGTCAATTGACCCTTCACAAAGACCCGCCCCCTTTAGTTACTGTTGCTATGTCCGACAAGACATGCGCTCTCACGCCACACATGTTCTCACGCAGTGAAATATACAACGCGTCAACAGAAAGACAGAGCAGGTTTCATATTTAAAATATTGTAATTTTTTAAAGAAGTTTAAACAACAAATACCGTATTCTCTTCCGTGAACACTTAATCCCTTCATTAAAAAAAAAAAAAAAAACTATCCTTCCTATTTCCCTTCCTACTCTAGCTTATTGTACTGAGCAATGTATGAAACTTTTATTGTGAGCACTTCCTATGTCTATTTGCCAATTCACGAAGAATCGCCTGTTTGTATTCCTCACTTTTAAGTCGCTTTGGATAAAAGCGTCTGCTAAATGACTAAATGTAAATGTATAGTGGCTCTTTAATATGTCGTGACAGATCGCTGTAGCTCCTTCAAGCGGCTCGTGATCCAACCATCTCTTCATACCAGTTCATTTATAGCATCAAATAAACATGAATGAACATCAGAAGGAATGTTGTTTCAAGCGAGGAAAGACGCGAATACACATCATTTTTCAAGTTGGCGTATTCGGGTTATGATTGGTTACATTGCCTGTCAATCAAACTGCTGGCGAAGGTTCAATTGCGATTCGTTCCTGTTGGAAAATCCTGTTTAAGCATATTTTGGAATATGGTGGCTTTATCTGGTCTAAGCTGGTCTTTGACTGGTCCAAAGTGTTCATTAATTGGTTGACCAGCCACCATGTTTCAAATACAGTCAGTGTGATCACAGTAAGTAGCTGGTTTGCTGATATGTACCAGCTTATACCAGTCATTGACAATAGAAATCAACAATCTTAAACTGGATTATCCGTTTAGGAATAGACTTTATCACGAAGTCCCAATTCAGGTATATAAAGTCACAAACACAAGAAGTTGCAGGGAAAATGAAATTATGTTGCAGTTGCAAAAATAAACACACCTCATGTGCAGTATGTAGACACTGGTGTGCAATGTGTAGTATACAACATCAAAGCTGCAATGTTAGTGCTGAAGAGAGGCTAGCAACAGAAAACATCTCTCATTTCTTTGTGTATTTCTTATTATGCCAACAGCCACTGGCACAAAGCGCTGTTCGTCCGTCTATATCAATTTTACATTTGCAGTGCCTTGTTTCTGGGTGTAGGGCAACAGTGGGCGTCTCAGTCAGAGGCCCCGGAGCTCTGGCCTTGATTGACCCAATCCAAAATCTGTCCTTGGACTAGAGTATGTGTGAGGCTGGTTTACATGTTGGTGTGAATTTGTATGTGTGCCAGGAAGGTCTGTGTGCCAGTCACTTTAGATGGTGCTATTTTTATTGGCACTGCAGAGAATATTCTCACTCCTGTCAGGATCACTCTGCTCATTGATAGCTTCATGACACACACTGCGTTCTGTCTCTCGGCTAGTGTTAGCCTTTTGTCCACATTTACATCATTGCATGCATCAAGCATATATCAACCAAAAAAAAAAAAAAGGGTTTTCTAGTTTTTTAAATTATTTTTACTTTCCATATATATATATATATATATATATATATATATATATATATATATATATATATATATATATAAACGTCTTTAAAACCAGATGGATTTACTTGACTGAAACTGCACCATATATGTGTGTGTTTTATTAGTATTAATTTTATGACAATTATTAATATTTTTAATTCACGTTTACATTTATATTTTCTGTTTTCATTATGATTATAGTTAAAGTTTTGGTAATTTTGTTATGTGCTTTTGACATTTTATGTTTTGTTTGTTTAAAAAAAAAAAAATCTATTTTGCTTTATTTTTTGTAATTTTGATACTCACAATTTATTTCAGTTACTTGCCAAAGCAACATTTCTAATTGTAATTTTTTTTAAAGCTTAAGTTTTCTAATATTTATTTCTTTAGTTTATTTCATCTTTATTTCAATTATTTGTAATAGTGTTAGTTTTAGTTAACAATAACAACACTTGTCAGAGGGGTTAAAAAAATGGCTTTCTTTCTTTCTTTCTTTCTTTCTTTCTTTATATATATATATATATATATATATATATATATAAAATGTATGTTAGCCATCTCTCCTCACACTTCTGTAACCTAAAGGCATTTAAGTCTCACATTCTCAGTTTGCTCTCCTCCAGATTTCTGCACACCGGCACAGAGCTTCTTTTCCCTAGTGTCTTCGTTTAGTGCAGTATTCAACCAGGTCTTCTGCTTGTGTATTGCAGACCTTTTCAGGCAGGTGTGTGGTCCAGGTGGACTGACAGATCAGAAACATCTCAGTCTGTTACTGCATGAGGCCATTCAGATCCCTCGGCAGCTCGGGGAGGTCGCCGCATTTGGAGGGAGCAACGTGGAGCCCAGTGTCCGCAGCTGCTTTCGGATGGTAAGACTTCTTCAGCTAACCAGATTCTCTATCAGTATCTCATTACAGTACAGTGTATCTCAGAGAATCAGTATCTCTCTTTTTCTCTGATATGCTTTCTGTTCAGATGATGAAAGGGCTTCTCTCTACACAGACCCTTTGCTCTCTGTGATGAGCAAAGCTTCTTAAATATTTGTACCAGAGGCACACTTTCCTTCCTTATTGCCTGTCACATTTCTCTCTCTCTCCCTCGCTTTCTCTCGCTCCTAAATGGGCTCTGCTTCTACGTTTTTGGGCTGGAACATACAGAGATTAAATAGCTGTTCTGTGACTTTATTCCTATGGGTATCAGTGAGTCACTGGCCAGAAACATACTCAACGCAAATGCTTGGTCAGTGCTTGGCTGTCCTGTTATACCTATTAAACATATTTCTCCTTTACTGAGCCAATATCAAACTTTCATACTCAAGGGGACAATAGAGTTACCTTCAAACATCTGTCCCATTAAAAGTAAAGTGTGTAATTTCAACGCCATTACGACACTAAACAGAATAGCAGAAACACTCCTGTCTGACATTGTATATTTTGTTAGCACCTCACAGACACAGGTTAAACTTTTTGGGGAAATCAACCAAGAATATCATACTTTCCATATAACACAAAAAGATTAAAAAAAAAAAAAAAACTTGTTCTTAGGTTTACCAACCTACTAATTTGTAAATGTTTGGAAACCTGATTCGAAGTATTTTTGCTAATGACACTAGAGGCACTTGTGTTTGGGCACTTTTTTGTTACATATAGAAAAATTGCAAAAAAAAAAAAAACTGCTGTATTGCAGTATAACCTAAAATGTCTGTAGTTTTACTGGAGTACAGCTATACTGCAATACATCTAAAGTACTAGTAAAATAAACCTGCAATACAACTGCAGTTATACTGTTTTTATACTTCATGCAACTTTGAGTTGTACTTCATTTTACTGCAGCTGTACTTATACTACAGTTTTACTGCTGTTGAACTTCAGTGTACTGCAGTTGTACTGTGACTATACTTCATTATACTGCAAATCTATGGTTGTGCGTAATTAAACTGCAGTTAAACTACTTGGTACTGCAGTTTTACTGCAGTTCTACTTCAATATACTGCAGTTCTTTTTTGTAAGGGACCCTTGACTTAAAGGCAGGGTAGGCAGTTTCAGAAAGGCTAGCAATAACAAGCTAGCTTTGAAATCATAGGATCGCACACTCACTTCACACTCACTTCACTCTCACTTCACACTCCCTCTTAATTATGGTAGTTAATTGTTTGGTTCAGGAGGAACTGTAAAAGGCGCTTGCTGTTTGTTTGTGCCGCTCAGAGACTGTCTGTCTACAACTCTGCATAGCCGCGCAAAACGCGCTGATGATGTGTGATGTCTGCACGAGCAGAATGTGTGGAGTTATGCAAATGCCTATGTTGACAGGTAGGTAAGATGTCATATAATTATATTCGGACCAAATGATTGGACAAGGTTTCTTTTTTTTGGTCCTGAGACTTCCTCAGAAGAGATTTGTATATTTTTTAATATTTAGAATACTTCTATTATTGATTGCTATCAGGATGTGAAGAGAGTTTTAGCCAGTTTAGGAAAAAGTGCTTCTGAAAAACATTGCCTACGTCTTGGCAAGATTCTCTTTAGTATTGTTGCACCTACACTGTCGTAGGTTTGAAAGAAGTCTGCTTACCAAGGCTGCATTTTTTATGTATAGAAAAAATACAGTTAAACAATCTTCAGAGTCACATGATCCTTCAGAAAATCATTCTGGTATGCTTATTTGATGCTCAAGAAACATTTGTTATTAGCAATGTTGAAAACAGTTGTGCTGCTTACTATTTGTGTGGAAATGGTAATGCATTTTTCAGGATTCTTTGATGAATAGAAAGTAAAAGAATAGAAAGAACAGCATTTATTTGAAATACAAATCTTTTTTGGCAATATAAAAGTCTTCTCTGTCACTTTTGATCAGTTTATTGCATCTGTGCTGAATAAAAATATGTCTTAATAAAACACTACCATTTTTAATGGTAGTGTCAGTTTATTTGAAAGTGAAAATTGATCAATTAATAACATTTTAATGCTAGATATAGTGGCTTTCAGCTGTGCAGTCGAAACAAAACCGAAACGCATACCAACTGAATGGTCCACAATAATTACGAAAAATGCATACGTAATGCCTGCTGACATCATCTCATCTCTCTTCACTCCTATGAGGCTGCAATTCAGAAAATGCCAGGGCATTGCGGTGGAACGTAACCTTTTGACATTTAATTCTACCGACGGCCTAATTATGAAATTGGTGTAGGCCACCCGTTTCCTGTAGAATGGCCTTAAACCTTTCATTCTTCAGTCCGTAATTAAATCCTGTTCTAAGAACATGTGCGCAATTGCAGGCACACATAATTAAGAGACTGGTTCACTTTGTTTGAAGTTATGGACCATCTCATGAGAAACCCTCAGCTCTCCCTTTGGTGTGGACTGTTTAGAATATCCTTTTTTTGTTGTTTCATTGAAACTTCAAGAGTGTTCCACTCAGCTCCAGCTGAAGATGTGGTCTCAATCTGCAAGCACTGCTAAAGACTCAAACACACACACACACACTGCTGTGGCCTCTAAGGAGACAGTGCACTCCAGTGACTACTAAGGGCCAGGCTAGAGATGCTCATGTTAATTATAAAGCTCTGCCCGAGCCTCATAGTGCGCCCAAGGGAAATCAACCTTTTAATGCATCTTCGATGCGTATTTAATGAGAATTTAGCACGTTCCAGATTTTTATATCATCCTTTTTTATTAGGGTTATTGCCTATCATCCGTTTCCCATGAGATCACTGTTACAAGGGGCAACCTCTCTAGAGATTATATCTTTCCCTTTCATGGGGCCGTGATTCCCCTGTATCGCATCAGTTCTTTTAAGGGGATGAACTTTGATAGGGTGCTTGTGCCCATCAGCTACCAGAAGTTGCTTTGGTGCTTAATTAGGCATGCATAATGAACAATATGGCTGCTGGGTACCTTGATTCATGCTACTTGTTGCTCTGTGATTTTTCTTTATTGTGTACCTTCTGTATCTACCTCTAGGCTCCAGGTAAGTCTGCAATCGAGGTGTCTCACTTCCTGGAGTGGATGAGTCTAGAACCTCAGTCAGTGGTGTGGCTTCCTGTTTTGCACCGGGTGACTGTGGCTGAGACCGCCAAGCACCAGGCACGCTGCTACATCTGTAAGCAGTGCCCTATCAAGGGCTTCAGGTGAGCTGCTGCAGTGCTGGAGAGAGATGGCACAGACCTCTTTATCTGTGTTTTTAGGTAGTCAAAATAAATTATTCAAAAATATGTCCTTTCGTCTGATCGAAGGTTTTGAGGTAATAGCACTATATTTGAGAACTGCATGGGGAGTAATAGACTGGATTTGTGTTTGTAAAATAATATCAATATTTAATAATTAGATAAATGTATTTTTATTTTTAATTTAGCATAAATCTCTTTTTTTGACATTTTCATTTATTTAATATTTATTTTAAACATTTATTTTCATCTATTATGTACCCTTTCTTTCCTGAATGTAATACAGTGCTTAAAAGAGGTTTAAAACAACAACAACAACAACAACAACAACAACCTCTTAGTAACCAGAATGCAATATGTACACTATCGTTCAAAAGTTTGGAGTCTGTAAAAAATTCATACTTTTATCCAGTAAGGATGTATTCAATTGATCAAAAGTGACAGTAAAACTTTTTTAACGTTACAAAGCCCCAAACTTTTGAATGGAAGCTTGCAGTAAGTAATATATGTATATTGATGTTTTTAGGTCCCCATCTTGATTAGCTTTACCAGAAGGTTATCTTAGTCAGCCTTCTTCACTAGAAAGAGCCTTGTGAACACAAGTGGCTATAAGGATCCATCGTTACTACCAAACCATCACTATCCAGCATAAACCACCCTGCTAGTCTTAAGCTGTTATTGTCAGCTGGGTAGTCACGATTGATTATTTTAATCCATTCACAATCCTAAAATTAACTCATCTATATTTGGATGTAAAACGTGTCTCCATCTCATTACTGTTTCAGATACCGAAGTCTGAAACAGTTCAATGTGGACATCTGCCAGATGTGTTTTCTGACAGGCCGGACTACCAAGGGCAAGAAACTACACTATCCCATCATGGAGTACTACACCCCGGTACATATTCTTTGTTAATTGCAGAGGTTTTTTCTTTGCCAACTTGCAGCTTTATGCTTGCTCAAAGGTTTCAAATTCAGTCACTATTGTTCAAGGCACTAAGCAAAATAAATATGAATTGAACTGAATTGATCTTCTGCAGTGAAATACAGCACAAGGCCATTTGCTTAATGGTTTTCCCATGCTCAAGTCTGAGTTTTATAGGTGGGCGTCTTTATTATGCACCAGCTTTCTGTAGCTGCTCAAGAGATGATAGATTGAGATGGGAGGAAGACAAATGATGTGTGTAGGAACTGATGTACTGGCTGTGTGTCTGAGGAATGTTACGAAGAGGATGTTTTGTGTCTCAATCGTTCATGTTCTCCCATTTTTCTCTCTGCTGGTTCTCTCTCTCGCTCTCTCTCTCTCTCTTTCTGAATCATTCCAGACAACCTCAGGCGAGAAGATGAGGGACTTTGCAAAGACTCTAAAGAACAAGTTCCGCTCAAAGCAGTATTTTAGTAAACACCCTCAGAGGGGATACCTGCCCGTTCAATCAGTGCTGGAGGTGGAGAGCTCTGAGACGTAAGTCTGACTTCCTTTCTCCGCTGATGAAAATCCCACCTAAGTCCCGTTGCGCTCTTTTTGAAGGTTTATAAGTGAAAAACTGTGTGCACTGCCAAAAATCATTCTCTTCTCTGCTGAAAAGAAACATCTTAAACCGGCCTGAGTTGGTTTGATGTTCTTAGCTGGTCTGTTGACTGGTCAAACTGGAAGACTAGCTGGTTTCTAGTAAAAAAAAAAAATCGAAACATCTTTAAAATCAGATACATTTCGTTGATAAAGCAAATTTATACACCTAGATGGTTTGCTGGTCTTGGCTGGATTAAGGTGTCGAGTCATCCAGCTGCTTTCCGAATTCTGACTGTCTGAAAGTGCCTAAAACTTCCCTAAATCAAGCAAATGGATCAGCCTGTCTAGGTTGGGAGACCAGCTAAGACCCACAGACTATGTTCTACTGTAAAACTATTTAACCATCCTTAAAACCACATGATAAAGATAAAAAAAAAATCTTGGCTGGTTTTAGCTGGATTAAGGTGGTCTCCTGGCCTTGCCAAGCTGGTCTTCAGCTGGTTAAGCTGGTCATCCATCTGTTTTCCCATCCTGGCTAGCTGAATGCATCCAAAACTCCTCTAAAGAAAGCAAAAGGATCAGTCTGACAAAGTTCGTAGACTAGCAAACCAGCTTGAACACAGGCATTCATACATAACAAGCTACTTTGCTAATAGATGTGTGTGTGTGTGTGTTTATACTTTGATAGGCCCTGTTCATCTCCCAGGCTGCCTCATGCGGACACACACAGTCGGATCGAGCATTTTGCCAGCAGGTAAGTGTTCAGTCTTGCACAGACAGTGATCACACATCAATTTAACTCTGATATTCTTCCAGCAGCCACTTCTGCTCACTCTCCTGAGCTCTGATTGGCATATTGATCCTCTTTGTATGGATACAGTGTACCAAATAGCATGGCCTTAACAGCAGGCTTGGAAATGAAATTAGAGGGATATGAGGAAGAGAGAGGGGGATATCAAAAGAGAGAGGGTGAGAGATGGCATTCAGAGGGGTGTACAGGGGTCAGCTGCTTTCTACTAGAAGACGGAAAGCTCCACACAAAAGGTCTGTAAGGCTTGAGGGAGCTGCTAGCACAGATCAGTCTCATCTGGCCTGGACGGAGTGCACATTACACACCCAGGAAACACACATACAGACACGCACTTGTACTCGAACATTTTAAAACACTGATACATGCCCGTGGGGTTTCGAATCAGATACTGTAGCACTTCAGGCTTATGTCACCCTCAGACACACATTTGAAGTCACACAAAAACACAATTTCTTGTCATGTTACTGCTTAAAAAAATTGTTTAAACCAGCTAAAGTTGAGTTTTTGGTATTCTAGCCTGGTCAAGCTGGTGTTTAGCGGTGACCAGCTGGTCTCCCACCCTTATCTGTTGAAAAGTGCCCACCTAAAAACAGCCTAAAGTCCGGCCAGGAAGAGCAGCAAAGCTCAAGCTGGTTTAATGCTTTTAGTAGGTTTATTCACCCTTTTATAGCTCTAAACTAGGGCTGCACAATATTGGAAAAAACTGAAATTGTGATATGAAAAGAATTTCACCATTTGAATGCCTCTATTTATGAATAATTAATCATTCTATTGGGATGATTTTGTTGGGAGTGCATCTCAATAGAAAATAATAAACAAATTACATGCATACAATAGAATAATCTACATATGAAATAAGCAGTGCTTTGTAAATTACAATAACACTGCCTAGTCTTCACTGTATAAATTAAATATAATTAATTAATACAATTTATTTTTGTTAAAGCTACAAAAGTTTTATCTTTCTTTCTTTGCTGTTTGATTAACGTTAGTGCCACAAACATCTGCAGGTATAATTCGCTGCTGTCACTTTAAGATGAATGGACGGATCCAATGTAATGATACGCCTCCATTTTCTTTCTCAATTGTTTACAACACAAAACCATCTTTGTTAATGAGGATACTCACAGAGATGTGCGTTTTGACTTGAAGGCTTAGTTCATCCAAAAATGAAAATTTTGTCATTAATTATTACTCACCCTCATGTTGTTCCACACCCTTCGTTCGTTTTCTTTTTGGTGAAATCCGAGAGCTGTCTGACTCAATTTAACAGCAATTTAAAAAGACAGCAATTTAACCAAGGTCCAGAAAGGTACTAAAGACATCGTTAAAATAGTCCATGTGACTGCAGTGGTTCAACCTTAATTTTATGAAGTGAGGAGAATACTTTTTGCATGCAAAAACAAAACCAAAATAGCAACTTTTTTTCAACAATATCTTCTCTTCTGTGTCATTATCCTATGCTGTTTACGTTCAATGCTTTCAGGTTCTACATCAGAACGCCGACTCAGTAGAGTGTAGTAAATGATGGAATCTTCATGTTTGGCTGAACTAACCCTTTAATTCGGCTGTGGGAGCGCAGGGAAGCTAGCGGCCCAATGTGACTGGTTTGGTTTGACTGCAGCAAACGATCAGGGATATGCTCCTCTGCCCCATCTTCATTCTCTGCCAACTACCTAAATACACACAAGCACATGCACACATGAACGCACAGATCAGCCCTTTGCCTGCCCTACCATACTGTGCTGCCAACTGTCTCAGCTCACACACTGCTGCAGCTCTTATCTGTATTACAAATAGACCACAACACACACACACTCTCTCAAGAATTCTGTGTCCTTTTGTCTTCATCTGTCGGCCTCCTCCTCTGTCATATCAATCACTTAGCATATCCCACTTTTTTCCTCTCTTCTTGTCCTTTTTAATTCCCAAAATGTGTCTCTTCTCTCTCTTATGCAATCTCTGGTTTTCCCCAACACACATCAGTGCCGTCTGTGTTAGTTGTCCCTGCTCAGAACAATATTCATTGTTTTTATTCAACTGTCACCCGTTAATTTCACATGGGTCCATTTGCGTCTGACTGAATCTGTAAAATGTTCTGGGACATTGAGTTTACAGAATGCCAACAGCTTTGACTAACTTAGAGAAAAAAAATGCATGAATGTTTTGTCACATGTGTTTTTGTTAATGCATATAACAGTGATGTGTCCAGTTGAAGAAAAAAAAAAGTGAATTCCAGCAAATGTTCCATGGTTGCAAATGACATAATGAAAGACATGAGTGACAGTTTAAAATTAAAGTTTAAAGGCCCAGTTTAATTAGGGTATTTAAGTATCTTTTATAAACGTACCCTAGAAAATGAAATTACTGGTGTGGATCTTGAGACAAAACAATGGCTCTGACATATTTTAATATAAGTCAGTGCAATTTACTTTCAGTTAAAAAAGCTCAAACATGCATTTTAGTCAGGGACTGGCTTGAGCCTTATCTATGAAACCAGCGGTTTTTAAATGCAATATATATAGCAAAAATCATTTAATATTATCTAAGCAATTTATTAATGCTATTACTATTATTATTTACTACAGTAATATTTTTTTTCTTGCATCTATTTATACATTTGCTTAGTCACATATTGTGATCAATTATAGCATAGCATTATTTCTTTATTGAATTTGGCTGCTAAAACATGACTGAGAAATAAAAAACATGGTGATAAACAACATTACCTGACAGGCATCATTCTTTGAAATTAAATTCCTTTCTCTCTGTCTTTGTATGTTCATGTTTGGTCCTTTGATCTCGATGTGCCTTCAGAAAACTTTCAAGGTTTCTATTAATGTCATTGCTTTAAACTAAACAGCTTGATCTAAGTGTTGGCTAAATAAGAAAAGACAAGCGTTTTATAGCTCTAATGATTCTTCTATAAAGAATGAAAAATGCACATCTCTTTTGCGCATTGGAAAATCCCTTTCATTCACTTTTGTCTGATAGTTCGGTTCTTCACAAAAATGAGCGATAGAGAGCATGTGCTAAATGACGTGGCACATTATTTACTTCTGACATTGTCAAGACTTGCTTTGAACTCAAATAGAAAATTAAATTCTTGTCAGATGTTTCAGATGTTATATCTGCAGTAAGAGCGCTGAGGGAAAACGTCAAAGCCAAGAGAAAAGAGATCTGTACTTGCGTTTATAGGCTAATCAAGGGTAATGACTGGAGGACCTCAAGATTGAGAGGGTGGGAGAATAAATCCACTGGCATTTGATGTTCTAGACTTGCTGTACAGGGCCGGATTTAGACTGCATATGACAGAGTAAGTGGTCTGTAGTGATGGCCTTTCATTTGAAAAGCAGACATCATATCAGAAAGAATGAGCCATTATTCTGAATCTTGACACACAATGTCCATTTCAAGGAGGAAATTGTTTGACATGTACTCACTGATCTGTTTTTGACCTCTTTAATAAGAGACCCTTTAACTAGAGACAAACTAGCCACACACTGAGAAATGCTTCTTTATACAACCATAAACTCAACTTGACCTCGCACCCTAGAATCTGTGGCATCAGCAGCAGTTCCTAGTAACATTTTTGATTGGATCTGAGCTGATGGGTACTTTTGCGGATTCAATTAGGAGTTGTCACAGCCAGGCAGAGAAGTTAACCAGGACAGCCAGCACCACCATCATTGGCTGATAGACACCTGGTGGGTGAATGTGTATCGACTTTCCGCTATTCTGAGGCAGCCCCATCCTGCGTGTGGGTTCTGTAGTCTGCTGTGTTCTGAAGTTGAATTGAAACCGTTCTCTGGCAGCTTTCCTAGCAACATGACATGAATGCACTTAGCACTTCTCATTATGGTCTCTATTGAGGCTCTTATAGTGTTGCTAATTCACAGGCTATCCTGGTAAGGCAGTGAAATCTCCCCAGTCTCTCACCTAAGGGTAAGCCAAGGCAGGGAAAGTACAGTGCATTGCTAAAAGCAAAGTTTCACCCCTGCGTTGCTAATGGTAAGCACAGGGACCATTGTAAACTCCCTGTTGTGTTGAAAACACCTCTGTTGTGCTGGGTTAATCTTGTCGGTTCTGGATGACATACAGAAGTTTGCTGGAGGCACAGAGTGAAACTTCTAGCAACGCAAGCTCATTTTCATACGTTGTTGCATTCTGATGTGGGTCGGAGCACAATTTGTTGCATTCTCAAATTTGCCACAAGGGGTGCTGTAGGCCTTTATCACCGTCTGTGTGTCATCAAATCCTGCTCCGATCGGTAGCATAAAGGAATTTCCACCTGCATTATTGTCAATGGACGGACGCCAGTTGACTAATTTAATTGGACTGAAAGGGATAGTTTACCAAAAAATGAAGATGATCCCATAATTTACTCACTCTCAAGCCAACCTAGGTGTATATGACTTGAAAATATCCTGCATCGTTCAAGCTTTTAATGGGAGTGAACAGTATCATTGCTTTTCGAAGCCTAAAAAGCACATCCATCCATCATAAAAGTAATCCATAAGGCTCCAGAGGGTTAATAAAGGCCTTCTGAAGTGAAGCTATGAGCTTTTGTCAGAAAATATCCTTATTTACAGCTTTAAAAACTACAATAACTGTTCCAGTCTAGAAACTAGTTCCAGTTGTAGACCTCTAACCCGACACAAGATGTATTGATGAATGTGGAAGCGCAAAGGATAGAGCAAAAGAAAACAATGGTCATTATTTAGTAGTCTAAAATGAGAATTTTTAAAGATACATTTCGGAGGAGCTTGAGTTTGTTGCCGTTATCGGAAGCTAGTGATTACAGTTTAAAAAGTTATAATTGTGGATATTTTCTCTTTGCATCAGAAGGCTTCAAAAAAAATGGCAACATTCGCTCCCTTTATAAAGAAGCAGACGGATATTTTTTAATGTAACTCGGATTTTGTTTGGCTGAAAGAAGAAAGTCATATACACCTAGGATGGCTTGAGTATGTTTTTTTTTTTTTTGTAAAGAAATTCAATTCACCAAAAGTGACATTAAAAACAGAACATTTCTATTTCAAATAAATATGTTCTTTTGAACTTTCTTAGCTGTTTCCGACACAATAATGTAAGCTTTTGGAGATTTAATTCTTTCTCCATTCAAGTAGATAGGACTTCTATCTAATTGCCTACATAGAAAATACTTTCAAGATGACTACAGAATAAACTGTCTTGCTTTCATTACTTTTGCAATTGTGTTTGGTGTGGCTAGATACATAGAAATTGCACATTTCTGCAGTGGACCGTAAAGCTTTCATACTATATACATTTCGGGCATGGCATGTCTGTTGTATGTCATGTTTGTCAAGCTGCGGCGCTTGTTGGAGATCTTTTTCATACTCTGTTTTTACTGTGCCACTTGTGGCACGGAATGAAAACTTGCAAGGAGTTTGGGTGAAAACACCCAGGAGAGGTATTTATGTCATAAAAATTCATGTGACAAATGAAGTGAAAGGGGAACAGATTCTCCCCTGGCTTCGTCACGGAGGGTGAAGCCAGGAGGCACAGCTTTGGCTGTTGCATGATAATTTGCCACCAAGGTTAGTCATAGACAGAATCTGAAAAGTCAGGGTAGGATCACAGCATGTGATTTTCAGGTTGGAGAAACTGCTCTAAGGTGTCTCTTATGCAGTCGCTGAGATGTCTTGATGAGTCACAGCTGTCGTCTTCTTTTCCTCTGCCAACCGTGTACAATTCTGTTCCTCTGCCTCTTTTGTTTGAAGTCACAGTCCTTGCCACAGCAAACAAATTACAGTGCACAGTGACTTTGCCTTTGTACGTCTTTTTGTATGTTGTGACCCGTGCTCCATAATATGACATTTTCATTTCTCGTGCTCTTTCTTTTCAGGTTGGCAGAAATGGAAAACCAGAACTGTTCGTTTTTCACAGACAGTCTCTCTCCGGATGAAAGTTTGTGAGTACACCACCTCCCACACACACTCGAATCTGTCACGGCTGCTGAGTCCTTTTGCATGGGCGTGTGGATGTGCGCATGGCAATGCATACATGCCTTCATGTTTGGTGTGACTGGGCAGTCACATTAATTTAAAAAGATAATGAAAATGACCCGTGGCAATGTGCGCGTTCACCCTCCATCGTATTAAGTCTGTTTGATTAAGGAGCACAACAGTTGGGATGAATAGAGCAGGCTTGGTTGCTGACAGGAGGGAGAAAGAGAGAGAGTTTGGGCTATTGAAATGCTATCAAACAAGATGCCGGTGGACAAGCGATAGCCACTGAATTTTGAGCGCATATAGGTGAAATAAGGTGAGCCCTCGCAAAATCAAAACTAATAAAAGAGGTCAGATCGTCACAGCCTAGAGTCATGACAGTGCATGCTTTGTACTGGAAATAACTGTGTGTGTACATGAAAGAGAGAAAAAAGAAAATTTAAAGGAATAGTTCACCCAAAAATAAACTTGACCTCATGTCGTTCCTGTGCTCTATGCCTTTCTTTCTTCCGTGGAACACAAAAGAATCACTCTTTTCAATGCAATCACAATAGGTTATCCAGCTATAAAGAGCATGCAAAAGGACCATTAAACCGTCATAAAAAGGATCCACATGACTCATGCACTGGATTCCAAGTCTAAAATCATACAATAACCTTGTGTGAGGACTTCAAGTTCGTTCAAGTATTATTCACTGATAATCTTCGTCACAAATGTTAATTGTGACCGGATCATTGGGTCAACGGGTACAATCTTGAATCATTTAGATCAATGGTCAGGAACCTGTGGTTGGTGAACCACTTGTGGCTCTTTGTGAAAGAATATTGTGTGGCTTGCCAGCTTTCTCATATGCATATGATCATTGAATCTTAGACACATCATTAGAAATCATGTTCCTGCAGAAAATGCAAAGTTACAGTTCCTTTGTTGTACAGCCTATCAAAGTTAGTTCACGGTAATATTTCAAGTTGTTTCAACCAATTTGCGTATGCACTACATATGATAACCTCTTTTACTTTCATATCTAATTCAGGAAATTTTCTGTTCACACAGCATCTTATAAATAGGTCTACTTTCTGTATGAATAAACAACTAATTTTGTGCTTGCCACGTTTTTATCACCTGTAACCAACCATAAAATAAATATCAAAGACTTCCATAAAACTAGAAATCATCATCACCATCGACATGGTTTGTGTTCATCATTCAAAACTTAATTAAAGAATTTAAAGCATTTGAGTCACGCACAGACCACACATTATGCATCTCCAATGAAGCCAGAGACTGAATTTAAAACCTTCACATGATAGGCTTATATCTCTGTCTCTGTAAGATACTGAAACAAAAATGAAAAGAGTGGTGCTTTCGCATTGAATGACTTGACAGATAACTAGTTGCCCAGTCTGGTTCACACAGTGGGGGCTTGTGGAAAATGTAGTTGTGAGTCCCGCGAATTTACAGATGCGAGTTCATAATTTTCCTCTTCCATAATTAACTGAGCTGTGTGTGAATGCAACCATATTACGGAGTCAAATACAGGACTCCCAACCATGTTCGATTGCTATTTGAAAGATTTTATTTGTTTTTTAGTAAAAAAAAATAAATGCAAAATATAATTATTTGGATTGGTGTTTTGAAAAAAATCCATTAACGAAAAATGAAAAAATGGCTCTTTAATGAAAAAAGGTTCCCGACTGCTGATTTAGACCATTTTTTCCAGTGAAGAGATCCAACTAAAAAGAATAAATCGCAGTCAAACTCACGAGCCAAGAGAATTAGTTATTGCTATTGTATTACATGAAAAAAACTTATACTGTTTTTAAATTGAATATAAAGTAGCAAACAATGATTTTATATAAATGATTAACTACACATATTATAATCACATAGTTATCAAGTCGTTATAAACTAAAATTGAACATAATAAGTTACAAAAAATGAATGTACCATTATTATTCAGGTTTTTGTGTCCTTCTTGAAGCTATTTATCCCACATTTTACAGAAAAGAGCATAAAGAACAAAAATGGAGAAAACATGCTGTTTTAGAATGATAAGAGTAAATATTCAAATTTTGAACTGTTCCTTTAAAGCCAGCGAGAAAGTGCAACGGTGATTCATGTATGTTATCTATTTGACAGGGTATACGTGCCATTTCAGTGGCTTTTACCAAATCTCTCTCGTCCAGAGCTCTATAATTGGCCTTTGTTTACTGATGGCTCATGTAATGGCACCTGTATAATTACAGCAGAGTGCATGAAACCAGGTTTTTTGTAGTATTGATGTGACTAATATGAGAGCCATGATTGTTTCACTGCTTCCTGTGTGTAGCGGTAATTTTTTTTTTTTGCTCATTCCGTGCGCCTGTATATTGGCAATGCCTCTTTAGCTTTTTGTATTTGATGGCATGGAGAGTGCTTGGATTACCAAGAGCGTGCGTGTTTGTGTGATTGCCGCTTGTTCAGCATCTACGCCTGCTATTTGTTTTATGGATGATGGTGTGCGTTGCTCTGTGTTTGTCTACACTCTAAATACGCCATCTGCGGTTTATGCAGAATATGCCTACATGTGTGCTGTATTGATATGCCTTTGCTGCATTGTGTGCATTTGGCTTATGTACCTGCTGCCTTGTGTGCACGCTTGGCATTGTGTGTGTGTGTGTGTGTGTGTGTGTGTGTGTGTCTGTCTGCTGCTGCGTGGCTCCGCTAATGTGTTCAGTGTGCACTGTCTCCTGTGTGGGGGGACTCAGGGATGAAGATCAGTACCTCCTACGTCACTCCAGCCCCGCACTCGAGCAGGACTCCCCCCACTGCCAGTTGCTGGCACACCTGGACTGCCAGGACAGAGAAGAACTGCAGCGCACCCTCAACCGTCTGGAGAATGAGAACAGGTGAATTCCAAAACTGACAGTTTACGCAACTACCAATTTACCAATTTATGAACCAATGTTCATAAAGTGACTCTAAGAGCAGCTCTGCTGATGAAGTTCGTGTGTTCATGTATAGCGAGACAGCAGACACTTAAATCATCGCGAGCGTCACGCGTGCTTCAGCATGTGTAGTAGTAGAGGAACACTTAAGATTTCAATAGCAGTCTTTTTTAGCTTTAATATTCACAGACACTAGTCCGTATCGAATTTCAGATCTTTTTAGAGGATTAAGATAGAGCTAATAGTTTTTAATTGGATGAGATAAAATGTGTTGCCGGGAAATTGTGGACATTATTACAATTATGATGGTTATTCTGGGTCAAAAATCTGTTGACCTGCATCCAATGAAAGAGGTGTGCTCTTTAGACCTTAAAACAAAGGTTCAAAGTTCAAACATCTGCAGAAACACAAAATGTCTATTAGGTCTACCATTTTGTTTCATCCCGGAGGCTACAGTTACAGCTGTGAGTCATTTATGAGTTTTGTCTTCAGCATAAATCCTGACCTTTAAGTCATGTTCTCATGTGGTCTTGCTTTGTTATATGTGAGTAATAGGTCAATAAAGCAAGATTAATTGTTAGTGTCTGCAGGGGATCTGCAACCTTAACCTCCTGAATAAATCAGGGCTTTCCGCTGGCATTATCTGGATAGAAAGAGCCGAGTGATGACTGCTGTTAAAAATCCATTTTGTGTTAATTCTTTTTTTTTTCGTCATTCAATTTGGCTTCATTTAAAGGGGTTATAATAAGAACAATTTCTCAACCAGAAAAACATAAAACCCATATTTTATCCCCTGGCCCACCCCAATCCAACCCAACTCATATGGTACAAATAGAGAAGTAACAAAAGAATCAATTTTTCCATGTCAGATTACCACAAATTAGACAAAGCAATATAATAATGTAAAACAAATTAAAATAATTATTGTGGATGCTATGTACAGTAGACATACTACACTATCGTTCAAAAAATTTAGGGTTGGTAAGATATCCTATACAACCCAAGGATGTAGTTATTTGATGAAAAATACAGTACAAACAGTAAAACAGTGAAATAGTTTACATTTTAAATGTATTTCTAATTTAATGCATTTTAAAATGAAATGTATTCCTGTGATGACAAAGCTGAGTTTTCAGTAGCCATTAGTATATTTTCATTTACATTTACATTAATTTATCAGAATTTGCGCTCTAGAAATATTTCTTATTATCAGTGTCGAAAACAGTTGTGCTGGTTAGTATTTTTGTGGAAACCATGATTTTTTTATATATATAATTCTCTGATGAATTATAATGTTCGAAAGAAGAGCACTGAGCACTGTCTTCATTATAATATTTGATCAATTTAGTACATATTTGCTGATTAAAAAAAAAACACACACTGATCCCAAACTTTTTTATATTGCTGAAATAGAGAGACTAATAAAAGAACAGAATAAAACAATTCAATATAAAATTTACCACAATACAGAAATAGATATATAATGAATTAAAACAACTGAATTAAAAAAATGACATAAAATGTAGTTTCTTAAAAATATTTATATCTTTAATATTTAAGTACTTAAAAAGATATATTTTACATAAATATTTATATAAAATAAAAACACTTAAATATGAAATTAAAATTAAGCAAAAAAAGTTTTAAGACACAAAATGAAGTAAATGTATTTGGTTAAATAACTTTTGTTTAAAACAACAGCTTTTGTCTAGATGTAGTGCGTATGATAATCTAAACGATGATGATGATGATGTCAGAAAGGCACTAGTAATGATGATGATGATGATAATGATGTTGTCTCTCCCGCAGAGTGCTGCAGGGCGAGTATCGGCGGTTGAAGTGGAAACATGAAGAAGCAGCAGCATCACCCCAGCTGATGGAGTCAGGTCCGGGTTCACCGGCTGGTCAGCAAGACGAAGAGCTCCTAGCTGAGGCTCGAGTCCTCCGACAGCACAAGACCCGCCTGGAGACACGCATGCAGATTCTGGAGGACCACAACAAGCAACTGGAGTCCCAGCTGCGCAGACTCAGAGAACTACTGCTGCAGGTGAGTTAACAGATGCCGATACACCTTGAAAATGAGGAGTTTTCCCACAGTGACTACTAAAATGTGAGCCAGAATATATTATTGTGATAGAAACATTGAAGGAATGGTGTGTAGGGAGTTGTGTGAATATGTTCCCGCTTCACAGGTAGGAACATGAACAGATAAATCAGGGCTATCTTTACTGGAGACTTTAATGTTAAATGGTTATGGGTTCGAAGGAATGTTTTGAGATTTAGAAACAGCCACTATGAGAGAAATAAAGATGGCTTGACAAAGTATACTGATAAAGGGGGGCATTGGGGAGGAACATGCATTTGAAGCATTCGGCAAAAAGAGTAGAAAGACAATTGAACAAAGGAGGATAGACCCCATTAGAGATGTACTACATGTAGAAGGGTAAATGCAAGGCAAGATGTGCTTACTAATGCAGTTTGGGTAAGGACAAGGAGACAGGGAACTAGAAAAGACTTGTCACAAGTGAAAGGAGAAGAGATGTGGAGACAGGAAAAAAAGTATCTATCACGAAGGCCTGAAAAGAGGTGAAGGACGAGAGAGTGCAGAGAAGATACACTAACTTCTGGTAAATTGCTTCTGTTAAATTGCAATGATGGAAGGGAGGGTTTGAGAGAGATTATATATGGGGGAGAAAACCATTGATGGAGATGGAATCATAGGGATGGAGTGGAGTGGGTGGAAGGTAAGTCATTTCTCGAGCTGTCGAACATTGAGCTTAAGAAACGAGATGGACAGAACAGAGTGGGCAGAAAGAAGATCCTTTTCTTCAGTAAAAGAAAGACAGAAAGCAGGCTGAGGAGAGAAAAGAAAAGAAAAGCTCAGGCAGTGCTGAGTGAATGGGATAAGAGCTGGTTGTGCTGAAAAAAGAGAGGCAGCGCTGTAGAGATATGATTGGCAGCGGTGCACAACGCATTGAGGCTGGAGCTATAGGTGAAAAGGAATTAGACGCAAATAGAGGGAAGGAATGGAGGGGAGAAAGATTGACTTAACCTACAAAAACAAGCGAGGGATGTGTCACGGGAAGCAATAATGTGCTGGGATTATGGAGATCTGAACTCTTCGTTCAGCACCCCTAGAAATTCGCTGGGAAAGTTAAAGTCTTACCTCTGTGGACATCTCTGTAAAATGATAAAAGAGTTTAACTCGGAATAAATTTGAGGTATTCATGCAAACAGCCTGTTTTATTCATCTCCCTATGAAATGTGGAAAAAAGAGGCGAGTCATCTTTGAGTTTATTTCATCCCTCAAGAAAACTGCCTTTGTAACATATGGAAAACAAGCCAAATCCCTGGTCGATAAACGCCAAAGTTTGGAGTTTTGGCAGCATTTGAAAAACTTGTGACTGTTTTTACTCATAAAATAACCCAACAACACTGTATTCTGTCTAGAGCATGGCTAGGCTAGCACTAGGCAGTATATATTACTTCTTGCCTACTATTTATGTGAAGTATTGTGCAGTAAGCAATGACAAATATTTCTGATGTAAATATAATTGCAATTGTTAGCGCTTCTGGTTGATTTCTGGACACTTTGACAATGGAAGGTCAGGTTAGATACGTTAGTACCTAGTACTGCATGCTGTGTTTGTATACTGCAATTTTTAGTATAGAATAATGCACATCTCTTTATATACATTTGTTTGTTGTTTTATTCAGTTTGTATATAACGTAGAAAGTTTTCTCTCATCATTTTGTCACGTCTACCAGCCCAAAGACGACTCGGAGGCCAATGGTTCGGCTCCTTCCTCTCTGTCCTCTCCCGTGTCAGGAGGAGGCCACCAGGGGGAGCCTCCCAGCAGAGAGGCGACAGACACAGAAGCTGCAGGTAAGACCTGAAATAATCTTGCAGCTCAGTGCTGTCATCCTGCCAACATCTGCCCATAATGAGATTCAAAGAGATTTATTTTAATAGGGCTGATTATGTTAGCTTCTGATGCATTTGGTTGGGTTCATTTTTATTGTTGCATTTAATGTTGTGTAGGTGAGGATTTGGATCATGAGCAAGACACCGTACTGCAGCTGCAGCAGGTAATCGAACAGCTGAGGAACGTCTTCCCATCTGAGCCAGGTCCATGAGGAACCTGAAGCAAAACTCAGAGGCCTAATATTGTGCAGGTTTGCTTATCTCTGAATTAAATAAGCTTTAAATAAGTGTTTCGCACTGTGTCATTTAAAACCTGTAGGATTGTTTTTCTTCCATGAAACACGAAAGAAGTTTAGCAGAATCTGTAAGTCAATGGAGATTTATATACAAAAAGCACCATGTAAACGTGACAGTCCTCAAAAGAAATCTGTCCTCCATGAAAAGGAAGAAGTCATACGAGACTTTCTATCCAGAGTGTTAAAGAGGAATACATCTGAAAACATTTGAAGTTTGAACTTTCTGTTGATCTGTCTAGATGATGTATCACCGTCCTTAAAATTTTCAGGTGCCGTATTGCTCATTTTATTATGGGCAGGGTTTTGGGGACGCGGGGCTGGCGAATCCAAGGAAAGACGAGGGGACTTCGAGAAGGGATCAGAAGATTTCCAGGACAACCTCCTCAGCCTGCAGCCATTTGCCAATCCCAAAGAGCTGTGGGATTATTTGAGTGCTAACTAAACAAACTAATGTTTACATGGTGCCAAAGGCCTGCACTGATCCGGACACTGTGCTAACCCATGTAGTAATGCAAGGTGTGTGGCTTCATCAGTACAGCACAAGAACCACAAACAAGACTTACACCATGCAGGAGGAGTCTCTCCTTAGGTATCCCTGTGCCAGCAAATTCTCTCTCTGTGTGTGTGTGTGTGTGTGTGTGTGTGTGTGTGTGTGTGTGTTTTTTTTAAATGTTTTTCTGTGACTCACTCATGCACATAAACACAAATATACACACATACCGTTAAATCATGCTTGGTAATGCGTGGCCCTTGTTCTGTGAAGCAGAAAAGAAGAGATTCCCCTGAACTGTCGGGACACACGACAAGCTTATTTACACTGTAAGGATGACACGTCTTCTTTGATGCCATCATTTATTTTTGATGCCAAAGTGCCCATGAGCATTGTGCTCCTGTCCTGATGTTCTTTCCCATTCCCCCATGCTCTTTCTGCATTTCATATAACACTGTTTCATCAAAAGTGCAAATCTTTTTTAGATTTTAGATTTCAAGTTTTAAATTCTTATATACAGATACAAAAATCATTTTCTTGATTAGTTTTCGTTACAAATATCTAAATATCCAAAAGTTTTTTTTTTTTAAGGAATTAATACTTTTATTCAGCAAGGATGTAATAAATTGATCAAAAGTAACAGTAAAACCATTTTATTGTTACAAAATAGTTCTATTTCAAATGAATGCTTTTCTTTTGACCTATCAATTTCTAATCCTGAAAAACACATCCGTTTCCACAGAAAAAAGCAGCACAACTGTTTTCAACAATGATAATGATAAGAAATGTTTCTTGAGCACCAAATCAGCATATTAAAATGATTTATGAAGAATCAAGTGACACTGAAGGCAACATTACTGTTTTTGAATAAATAAAAGCCTTGGTGGGCACAAGTTTCTTGTGCCAATTTAAATTATGAAAACAGAATACAGTTCAGTTCTACTTCGATTTGCAAAACATTTAAATTTATTTCTTTTTTAAAAGAAATGGCTTATTTTGTTTTTAAAAACTATGGGGAGAATCTAAATGAATTTCTGTGGTAACAGACATTATGCAATGAATGTTGTATATTGAGCTTAACTTGTATTTAACCTGAAAGATTTCTTCAAATATAAATCCAACTATATTTAGTGAATTTTGTGCTTAAATCAATAAGGAAAAAGATTTGTCTGAAAAACAGGTCTTAACTTAAAATTGCTTCTCAGGTAAATGCAACTTAGAAACAGTTATTTCTACTCGAGAATGAGACAAAACTAACTCTAAACGAGACAAAACCCTGATTAAGAAATTGATTTTTTTTTGCAGTGCAGCCACTCATACAGAAAGGATCTATTGCACAGATGAGCGGATTTCTTGGCTGTTGGTTCACAAGGGAACGGTCTCTCAGCAATGGAGATTTGTACTGTTGTTTTTATTGTCAGAGCACTTGCCGTTAAATTACAGCTGTCCAGCATGGCATGAACAAGAAAGTAAAGACCTGAGATGATTCAATGCAAGTTCGCCCTTTTCTCTTGGGCTTGGGAGGGTGTTTTACGCTCAGGCCACAGCCTGATTCATTTTAAGCAGAGCACAGCTCCTATTATGCCTTAAAACGTCAAAGCTCCCCCATTCCTTTTTTCTTTCTTTCTTTCTTTCTTTTTTTTTTTAAAGAATAACAGCCTTACATCTCTCTGTCTCATTTTTGTCCTCCTGATGTAAGTATTTTGTTTACCAAACGCTGTTCTCCAGATCTCAGCATTTCCTCTATCTGAGGAGGGAAATGAAAGTGAGTGTGTGGAAGGATTATTTTACATTATGCCGAGGGAGGAGGACGGCAAATGGATCATGCTCTTTGTAAACAGAGAAAAAAGGGTTTTTTTTGTAGAGTTATTTACTGTGGGGTGTCAGATTTATATGAGCAGAGAAGATGCTGGGGGTGTAGTGAATAGAAAAGAGAAATAGATAGTGAGCGAGAGAGCGGGAACAGATAGACTGCAAATGGTAAAGAGAAGTGTGTAAATATTCACTGTGATGGGTTGTGACACTGCAGCCCCTGCAAACAGGAATGCGATTATTGCAGCTGAGAGAGAGCAAGAAATGTTCTCCATTTGTTTTGACAAACATTTTGAACGTACGTTGATTCCTCGTTCTCCCATTCCCCATCAAAAAAACAAAGTGACCCCAGTTGCACTGTAGGTTTGTCTGAGAATCCCACTGTGCCCTTGCCGACTTCCTTTCGCATACATGGCGATCTCATTTTACATCACAGCAGTGAGCTGTCTGTTTGTTTTGATGCGGTTGCTAAGAAACTGTCCCCAAGGACACGGTGCTGAAGGTTGGTCTTCAGAAAGGGGTGGCATCGTAATGGAGGAAATACAAATAAGCATATGGAGAAAGAGAGAGGGGGGAATTCAACTCTGTTTAACTTGCATGGCTCCTCATTAAGATCAACATCTGGTGCATCCACAGCGACAGGCATTTATAATTCCAATGCTTCATTGGGACAAAAGCACCTCACACATACAAACGCACACTGAGTTTTGTTGGCTTTCTCCAACTCGTTCTTTATTCCATGCCAAACAGTATACTAATTCAGAGGTCTGAAAGTGGATCGTCTGAAGTAATTTCATCGACGCAGAAATTGTTCTTGCTGCCTTTTTTCCCCAGTTCAATATCTAAACATCCTTAAAACAAGATACATCTAATAAAATTCATATTTGTTTTCAAAGAGTATATTTTTTAATTACATCGGCAGTTGTTATTGTCATATCTTATCTGAAAGCAAAAGATTTACATCTTAAGCTGAAAATTTAATTTATGCGATTTTAGAAAATATTTATTTTTCCTTAATAAATGAAAATGCAATCAACTAAGAAAAAAATTAAGATTCAATTAAAGACTTTAGATGTACAAAGATGGCGGTCTCATATTACTTATGAATGGGAGAAAGTGCAATGAATATAGTGGCATAAGTCCCGCCTTCTAAATAAAAACAAGCCAATCCCTGATTGTTAAAGTCGTTGTGTCACGGCAGCTGCTGTTAGAAGCTCCGGTTGCTATTTGAGCATAAGTAACAACATTTAGGGGGCAATTCGTGTCATATTTTTTTGCTGATTTGAAGTGTGTTATTTAAATGAGTATGGCAAGCTGTTTTTGAAATTTCAAGGACTTGGTCTTGGATGCCCGAAGTAGCTGCCTGGAGGTGTTGCAAATAATGCAAAGGTGTTCAATATATTCTATGAAAACAATAAAATGTAATGAAATCTTATTAATTGTTTTTCAAATAAATTGGTTCTTTTTAAGGATATTTAGATATTTATTTTACAAGAAAACGAGAGAAAGCCCTTTTAGAAAATGATTTTTTCATTTTCATTTTTGTCATTACTCGCCCTCATGTCATTCCAAACCCGTAAGACTTCTTTCATCGTCAAAACACAAATTAAGAAATTTTAATGAAATCCGACTGAAATCAACAAAATTACCATCATTCAAGGTCCAGAAAAGTAGTGAAACCATTGTTAAAATAGTCAACGTGACTGCAGTGGTTCAACCTTAATGTTATGAAGCAAAAATATCGATTTATCTTATAGTGCTCTGGATGAAATCAGTATCACTTCTGGACTGCCAACACCAAACATCACATGTAAAGAAAAGTTATATTTATTCTATTGTCATGTAAATCACAAGACTAAACAAGAAGCATTAATTGCAGGATTATTGGAATTATTCATTTTAAATGAAAACCATTTATTTAGTTACACTAAAACCATTCAAGTTAAATGAACTCCATTGATTCCAGTTAGTTGTACATGGTTGATTCTATTGGGTTGTACTTCTTTCAATCACGTGGAACCATTGTCCATGATTGAATCATGTTTAGCCAAAGAGCTAATGTTTTGAGTGTAGAAAGGGAGATGATTTATTCAATTTATTTATTATTATTTTTTTTTTTTTACAAAGTATGATATATAGAGCTCCAACATGGTAGCAAATCATGTAGCATTGTGTAATACATTGAATAGAAAGTCTCCTATATGCACACCATTTCCAAAATATAATTCTCCATTATAACATGCATAATCAGTATTCCTTAATATGATCTTTTTAACTCTTTCATAATAGTTCCATTGTCTACTCCTTTTAAAAAAAAATTAGATGTGTTTAGTTTGTGGGTTGTGTGAAATTACAGCATTTTACCGCATTGCCAAGGGCTGCCTGAGCTAAATTTAGCCATCTGCCTCATTAACAAATACTCTCATTATTTTTGTTTGTATGTAGCAGACCTTTGTGTCACAACCCCAATACGTCTCTGGCTTTGCAGGCTTGTTTGTAATTTTGAACTACACAACAGGGCATTTACTGATTTAACCTCTGAACCTGTGGCATCATCATTACACACCATGACATGTTGTTGTTGTTTTCAGCTCAAATGACCTGAATACAAACATCTTGTTTCCCTGCAATATATGTGTTGTGTTATATTCATGTTTTTGTTTTCATGTGCAATGCAGGAATTTTTAATTATTAACACTGCAATTCATGTCTTACTTTTTTTGGTGTCATGTTTTTAATCTGTACATAATGTGAAAAGAATGCATTTTAAAAATGAATGAGTTACTGGCTGCTTTCTACTCATTGTGTATAAAGAAATAAATTTTTATTTGTTATACAACTGCTCTAGTTTGTCTTCCTTCAGATGATGTCATTTGATATTAATATCTATTTCTTTTTCCGTTTGCTCTTAACATTTTTGATGGATTTTCCAGGTTTTGCGGGTGATGCTCCTGTTGGTTCCTTGACACTAGTCTTCTCCGTCTTAACTTTAGTAGCTGTGTTGATCTCTTCTGGTTCATCATCTCCAGTCGTGTCCGTCAGTCTTTCTACCCTTGATGCTCCACTGCTTGCATCTTCGTCTGACTTTTCAGGACACTCTTGTTTTTCATCTGTGATCTCATCTTGGCCATCATTTTTCTTTGTAATGTCATTGGTCGGTAGAGTTTCCGAGCTCCCACTATCTCTCTCTGATCTCTGTATACTATCTCCCAGCTCATTGCTTTGGACTGAATCCCTTTCGTTATCTGCAGCTGTATTATCTGCTTTTGTCTTTGATTCTTTCAGGGTCAGAAAGCTCTCGTCCCTTTGGCTCTCGCCATTTTTCTCCTCAGCCTGTTCTTGATCTGTATTACTTGCCTTGACACTACAGCTCTCCTCTGATTTGCCACCGCAGCCTGATCTTCCCAAATGTCCTTCATCGTTCCCTGCAGTTCCTGCCGACGTCTTGCTCTCATCCGCCCATGTCACTCCTTTCTTAGTCTTCTTTCCCCTCTTGACCTGTGCCTTCTTTTCCCATTTCTCCTGATTGCTCGTCCAGTAGTTTTTGTTTTCTTTGACGGACTTCACTCTGATGTTCTCCCCCATCTTCTTAATCTCCTGCTTGACGATAGGTTTAAATGTGGGATCAAGTTGCAGAACCCTAGTGAAATCCCTGCGGGCCTCGTCTTCATTGCATAATGCCGAGTGAGCCCGGGCCCGCTGGTACACAGCCTTCAGATTGTCTGCAGTGGAGATAAAAGTGAGAGAGTGAAGACCAATCCTGCCACATCGCATTGGCTTCATAATAAATAATTCATACTAAAGTAAACAACAGTTTTCGCTCTTTGCATAAGGGGCTGGATGGAGATACCAAGGGATATCTCAATATGGTGAATGATGCAATTGGCTCAACTTCCTGGATTTACTGACAAAGTGAAGCATTGAGATGTGGTTGCTAAAATGGAGAGTGGTGTATATGCAAACTGACATGGCTCACGCCTCTTTTTTTGCCACAGACAGTAACAGAGTGATTGGCTGACTTGCACTGGGTGGTGAAGGAGCAATCTATATCTGCTGCTTAAACCCAACCAAATGTGTGTCTACATTGTAGGGTATTTTCAAACAAAAGACTTTATTCTAGTAAGGCTACGTATCTCTGCTGCCAAGTCATCACTCGCCTGAAGGATACTTGGAAGGCAGCCTTTGTATCGCATCCTTCTTTCAACTCATTTTGAAGGATGCATCAAGTGTATGGCCACTGTCCCATGTGTGGCCACTGTCCCATGTGTTTAGCCCCAAGCCTAATTAAACACACCTGAACCAGCTAATCGAGGTCTTCAGGATTACTAGAAACTTCCAGGTAGGTTTTTGGAGCTGGTTGGAGCTACTCTCTGCAGGACAGTTTGTCATGTGGTGTATGGTGTCACATATGAGTTATATGTAACTGACTTACACAAAGTAATGGCTAGTCTTAAAGAAAAAAATGAGATGACTAACTGATAAGAGTGGGCTAAGCAGTTGATGCAACCAGCCACTGCAGTGAATGAGTATATAAGCTCACCTTTATGTTTTTTCAGCAGTTTAGAGTTGAGATCCACCACTTCTTGGTATTCCCCAAGCTCCAGCTTACACAGACTGAGGTTTAGACAGAGTGGCAGACGGACTTTCTCCAGAGATTCCCAGTCTTCTCCTTTATGTTCCACCTCAAAAACACAGAGAGATAGATATGGCTTAGTGAGCATTGGGTTGCTGATTCCCCATGGGGATTTTTTAGCTTCCCCGTTGTTTCTGCTAAGTAATTTTTGGATCCCCATTGTAAATCTCCTCTGGGATATGAGAACGTTACTATAGGTTCTGAGGAATATGTGAGCGTTGCCAGGGTATTGTGCAGTTGCAAAGATGTTCTGAATAGTTTTTGACTGTTTTCTGTAGTTGTTTAGCCCATGTCTCTATGATATTATCTTTCATAGTGTTCAAGTAACTCCAACACATCCGAAAGTCTGATTTACAAAAAAAGAGAGTCAAGTTTCCAACCCTATGTTTGCACAATAGTAATGGTTGGTTTAATAAGAACCGCTTGGGCATAGGAACAATCTAAAATATTGTTAGGACATATTCAAAACTTTATTATCTTGGCTTATGAATATTAATTAGGTGGCGTTACATTCACCCAGTAGTTTTTAGATAAGTGGGCACTAATTTATTTTTTCAGATTACCGCTCCAAGCTTTCAGTCCATTACTGAAGTAAGAGGCTTCTGCAAATTCCACATTTTATGTGGCCAACTGTGATTTCAACATGAAGTTCTTAATATATTATCATTTTTTTTAAAATGGTGGGACTTATCCTTAGTGCCTTACTGCTATCAAGTGTATGGCAAACCAGTGCTACATTTCCCTAAAGCATCATGAACTAATTGTAACTAATGGTCTCTGCTATCAACTTAGGCTCAATGCTTTTAAGAAATGTATTTTTAATCAGCAGGCTCACCTTAGTTTGGAGATGGTCAACATATTCCAGAGCCTCCTTGAACTTCACAGTCGCCTCACTGTATTTATGCTCTTTCACATTAAAATTGCCTTCATCCTGGAGCAGCATAATTAGCCGAAGCATCTGCTGCCAGTCCTTGCCCTCGGTCAGAGCTGTTATCTTGTGATTGGCCTCTCCCGCTGAGTGTTCACTTTTGGTGTCATGCTTATTTTCTTCCGCTGCAGATGGATTCATTCCCTTCTCAGCATCTTTAACCTCTTCGGGGGACTGAGGATGTTCCACCTTGCTTTCCTCTTTTGTAGGCCTTGCAGAGTTTTCCTCCTCCTCTGATTCCATTTCTCTGTCTTCCTTCTCTTCGAGGATGTTCCAGTACCTTTCTTTATCCTCCCAATATTTTTCCTTCATTCTGTCAGAGAGAAGATTCAGTTCTCTTTGCACCAACCTAGACAGTGTGATGTCTAGGTTGGCCACCATCTGGAAGTCTTTCCTGGCCTCCCTCTCACTCCACACAGCTGCATAGGCCTTCGCTCGCTTGTAGTAGGCCTTGACACAGTCTGGAAAAGATGAAGAATCAGACTGTAATTTATAGCTTTTCGTTTTTCTATCTACTGAGGCTACATAGTCTTTCTGAAAGCTGTGCATTTACAGGGCTATTATTTGCTACACACGCCATTTTAACCCAATTCGGACACCAAGTAGACACACAACAAATCTTGCTTTGAATGGGCTTGAGAGCCTGATTAAAATCCTCTATTGACGTCTCTCCCCCTCATTCTTTTGATCATGCTCTTCACTAAATCTTTGACTCTGCCAACATTTAACCAGACTTCCCCCAGCCAACGTCAGCCTCTGGCAAAAACACAGCAGATTCTGTGAGCCTATTTCAAAAGGATGTGCTCCCCAGGTGACACAAGAGAAATAGTAAAGAGAGCAAAGATGGAAGATTTGAACCGAAACAGACAACAAGGTGTGGGTGACACATGGGTCGAGACAGAATGAAATGAATCCTGGGAATTCGAGGGGACGGGGAAACGGGAGATTGTCCTCGATAAGGGGAACTGAGGAAGGCCAAAGTCACTGTGCCGGCTGCATATGCATAAGGCTCATTAGGAGAGCTACCCACACTGCCTCTGGAGCCACCGCGAGAGACGATACATCTGTCACTTCACATGCTTCAAGAGGGCTTACACAGACCAACTCCTGTCCCTACTGCTCATGCAGCCAGCCAAGCTTAAACAAACCCAAACCACCGAGGACGAAGATTACTATGCATGCTGCCAAGTACAATTATGAAAGTGAATGCAATTGGATTATTTATGATAACCAAAAAGCAAAGGCTAAATCTAAAGATGGTCTGATACTAAGCTGGTCCATATCACCTCAACCTAAAGGTCGCTGTTTTTATTTGTGCTGGTTGTAATGTTCCTGCAAATCCAATGATTTTGATGTTTAATTTTCTGTAATTGTAGTAAGAATTGGTTGAGATTAATCTTGCAAATCCCAAAGTTCTTTTTGACCATGCTACTATCATTAAATAGCTAATCTTACTTAAACTAAAAACCAAAGGTTTTGTGATACATTTGTGATGCGTAGGCCTATATCAATAATAATGTATTACACAATGGCAAGGCTGTTTCCATGGTTACTTCCTTCCTTGGGCACTGGCAAAACATCTACTATAATATGATAAAATAAAACAGAATTAAATGTTGCTTGCAAATAATTTTATTTAATGAAAAAGAGTGCTGCAGCAGTCCTAAAACCTGGTGTCCTGACATTTCATCCCACAAGTCAGACTGTCCTCCTGCACGTGCACACATAATCATTTTTGTCATGATAAATAACACAAAATTACTGTATTTGCATCATTGCAAGGGTAGGTTTAGGCGTAGACATTAATAAAGCACAATCTGACAGGTAGCATTTTTCGCTGTCGATTTGTACTTGTTCTTACGAATAAGGCTATATAAGATTGTGTTTGCATTATTGTAAGGGTAGATTTAGGGTTAGGGTTGGAAATAGGGTAGATGTCAATAAAGACTTACACCAAATTAATATCATGCTGGAAGCACATTCTGTTAGGTAGCATTTTTTTACCTACTGTTTCAATGGGAGGTAGAACACCGGAAACAAGCAAGCATTGCACAAGTTTCATCATCCCAAAGTCATTGGCATATGGTTAAATGCTTTAAATAAGGTTTGGTGTTAAAATATTTTAATATTCAGGCAGCTGCTGACAAGTGATTAAATGGGACTACTGAGGTTGATGGGAAGATTAAACGTCAGCATGGCAAACAGATCAACTCAGCCAGTGTGCTTTTACAGCCTCATTAATACTTGGAAGCTTAGTGGTGGTGATGCGACCGTGCTGTAGTTCGACTATAGCCGAAATTGATTTTAAGGCTTCAAAATTGATAAAAGTTGAGTTCAGTAAAGATTTGATTTGATTTACCAAAAATGCAAGAATCATAAACTTTTGTTGATTGTGGGGCTTATTATTTTATGCTGTAATACAAAAACCTTTTGGCTTTTTGTTGAGGGAACTAAGGTAATTCTAATTTGTGGGTTGGCCGACAAAAATATATAATCCCAACAGCTACTTCCGAGTGGCTGTCAATAGGAAAAAGATGGGATAGTTAACAGCATCTGCCGGCAGGGAAATTAGGCCATGCTAACCAGCTAGTCCTTGATCATTTGGTTTATACTAACAAGCTGGCCTACCGTACCTTTGTGTTTATCCAGGAGCTCTGTTGTATGTTGTATGACCTCATAGTATTCCTCCAGCTCTAACATGCATTGGCAGTAGTTCAGAACCAGAGGAATGATAAGCCTGCCCAGATTAATGTAGTCCTCATCTCCTGGCATCTCCTACACGGGAAGGAAAACAAATCCAGGTGCACTCATTAGATGATTTACTGAATGTTGTGTCTTAGTTGTTTCTCTACACCCCCCTTTTAACCCCAATGTCATTTTATTTATTTTTTTACCCTGGATTGGACTGTACGCAGCAGAACCACAGCCTCCCGATACTTCTCTGCAGCTTCGCGGAACCGCCCCTGCTTGACCAGAGCGTTGCCCAAGAGATGCAGCGAGGGCACAACCTTTAGCTTCTCATCCTTCTCCATCATCCAAGACTCACGCTGGTAAGAGAATGGGTCGCCCACCTGAGGAAGACAGAGAATTGGAGCGTGTTCGTCTCGCTTGGTTGAAGATTGAAAACATGGTCTGAGAATTGGGAACAGCATTTCTTCCCTGGCGTATATCACTTGATTGTGTAACATTCTGTTATGCTGTTTGGGTTGCAGTGAGAAATCTCTTGAAGGTGGAGGAGTGGAACTAGAATGAGTTAGTTGTTTTGAAAGGGTGCATGTATGTATTTTCTTGTTTTCTTTGCTCTATGTGAATACCAGGTGTACCCACTGAGATTAGCTCCATGATGAAGATTAGAGGCTGAGGTGTCCTCATTATCTCATCGAGCTCTGGGAAGCCTGTCGAGTGGTAGTGAAACACATTTCCCATGCCACACATGTGTTTCTGGCCCTCCAGAGGGTCCTTTCCCTGAGCTATTAGTCGCATCCCTTTTGACACGATTGGATAAAGGCCTGTGTGCTGAGTATAAAAAGGAAAAAATTATCACATGCCAGTGTTTCTTACAGAACATCATTGCACTATAGGAATATTCCCTCATTCATTACAAATCTTGATTTTAAAAACACGTTAATTGGACTAGTAGCTAGTAACACTAAATCTAACTTAACCAATATGGACATCGCTGACAATAATGCTAATGAATATTGACTTTCAGTTCATTATACTGATTGACAGATGTTGATTCAGGATTTAGTTTGATTAAGAACCCATCATACTAATTAATTTTTTTTTGGTAACCATTCTTTTTTTAACTCTACATATGCAATATACAAAAAAAGAGCTCATTCATTTGAGAATCAGACTACCCTGGCCTGGTCATGCTGTATTGTTTCGATCACAGCACGAAAAGTCATTTTGCTTGTGAATCGGACTGGACTATGTTTTTACTGAAAACATTTTTGCCAAAAGAGGTTTCTTGGGCTGGGAAAAATATCACTTAAAAAAAAACATCAATAAAAATAACTTTATTTTATATATATATATATATATATATATATATATATATATATATATATATATATAGTAATGTAGAACAAATTGACTCCCTTATTAGTTTACAGTTGGGTTTTTTTTTCTTAATTGGTCAAAATTCAAAAGTGACTCTTGAAGGACCAGCACCACAACCATAAGTTTTTGGAAGCTGCTTTTTATTCCATATCTGCAAGACAGACTTTTAAGGATAGGATATGGACTAAAAAACTCCCACAACTTTGTGCTAGATTCTGTAAGATAAATTCTTCAAACAGTTGTACAAGAGGATGTGGTGCTGGTCCTTCAAGAGACATTCTCAATCTGTCTGTCTATGAAGCCTATAAAAAAAAAACAGTATTCATGTATTTTACTGCATTTCAGCTTGTGATTCTTAAATGGGGGTCATTTTTTTTTTAGGATTCTTGACCTAACCTAAGTCTCTGGTATTGCGTCCTTTTCATGGGCATTTAATAATTTTTGACTTTTCAGTCAGAGTTAAATCTCTTTTTTTTTTGCTCATTTTGCCTGCAAAAGAAAACCTGCCTAATAATTACGTACACCTGAATATAAGGCGTTTTTTATTTCCAGCCTTCATGAACAATTATACATCACTTAAAAATGATTAGTAGTTAAGATTTATGTGGTTTAGAATTGGTAAAATGTGCTTGGAAAAAAATATGATCAAACAGAATAATATTCTGTACAGATTGTATCTGATATGTTTCCAAATGAATCAACACTGAATTGAATTTAACCGCAATCAAATCAAAAGCCTGCGAATCGAAATCGAATCATGAAATTTATGTATATAAATACTAAGCCCTTTTTCATGCCAATATTTTGTGGTATAGTGTTTTAATTGCACCACATTCAACACATGTCACAAAAACACATTAACAACTTCTTTTTCAATGAAAGATTCAGCAGCAGAAGAGAATTGTAGTAAACATACCATGACCTTTCGTTCAACTTATTTCAACAGCAACCATCTAACTGGAATCTTTAGTCTCATTTGACTTGCAGAATAGACTATTTATTTGCTTTCATGTGTTTGAACAAAAAGAGCAAATGAGAATATTAATAGAAAATGTAGTAGGTCACCAAAGGTGCAAAATATATCAGACACATATTCTCTTGCATCCTTAAGTGAAGATTAATTAAGATCAATCTGAAGATGGTGTGAGTATAGAAAGTAACAAACAGTGGGATGGAACAATAACAAGGATTAGTTTGAACACTTACAATGGCATCACACCAAAACTCTGCCACCTCTCCAATCCTCATGGAGGTTAACAGCACCTCCCACACCTCCATCTTGAACATCCTCCCCACGAAAATCTCTGTGGGACGCTTATTTTTGCGACTGTCGTCTATCACAGTTCTTTCAAAGTTGTCCAACAGAGTCTGGAAGTGGAACACCAGCTTTGTGGGTAGGAAGAGAAAAAAAAAAATATAATAAAAACAGGATTAAGAGAGAGCAGAGATATTTTTCCTGCTTAGCACACCACGCACATCTTGTAACTTGCTACTTGGTGCATATTTGTATGTGTTGGTGAGAGAAATACAGGATTTTCAAGCAGGCCAGGAAGCCTTTTCCTCATGCCATCCTAAGAGCTTCATTCCTGATTCAGCTTCATTATAAGAGATTTAAATGTATAGTTTTTTGAAGTATATTGATGGAGACACCTTGATGGAATGGGAGCACAGAGTGAATACAAAGCACAGCTGGTAAATGGCGAGATTAATGTTGGCATTGTCGTGGAAAATGTTTGTCATCCTCTCCAGGCTGAGGGCCATATGGCTGGACAAGTAGGGGGGAGAAAAGTCACCTGGCACAGATGCAGAGTTCCTCAGCCGCTGTCCAAAATTATAGGTTGCCAAACTTCTGTGCAATGCTTTGGACCAAATGTTGTGTCACATAATAAAAGCATTTTATTACCAATACAATCAAGTTATAACCATTTCTAATCAAAGAAAATGGTAAGAACCTATCCAAACACATATCCAATCAAAAGCGTTATCCAGGACCATATACGCGTCTTACCTTTGTTCCCTTTGGAAAATGTGGCAACGGTCCTCGACCTCCATGCAGAATCTTCTTTTTTACTCCAGGATGGTCAAGCAGATATGCCTCTTCCATTTTAAACTCTTTAGAAAAGTGTTTCTTTATTGAATCAGTCCTTGTCCTCTAGATTGTGAGAGCTGAGCTAGTCCTTGACAGCGTTAATTAGCAAACTAAGGAAGGAAGACAAATCACACCCTGCAGCCCAATGCTGCCTGGCTGCTTTCTGACAGATGGCTGGATTACCAGGTTGAGGATAGCCACTTTAATCTGCCTTGGCTAATCCTTCAGCCCCCCTGAATCTTCAGTATAATCCCCTGTAAGAAGTGAAGGGATGGGTGACCAGAGAGCGGAACTCACAGTATGGAGACAGTCGAGATCATTCTAGAAGGCAATAGAGTTCAGTAATCCCAGGAGTTTGCTAGTATAATTCAGTGCTGGGAACTGCAGCACACAGAAGGATCTGGAAGTCTCTAGTACGATTTTTCAGTTTGTTGACCTCTGCAGTGGGAGCATCTTACCAATATGAAGACATATTGAGCTGGAAACTTGCCAACACAACAAAACTTTATTTCAAATATGAATTTATTTGAAATAATGCTATTAACTAAAAAAGGTTTAACGTGTATCCACATGAAAAAGTCACAAAAAGTAAAAATTCACAATCGAGAAATCAAAAGAAACTTTTGTGAAGAGATATCAGTTAAATATACTGATTTTACTACTGGTATACATATTTTAAATGGGATGTTCAAATTGAGCTAATACATGCAATATAGTAAAATCTGTCGTGTTCAGCTGTCGCCTCTGGTCAGAGCCTTTGTATTGCAGTATTCTGGTAATCGTGAGCATCACTTCTCGATCAGTGAATCCAGCTGCTCTTGAAGGGAGGCCAGCTGTTGGAACAGAACAACAGTGATGGATGGCTAGCAGTAGGGGTATAATTGAAGGCTAAATGCAATATGTTCAACAACACCTCCAACATAGATACTTTTTCCATCAGGCCATTTGTCAGTTTAGGCGAAACAGTGACAGACGAAACTGACTTCGGTGAAGGGTTAGTAAAAGAAATATAATAATACAAAACAAACAAACAAAGCATGTTCTTGGAAAATTACACTCGGTAAGCCCAGTTGCAATATGTAAAAGTCCCTGTTTTTGCATGCTAATTGCATTATGGGTATCGATCTATTGCTGAGAATGACATTAGGAAAATATTCAAAAACAGGGCCCAAACTCCAGTTCAATTCCATTTATTTTAATGATTCATTAAAAAGGACAGACTCAATATGACTACACTAGTTGCACTGCGTTTTACTGATTCTCTAAAAGGAACCAGCTTATATGAACCATGTATTTGCATACTGGACTACACAAATTACACTGTCTGTTTTGATTCACTAAAAAGAACCGGTACATAAGAATGATTTGTTTGTGAATCACAATGCACTAGTCAAAATTGTATAGAATTCACACTGAAAACGTTCAAATCACAATTAACTGAACAAATACTTTTAACCCATTCCAAATGTATGCAGGCTTTTGGGTTCATATGCAAACTCACCTGTTCCATCTCTTGCTCCTCTTGATGAATCATACTATTCAAATGACCCTGGAAGCGATCCTGTAAGGGAGAAGGAAAGACATACTTTATCTAGCTGACGGTACGCTGTTTTGATGCTAGCCATTTGCGAATGTCTTAACTGCTTGTACACAAAGCTCTTTGATTTGTGGCCCTGTGAACAAAGCTCAGACGTACATGACCTTTCCGTCTGCTGTGACTGTAATGACCGTGGACAAATGTAGACAGCATAGTGTACACAGTCCAACCCAACTGCCACTGTTAAACCACAAGTTCGACCCTGTTTCACAGTGTCTAAACTGCTCCCAATGGAGCAGTTGCCAGAGCAATGAATTTTATGCTTTTTTGTGAGTTATGTAAAAGCAGCTAAAGGGAGAAATGTAATATTTATGCCTTAAAAAGATAGCAAAAAACCTGCCATCTTTGGATTTATTCAAGGCCATTTTAAAGAGCTGTACAGCACACAAACAGTGTCACCAAGGCTGTGTGTTTACATGATGTAGCGTGTGAGAGACAGAGGAATGCAGGTAAAAGAAACTCACCCTCAGGGCTTGATTTTCCACCTCCATGATCAATTTCTCCTGTTGCTTCTTGCGGGCACGGGTTTCCTGGAGCTTGGCTTTCAAATTGCTGATCTGCACCTGATACTCCATTACTGTAAATCAAATAGAGATTGTGAGCCCTAGTTAACATGCAATCAGTAGTCACATGCCTGATGTCATATTGAGCTCTCTTTTACCTTTGAGAGCTAGTTAATCTGCAAAATGCTCATGTAATCTAAGGTCCCAATTATCTGTGAATCCTTCACACTCTAACAGCACAACCCTCCAGGCTGCATAGATACTAAATGGCACAGCACCTCTTATTTTCTGCTCTCTCAGAGACTGAGAAAAAGGCCTACATATCGAGAAAACGCCTTTGCAGCTAATTTACAAGAACTGAACCGACAGATTTGGACATGAATTACTTGACTTACGTTGTAAAACATATACCATTTATAATTGATGAGATATTATTTATCAACAGAATACAGCTACTTCTGAAATCCAATGAAGACATTATTGTTTAGGCATCATTTTGAAGGTATTAGTGTTAAAGGGTTAGTTCACCCAAAAATGAAATTTCTGTCATTATGTACTCACTCTCATGTCGTTCCAAACACGTTAAGACCTTCGTTCATCTTCAGAACACAAATTAGGGTAACATTATGGTTGAACTACTCTAGTCACGTTTATTTTAATGATGCCTTTAGAACCTTTCTGGGCCTTGAATGACAGTAATTACATGGCTTTTCTATGGGGGACTTTGAACTTAGGTTTACTGAATTTAAAACCTCATTGGTTCTTATTGAAGTTCAAACATGTTGCGTAGCACACAAGAATCAACCTAATTGGTTTTCGCACATCTAGCGGGCATGCTTAACCTCCCCATTATTATAATTAATGTGTGCGCAGATGAATGTTTATATGTGAATAAAAGCCTAAATTAAATCTGTTCAGCATATAAAGCAATCAAGTCTTTTCAGAAAATTTGCACTAAGCCACTCAATTCAACTCAATTCTTTTTGAAAGAATGCGTCAAAGTGGTAGTTTCATCAAAAATATCTTCATTTGTGTTCTATAGATGAACGAAAGTTTGGAAACAACATGACGGTGAGTAATTAATGACAGAATGTTCATTTTTGGGTGAACTAACCCTTCAATACAAACTTCTTTTTATCCATATTTTTTATCTTTTGAGGACAATATCTCTTACATTTTTTCAGGACTAAAATGGCATCTGGATGGGACAGCATTTTAGTTGACCAGGAACTGCAAAATCAGCCATTCATGAGGTGTGTTCTGTGAAATACTGAAACACCAAGATATCTAGCTAAAGGTAACTCTATAGGTAAACCTTTTTCTTTGAGGAGTATGTAGTACAAAACATACAGTGGCACAGCTCTGGGCAGCATGGCTCATTTGTGCCGATTAAGTACCATTGCATGTGGGATGATGCCAAAGTCAGGCATGTCTGCCAGTCACTAGCATGGGTAATGACACCACCAGACAACCGGTACACCCATCTGACCTAAATACAGCAGGACGCTCGTCATTCAAATGCTAATCTAGGTCAGCTTTTGTTTGTGTGCCGGTCTGCCTGCCTGCAATACTGAATTGTGCCTTTAAATTGGGCTTGAGCTGTTGTCTGATCAATTACAGTGCATCATCAGGACAGCTGGTGTACTGCCATCCTACCAATCTGACTGTTCCGGTCATTCTCGTCTCTGCCTCCATCGGTCTCGTTCATTTTCTCGTGGAGCTGCCTGACCATGTCATCTTCAGTGTCCATGATGTTAAGGTCTTCGTCCTCGTGGCGTTCCCCCTCCTCATCCTCATCCTCGCTGCTGCTGCTGATGTCGTTGAAGATCTCGCGTAGCTCGTCGTGTTGGACTACATTAGGATAAAAAACGTTAAGACAGAGAAAGATATAGCTACAAGGCAGACAGACTTATGTTCACATCATTCACCTGAGGAACTGTGACCCTTGTGTCCTGAGTTTCCAGGTGAAGACTCCAGGTTGGACAGAGATAAGCTGTTGTCAGGTTCTTTGGTCTCATCCTCAGCAATCACCTCCCATCCTGACCACAGGGTCAAGGTTCATATCAATAATCCCTGAAACTTTTCATCCTGAGTTTTGGCACCAGACAGTTTTGCTTTAATATCACTGTGCTGCGGAGCTCCACAAATTTATGCGTGACTCATGCCACTTTTTTCCTGTGATGCTGAGTTTAAACAACTTGCCAAGTCGGTCCATTTAATTTCTTAGCAAGTCTGCCACCTGGTGGCAAGGATTAGTATGACACAAATACTCGACGCTACATTAGTAATGACATTTGCATCTAGATTTGTTGTGACGCTGGATTTGCGGCAACAAAACATGACGGGTAAATAAAAGCATTACGAACATAAAGGATACGAACACTGACGGCTTCGGCATCTGTGCTCAAGAGCCTCTTCACTTCCTTTTCCACATCAGGAGACTCAATGTACTGCAGGATAAACCAGGTTAGACTTCAGCCCCAAGGAACATGATCTCAAAAACTGCACGCATGCATTCAGATGCACACATAGTACTAACAGTAAAAACTGGCTGCATGCCAGAGAACACATTAGCGATTAAAAAGGAAGCCAAGTCAATAGCTAGTGGAGATTTATTCAAGAGTCAGAGAGAAGAACCTGCCACTAACTCGCATGCTGTCACTTCAATCAAATGAACAGCTAGATTGCTTTCCTGCAAACCTAGGTGGCAGATAAAGATGGAATGCTTATTTATATGTAAATTTTAGCTTTTACCATTAACTCATTTCTTTTTTTTTTGCAACAATAAACATTTTTCTAAACTAGAACTGGTAAAGGACTGCAGAATCATCATAAAATTTCCCAGAAGCTGGAAACCAAAATGAGGTTACCTTCTTCTTCGCTGTCTTCCTAAACCGCCTCTTCCTTGTGTTCTTCAGAGGAAGGGTAACTGGAATGAGACAGATGTAATTGGATATTAAAATAGGTTCAATCATTCTAGTACTGATAGGCGGTCTCCTCCACATTCTCTCCCAACCAAATTCCTGTACAAGAGTGGGAGGGACTTACTGCCATGGTTCCAAACAAATTTCTTGTCTTTGTCCTTGTCTTTCTTTTTGTTTTTGGAGTCTGTAGTGCCTGTGGGCTCCTCTAGAGGGGGTACAGGTCTCCATCCAGTGTGCACACCAGCATCTTAAACAGAAAGTCAGAGGAATTAATAGAGGTATGGCCTTGTAGATGTGCTGAAGCTCATTAGGAGACTGCAGAAGAAATGTAGCTGCAGAAAAACCTGTTCATGTGCCAACACTGAAGAAATGACACTTTGCTACAATGTATAGTAGAGAGTGTACAGCTTGTATAACAGTGTAAATTTGCTGTCCCCTCAAAATAACTCAACACACAGCTAGGGGTGTGCGATATTGACAAAAAATGATATGTCGATATTTTCTATGCTCAGCTGACACCCGAAGCTTTTCATAATCCTCATAGATTTATCGCGTTTAAATCATTACACGTGGACTAAAAACATGTTATTAAATGTTGTCTTTTGTTGGACAAGATGTTAATAAATGCTTCTCGTGTCTGGAAAGATGTTTGATGCGCGTTGCTTTTTCAAATGTACATTATAAGCGACTCAAACTCGCAGCGCTTTCAGATGGTTTAGCATTTGGAGCCGTACTTAAACTTATTTGGTTTAGATGGTGTCAAGCAAGGTGGTGGGAGTGTCACGGTCTGGGGCGTCATGAGTGCTGCCGGCACTGGGGCAGTTCACTGAGGGAACCATGAATGCCAACATGTACTGTGACATACTGAAGCATTGCATGATCCCCTCCCTTCGTAGACTGGGCCGCAGGGCCGTATTCCAAAATGACAGCGTCCCCAAACACAACTCCAAGACGACCACCGCCTTGCTAAAGAAGCTGAGGGTAAAGGTGATGGACTGGCCAAGCATGTCTCCAGACTTAAACCCTATTGAGCATCTGCGCATCCTCAAACGGAAGGTGGAGGAGCGCAAGGTCTCTAACATCTACCAGCTCTGTGATGTCGTCATGGAGGAGTGGATGAAGACTCCAGTGGCAACCTGTGAAACTCTGGTGAACTCCATGCCCAAGAGGGTTAAGGCAGTGCTGTAAAATAATGGTGGCCACACAAAATATTGACACTTTGGGCCCAATTTGGACATTTTCATGTACTCACTTTTGTGGCCAGCGGTTTAGACATTAATGACTGTGTGTTGAGTTAATTTGAGGGGACAGCTGTACATTCACTACTTTACATTGCATCAAAGTGTAATTTCTTCAGTGTTGTCGCATGAAAAGATATAATAAAATGTTTACAAAAATGTGAGGTGTGTACTCACTTCTATGAGATACTGAATATATATAAAAACGAGATCTTACCTGACAGATATCAGCAGTCTTATAGAGGGTCTTTTTGTCAACAGTTTTTAATGACTCCAGAATGCAGGGTAAATCCACTAATTTACACGCTAAAGGGACACGATCCACACGTACAATCCCATGGCGACCATCAGCTAGAAATTTATAACAACAAATTGCATGAGCAATATTTTTTTTTACAAAAGAAACCGACAACAGTCTGTAACAACAGTGCAATTACAAAATTGATTTAATTTATAAATCAAGATGTGTAAATCAGATACATTTTTGAAGTTTTTTTTTTTTTTTTTTTTTTTAAATGTAATATGATGAAGTAAATGGAAAGTATCTCTTTGTTGAATTTTGACAATTTTTCTATTGTACAGTGCTTACCATGCAACTCTATAGTAAGTCTGTCTTTCATGTTCATGCTGCTAGACTGGGCGATCCGTCTGACTGTAGAGGCATACTCCTAAAAAACAAAGCATCATGCCATTAAATGAAACAATTCCTATAATGTTAACAAATTTAAGTCAATTAAGATTAAATTCAATAATGTAAAATAACTGTTTTTACTGTAAACACAGGCATTGTTTTGTTAGATTGCACAAATTATTTTAGATTATTCTGTTAGAAGGTATTGTTCAAAAATTTGAGGTCACTAAGATTTTTTAAATAACCCTGAACATTTGAACGATGGTGTACGTCCGTTTTGTTTTGTTAAAACTGTAACATTTTGTCTGGGGCTGTTATAATGACACTTTGCATATGGTATTCGTTTCCTTCACAGTTTGTTCATACTATAATATGTAAAGGTCCTGATACAAACTGGAAAAAAAATCAGGCCAAAATGAAGTTCATTTTCTGTTCGTTTCGGGAAATCGAAACAGCTTGCCAAAGCGAAATTCAGAAAAGTTTCCTCTGGCAGCGGTTAGTAAACAACTTTCTGTCCGCACGTAAAAACATGGACACACTTTACATATTCATTTAACCACCGCTCTCAATAGTGCAGGGCGGCCTGCGTCACCGTCGGCTGTTCGCTAACAGAATACCGCGGCACATGTATTTCAAACTTCTTTTTACCCCAAAGCGAAGAACAAAAAAGAACTTTGTTGTGAGTATATCAGGGCCTTTACAGTGTGTCCCACAATGTCCTGTGTGCATAGTGATAATGTAATGTTGTTTTCTGATTTAACTGTCTCAGAACTTTGTTCCTCCATGTATGCACATGGTTTAACAACATTTGACTTTACTGGAAAGAACAATACATCTATGACACTGTATGGTTGATAATTTACTAACACTTTACTACAAGGCCAAATAGTTACCGTTAAAGGGATAAGTCACCCAAAAATGTAAACTGTGATGATTTACTCACCCTCAAGTTGTTCCAAACCTGTATGAATTTCTTTCTTCTGCTGAACAAAAAAAGAATATATTATGAAGAATGATGGTAACCAAACAGTTGATGGGCCCCATTGACTTCCATACTATTTTTTTTTTCATACTATGGAAGTCAATGGGGCCCATCAACTGTTTGGTTACCATCATTCTTCATAATATATTCTTTTGTGTTCAGCAGAAGAAAGAAATTCATACAGGTTTGGAACAACTTGAGGGTGAGTAAATGATGAGTTAACAATGAGCAATACATTGTTACAGTATATATTAATTTTTGTTTACGTCAGTACATTGTTCATTATTAGTACAGCTCTATTAAATAATATTAACAGCTACAACTTTTGATTTTAATCATGTATTAGTAAATGTAGAAAACAACATTAAATAAGATTAATAAATGCTTTACAAGTACTTTACATTGTTAGTTCATATTACGCAAATAGTTTATTAATCTTAAAAAAAGAACCTTATTGTAAATAGGTATCAATTATTTTCTACTTGTGTAATAACATGATGTTATTGGACTTCTAATTCTCTATAAATGCATAATTATGACTCTCGTATCAAACAACGCTCTAAAGTGATCAATTACTCAAATGCATTTTTATAGAAGTGTTCTGGGAGTTTGTACTTTGCTCAATGATTTTAATCATTGGATTTAACTAACATAGGTTGGGGAAATGAATAAACAAACTGACCTGAGGAAGGCGCAGAACAAACTGACTCTCCAGCTCATGAGGAGCATCTTCTTTGCTTTTGGAGCCCACTTTTCCCACTGAAACAGAGAAAGGTCTTGAAATAATACATACTGGCTACACATTTATTGGTATAAGAAGGATAATGGGTTTTAGAGATGCCTTCACAAAAATAAATAAATTATTTAATTAAAAAAAAAAAAGCTGTCCTGCACAAAATGTTAAAATATGGGTTTTGGAATATACCAAGGTAGGTACTAAACTAAAGGATTGCTATTCTAAGGCAGGGGTTTTCAAACTGCTGTTGGGGGCACAAGACAAGGGTCTGTGGAAAAGTTAAAAAAAGATTAAACTAATTAACCAAATAAACCAATGTGATAATACTAATAAATAATGATAAATAAAATTGAAATAAAATTAAAAAAAAAAACTTTGATTAAAATAATACATAAAAAGTACTGAACTGCAGAGAACAGAAAAAAACGTAATCTACACATTTAAAATATTCATTTTTGCAGACTACTAATTTGGTATTTCTACTTGAAAATAAATAACTGGGTCCCTCGCATGGGACGATCACATTTGGCGATCCTTGGCATCTAAAAGATTGAAAACCCCAGTTCTAAGATACTTATGACAGCACAGTTGTGCTTGTTCAAAACACAGGAATACCATGTTACTGGTGTTTGTACAAGAGATAAATAGAGTGAATTAACGAATGTATGCACGCAAATACCTTTAGTTTTTGAAGTCATCTTTGTCTCCTAATTCTTCACAGAAAGGGAAAATAAGACAATGTTTTTATACTGATAAGGGAGTGTGCAAATCAATAAAAGATGAGCAGACTATGAACAAAAAGCTTTAGAAAAGAATGCAAACTGTTTTTAAGGGAAAACACTATTATCCAAGAGTGTCAAATTGCAAAAGTACAATAAAAAAGAGCTTGTTAATAATAATAATAAAAAAAAAAATACTCACCGAGACCTCCGAGAAGCTAACAGGCTAACGTTACATATACCGGCTATCTCATATATAACAGCATCAGATAGGATAACTGTTAAATAAATGTTCGTTTCTTTAAAATATCACAAAATGTTCGCAATAGTAAAGGTATCATGAATTATAATATGAATTTCGTAAGGGAGAATCTAGAACTGTACAAATATGTTGTCGTGCTTCGGTGAACTGTTTACGGAAGCTCTCAGAGTATGTTTGCACTTTAGTGCCACCTGCAGCTACACATTGAAAATCCCGCTCATACTAGCACATGGGTGCAAACAAAGTCTATTTACACAATTTCTAGAAAATGTGACTTTTCAGGTGAATATTTATAGTATTATAAGAAATTTATAAAAACATAAAAACACAGAAAAGAATCATTATGGGGTGTGTCATATTCATTAATACACAAAACGCACATGAATGAACACAGTCCCATATGGTCTAGCGGTTAGGATTCCTGGTTTTCACCCAGGCGGCCCGGGTTCGACTCCCGGTATGGGAAGTACATTTTTAGCTTTTGATGTGTACACTAGAAGAAATTTCAGCTAAATTGAATTAAACAAAAACAACAATAAAGCTGATAACTTCTAGGACGCGTTCAAATAAAATAATGGTGATAAAATAGAAGCTAATTGAATTTTTATTTTAAATATAACCAAGTTACATTATTTCATTAAATATCAACGTAACCAAGTTTTATACTGTCATTGGTGTGTGTTATGTATTTTCGTGTCATTTAGAGTGGGTCAAAATATCTCACTGTATTTTTTACAGCACTGATACATTTGTCTGTTTTTTAATTTGACACTACAATACTCAATAATTGGTTAATTTTATATATTGTATTAACAATAACAATGTAGATCTAACTATCTGCAAACAGTATTCTTACCAGGTAGGGTATAGTTAAAAAAAAAAAAAAAAAAAAAAAAATATATATATATATATATATATATATATATATATATATATTACAACTGAAATTCAAGGGAAATTTGCTAAATATTACTTCCTAGATGTGGAATTATTCTGACACATTCTGTAAAATCCCAAAGATATTTAAGGATATTCAGATATGGTTTAAGGGGAGAGATGCAGTGGTTAATACATGTTGAAAGAAAGAAAGAAAGAAAGAAACGAAAGAAAGAAAGAAAGAAAAGAAAGAAAGAAAGAAAGAAAGAAAGAAAGAAAAGAAAGAAAGAAAGAAAGAAAGAAAGAAAGAAAGAAAGAAAGAAAGAAAGAAAGAAAAAAAAAACCTGTTATTGAGTACCCTTTTGATTATTTTGTCTTTTTACTTCAAGAGTTCTCTATTTAGGTCCCAAAATATTAAGTCAGTGCTAGTATATGAGAAATACATCAAATTAAGAATAAATAAGTAAATCCCCCTGACCACAAAACAACACTATTACCCTTGAATTCCCCAAACAGGCTATTCCGATAATGGGCGGGGTAGACGTTGTCCTTAAGGGGTCATCTACATTTTTCGACATCAAAAATTAACGCTCAGTGTTTTAAGAGGCTGTCTCAATTTATTTGATATAACAAAGTAACGCTCACTCACCTGCGGGACAAGGACACTATTCAGCTAACACTGTAATAGTAATATTTTTACTGCCATTATTACTTTAAGCAAAATAATGTGTATATCCGATATTATATGTTCAATATAACTCTGGATTACATTTTTTAGCCTCGATGCAAGGCGCTGTTAAAATGTGAATTGATGGAACACACACAACTGGAGATGTCTTATTTTTTGAGCACGCCGTCCCATAGCCCCATGAAAATGAGCAAAAGTATAAACACCGCTCACACAAACAAATCTTTTGATTGGTCGACAAGGCGCCGACGTCACTCATCCCATCTGCAACCCTGAAAGACGCGTCACTTCACTGACTACATTGGAGCGTTTTAGTTTGACGCGTCGCTCGCATTCAGTGTAGGTGCCGAACGATGGACCAATTGCTTTCGAGGGAAAATGTGAGCGCAAGGAATTCCCCACGCAGTGAAAACAGTGTAACCTTATGTTAGGCTAAAGAAAACGACGAGAGCTTCAAAAACACTGAGCTTTTAGGAGATTCTGTCTTTGCCAAAGAGGATAAAGTCACTTCTATTCAACATTATTGCATTCGGGGACGATGACAGATTGCTCAGGAATTGTTTCACTGAAATGAGGGCAGTGTGTCCATCACTTACACCACTTACTTAACCTTGAAACCTGTATATTATGGCACGTTAAGATGACGGTAAGTGTTTGTACCATCTCTCAAACTTGTTCACGTGATTACAAATGCTCTTACTTAAGATATTACAGCTGTTTTGCACTTTTTAAAGTGATTTCTCAAAGCATATAGGTGCGTTTCAGATGTAGGATGTCTTTGAGAAGTTCTTATTGTTACAGTGATTGTATGTCAATGTACAAGCATTGTTTATTTCATTCCCTTGGATTTGCTGACATTCCACCAACCCAACATGTTGTCATCATTCTGATCTTAAAAGACCATGCTGATCTGAATAGCCCCCAGGATAGCTTGACCTACTGCTCTGTTGTGCCCCTCTCCCATAACTGTGCACTGAGTTGTTCCAGCATGATTGCAGGCATGTGACCAGAATGACTGGTTCAGTGTGAGAATCTCTTGTTTCAGGCTGACATTGCTGGTCAAGACACAGTAAGGACTTTACATGAGTGTGAACAATCGGTTTTCCAGTCCTCGGTGCTTGTGGTGCATCAGTGTTTTCATCCAGACCAGCACTGATTTGTGGATGTTTATATTTAAAACTGGGTTGTCTTTGTGTCATTATCCCTACTTGTAAACAGGATCAGAAATTAGCCAAGGCTTTGGGGGAAAATGCCATCAGGAATGATTCAAATGCCCTTGATGTGGCAAAAGTGCTGCTTATCCGTTGTCTGATAATAACATAGTGACCGGCTTGTTATGGCAAATATATTCCTGCATCTTTTTTATGTTGGGTATATTTATTTATTTTAAGTGCCTTGAACCTCAAATCCTAGGGACGAATCTTAGCGCTTCGCTTCTTACAATATGTAGCAATTAGTGTGTAATTTCATATTGTAACACCGTAACAAATCCACGTGAGACTCCCACACTCATTTGCTGCAAAGTAGTCTTTCCTTAATTTGTTTTCTTTATTTGTGGCTCGATGTCTCACCCATTGTCTATCTGTCTAAATGTTTGCCAGATGTTTACATTTTTTTGGGATACAAAGCTCCCCTGTGAGACATGCATTTTGAAGTATCTCTTTGGCTGTAGCGTTCTCAGCATTCTGGCCAATGGGAGGTTCTGGGGTCAGGGAGTGCTTGTGTTCTCCTGCTTTGGGAGTTTGTGATATTAGTCAGCCTGGTTCAGAAATGCTATCAGCTGGTTCTGATACCCCCTCCCATTACAACAGCCCCCCCCCCCCCCTCCCCAGGCCTCACACACCCCAGAGGCCTTTAGATAGCTGGAAATTCCAGTCTTCTGAAACTAATTATCCTCAATGAGAGGCTCTAAATATACCAGTTAGTTGGTGCTGTCTTGACTCTTTTCTTACAGAAATATAGTCCTTGGTACTCCCCCTTTTCTCCTTATGACTTGTCTCAGAACTCATGCCCAATGACCCTATTGTGCCTTTGAACTGGAGAGCCAGAAGGCACAAAGGGGCTTTCAGATGCTCTTACTGCTTCTTTTAGCAGATGAGGCACGTGGCTGAGATATCCCAGAATGACAATGAGAGGTATGTGGGAAGCTTCTGTGTAGGGAACATCCCTACTGCTGGAATATGTGGCCATGACGGTGACTCCCATCTGCCAACCTTGGAATACGGGGCAGATTGACCTAACTCATTCCACTCTTATTTCTTTGTGTCTTGGCCTGATGGTATATAGAAAATCGCATGAGATATGACTTAATGGGCTGGTTATTGATTTGTCTCCACATTTGAAGACATCAGTCTTTATAAACTCGACATCCAGGAACTGCATCACCAGGGCATCATCAGCTGAGAGCTTGCTGCAACTTGAGCCGCCTCCTTGCAGACAGACTACAAGCATCAGCAAAGATATTTGGAGTGTACTAGGACAAAGTGCATAATGGTACACCTCATTATTCTGTGGGAGAGACTTCACCATTGTCATACAACTGAGCAAGATATAAATAAATAAATAAATAAAAAATGATTGAGTAATTCTCTATTGAGTAATTTCTCAAAAGTTCAAGAACACTGACAAGATCAAAACAAATGTTACGTCTCTGTGGCATGGAATGGGTGGGCAAAACGTAAAGTCCGTGGGCTTCCACAAGGTGGTGGTGTTCATATATTTAGCTCAACAAGACCAACTGATAGAACTGTCACTTTGCCTTTTAGCTTTTGGCCTGAGTGCTTCCACTGAAACTGATTAGTTGATTCAGGACATCCTTTTCTAATTTCTTGCAAACGTAAAGGTTTTCTGCGATGTATTCACCATTGTTGTGGCAAATTCATGTTATCAAGCATGCCAACAGTTAGCAAGCAACAACAGTTTTTGTTGAAAATGCAAAAATGATTGTTGATATGGAAATGATCAGTGAAAATGAGTTAAATTACAGCCAAATCAATGAGTTAATGAAGTTGTGGTGTTACATTTTATCCGTGTAATTTCCTGCTTGGAGAACATTTTCTTTTTGTCAAGAAATGGTAACGCTTTACAATAAGGTTCATTAAACATTAGCTACTGTATTAACTAACATGAACTAACCATGAGTAATACATTTGTTTCTGTATTTACCAATCTTCGTTAACGTTAGTTAATGAAAATACAGTAGTTTCATGTTAGTTCACGATGCATTAACAAGATTTCAATAATGTATTAATAAATGTTTAGATTAATAAATGCTGTATAAGTGCAGTTCATTATTAGTTCATGGTAACTAATGTTGTTAACTAATGTTAACTAATGAACCTTATTGTAAAGTGTTACCCAAGAAAAAGCAAATAGTGATCAAACGTTTGAAAGAAATGTCAGTAAACCTTTTTTTGAAATATTAACCCCATATAAAACACATTTGTTGAAAAATATAAATATTTCTAGCAAGTATAAAATACATTCCAAATAAATAAATAAATGAATTCCACAGAACATAAAATCAATGCCCTGAAATGACTGATTGTATGAACTACGTAGACACAAATCAGGATTTCCAAGTAAACGTAGTTTGAAACCTGAAGCATTTCCTTATAATTATTGCACAACTGTGTAATTTAGAAAGAAATTGTGTCCCACCTCTGTTTTCTTTCACATTAGATTAATAGACTGATATATTTAGGTTAGTGTAATGCCATGCTCTTGTGACCTTGCTGTAGAGATGGCAGTAGCCAAATATGTGGGAGTCTCATTAAGCATTGAGATACAGGGCTGACTGCCTTTGTTTTGACTAACGAAAGGCAAATATGCAAAGCTTGTGTATTTTTTTAGCAGGCACATCTTATTGCTGACACCTGATGTTAGTAAGAGCTGCAAGATTTGCTCTCCAGTGACAGTTTATTATATTGACTGAATTTTTAAAGGGACAGTTTTGTAAAATGGCAATCATCTTTAAGTTACTTTCATGTTTTCAGGTCCCAAACTTATTCAGTAAGACCTCAAATGACATTATAACATGAATTTTTTATTTTATTAAAAGTCAATGTGTGACGGAAGTGACGTGGTTCAAATGCTGAGTAAAATGTTTTTGAGTGTGTTTGAGATTTAGATGGTCCATTATAGTGGCATATGACTAATTCATGCAGCTGATGATGAAATATCTGCGTGAAATATCGTTTAAACACAGAGTTTGCTAGTACTGTTCATCATCGGCAGCGCAACCCAGTCCAGTAAAAGGTTCATTCAGTGTCTCGCTAGATGGGGAAAGAATAAAACAATCAAAGTGAAACATTTTTAAAAATACTTTATGTATTAAATTATTTATTTTTATTATATTTCAAAAGGCAATTTCAGAACAATTGGTTTTTCATCCCTCAGGCTTGGATTTCAATTATTTAAAAAGATTGAGACATTAGGTATTCATCTGGCATAATGCTTTCCAGTGTCTGGCCCTCAGAGAGAAAACAAACCATTTGACCATTTAAGCTCGAAAACAGACACCACAGCATCATTAGTGGCTCAGCTTCTGTTGTTTTCACTATAATGTGCGTAAAAGGGACTGGCGCTTTCACAGTCTGAGATAAGTGACAAGTTAGACTGATAAAGAATTAGAGTTTATTTCAAAGAGTGTCAAGTGTCTCTGTGTTTTTTTTCCCCCCCTTCTTTGCTCTGGTCAATACTTTCCATCCACAGATGTGTGATTTGAACTGTGTGGAATGTTGGCCTTGCTCTTTGTGTAATGTTTAATTGGTTGAGGTTTTGTGAGGATTGTATACTGTCTGGCAAGAGGTAGTAACTTTCTTGTGCAGACCAAATAGTATTTCCCTCATATCATAAAGAGATAATGAAGAAGACATTGATGTCTTGATGGCATTGTTACACCATTCATGGTGTAAACACCTTTCACATACCTGATTGTAGTCATCTTGTTAATTCTACCCAGCTCAAACAATCTGCACAGGTTTCAAAATACATTTTAAAGGGAAAGTTCAAACCTTTTATTGAATTAATCATTCTAGGATGATTGAGGTGATTTTGTAGATAAGTGATTATGCATAGAAGATAATTAACAAATTACAAGCATAGATAAATATAATTGTACAAAGATGCAAATGAAATAAATAGTGTTTTATATTTATCAGTTCCAACAGTACAGGTACAGGAATTGAATAATCAAATGTAAAAAACACTGCATAGTATATTCACTGTATACATTTAAATAAAATGAATCTGTGTTAAAACTAAAGTGGTTTTTCTTTGTCTTTTTTTTTTTTTTGTTTGATTAACGTTCATGACACAAAAAGCAGCAGGAATTTGCTGCGGTCACTTTAAGACCGAATGCGCGGATCCACAATACACTTTTTACTACATCTAGTTTTCTTTTTTAGATTGTTTAGTTCACCTAAGCCATAAGCAACTGTGTTTGCGAGGATACTCAAAGTTTTACATGCATTTTGACCATTTTGTTTTGCATGTATGTGTCCATTCAGGCACAAATAGACACGGAGGAGAATGGCATTCATTGTTCACGTGCATCTGCGTGTGCAGACTTTGCACATAGAAAACAGCCACACGTTCAGAATTGAGTTCTCTTTCGCGTCATAGCGATTTCAATGTTAAAACGATACACCGTGCAACCCCGATCCCTGTTGGACACAAGAAGAAATATTTTAAATAATTTTCCTCAGTCATAGCTTTTAAATGTCATTTGCTTATGTGCACATTTCTGGCACTTGACATTCTTCAAAACCTCTCGTATTCCACAGATGAAAGAAAGTCAGGTTTTCTGGTCATGTTACTCACTTGACTTTGAGTAAATGATGACAGATTTTTTATTTGGAATTGTCAAACTATTTTCAAACTAATTTACAAACTACTCTAAAACTAAGCGTTTGTTCAAGATCAAGATGATCTTGCTTAAATCCGCCTAATTTGTTCCCCGTATTACCTAACCAGTAGTTAGAAATTTGCTAAATTGATAACAAATCTTGACTCTGTGGAGCTGAAGGTTAATGTATAAAACTTGTAATGGAAGTCTAAATTGCTGGAGGCTTTTTTTTTTCAGTGGGAGTATCTTTATTTACCTGTAAGAGTCATTGACACATCATGGAAGGAATGACTCAGCACCTTAGAGTAGAAATGGAATTTCCTTTGAAACTCCCCCTATCCCACTTCACTTCTACTCATTTCTTTCTGTGGTCAGGAATGTTGTATCTCTTTATAATCCCACAGTTCTTGTCATTCTTAGCTGACAGGATTTCTCAAGGTTGACCAGATGTAATCTTTTGGTCCACAATCATTTTTACAAAGACTGCTACCTAGGCATCCTGTGGACTGTGGTGTGGGATTCAATTAACCTTTACTTTGTCAGTGTATTGAAGCATGCGATGAACTAAATTCTGGTCACCAAGGACTTTAGAAGGGCATGTTTGTGGTGAAAATGGCATAAAAATGAGGAAAAGGCTCATTTCAGCAAAACCTTGTATTTCATGCACATGGTTTATTTCCATTTAAAACCATATTTTCTCCAAAACGTATAGATTTTCAGCATCTTCCTCATGGAATAACTTCATGTTTCTTCTGTCTGGATTTAATTGGAATGCTCCACTGGCCATTTCTTTTGCCCTTTGGTCCTTTGAGGACTGCTCTGAACCAGGATGCTATGGAGGGAGGGTTTTTCTTTGTGCACAAAGCCTCAGCACCACCTGACCTCAGTTTGTCACAAACAACACATCCAGCCCTGAAAAGTGCTTTGTCTTTGTCGATTGTCTCAAGGCTATGCCTATTTTTGGACCTATCATCTTATGCCAAAGTTTTACATCTTACGGTGATGTAAGTAATATTATAAAGAGCACTGGGGAGTTCTGTTGCATCACGGATAATGAAACATTTTGCAATTTATTTATATTTCTCCTTATAAACTGTAAAGGTTTTATAGCAAGACAGAACATGTCAGGTGGTTAGAGTAAATTGACTTTAACCTAGGAATGAGTGTACATTAGCATTCCTGAGAGTACTCAAGCCACAGTTACATTTTTATGTCAGCAATTCATTTGAAGTAAATTTATAGGAGGTACAGAAAAAAAAAAAAAGATCCACTCCGGACATGGGCAAAACCAAAGTGTACCATCTACATTTTAAAACAGGCACACAGCAGAAAATGAGGCCTTCTTGTGGCTCGGCTGTGTTTAGCTTGGATTTAGTCATGCAGTGCTAGAAAAGGCAAGTGGGCTGGTTTTATTTTTAGGCTGTATAGGAAAGGTGTGTCTTTGAACTTTGTCAGCAGAGGCATGTGATCAGGGTCTGGTTGCTGTGAGGGCAATTGAATTCTCTCATTTCTCTAATTCAATCTTCTCTGAAGATTGTTTTAAGTTCACTTAAATTAAAAGTATTTTTAAAAGCATAATAAATGTAGAAATTGATAGCTTTTAGTTATACTGTAATGTTGAATATCTATAATTAGTGTTTTAAAAAAAAAAAATTTTCATAGAGACATCAGTACCAGCATAATTATCAGTGGCTGGCCTTCATTCAAAAGATTAAACAAATATTTAAAACATACTGTCTTCAAGTTGTTTCTACATTACTTTGGAGAGTACCTGTGAAATTGTTACTATATATATATATAAAAAATATTTTTAATCATGATTAATTACAGAAATAAATTGTGATTAATTAGTTTCTTTTAATCGATTGACAGCACTAATTATTATATTATATTGTATTGTGTGTTATATAATTGATCTCAGACAGTAATACTGGATTGGGCTGGTGTTATGTTATGTTATGTTATGTTATGTGATGTGACAGGCTATCTCATCTCGGTATTGATAAACTAATTGTTGTTATAAGAAAAAAAAATTAACAATTTAATTTTACTCTCTTTTTATCTATTTGTTGGGTGCAGTGCCATTTTCTAGCAAAATACTAATATTATATGCAAATATCATCTCTTTGTGCTTTTATTGTAGTGAAGTGGAGCCTGTTGGACTTGTTTGATGTGTCCCACTTGATGTCACAGACGGTTTATATATCATTGTTGGCACAGAGGGGCAGGTGCTCGCCGTGTGTTTACACATTTTCCATCACATTCACGATGCTGAATTGAACATAATAGGCTAGCAATCCAAGCCATGGTAATGATTTTTCTACCTTTTTCTTACCTTTTTTGCTTCCTTGTAATTCTCTTTAGTCTGTTAAGGACCGCGTGCGTGTATACAATATATAATGCATTGGCTTCGTTTGTTAAGCAAGTTGAGAACACGCCCATGAGACTGAAGGTTACCCAAGTGGCCTGACTGCTTTTCTTTTCTTTTTTTTACTCCCCAACAGTTCATTGGTACAGTTAAGATTTTCTCAGAAAGAGGCAGGTAGTTGCCTGTAAGCCCTAACTATAACCGCTGCTGTAGTTGGCAAAGTTTCAATTAATTGACTATTTGTCTCTTAGCATTACTCATGTAAATGATGACAAAACCGACTGCATTTCAGCTCTTTTCACAAAGCCACACCATGCCACAGACCCTGGTTTCCTGTTTGTCAGCTGGATTGTCTCAGATAAAAGTGCTTATCAAAGGCTATGGTTGCATATGCACAAAAATAGGGTAAAGAAACCTTTTAGCAGAGTGGACAGATTAACATTATGTTTTATATCTTGGACAATACAAATAGGGTGTTTGGCATAGAGGATGCACCCTCATGTTGTCCCAGACCTGCAAGACTTTCTCTCTTCTGTTGGATGCAAAAGAAGATAATTTGAACAATGTCTTACAGTTAAAGTGGTTTGGGACCCCATTGAGTTTCATTGTATGGGCAAAAACAGTTCTTCAAACAGAAAATCTTCAAAAGATTGTCTTTTGTGTTTTGCAGATGAATGTCATATGAGTTTGGAACAACATGAGGGTGAGTAAATGAATCATTTTTGGGTGAACTCTCCTTTAAATGTTGAATTATTAGAATGTTGCCGAATCAAACAGCAGAGTCACAATTCTGTACTTTCCCTTTGGTTGCACGAACGTAGTGACGTAGAAAGAAATAGTAGGCCCTCTGATGAATTGGAAGTGCTTCTTGTCGCTCTTCTTTTCAACAGCGCAACCAGGTGGGGCAGCTCTTCCAGTTTTATAATGCGTGGCTTCTTTCATGCCTCATATCAAACATAAAGCCTGCTTTATGAGGTGTCATATGGTCTGCAGGGCCACTCCCATTTCACCTTCTCAAATAAAAGCTCTAGCAGCACTCAAAAAAGAACTACAGAGAGATCTAGTCAGTTGATAAACAGTTTGGTTTTCGTTCTCCTTGAAACATCTCGTTTTAAAAAAAGCGTTTCATCTGGGTGGAAATCCCCATGCCTGCTTTACTCTTGCCACGTCTACGTCAAGTTGATGAAAACCTTTACACTCTTACTCAGTCTTGAGTTACCCTTCTCGCACAGCTCAAGCCTCAAGGTGTAGCCTGGTTGTTACTTTGTTCAGGTTTCCCCTCCCCCACTGGCCTCCCCAGCCTATCCAAACCACAGCCTGAGCTCACCTGAAGTCATTTGCATATTAGCTCTGCCCTTGCATCTGATTGGTTCCAAGCTAAAGTTCTGTTTTACAGTCTGTCTGTCAGTGGTTACTCGGGGGGGATGAGTCACAGTCAGAGAGAGCTTTGCTTTGCAGTACTTCTCTTTTTTAAAGATTCCAACCCGCAGCCATTGCCCTCCCCTACTCTGTTCTCATTTCGTTCTTTCGTACTACCACCGAAGTGAGTGGGAGAGGCAGAGGGCAGGTCAGTGTTCAACACCTTGAACATGCCATTCGATTCGCTTTAGACACACCCTTGGATTATTTTTTATTTTTTTTTTACTCCTGTCAACGCAATCTCTCTCTTTTTTAAGATAATTTATTTTTTTTGCTGAGTTTTTTTCCCAACATTTTCATGTATATCTTACTCCATAAACATGGAGTTTGACATGAAACCAGTGAACGTTTAAGGTTAGTGACCATTTTATATCTTTATGATATAATATTATGCAGTTGTATACCTGTTAGCGCCAAGTATTGTTGGCTGCATTCGTTGCTTTGAAAGCATTATTCATCTTTTTTTCATTTACCTGTATATACAATGTACATTGTGTTTGTTATGAAATTACATTTTCAGATTTTTTAAGGTCAGCATTTAAATACAGTTTTTATATACATTTTATTACAGTGCAGCTAATAAATCCATAATCTGTGAGTTTAGTCTACATATATTACTCAACTATTGGTCGTATGATTGACAATTTTATTATAAATTGCTACAGATATGTGTAAAAACAGGTTTAGTGCTGTTTTCCCTACACAAAAGACCATTTTACTGTTGTACAAATCTAAAAAAATGTATTTATGATATAGTGTGCGGTATTTACAAGTTTATAGTCACATGTTTTGCAAAGTATCATTGCCTTATATGGGTACCGAGAGTGAGGTAGACAATCATGTTTTGGAAGCCTGTTGACCAAGCCCATATGACGGTTAGAGTGGGTTGCAGTGTCAAAATAAACTTTTCTATTACATCTTTGCCTGTTTAAGCTATATGCTTACCAAGTTGCCAACTATGCACAATGCATACAATTAACCTCAGCACCAATGCACCTTTTCTGCGCGAAAGTGGCGGTTTCCCTGTTGTAGTGTGTCATTGATTCCATTACGTGGGCTTGTAGATTTCAGTTTGATTTTTAGACGGGCTTATCAGGTCTCATCATTGCCGTGAAACCTGGTCTGAATGTTGCTCATCCAGTTGTTCTAAGAAACCACAGTGACCCAGGAGAGATGAGAGAGACAAACAAATCTAGTCATTGTACCCGAGCACCTCTTTTTTCCTCTCTTAATTTTTTTTTTGAGATCTAACCCCCACAGAACGTCATTTTGACTGACTTCACCACGTGTTATTATGCCTGACACCATACTTACTATAGTAACTTTTGTCATCATGTCCATGGAATGTGCTGAGATTAGCTTGTAAGAATCAGGGTGGTCAGTCTCCTAGAGAAAACAGTAATTTTTTGACATGATTATGTTCAAGCATGTGGCCAAGAGGGATGTTGAAAGTTTTAAGCAAATTAATATCTTTGTTGAAGTTACAGATAGTCACGTGGGCAGCAGCTTTAGGCTAATGCCATTGCTTGTACCTTTTAACTCATGTTTTGGTAATTTTCCGAATTAGACTTTTGATGTCTTTTATAGATATTTAACTAATATCATATTGGGTTTCTTGTATGCATTATTGTTAATGTAAAAATATTACAATACAAGCGCATTTGATTATAAATCATCCTTTCTGTTCAGTCAGATTCACATATGAAAGAAGTTTAGTGGAGGTCAGAAAACATAGACTTCTAGGGAATTTTCCCCCATCCAACACACCCTATGTCATATGACCTCAGGTGTTCAGGACAATATCAGATTTTACTTTAATGGCTCTGTTATCTTGTCAGACCCCCTGTTAGGCTGTAGATACCGAGACCACTCAAACTATTATTCCCCCCACCCGGCTGTCCCTGATTTGTTTTGTAAATGAGTCAGGGCACCTGGAGTTGGCTAGTAGTCAAACACAGGCCCCTGTGCTGCAGATTGCTTTGTTTGGAACTTCTCTTCAGGTCTGAGTTTCTGTCACAGTTGGCAACGAGGCCTGTAGTGTCAGGTTGGCTCTTCACATAAAACAGCGTCAACAAGTCCTTGCCTGTAATTGGATCATTAGGTCCTGCTGAGCAGGAGGGGTGGACCAAACTGCTCTAGCTGGTCTAGCATGGAGAACAGAAGAGGGCTTGGCCTGAGAGAGAATATTTGTCCTCTTCCTGTCACAGCATTGTGTGGCGTGAATTAGGGCTGCACGATATTGAAGAAAAATGCAATATGTGATAACTCGTCAAATAATGCAATGTTCGATATGCGATACGATAATGCTTTAAGTATGGAAAATGAATTTCAGTTTTGTCATTTTCAGTTTTTAAATATAACAAACAAATGTTTCACATTCTTTTTATTTGAAGGAAGCATCCCTACAACTTCTGAAAGTGAACAGCAGTGTTTTACTGTAGCATTAAAGACTCATTTTAACGTCAGTGTAATCTGGGGATTTAAAGTTTCATGTAGGCCTACATTTGGTTTATTTAAAAACAGAAATTGAATAATCAAATATAAAAAGAAAACATAGCTTAGTCTTCACTGTATGAATTAAATATATACTGATTCTTATAAAAGCTGCAAAAGTTATTCACATGTAAGCAGGTTTATTAGGCTGCTGTCACTTTAAGAGCTGCACGGATCCAATACATTGTTACATTTGTACTTTCTTTAACAACTGTTTAGTCCATTTAAGTCATAACTGACTGTGTTTATGTGAATTACTCACCAAGATGAGCATTTTGACATAATTTTGTGTGTATAAGCTGCTTTCTGTGTGCATAAGTACTTCGCTTATTTGCGCCTAATAACATTAAGCATGTCACACGTATGTAACAGTCATGTGTCCAGTCTACTCTCTGCGTTGACTTAAAACTTTAACTTTTTATAATCTTTTGGACTATTAAAGTCATGCCGTTATCGCAAACCGTTGCATTATGCATATTGTGGTATGTACATTTGTGATATTTCGCGATATTATGTGTCATTTTGTGATTATTTATTTAAATTTGGATATATCGTGCAGCCCTAACGTGGATGGTATGAGAAATGTTGCTAAGGCTTTTATTGCATATTAGAGTTTGTTAGTATTTCAGTTCTTTTAGTGCTTTGTCATTCCTCCAGCTTTGATTAAGTTTTTTTGAATTGCAGATTGGAGAACCTGATTGGTAGCTTGGTTTTGAGGGCATCGCTGGCATTTTTTTTTTTTTTTGCTGGAATCGCTGTCATAGAGCATAATGTTTTTAGAGAGATCTTAATCTTAAAAGCTAGTTTCCAAATAAAGTTTAGAAATGGTGAAACTGACTACAATTTAAATATATCTAATGTGACCATGACTACAGTATGTAAAAACCCAAACTATTTATAAGTGAAAAGTTACATTAGATCACCATATGAGATAACAGTTGTGTTGCTGTTGGGTATCTTTGAATTTTTTTCTAAAAGCAGTAGTGTTCTGTTGAAATAGTACAAGTAGTCATTGCTTTGTCGATATGCTGTTGACTGCTTGGGCATATTTGCATCACATTTTCATACTGCTCTCCCCATTTCCATTGAGCAACACACATTCTCAGTGTCGAAACTGTATGATTCCTAAAACAAGCTCAGACTGGCAAGCCTCGATTCTCAGGTATGAGATCTACTGGCAGAAGATTCGATATCACAGATGATTACATAATAGATGATTCAGTATCAACTTGAAGAAGATGAGAGAATGTGTAGAGAAGATCAGTTATTTATTATTTAAACCATACAAACCACTAGAGATAATGTTATTGTCCAAAACATACATAACATCACGGTTTAGGAAAGAAAGAGGAACAAATGGTCAGTCAGTTTAGCCAAGAGAAACACATGTCCTCGGCATCATAAGGAAGAGTGTCCTGCCATTTCTTCTTGGAAATGCCCTTTTGTTTAAAAAGTTGGTAACTCTCCACCCACCTGCTATACCAGGTTTTTTTTTTTTTTGTCTCAAGCTTTTCTGGGTGATGATCCACTGAAACTGCCCACTGAATGGTTCTTTCTGTTGTTCTGGAGTTCATTTACACCATGTTTACAAGGGCTTAGATTATTATGTGTTACACCAGGTTACACTTTGATTTTGAGAAATTATGGTAAAAAAAATTGAGTATGCCTCAATCGTAAGAACATTAATTGGTTGAGAAGAAGGCAATTGTACAGAAACTTCTATATGTCAACTTTCAGATCCACATTGCAGCTAACGGAACCAACTGTGTTGCATTTTTGGTTCAGTGAAGGACTTGAAATTTTGTGAAGTTGTGCACATTTACTGCTGATCGTCAAATTTTCATCTATTTCAATAGGAATAGAAATTTTGTGTGAGGTTCAACATTTTACCAACATTCATTCACCGTGTTTATTGTGAGAAAACTGCTTGGTTTGAAAGTGACTTCTGTGTGAGCTGTGCTTCATACTAATGACAATATACAATAATTCTTGTTTGTCCGTGAAACCCCAACTTTGGAATGACTAAATGTGTTTTTGATCATCGAATGTGTCTTTTTATGCTTTTCTATCCTTTGTTGAGCATGTTAGCATCAGAAATTAAATATCACTTCCCCCATTACCGTTGTTGTATCTCACCAAAATGTGCTACATGTCACATGTTCGCAGATGAATGATATGTCGGACCACTTCCCACGCAAGCCACACTACTTAGTCTTTTTTTTTTTTGCTTGGTGTAATCACTAAATTAGTCACAAAAACATCACATTGCAAAGCATCTCATGACAAAGTGCATCCTTAAAAAGGCACATCCATAACCCCCCAAAGACACCATACTGAAATCAGTCTTATGAAACGGTGCATTGCAAACACTGTGTTTTCCAGAGCGCCTATCTTTTGTCAAAGCAGTTGCAAGCAGTTCCTCTTTTGATAGAATGGCCTCTGTCTCTTTGTAACCAGCTCTACTGCAATTCTTTAGTCAAGTCAGCCGCCTGGCGTTCTCATTTAGGAGGAATACTGTCAGCATTGATTGCACCCTTCCAGACTCAAAGCAACACGGATGACATATTCCCATTTGCACCATGCAATAAAAAGATTTACTGCTGACACTAGTTTAGTGTTGTGTACCAGTGTCTTGGATGCTTGGGCCCAGACATATACTTGTTTTTATCTAGAGCTTTAGTTGCACACAGTTGTATGTGTGTGTTGCTAACGAGTACTTTAGAGATGGACCAGGTAAGGACTAGCAGTTACCTCCCATATACAGAGTAGGGGCAGCCCCTTTGTCTGGGGTAACTTTGTCTGCCTGGTAAACAACATATACACAGACATGTGACTGGTTATCGTCATCTCGACAATTCTTTGTTTTTCGCTGGAACAGCTCAGGGCAGATACCAGCCTTGCGATGCAATTACATGCAATTCAGGCTCACAAAGACTATGAAAACATAAAGGATCACAGTTTTAAAGTTGTAAATAGAAGCGACCATTTCGCAAGCTCTAAAGCAACACGTGTGGTGAGCAGCTAAGCAAGTTTTTGAGAAACGCATGCAGGCTTTGAACATGCTGTGGGTGGTTGCGTTTAACAGAACATTAAACCACAAGTCACACAGCCCTAAAAAGACTTGCTAATGAAAATGTGTTAGTTTCTGAAGTTTAATGTGAGTTTTTGTTTTACTGAGTTTTAAAGTTAGGATGTATGGTTTTGATGTGAGCTATGGTTTGCATGTACAGCGTCGTGAATTTAGAATTCATTCAAGGGTAATATTTTATATTTTCTTTAGTAGATTCTAACTAAATTTCTCTTTGTAATAGAAGAGGAATGATTACATTTATTCATTTGGCAGACACTTTTATCCAGAGCGACTTACAAGTGAGAAGTTGCCCTAGGTGGGGATTGAACCCGGGACTTTAGTGCACTAGAAGTGAGTGGTTACTCACTGAGCTAACTTCCCCATTACATTAGTGTTTTGATGTCCAGGAAAAAAAAAAGAAAGAAATTTTTTAGGTACAGTACATAGAGACAACCTTTAAATGACATTGATATTTTAATGGTTAAGGGTTTGTGGAAGTTACATCAGACATCAGCCAATTTTTGTTCACAAATTCTGTAGTTATCGCAACCTATTATAAATATTCTTTGTAAGCTTACTAAAATAATCCCTTTGAAATACTGTGCATGTGTTTTACTAAGTGTGGTTTGAAGGTGGCTGCAGTAGTATCATATTTTAGCTGTGGGAAATTGAAATCCCAGAACACTGGAGAGACCCATGGAAACTCTACAGACCTGAATGTTGTTTACCACCCCTACCTCTCAAAAAGTTATGTTTACAGCTGCTTTAAAGGTTTTGCATCTTCATCAAGAAGTGCCTTTAAAAAGAACATTATCAGTGATTAAACAGTCTATTCAACTGTTTAATTTTATAACATAAATTAAGTTAAGGCCAGTCATTTGGACACTTTTGTTGTGAAAAACACTATATATTTATTAGTTAAAAATGATCTTTGCCATATCACAGTAGTTATGGAATGAGGATGCCAGATGGTTTCAGTTCAGGCCCCATATTGACCTACTTTTGCTTGAAAAATAACTTTGTTCATTGGTTAATGTCAGTTGTGTTGCAAAAAGATATTCAAAATGATGGTTGAGATGTCAGCCAAATTATATTTGGTAAAATAAGATGATTTGGTGTGCTCTCACTAACATGTTATATGACTAAATGTTTTCATGCTTAAATGTCAACTACCCATTGTATCTGTGTCATATCACTCAACATGCTATAGGTCACCTCACAACCGGTTTCTTAGCAACAGCCACTCCTTGTTTACATTTTCATTGTGGGTCTCGTGTAGTGTTCACAATCCTCAGGAGATATTATGTCTATTGCATACGCACAAATTAGTGCCTTGTTATTGGGAGCTTGCAGTGAGCCCAAATGCTTTGCCATCAGATTCTGCTGATTTGATTGATAACTGTGTTTTTACTAACTATATTTTACTCATTTGTTTGTTTTGTAGTTCTTGCCTCTCTTCAGGATATTGTCACTATCTGTATAAGTAGATTTGAGATGATAACTACTTCTTTTTAAGCTCCCTCTTTTACGGCCACACATATTACTGTTGGCTTTTCTCATCTCGTTGCTATCATGAGCAAACGATGGCACTACAAAGACCAGCGTTCCTTCTCAAATATTGACCTGAATAAAACCCCACCACCAGCATCTGCATACCGCCTTTTCACGAACCGACAAACAACGACAACAAAATGGCACCGTTTAATCTCTCTTCCATCAGTGATCTCTGAAAGTCATTAGAGCTGTTCTTTATTACTCCGGTCCTCTCTCGTTTCTTGTATTGAGAGATTTGAATGGATGAATGAGGGAAGGGGAGCGTTATTTTATTATGGTGTTTTTATTGCGGTGGTGTTTGCTTTGCGCTGTTTTTCTCAGCAGGTTATACATGTGATGCCCGGGCCAACATTCACATCAGCTCATTCAAACATTTGCAGCAGTAAATGAGCATCATATCAAGAGTACAATGCGTCAATGTAATTAAGAAAATGATTGGTACGCATACTAGATTTTATAATGTTGACGTTAACATTATTTTGGTTCAACACCTGAAGATGTGTCTTGTGCAACAGTAGTTGCAGAGTTAGATCATGGGTTGAATAATTATATGCAATTAGGCTGCAGTTAGTAGTTGGTAAAAAGAAAGTTCCTCCCATACACCCTCCCCATGGGGTTTTATTATCCAGCATGGTTCTGAAAGCTGTCTAACTAAGTACTGTGGACTCATCAGCCTCTCACGAAATAATGATATACAGCATCTCCACATTCAGAGTGAACGGACTCATGGACAATACCACACCATGTTGGTAAGAGCTAATATGTCATACATTTGGTAGTTTAATAAACCTGTGCCATTTTGGAGATAAAACATGAATCGGCTGGTTGCATTATGCATTTAATTTCAACCAGGGGTATATTGCGGTTCTCATTTCATAATGAAGAGTCGGTTCAGTCCCAGTCATTTCTTAGTTTGCTTATTGCTGAATATAGATGGACTTTTTGTACTTAGTCTGCAGATTTACACCATGCAACTGATATGTAATCATTTTATGGAAATGACCTCCTTTCATTTTGCTCCTCCTTTTCCATAATGTCATAGTCAAGACCACATGACGTGACTAGAAGAGAACTACACCACATATTGCACACGGCCCTTGCAGCTCTACAGGGCTAAAGGCAAACCTTACATAACTTACGATAAATGCCATGAATGTCAGTTATTTTGGGCCAGTTGTGTCAGCTATAAAGTATTTTATGATGCATTATAATCGAGGAGTGCCAGCCTCACAGCAAGCATTGTATGACTTAGTTTTAGAGCATGATGGTTTTATCAATGTCTGTCGGACTAGATAACAAAGACAGATATGGGTTGCTCCAAATACTTAATAATTCAGGTTTAGTCAGGAAAATGACGTCAATCAGTTTGAGGCGCCAGTTATTTGGAGTGAATTTGGTCAGCTTGAATTTTTTTTTTTTTTTTTTTTTTTTTTTTTAATTGTGTGAAATGTAGCTCTGTCTGTCTGTCTAAAAATATGACAAATTAATAACAAGCCACAATACCGACATTTGGTTTAGATGGATTTGGATGATGAAGATAGATTTGGTCTAGAGTAGAACAATAACAATGATACGATTAATTGACTGTGTGTAAAAGTGCAGCTTTTGCCCATGTGGACACCTTACAGAGTTTATGTCCAGACCTGTTTGGAATGCTCTTTGCCTTTAACACTTAAGTTTTTTTTTTTTTGTACACTCAGCTGTAAGCTGATTTCAGGGAAGAGTTTTGATTCTCACGTATGCTTTTTTTTTTCACAAGGCCTCAAGCACACAGAAAGGAACTTCAGATATCCCAAAACACAGTTAGTTTCTCTTTCAGAGACTGTGAGCTAAAATCGGAACTTTGAGTTTTACTGCTTTACGGTTAGAAAAATCCCTGTGATGTCTATGGTCTTATCAACTGTAGAATGCAATCTGTGTCATTACTGGTTCTTAGAATTTTAATTAGGAGCATGCAAGTGGAAGGCAGACATCTTTTGCTGCTGTTTTCAGGGTGCATTTTTCCCTCCTTGTGCAGACATATGCTGTGACATGTTGGTATTGGTATGAGTGTAAACACATCGGGGATGGGTGAGTCAAGATGGCGGGGGTGGCGCTATTTCACAACAGTACATATGTCGCCATAGACGAAAGCATGATAAATACTGCCTCAGGAGAGCTGGAACATCCTCATTTATCAAAGGTGGCATTATCAGTGAACGAGCCTTAATTTCTTTCAGGTTCCACGTTAGAACCTGCTTTGAAGTTATAGTTGAATTGTATTTATTCAAGCGTGAGATAGATGTTCTAGATATTTTTTGCAGAAACTAAATCATAAGCAGAACAAAACACTGAAAGTCCCGCAGTATGTAACAGATTACACATTCTAAACATGGTCAGATGATTTTGAGTGAGAGGGAGGTGCAAACACTTAGCTTAAAAGTTTGAAGTCAGTATCAGGCTGAAAGCCCCGAGTCTTGTCATGCTCCGAATTGTTCTTGCATAGAAGCCAAAACATTTTGTCTTTGTTCTGAAATAACTCAAATGTTTTATGCCACTGGAAAGGACGCAGAAAGTTCCAACAATTATATTCTAGAAGGTTGAAACCAAATGAAACCATTTCAGACAAGGTTTGAATTGGACAACTTTTACCTTTTGGGCCTCAAAGTTTGAAGTACAACAAGAACTTTAGTCTGTTTTAGTGCATGTGGCAATTTCCTGTCCTGTTTTCACAAGTCTGACGTGTCTTCCTATCTGTGGTGTGCGGCCCGTTGCCACATAGTAGAAACATATCTGGGGGAAGAACATTTTTAACATTATGTAGCACACAACATGTGCCTTATTAAGAAGTCCATCAGTTGAGGTCAGCTCGCTGCTGGTAAGATATAATCTGCTTAAATTTTTAAACATCAGCCCTTCTCTTGCCCATCAGCATCTGTACCAATGCCTGAGGACACTATATCCACATAGAGGAAATAGCTAAGCGATTAGTCGCAGGAGATGAACCCTGAGAGTGAGAGATGTGAGAGAGGAAGTGTGTACCAAGTTCTGTTCCTCATGTTGTTTTCTCAGTAATTAACCCCATACTAGATGGAATTGAGTCTATAAAAGTCTAAATGAGAAATATATGTGTTTTTAAATTATACGATTTGTGTTCGTGAGTTTGATTGTGCGTGTTGTGGTATCAGCTCAGTGGGATGATATCAGAGACGTGAAGTTTGTGTGAAGGTGTCTGAAGTTTTTTGTTTTTTTTTTGAATTCTGAGAACCCGACTTGTTTTGTTCTTCTCAGAAACAAACCGCTGAAGGGTGGCATGATCTGATGGTGATGAAGAGGGGGCTAAACTAAAAGTAGGGGGCTTTTAAAAAACAATTGTTGTGTGTGCAACAAATGTGAATTGATGAGTAGATTGTGTGCCGCGCTGTTATTGTTAAAGCAAGGTTTTTTCAAATAGTTGTTACCAACCAAATATAAATATATGGCAGCCGAACATGTCTAAAATAAAAAAAGTGAGAAATACAGAATCTAAGAGGAAGGGGAAGAAGTTTCCACTCTCAAAATGAGAGAGAAGTGTTCGCTTGTTTGTGGTCTAACAGTCAGGAAGTAGCAGAAACCGACTACTCAGTGATGCATTTCCTGTCACTGCACAATTCACAGGTCAGTTGTGGCTGTTCTTTTTCCTTTTGCATTTCAATGTGTTTAGTTTTAGGGTGCCATTATCACGGCTTTGAAGTTTGACTAGAACTAGAAACTCATTTCACAGTGTACGTTGAATGATTTTAGGTAATAAACCATCTATTTTTAATTTCTAGTACCAGGTAAATTGAACAAAAACTGGTTTGCTGACATTTTCGTAAAATGTCACCTTAAAATTGTTTGGAAAACCATGAATCACATTTCCATAAGAGTGGATGCTTTCTGTCATCTCGTCCAACAAATTTCCATCTGGGAGAGATGAACACAACTGATGTTAACCAAGCATCTTTAGACCCTAATGAGTTTAGTGGCAGGGATTTTGCCTTCATCTGGCTCTCCTCCCCTGCCTTTAATGTTTGGAGAACTGAGCTCCAGGCCAAAGATAACAGCTCCTGTCTCAGGTGGGTGTGGGCCTCTTGACTTTTTCTAGTGCCTTGAGGGGGAGTGGAAAAGTACAAGACTTGTGAGATCAGATTTGCCTCATCCCCTGCAAAAGTTGCAGAATGTAAAGCCTTTCTTCTCTCTCTCCGTTTTAGCATGGCAGAAGTGACGGTTCTCGAAGCAACGTGTTTGTCTCTCTCTCTCTCTCTCTCTCTCTCTCTCTCCCCCCTTCTTTTAATTCTTTATTCACCTTCCTTCCCAAAGGTTGCTTGAGTTTTTATAATGTTCTTTTTAAAATCTTACCTAGTTTTATGTTTTTATCCTCAATACACTTTTTGGGTTAGAATTGAAAACACACTGTGATTTGTCGACTTCTGTAGCAGTTTTCATGTTGTGTTATTGTAGACTGATGTGGCCATGGGAGTTGCTTGTATGCTTGTCTCATTAATTGCCGTCTCTCTTGTTCTGTTGAATTAGCAAACATTTGCCTCACAGGCCCTTGACCTTTCTCCCTGATGTATAATACACTCTTCTCCAGTTCTGTGGCCAACAAAAGGGGTGTGTGATGGTGATACTTTCACATCACTTTTAGAAGAAGAGAAAGACAGCCTTTCTTATGTAAACGATCAGTGCCGATGCTAAAAAAGAAATGCACCTTATAGAGTTTTTGCAGTACTCAGGTTGGTACCTTCCCTTTTTTTTATTGAAAAGTGGCTGCTTTTGGATATGCATATTCAGGTGCTCGCCCATAATTACGTGCAAACTTAGTAACGCAGTAATGCGTCTGCGTGCATGAAAAGCACATGGACTTTTTGATCATAATGCTAATCTTGGTGAGCTATTAATGTATACATAGTCTGTTTCGTCTTATCTTAATCTTAATTCAACAAGTGGAACAGTACATATGTCAAAAAACTGGATCTGTGCATTTTGCAGTTCATGAGGCTTATTTGACAATTTAATATGTCATTCAAAAGTGTTCTTAAAGATATTATTTTTATTCAGCAAGGACATTTATAATGTTACAAAATATTTGTATTTCAAATATTACGGTTTCCACAAAAATATTAAAAAGCACAACTGCTTTCAACATGAATAATAATGATGTAATAATGAATGATTCTTGAGCACGAAATCAGCATATTTTCTGAAGGATCACGTGACACTGAAGACTGGAGTAATGATGCTGAAAATTCATTATATTAAATGGAAAAATAATTTTAAATTGTAATAATATTTCACAATATCACTTTTTTATCCTATTTTTGATCAAACAAATGCAGCCTTGGTGAGAGTTAGAGACTTCTTTAAACAGAATTAAAGAATCATATTAATATTAAATTAAACATTATTAATATTAAATATTTTGAAAGAAAGTTGTTCAGTTGTGTATTATTCAAAAGTGGTACTGTGAAATTGAACTAATATAGGTACTTGGAGTTAAAGCAGCAGCAGGCTAGTAGCTTTTTTCAGGACTGTTTAAATGATAGTAACCATGTTATAGATGAGTTTGTCCAACCTCTGACAGCCGAAGTTCATTATCGCTGCATTACAGGACTTCACTTGAGTTGATGAAGTGTCACATCCTCACAGGAACTGGGCTAAAAACATCCATGTTCTGCTGAGTCAAGCAGATGACCCTGTTGAAAGAGGCTTTGTCCTTCATATTGATTGAAAGTGTGCTGTTAACATAATTCCACCCTCAGTGTTTCTCTTCCCTTTGGTAAGTGGGAACAAGCATTCAGATGTCTCACAAGACACATATGTTCACTGGCTCACTCTGTGTTTTAGTGTCCCATTTTCATTGCGGAGTGTGTTTTTGCTGAAATGCTCACAACTGCTGTGTTCTGAAATGCCTGGAATGCCAGTCCTCCATTCCTGACCGAGCAAGAAAAGCATTTCACATTCCTCTAGCTTTCTCTTAGTCAGTGTCTCTTCAAAAGCCATAGTATCCCAAGCTATTTTGAGAGGCACTCAACACGAGTTTTTCTCAAATGCGTTGACATCACTATTACCATGACGTCACTCCCCACAGAGTAACTAGAGATTGCTTCGCCCTGCATCTCCTTCCATCCTGGTGATGTCATCAAAATAAGGCAACTCACGATCACTCCACATCTTGAATCCATAAGCATTCCCATCAAACCGCTCACCTTTGTTAGATGATCATTCGTGTTTCAATTTGCTTGCTCCGTGATTAAATTCCATTGTCAGGGTGACTCATGGCTTAGTCATTCGGTTGGCTTAAATTACATCCTTTCATGGTCAACACTGAACTCAGCTGTGGACTCTACAGGGGCGAAAGGGTCGACAGTGTCAGTAGGGTAAGACGTATTTGTTCGTAGTCATTCTCCCTTCAAAACTGGTTATTCGGTCCAAAATTTTAGTCGGTGTACTCCTTCATATTTACTTGTTTTGACAACACAGACTAGGCACTTTGCCAGATTTGTACCAGCTGCTGCATTGGGTCTCGGTCAGACGTTTTTCATGTACACCTAATAGTTTTACCTTGTTTACTGAGTGTGTATCCTTGGCAGACCTCAGCCATGGAGTGATTCTATGTAAGCCCCACCCTGGAGAGTGTTTGCTTACTGAAGTCTTGAGTACTGAGTAACTCTACCTCCCTCTCTGCGCCTCTGGATGACGTACAGCAGGCCTTTGCTTTGGCCCATTTATTTGCATGCACATATTGGGACTCAGCAACTCTTGTCGCATTCCTTTTGTATCGTTTGCAGGCTACCGTCACGGTGGTGTAGATCACTCACCGTGTGCCCGGTACGAGGTCTCGTTATATACAACTGGGAATCAGCGTGAAGAGCAGCATGGTGCGCTCAATCGCAGATTTGCACGATTTTGCTCCCCACCAGGCTCATCTCTCTGTGTGAAATGTTCTCATCAATCCCATATCACACTTTCATTTGCCAGCACATCACCGTCAAATGGTGTGAATGACTTCATTACTCCAAAGCTGAGTTGTAGAGCATGGCAAGATCGTCTAATAGAATTTCAAGCTGCGAGCGTTGGCTGTGGCATACACAGCTGCAGTTTGAGGTACGGGGTGCTTTTTGAATTGAAAAGAAGAACTGAAAATGACATGAGGCCATTTTAGCTATTCTGTAACTGAGGAGGCAGAACTCAGCCATGCTCTTGTTTGGCGACGTTCTGACCCTTGGATCGTGCTATGAAGACTTCATGGGTGAGTGCTTTCCCAAACTAGTCATGACCCACTTTGTGTGGTCTTGATTTGCCTGGGGGTATCAGTAAAGGTGTGATTATCATTTCTAGCACCTTTCATACTACGGATATGGATGATACTTCAGATTTGTTTGTTGAGAAGAGGTGTACTTTTAAATGCTCTAAAATACCACGTATATTTGCTTTAGTCATTGAAGTAGAAACCCGAGCCATATTTAGAAAACCAAAATATAGGGACACATGATGTATATATATATATATATATATATGCATATGTTACAGAAAAAGGCATTTATAATGTTTCAAAAGATGTCTGTTTCAAATAAATACTGTTTTTTGTTGTTATTTTTTTTAATTTTAATTATAATTATTATTATGTTTTTCTTACTTTTTATTCATCAAAGAATGAATTCTTAAAAAATGTTTTAAGGTTTCCCAAATTAACAACACCACAGTTTTCGATTTTGGTAATAAGAAATGTTTCTTGAGCACCAAATCAATAAATTAGAATGATTTCTGAAGGATCATATGACAATGAAGACTGGAGTTATTGCTGCTGAAAATTCAGTTTTATTTTAAATTGTAATAATATTCACAAAATCCCAACAATGTAGTTTTACTGTATTTTCGATCAAATAAATGCAGCCTTGGGAAACATAAAATACAAAAACATTACACATCTTACCGACCCCAACCTTTTGAATGACAGTCTGTATTAGATGTATATGGGCAGATAGAAAATGTCCATATTTTATTCTGTACATTAAAATGTAGCACTTGTAGCAGTTGATTTATTTATTCAGACATAATAGTTTCAAAGTATAAGAGCCATTTGTCGGCTATTGGCCATTACATGAAAAAAAAAATATTGGTTTAGTGTCATTATCGGACAGAATGTTTTTTTTTAAAATACTTTCCCAGATCATCAAAGAGACTTGAGGATGATATGACGTAACCCCCTAGCAACCACCTAGCAATTCCCAGAGCATTATGGTGGCAAGAAAATGAATAATTGTTACAAAGAGCATGTCTTGACCAATTCAGAGAGAGGAAACATTTAGCGGGGTCTTCCAGATGCTGGCCCCATGCTGTGGGATGGGATGCCAAGCTGAAGGACTCCTGGGGGTGCCATCTGGTTAGTGGCAATAATAGGTTGGTTCTCTCTGTCATGGCATACACCATCCTGTTCCTCTCTTGGAGAGACAAGGCCGCTCAAGGCCACATGTTGAGGACGAGACTCCAGCTGCTATACAGGGGTCTTGGGCAGAGTCTGAGCTAAAAAGAACATTTGTTTGACCTCCCTGCCAGCCACACAGACCTATCTTTCCTATTCTCTTTAACTGCCCCCATTAAACCCTTGTATCAACCCACCCCACCTACCCCAACCCCCTAGACACCAGTCAACCTGGTATGTACTTGTTGACACACACACTGTCCTTTCAAAGCAAACAAGCCCCACCCTGCCACAGAGGAGACATGGGCCCCTTCCGCTGCCATTTTACACCCCCTTTCAGTGGTTCATCCAGACCTTCTCTCCTCTCCCCACTGCACTTGTTTAATCTTTAACCAGACTGCTGCCCCTTTTGTTCCTTCTCACCGCCTCAGGGCTGGGCAGAGGGTAATCTTTCTCTCATAGGCCTGTTATTCTTGTGTTTTTGGGTTGCTGTAGTTCTGTTAGCTTCAGTCTGAGGAGTGAATGTGGACTTTGGATGAGGGTGTGTTCGGGCCCTTCTACACATGTGACTGATAACCCAACCTTGTTTACAGTACCCCTTTGATCAGGCTGGGTGATCTCATATCCTGTGGCGATCCATGCCCCTCACCCTCTCCTCCACGCTACCACTGAAGAGGTTCACTTATTTCATCTGAACCTTGACGAATTAAACCAGTTATTCAAAATGACAGTAGACCAACTGCCTTGCTGCTTTTAGTAATTTTTGTCTGTCATTTGAAACTCCATTCAACCAGAATAGTGTGAATAAGATGATACTATACAAACATTAAAAATCGACCAATTAGCCGATTATGTATCTTTTCATGATATAAATTCTGTATTTATTTCGTCTAAATAAAAAAAAAAATGAAACCGTATATAAATGATGATTATTTTACAAATATATTTTACATAATGAAGTAAATATTTAAATTCTTATTTTAAATTATTTAAATAATATCTTTAATAATTAAAACAATATTGTAAATGTTATTTAAAATGGTATTTGAAGTAATTCGAATAGTTCTTATAATATTATTTAAAATAATTGGATGATAATCAATATGACACTGACATATATATATATATATATATATATATATATATATATATATATATATATTGTGATCCCTATTAAATACAGGGCGACACAGTGATGCAACAGTTGTATTGTTGTGATCTCAGAGGGTAAACGGGAGTCAGAGCCAAAGAAAGTGAAGCATGCCAGTGATGAATGTGTTGTTGGAAAGCAGAGTACGTTTTCCACTCGTCCATTTACGTTCTGCCCGGCCAGACTTCCTTAGAGTCTGACTTTTAGGCAGCTTTGGACGTTCGGAGCCAAGAATGAGATCGGTAAGCAGAAAGTCTCCTCCGCAGTGAGCTAACACTTCATAGAGTCTGAAAATTAGTCCTCTCCTCATTCCCAGTGGTACTGTCTCAGGCTTGTCCGGCCATCCCAGTCCTCTCTCTCTCTCTCTGATAATGTGACGCAGCCCATTTTGTTTAGTCACAGTTCTCTAATGTTCCTTCTCCTCTCTGTTTCTCTCTTGAAGGTTTAGATGCCCCAGACGCAGCTGGAGCGAGAAGCCTCCTCCATCACAAAGTACCGTAGCTCTGAGTCCTCCGCCACCCTGTCAGTCATCTGGAGAGAAAAAAAGTCAGCAGTGTGCAGGACCAAAAGAGGGAACTCTGTTTTTACCTAACAGTGCTCGGCAGTGTTCCTGCTTCAGAGTGCTTCCTGTGTCGAGGGGTGTGGAGCAAAGCGTCCGGGGAGTGCGTGGAGGGGTAGGAACCCTCTGCCTGTCAGCTTGTGTCCTACCCTCTCTCTCCCTACAACACCATGACCACTGCAGTCCAGTCCAGCGAGCTTGTCTTTGAGTTCGCCAGCAATGGGATGGATGAAATCAATCAGGTACATCACAATCACATTTGTTGTTTTCTGTGTGAGAGTACTCCGATCGGCCCTTCATCGTTGACCAGAAAGCCCTGAAATATTTTGGTGCCAGAGATCTTTGTTAGGCACGTAAACTTGGTTTCTCTGTGTTTAAGGTACTCTCTTTGTCTATTCAGCTGCACCGGCAGGGTCTCAAAAAGCGGACACGGGTCTTTCGAAGGTCTGTGCCTTTGATGCTGGGCATGAAGGGAAGGGTGGGAGGAAGGTGGAACATTAAGAGAGCAAGGAGAGGGTTGGGAGATGACTGTGTGGGTTGCTGGCAGGGTTCAGATGGAAAGACTGAGATGTTGGAATTGCCAGTCAGTCTGAACTCTGTGTATTTATATTCTTATACGAAAACCTTGTTGAGAATGAAGCGTTTCAGCCTCAGGACACTTAATTATGTTATATACAGTGGCCCCAAAAAGTATTTTGACACTTTTCGAATATTTGAAGTTTATCTGCAAACAAATGCTGCTAGAGCTTATCTCAGAACTAACATTTATGAGCCACTTTGGCTCTTACTGGTCACTTTTTGTGTTCGAAGTCAAGTCAGTTTGAAGTTCACACAGGTATCCTGGCATAAACATCTTCCACAAAGTTACCAATCAGACATTTTGTCTTAATTTTGATTAATTTAAACTACTATTCAAAAGTTTGGGGTCTCTAAGATTCATGTTTTTGAAAGAAGTCTATTATGCTCACCAAGGCTGCATTCATTTGATCAAAAAACTTTAAATTTACGAATTTACAATTTAAAATAACTGTTCTATATTTCCATACTCCAGGCTTCAGTGTCAAATGATCCTTCTGAAATCATTTTGATTTGCTGCTCAAGAAACATTTCTTATTTATTATCAATGCTAAAAACAGTTGTGCTTAATATTTTTGCTGCAAACTTGAAGCATTTTTAAGGATTATTTGATTCATGGAAAGTTCAAAAGAACAGCATTTATTTGGAATATAAGTCTTTTGTGAAATTATAAATGTCTTTACTGACACTTTTGATCAATTTAATGTGTCTTGATAAATAAAATAACTTTTTTTTTTACTTTTAAAAAATCTTACCCAAAGCTTTTGAACAGTAGTGTATTTATTGTGTCACATTTACATTTAGTCATTTAGCAGATGCTTTTTTTACATCATTTTGTGTAATGTTTTGATTGAGGGATGTGCTTGCGGCATTTCTTTAAAATAAATCCCACTTGGATTGATATATTTGCAAAATCAAGGAAATACATTCATGGTTTTAATCGTGGCTTAAGTGTCTGAATTATTTTTTGTGCCACTGTGTGTGTATATGTCAGCATGCTGTTGTACAGTTTTGCTGTGTTTTGGTTTGTTCTGTCTGTTCTCTCTGAATCTTGATCTTAATGTTAAATATGTGTTTGTGCAGTCATGTGAATGGATCAGGTGTGACAGGCCTCTTTTCTTACACACTGAAAAAGAACTGTAAGCTAGATTCAGGCCTAACCTGCCCAACTTGTTGCAGCGTGGGAGAAGAGTCCTGTTCCACCCAGAAATCTACTATTGTTTTGAAACGACTTTGGCTTCTCTGTCACTCCCTAAATCCCCTCACTCTATTACAGCACCATAATAAATATGGTCTATCAGTCGCCCTACAGTCTCAGATATCTGTTGACTCCCAATACTAACAATAGAGCTGCTTTTTCAGGGACTGCACACGATAAACTTAGACTCTTCTCACTGTGTGTGCTGGGTTTTCCACACGTGGGTGCTGTGAAATATGTCCAGCTGCTTGTCTGGACATTAATGATTAGCTGTGCTGGATTTTGCAGAGCCAATAATTACCCCCATAAGTCAAGTCGTCGTGTAATTGGAGTGAAATGATATTAAGGCATCATGTTAGAGTTCAGCTACTGCATGCAACAGCAGTTGTGTACTACATCAAGATCTCCCGAGACACCTAAAGCATTTACATACACAATCTAACTATAATTATCACAGATTAGCCCAGCAACATAATGTTACAACCTCTTAAATGCAGTACACTTTCTAAGCAGAAAACAACTGGCACAACTAGAATTTTACCCATTACATCAGTTTCACTCTGTATGTAAACACCTTCACAGATGTTCTGGTGATTTATCTAGTATGGGCATGTCTCATGTGCATGTCTGTTGATGTCAAAACAAAAGAATTTATCATATAAACGGATTTCTTGCATCGTCAGGTTTTTAGATTGAGCTGATTTTTGATCTACGTATTATTGTGCATGCAAGTTTACTTGTTTGTTGGCTTGTAAAATATTGCGATCACCTGTAACTTTTTAGGGACCGAGTGCAATTATTGGCACAGTTCAGTGAAATGATCATTTGAGGTGTGTGTATAAAAGTGTCTTTTTAAAATTATTTTAATATTAAAGGTATTTATAAAAGGTCAATATCATATTAGTGAAACTAATAGTATAATACCTCTTTCTTAAATGATTTTAAAGCATAACAATGTATTGGGTGAGAGATAAACATAGGAATATAAGTTCGCTTACCCCCAAATTTTTTGTCATTAACAACAGGGCTGGGTAGGTTACTTTTAAAATGTATTTCACTACAGATTACAAAATACATGTTTTAAAAAGTCATTTGTAACATATTTCGTTACATTACTCAAGTTTAGTAACTTAATCTAAATACTTTAGAATACGTTGGAATACTAATAAGTGTGGAACAAACACAAAAAAGGTAATTGCAAGTTTTTATCTCACAATTCTGACTTTTTCCCTCAGAATTGCGTGATATAAAGTTGAAATTGTGAGTTCTAAAGTCAGAATTATGAGATATAAACTCACAATATTGAGAAAAGTCAAAATTATGATAATCTCACAATATTGAGAAAAGTCAGAATTATGAGATATAAAATCGTAATATTGAGAAAAGTCAAAATTACGACATTTAACTCACATACTAAATTCACAATTGCAAGAAAAAAAGTCGGTATTAAAAGTTTATATCTCCCTATTCTGACTTTATAACTTGCAATTGTGAGTTTAAATCTCGCAATTCTGAGAAAAAGAAGTCAGAATTGTGAAATGCAAACTCACAATTGTGAGGGGGAAAAACAAATTGTGAGAAAAAGTTGCAGTGACCAGTGAATTATAAAATGACTCACAATCAACTATCACAAAACATGAAAAGAGTCGAAAACATGAAACTTAACTCGGCTTTTTCAGACTGTCAGAGTCAGAGAATCACCAATTGCTGTTTAAATGACATTAAAATTCAAAGTAATCCCTTTGGTAATCTAAAATACTTCTCAGATGTAACTGTAATGTGATTACCTCCCATTTAAAATTTCTCAAATTTTGTATTTTAAATACGTAACTAAGTTACTTGTATTTCGTCACTCCCCAACCCTGATTAACAACTCGCCCTCATGTCGTTCCAAACCCACAAGACCTTCGTTCAAATCAAGATATTTTTGATGAAATCAGAGAGGTTTTTTTTATCTCCCAAAGAAAGCAACAAAATTACCACATTCATGTTCCAGAAAGGTAGTAAAGACATCGTTAAAATAGTCAGTGTGACTAAAGTGGTTCAACCTTAATGTGGTGAAGCGACGACAATTTCTTCTCTACCCTGTCACTCTCCTACGCAATTGACGCAATGCAACGCTTGTGTTTACGAACGAATGCAGGCTCAGTATTTGCCGACGCCGTTCACGTGAGCACCACGATGTATGCGTTTAATGCGGATGCAGGACCCTGCCAGTACAGAGTCGGTATTGCGGAAGCTCGCGGAGGCTCTGCAATGTGTCTTTAACTTAAACTCTGTAGGAGAATGGAGTTTATGCTTTTTGGCATCAAAGCATTTTTGCATTCAAGCATTCAAGTACACACATTAGCACAGAATGAACTCTAGCTGTAGTGGTGCATCCGCAGTCTATAAAATCACCTTCTCTATGACAGAGCCAGGCTTACATAACTTCTCTTTGTCACATCATATATGTCCTATGGCTGTGATGATGTGACAAGCACAGCTTTAGCCGTCAACAGACTAATTACTTATTGCTGAAAACCTGTAGCATCACACCTGGTTAGTGCACAGTGTTCGAGAATCATCCAAAAACCAACATTGCAAGTGAGGGTCTTGTATTGCATCAGCGGGTTTAGCATCAGCACTGGCGTCAGGTAAAGCAGAAGAGAGTGTAACCGTTGAGCAAGTCACATGCTATCGTGTTTATGCACACAGTAGGAACACAGTACTCAACTATTCAAATGACTGATTTTTATCCGATGTTTCCCTTTTAGAAATGTGGTTGATTGTTGTGAAAAAAGGATGTTAGAGGTTTCTGTCAGTCTTTTCTGTTTTTTAAATAGAGAAGTTTTACTCCTTTTTTAACTTATGTACAAGATTGATATATTGGCTTTATATATGTAATTTATCAGTGCAAAGGCATTTAATGCAGGTAATTTTGAAATGTAACTATGTATAGACTCATGCAGACATGCTCTGCTATTTTGCATTTACCTGTCAGACCTATTGGGAGAGACTATGTAAACCGATCACCAAAGTTTTTTGCATAATCCTGATATCTGATGTCCGTATATGACAGGACAGAAGGTAGGGGCTAGACGAATGCACAGAATAAGTTTCCCGCTTACTCAGCAGTCAGGACTCGTGGGATTCACCGACTGTCTGTCTAACCTAGTTAGAACTCTTCTCTTAATATGCCGATGAATGACGCACACTGAAATCTAACATGTAGTTGTGGTACACTGACATTCAAAAATTATTTCATTTTTATTTTTTAAGAAATGAACATTTTTAATTAATAAAGACACATTAAATTGATCACAAGTGGCAGTAAAGACAATTAGAATGTTGCAAAAGATTTGTTTCAAATAAATCTTTTGAACTTTCTATTCATCAAGGAATCCTGAAAAAATGATCAGTTTCCACAAAAATAGTTAGCAGCACAAGTATTTTCAACTTTGATATTAATAAGAAAGGTTTCTGAAGGATCATCTGAAGCATTTCTGAAATCAGCTGTGACATCGTAGGAATAAATGCCATAGGCTACATATCCAATGACAGCATCCGTCCATCCATCCCGGCGTTTTAGGCCCCAGACCGAGGACACCCTGAACAGATGGCCAGTAAATGCCAAACAATTATTTTAAATTCTAACATTCTAACAATATACAGTTTTTTGATCAAATTAATGCTGTCTTGCTTTTCTTTTAAAAATGTAAAAAAAAAAAAATCTTACATATCCCAAACTTTTAAACAGTAGCTAAATTCCAGTGTTCTATTTAGCAATTGCTAAATTCTATTGCACCTCCTAAAATTATTTCACAATTGAATCTGTTTATAGTGGTTTGAAGTTTGTGTTGCATTATTAAATGAATTATTCCAGCCTTGAATGGAGATTTGGGAAGCCACACCCATTGAGTCTCTGGGGAAAATGCCTTAACAACAGCAAGTAGTCCAAGGATGATGGAACAAAAACAGAAAATCCTGCCAAAGGAAGATGTAAGATGGCTTATGCGTTTCACAACATTGTTTCCAAAGAGACAATATATCAAGAATTATCGCGGTACTGAATTACACCGATCAGTTATGGTTAAATATGTTGTTTGTTCGTGTATGTGTATATTTTCTTTGGCCAGTAGCAAGCAAAACATTTATGTGTTTGAAAGTTGTTCCTATTTTGGTCATATTTGTTGCTCAACTGGAAAGGTGATACATTTCAATCTGCTGCCATCTAGTGGTTACTTAACACAACAGACACATTGCTCTAGTGAATAAATCTAGTCCCTGCAATCACTTGTTTTCGGTGCTAGTCTTAGACTTCTGGGGGCCTTAAACAAAACTTTGTGAGGGGGCCCCTGTCAGTGCCTAAAACTCTGCAAAAATAAATGATTCACTTTATATAACAGCAAAAGATAAAATTATTTACACGAGGAATATAAACCTAAGTAGAAACAATAAGAAATAAAAAGTAATTAATCAATTAACAAGTCTAAATTACTGAAAGCTGAAAAACAAAACGCATTTAACTGGCAGTAAGAACAATTAAGAAAAATGATATCCAAATTTTGGTTGATGGGTAATAAATACGTTTTCACAGCAATGCTCTGACACCATCTAGCCATCAGAAAACTAAAATGGCTGAAATTAATTTCCAAATGTATGATTTACTAACAAAGCTAAAGCATGATAATTATAGTTTACTCAAGAAAGCTTACTAAAATACATAATTCTCTAATTAGCCAAAATTGAGACTAATATGAATTGTTTTTAAAGCACCGACAGAATGTGTTTATTACTTAAAATATGTGTAAGAATGTTTTGAAAATGACTGAAAATTACATTACATCATTGGGTAACACTGTGCAATTTGTTTTTTAAAAATGATTAATTAAATGGTTTGTCGAGACTAAATAAGACAAATAATTTAAAATATTCTTCTTGCTCTTTTTGGTGCTTTTTCTTTCATTTTTCTGCTTCAGACAGAATTCATTCGGAAGCCATAGCCATATGTCAAGCCGCACTGCATAATGTACGAAACGGTTATTAAAGAAATCAAAATCGAAGAACTTTCCACATGACTCCTTCAAAGTAGATTCTGCAATATTACCATCATGTTTACTTTGTATGGTGAAATGCTACTTATATTATCTGTGAAAGCAGCGAGGCCGTCCTGGTGGTTCTTGGACCCTAAGCAACTTGTGTACATTGTGTATACGAAGGACCGGCACAAGGCTCACAATGAATAGTTGTATAATTTAAGCGGCCCTCTAACAAGTGTCAAAATAAAGGTCACCAGACTTCGATCAGACTGTAGTTTCTCTTGAATTATTCCTGCTCTGTCAATGTTCACTTATATTCTGACATGTTTTGCATTGTTTGCACATATTGTCTGCCAAAAGCCTAATGAGAGCAGCTAGCTGGCTAATGAGATTTGTTTTGGTCGCACACACACATAGTCGCTCACTCAGTAATGCTATCTTCAGCTCCAGTTTTCCCTGGAAATGGATTGTGCGTGTGCGTGTGTGTGTGTGTGTGTGTGTGTGTTTAGGAAAGCCCTTCACATTGCTTTTACTAACATGCCTGACTCATCTAGACTGCCTAAAAGAATAAGAACACATAATGGTCTGAAGAAAGACATTTTTATTAAGTGTGTTGGTGTATTTTGGCAGCGATGACTGTGGTGGGGGGGGGGGGTGAGTAATGGTCTCTTGTGGCTTCAGAGTCCAGTACCAACTATTTCCTCTTTTCCTCCAATGTGATCTCCACCCTCACTCTGGAATTCTGGTGGAAATGAGTAAGCCTGAAATGGTGTTTTTGGCATGAAGCTCATTACCGTGGGAGCAAACAGGGTCATGTGCATAAGAACCTTACTGGAACTCTGATACGTTTGTGCTTACATCATTGAATCACGTGATGCCTCAGGCTCGTCTCTGGCCTTGTTGTTATGCTGATGCATTTGTAAGAGTCCAAACAAGTGACTGAAGCGGCTCAGGTTAAAGCTATTATGAATGGGCCATTAACTTCTGCCTCTGTGAGTATGAGTAACCTGGACGATTGTGGATTAGAAGCTTTCATCCGCAGGGACGGGGCAAATTTATATGTTTTAAAGCAATTATGGTGCATATTACTGCTTTTATGCAGAAAGCAATGCATGGCGGTTGATTTTTAGATCAATGGTACATTTATCTCTGTTTGTTCTCCCACAGCTGGACGACCCTTCAGTGTTCCCGGCAGTGATTGTGGAACAGGTGCCCGCTGCCGACCTCATGCAGGTGTATTCTGGACTGGAGGCAGATGAGGTGACTAATGGCATCATGGTGGACTCTATTCAGGATGTGGTGGAAGAGAACATCATGGGAGATGTGGGACTGTCTGGTGAGTCCAATAAGTGATCTCAATTATAGAGGACATGTATTGAAAAAGTATTTATTTGAAATAGAAATCTTTTGAAACATTAAAGTTTTTACTTTTCTTTTGATCAATTTAATGCATCCTTGCTGAATGAAAGTATTAATTTGACACCAGACTTTTGAACTGCAGTGTGTTTTTATTTAATAAGAATTTATTTAACTCACAATGTCTGTATAGAAAACCATCAGTGTGACAAATCACCTATTAGTTACTAATAGAAAACTACTCTGAAAAAAAGTGGATCCCATAATATTGAATATTGACCCAAGTTTAATGTTTGTCAAGTGATGTAAATTTTTGTCCACAGTAGAGACTCCTGTCTCAGGCGGAGAGGACAATATGGAGACCATCGAGGCGGCTGAGGCTCTGCTAAACATGGAATCTCCCAATAACATCCTGGATGAGAAACGCATGAGTATGTAATGACTCACTGTCAGTTTACATGGTCCTTTTTTTTTTTTTTTTATATATAAATGCTTGTGAGACGCACTTAGCAAACATACTGATACTATTTCTTATTTCAGTTCTGCCTGTGAATGTTTACGCAAACAAGCATTCTAAAACTTGACCTCTGCCCTTCTGTAGTTCATACATATGGGACTATGCTGGAATCAGACCTGACCTACATTTCCCTGCGTCCAGAGCAGCTCTCAAACGGCTGCATGGACGGTCCCCTGGATGAGGACACGTCCTCTGTGGATGAAATCCCTCAAAAGAACCTTTCCAAGCCTAGGAAAAGCAAAGGTACCACAATCCTCCAGTAGAGGGCAGTGTACACCTTTTTTGATTTGTTTGTTTCTGTTTTTGCTGCATTGCTTTAAAAACTAAAGCTGAGACCAAAGAATGAAACATTGTTCTAAAAAACAATCTGATTCTTTTTTTTTCTAATTTTGAAATTAACCTATTTAGTTGATCTGATGGTCTGAGAGGTCTAACTATTTTCTTGCAATCTTCCTGTAGCGCGCAAGCCAAGACCAGTGCGGCCTTGCTCTCCCATCACCAATCCAACTCTCCCGCTTAAGAAGAAGAGCAAAGAGGGCAAAGGTAAGCGCAATCTCAGATCACTGCATGGTAGTAAAGGAGAAAAAGTTGGAAAACTATCGCTTTTCTCTCTTCTGAATGCATCACGAGTTGCTCGAACTGCCAGAGAGAGGCAGTGTTGCGACTGCTTAATTGATGAGATGCTCTCAAAGTGCTGCGTTTGTGAGGGAACTAAAAGTGATAGCAAGCTGGAGGGCACATCGATGCCGTCCTGATAGAGGCCCCTTATGCATGCGCCCCATTCCCAGCTCAGTGAGGAGGCTGGCCGCATACATATACATCACCTTGACACACCGGTCTGTTCTCTCTCTGGCTCCCACTGCCAGGGTAGCTGTTTTTAACCACTTCTGGCCAAAGCACATGACAAACAAGAATAATCTAGTGCCAGGCCCATCTAATTAATTTCCAGCTCGGTGTAAGGCTACCATGAAGGGAGAATTGATTTATTAAGGTTTTGAAGAATATAATAATTGCACCTCTGCCAGTTCTCCTGGTTAAATAAGACCTGTGGATTCGCTTGTGAAATATGAAAGGTGTTTAAGCTTTTTATAAGTCTAAACTTTTAATGAGTCGACAGAGGAATATAAAAGACCCTTATTCTTGTAGGTAACACTATCTACCTGTGGGAGTTCCTCCTGGCCTTGCTGCAAGACAAAAACACCTGTCCCAAATACATCAAATGGACTCAGAGAGAGAAGGGCATTTTTAAGCTGGTGGACTCCAAGGCTGTTTCCAAGTTGTGGGGAAAGCACAAAAACAAACCTGATATGAACTACGAAACCATGGGCAGAGCACTCAGGTAAGCTGGTGGTTACAAACACCACCCAGAGGGACCAATCATGCCAGAGGAATTGCTTTTCTTGACCTCGGTGCTTCCTCTTGCTCTCTTTTTAGGTACTATTACCAGAGGGGTATACTGGCCAAGGTTGAAGGACAGAGGCTAGTTTACCAGTTTAAGGAGATGCCCTCAGATCTGGTTATTATTGATGAGGATGATGGCCAAGGGGACGATGCCAGTTCTGGCTACGGAGGGCACAGGTCTACTCCTCACGGACGGGCAGTGGGCCGCGGTTCATCACGCGCACAGGGGAAGAGCACACAGTTTAAGTCAGTGAAGAGAGAGATGAGTCCTGGTCTGAACAGCAATGGAAAACAAGCAGAACAGCTGCTGCAAACTGTCCATGTTCTTCAGCCAAATCAAGGAGCTGCTGTCCCAGCACCTACACACTCCTTAAGGTAAGTTGTGTGTGTACAAATAAATAGACAACCTTACACACAAGCAGGAAGCTAAAACAAATTATCAATCACTTTTGAAACCCTAGCTCTTTTCCAAAATCTAGTAAGCTACCTTGTTATCTTCGCTGCCTACATAGGTAGGTACCTTTTTTGGCAGCAGCATCACAACTAAAATGAACATAAGTGATAATTTATTATACTTTTCCTAGGTTGTAACATGAATTACAGGGCAAGCTATGCTAAACATTACGCTAACGCATTAGTTTGAAGCTTCAAATAAACAATAAATAAAATAAAAAAATGTTTTGGGCAGCTTTGATCACATACCCTTTCCAGCAGCTCTTCACTCTGTTTCCTCCGCTGTTTTTAGATGCATTTTGTCCATAGAAATGCGTTATTCAGCGCTGAAATGTGACTCGACTAGTGGAAGTTTTCCATGCACGGTGGGCAGATGCGATTAATCAGTTTAATTCGTTGTTGACGATTTTCATTATTGACATCGATTTTTTTTTCCCGATTAGTTGTTGCAGCCCTACTTGTACATGGCATGAGAAAAAAACAAGATGTTGTGGCCACAAATTAAGAATTTGTTCCCTCATTTCACTAAAACAGGTACATTGTGACCATGATTTAACTAAATTAAAATGAGGAAGCGAAGCTAAACTAAAATTATTAGTATGTGGCCACAGTTTAACTAAATTAAAACTAGAGAATAAATTAGTCATAGTATAGCGAGGATTTATCTAAAATGACAAACTAATGATATGTGGTCTTAAATAATAATTTGTGGGATAATTTCTTAATGTCTGTTTTTTTTCTACCTGTCATGTGTTAATTCTCTTAATTCATAGCTGCCATATTGAGCATTAGAATTTCTTATTATATATGCTGTCTCTGGTTTCAGCGAAAGTGTTCTCACATTGTAACTCTCTGCCCTTCTCTTTGTCAGGACTATAAATATGCCAGGCTCAGTTCCTATGGTCCTCACGTCAGGAGCTCAAGGAGGAGGTTCAGTCACCCTGCAGACACTGCCGCTGTCTTCTGTTCTGACCAATGGGGATTCCTCCACTCATACCTCACCGCCTCGGGTCATTCTCCACACTGTGCCTTCCTCCAGCCCTGGAGGTAAAGATGTGCTCACCATCCAGACTGCCTCTCTGACGACAGACAGCATCCAGCACCAGCAGCTCCTCATGTCCACTCTGGCCTCATCCAGTGGAGGGGTCACCACACCACAGCAAACCGGGTCTCTTAACGGCATCACCCGCTTGGTCACCCTCAATGCCAATGGGCAGCCCGTCGTGGCCCAGCAGCCCGGAACGGTCATCGCCACTGTCCTGAAGCCCAGTGAAGTTCAAGGCCTGCAGGTGAAGGAGGAGATCCTAGACCCACATTACCTCCAATCTCTGGTCAACGGCAACCCAAGCCTGGCATCATTCTGCAAAGAGGAGCTTGAGGAAGGAGTGGCGGAGCTGAGCTACAGAACTGTGATCATCAACAGTGCAGGACAGGAGCTGGGCCACACCCTCAATGGACACTCGGACATGGGCTTGCAGCTGGCCAGCAGCCCCAGTGAGGGCCTCACCCCTGTAGAAGAGCTGGAAGTGAGGGGAGAAGTGGCTCTGCATCCAGAGCCTGAGGACAAAGAGCTGTTGGAGGGCTCTCAAGGTCTGCAGGAACTGCCGGTCACCATGCAGATACCTGCCTCCCACTTTATCCAGGTAAAAGCGGAGCCAGCTGAGACCTAAACTATCGGCCCAAGTAGGGGAATGTGGACACAATCAACCAACAAATGAAAAAAAATACAGGATTTTTTTCAGTAGAGCAGATGATCTGTAATTTATTGCTCTTGATTGTTTAGATTGGGCGTTCACCCGAAGACTTGTTTACTCAAAGTTATTGTGATATTGTGCCTAAATTTGAACCTTAAGGGATACCGACCATGATGTCATGATGAAAGCTCTTTGGTTTGCTCTCCGTCAACCCCAAACTTCCAACAGGAGAGCAGCCATTCTCCAACCAGGGATATTCCCACCATATGTGCCAGTTGAGATGTTTGTGTCTCTTCTCATCTCCACAGACAAATCCAAAGACTTGATCCAACCGAGGGACCAAAGGAAGAGTTGGTGAGAAGCCAAAATGAAACCAACAACACACCATTGACTTTAGGATTAAAACACACACTCAGTTGCCTGGGACATACAAGATGGATAAGCATTTTTTTTTTCTTTTCATATGTAGCCATCTCAGTGGACTTCAAAAGGATGCCTATTGAAATAAGACTGAAAGAGTGCCTAGGTGGTTAATGCTTTGTTTTGGAAGTGATGTCTTGAAGGGGAAGATTGTATGATTCACTCTGTTTTTAATACAGAATTATGACATCCTCTCATCTCCTTCATACTGGCAGAACAGGCTAGGTTATTATTTTTCCATCACAAATTTAAAAGTGCTATGCTTTTTTTTGGAAATGGGCATTGCCTGTTCAAGGACACAGCTCCAGAAGACCTTGTTTGTATATAGTAACAGACTAAAGAATATAGAGATAAATTCCAAAATCATCTGCTAAAGTATTTCCCCATTATAATCTTGTTCATATGAAATGGCACGCAGTATATATAAATATATATAATATACAACTGAGATTCAATTTATGGCCACAAATTTATTTATTTTCTGAATTTCTAAATTCTGTATAAAAGGTCTTTTTTAAACAAATGCAAAAATGAGGGAAAAATGCAGTATCTAGGGCTAATTTTACCCATAAGAATCCAGTATGTGTGTTTATTGCAAGCTGTATTTTTCCAATTTAAAGCGTTCCATGTAATCCGCACACCTTTCATATTTTATCTATTTTTCAATATAAGGGGATCCAAACGTAGCTTTATGAGATTGAGCTATCATGCTGTTCTTATTCACTGTGACGTGTTTAAAGCCATTTTTACTGAGCATACATGCTATAAATCCAATGTCCTTTGGTTTCTGCCTTTACGCTGTCATACTTTTACCCTGTATCAACCACATATCGTTCGATTGATGCCTTGCACGTCTATTTTTCAGATCACAGATCGTGTCAGACACAGCAGGTTGATTTTTAAAATGTATTTATTTGTAGCTGTTGTAGTCAAGTCTGTCTGCGGCCTCCATTCCTTCTTCGCCTCATTTATATCCAATGAATCCAGAGGAGAGTCTCTTAATAGCGGCATCTCCACAAGTAAACAGACTGGAAGTTGTAGCCATGTTGATACGAAACTAAATTTGTGCTAAATTGGAAGAAGTGACTGAATCTGTTGAGGGTAAATCCTGGAAGGCTAGATGATCATGATGGGCATCAGGCCTGCCTCTAATTCTGTTTGGCTAACACCAGAGCTCTGGTGCTGCTCTGACAATCGTGGCTACACTTTTAGTATTATGCAAGATTACGTCAATAAGATAATCGGTCTTTACGTTGGCTTTACGCTTTGTAGTTGTGGGGTAAAGGTATGCCAGTGCTCTTGCTATAATTTCAGCTTGCCTTTTCTTGGGGCTTTCCTATTTTTCCAATTGTCTTATAGTAGACTAGATTTTGTTTTCTAAAAAAAAAAAAAAAGACAGAGAACCAAAAGAGAATAAATATATAATAAAAACCAATTTTGCCTTAACGTAAACGTGTGATCTCCTATTCCCTTTTTGCTTAGGAAATTAAAATGAAGATCACAGACTGACTGGGTACTGGTTAAACAACACAAAGCCCACAAGGCAGATGCTATCATTGTTCCAACGTATTAAAACAAGCACACCTCCCGGTGCATCTCCTCAAGCGTTTCCTCTGTTAACGTGATTTAACAGAGGTCAGATGCACTCCCAGGTATCTCGCACATCTTGCTGTGAATCGAGGCTGCTGTGGGGAGCTCTGTTTCCAGCCATATGTGCTCTTATTCAGCTTGTCTGCTCCTTCTGGAGCCTACAGAATGTCACAGCAACTTCGGCAAGGATGGAGTGAGTGCAATCTGTTAACTACAGGAAGCAGAGCGCCTAGGAGTTATTGAACAATCAGGCATGGGAAGCTAAATCATGCCTTCATTTGAGTGGGTGAAAAAGAACTTAGCATTTGTAAACAAAAAAATCTGTCATGCAGTTCCTGATTCCGTTTTAAACCTGTCAGCTCTTCCACACAAAAAAAAAGAATTAAAGAAAATGTATTCTTCATACATTTTCTAGACAATTACAATTCTTAATGACTGTCGAACTCCAATTGCATAGACATCATTGCATTGTCCATTGTACGGACTACTTATATGATCCCTTTTTGGAGCTTGGCAGCCTGTGGTCATTTTGCACCATCATGCGGAAAAGAGATTGTCCTTTTGGGACAGCACAGATTTGAAACGGAATGACGGAATTCTCATTTTACTACTCATGTAACATATCCACCAATATTTTATGCGAGCAAATTTTTTCTGCCGTCTTGTGGACAAATCATCTTTAAACAACTGACAAAGACTGTAAATGGACACAAAACGGTTTTCACTCCGGCAGCTCTGTGCGTGCCGGACTTGTGGTGAGGATAGAAATGATTGTGTGTGTGATTACCCGGTGGTATGGGTTTGGAGAGGCTTTCTGTGGTCTTACAGGGTGTGTGTGTCTGCTGATGGAGCCATCTGGCAGCTGGTACATGCTGGAGCTCTTACCCCCAAGTCTACTATTCACACACAGCTGCAGATTACCCAGCACTCTGAACCCTACAGAAACACTGAAAAAAATAATACAATAACATCAAGAAAAACACAATATGAAAGCCGTCAAAGGCAACAACTGTAGTATGGACGGAGCAAAATGGCAATTGAAAGTGGTTGTTAAAACGATTTGCACAGCGTTAGCGCGTCCTGTAAAATGGGAAGATATTTTATCACACCACTACAAATTTTACGTGAATTGGAGCAGATAATATGGTTATAGCTATGAACTTTTCCGTTTCCAATATCAAGTCTTTAGGATTGATTTCAAATACAGAGGAAGGGGTGCCTGGTAAAAAAAAAAAATAATAATTAGAAACTGTTGGATAAGATGTAAAAATGATCTAACCTTTGCTTTGGTAATTAATACATTTTTATAAAATTGTACTACTACTACTGCTAATAAAGATTTCCTGAATCTGTTTAAAATATATATAAAATACTATATAGTTTTGTGAAAGCATGTCCGCTATAGAAATATCATGATGGAGTTTTGGTTGGGAGAATTTAATTCACAGAAATACTATGCTGACACTCTTGAATTAGATGTTTAAAACCAAAAACACGCGTCATCCAAGTCAAAATCATAATTGCTAAGATAATGTACAGCCGTTGTGACAACTAGCCCCGGTTTCCTAATGGTGTGCATATTGGGTGCTGTAACTGGTCATCATTTCACGTTTTTCACCATTTCACTCACCTTTTTGCAGATCACTTAAGTGTGACAAACCCATTTTTTAAAGTAATAATACTCTTTGCAGTCTCTCATTTAATTTGATCATAACTGGATACTATAATACTAGAAAATGTTGTTTAACATAAAGATGAAGAATAGCAGCATGTCATACTGCAGGAAACACATGTAGCTGTTTGACATGTCTTGTCGACTCCCCATTGGTAATCATAAAGCATTAAAAAAGATTGAACAGGACAGCTTGCAATGATCAGAGTTTCACTGCTGAATGTCAAACAGGATCTATGACTAATCATAAGCTTCTCAAACGAAATAACCCCTGTATAGTTAAAAAAAATGTTGAAATTAAAGCTGAATTTCTAGACAGCTGTGGTTCACCAGTGTCAAACCACGTCTTTACATCAACACAGCTGCACAAAATCAGCTCAAGGAACATTCTATTTTTAAAGCAAGACGACAAGTAGCTGGGGGCCAATGACATGCTTGAAGAGAGCGAGTGTTTATTGCATCACAGTGTCTCTCTAGTGAGGAGTGGCGGGACGGCTGAGGGATGGCGGTCATTAGAAATGTGCCTCCAGTCATGGGCTGCGCTAAGATTACTCACACACCAGGATACTGCCACATACACACACACACACACACGCAAAGACTAAACAATGCTTTCGTTCTGTTTCTGAACTAAGACTAATGACATCCACTCCAATTTACGTCCTTTTGTTCATCACTTTATATTTACATCAAATTTTTAAAGCAGCAGTCTCACAGCAGGAATTTATAGAAGCTAAAAGCAATAGTCTTACAGCTATTAAACTTCTCACCCTACATCCCTCAACTGCCTGAAATGATACAAATCTGCCATTTACAAATGAAACAATAACCATGATTTTTTATTTCCCAGGTCATAAGCATAGAGTCAAGGTTTGGCTACATACATACATACATACATACAAAGTAAATGCTGCATCCACAAAAAAGATTTCATTAGGTTTAGGCTACTGGCAACATTAGTGTTTACATAGTAAAAATAACATATTGTAAATAATGGTGGTAACCAGACAGTTGATGGTAGCCAGTGCCTTCCATGGGGAAAAAAAAAACAAACAAAAAAAACATACTATGGAATCAAAGGGGCCATCAACTGTTTAGTTACTGACGTTCTTCAAAATTTCTTCTTTTGTGTTCAACACACGAAGAAAGACTTTCATACAGGTTTGGAACAACTTAAGGATGAGTAAATATTTTTTGGGGATTTAACTATCCCTTTAAATTTATTTGATTCATATGCATTGTTATGGTCACATATTTCTTTCAGTTGCCCTTCCCAAACTATTTCTGCAGCAGCAGTTTTTCCCTGCCTTGTGAAGGAGTTTAAATGAATGATATTTACCCTCGTCTTCAAAGAAGTTGAAGCTAAATATCCCCCTTTAGTTACTGTTGCTATGTCCGACAAGACATGCCGCTCTCATGCCACACATCATGTTCTCACACAGTGAAAAATACATCGTGGAGCAATGAACGCTGACAACGCGTTGACAAGTTTAATCAACAAATACCGTATAGTGGCTCTTTAATGTGTCGTGACAGATCCTCAGTTCAAGCGGCTCGTGAACCGATCATCTCTTCCTACTAGTTCATTTATAACATCAAATACTCATATAATATTCATGTTCATGAATGAACATCAGAGGGAATGTTGTTTCAAGCGTGGAAAGACGCGAGTACACACAGTTGTTCAAGTTCAAGTTCACCAACGTTAATCTACTAACTCCCCTTGACTGCTTTGTTGGACAAAATGGCAGATTCGAGGTTATGATTGGTTAGATCGCCTGTCAATCAAACTGTTTGCGAAGGGTCAGTTGCACCATCTTTCACCAGAAGTGGATCAAACGTACGCTCTCCATGTTCCCTGTGATTGGCTGTTCGCTGCACATGACACACTTTCAGGGATCAAACCCGAGTTGTGAGTCTGCTGAACCTGTTCTGAACCTGTTCTGTACCAGGTTGGATTTGTATGGTTTTGTCAGGTAGGCTAGAGCTTCTAGCTTATATCACCCTATGTAGGGATTTTCAATCTTTTAGAAGCAACAGACCCCCATATATGATCATTCTCAAGTGAGGGACCCCCATTCTGAAATTTAAATGGTTTGCTGAAATATTTTTCTGCTTACTATAGTACTATTTGTTGATTTAATTTTAATTTATTGTATCCATTTATTAATATTACATTTGTATTTAAAATCTAATTTTATTTCATTTATTTTATTTAGCTTTTACTCTAAACATTTCCACAGTCCCTTGCCCTAATGCGCAATAACAATAAAGTCATATCCAAACAGCACCACTGGAGGGCAGTATTGTCCCACCTCAGTAAAATAGATTTAACAAGCAATTTGCTCTCTCTTCTTATATCTTGTACTGCTTTAAAGCAGAAAGTCTGCCTGTAAAACACAGACTACCTGCTCCACGCACACGAATTGGGGAGTTAAATCCTGAGAACTAAAACAAACGGCTCGAAGGTAAATTACAATGCATTTTTGATGTGCTTACAAAAGGAATTAATTCACATGCCTACCTGTGCAGTCATCCTGCCTCCTTGAGCTGCTCCTGAATCACTGAATTTTTGCCCTCAGTCTTACGCAGTCACTGTTGCTGCAGGCTCACTTTCTGCGTCTCGGCAATGAAATACAAGCAGCTCTGAGCTTTCGCAAATGAAAATGGGCACTGTTAGGGGTTTTTTTTAAATCTGAAATCGTTATACAAGACTCAGTATGGATCTGTGTCGGTATTTGTGCATACTACTATTCTTTAATGATTTGAAATTGAATTAACTAATCAGTGCTATATAGTTCTTTGGATTCCTACAGGTTAATATACATAAACATACAACATGTTAAATTCCTCATGACATGTACATAAACACACCAAATCAGGTGTGTCTAGAAATAGCAATAGAAACATAAAGGTATATATGGATATGGCATATCTCATACTTAAGTGTGTGGGTGCAGTGACATTGGCAAGAACTCGGTTAAATTCTCAACGTTTATTTTATTTTTTATTTATTTTATTAGTTTATTGGTCTTTGCTTGGTATTATTCTAAAAAAAAAATAATAATTAAAATGCTGCTTAGTACATTCATATTAGTAATATTTAAAAAAACATGGAGATTTATCAAGATTTTTAATAACTAACAACATTTATGTTTCTTCTTCACTCAAAGCTATCGTATGACTTCAGATGTCTTGGCACAGAGTCACGTGGATCACTTTTATGAGGATTTTTTTGGTGCGTTTGGAGATTGACAGCTCCTGTCCTCATCCACCTTTAAGGTGAAGAATTTAGCTGCATAAAAGGAAGAACATGAGGGTGTGCATAAAGATGTTATGAATTATGGCTGATATGAATACATGTAATAATGTTTTTTGCAACATTTGTGTAACTAATGTTTAAATAGTTGGTAACACTTTACAGTAAGGTTCATTGGTTAACATGAACTAATAATGAACTGCACTTACACAGCGTTTATTAATCTTTGTTAATTTCAACATTTACTAATACATTATTAAAATCTCATTAGTTAACATGAGCAACCGCATTTTCATTAACTAACGTTAAGAAAGATTAGTAAATACAGTAACAAATGTCTTGCTCATGGTTAGTTTATGTTAGTTCATTAATGTTTAACTAATGAACCTTATTGTAAAGTGTTACCAAATAGATAAATTATTTTGACAAATTGGGTATTTTTACTAATTGTACTGGTTTTTTTTACCCACAATACAATACGTAGACCATACAGGTCACTTCCTTTAGCATCGCATCAAGATAAGTGCTGGTGTCTCATATAATTTCAGGTATTGTGATAAAAGAAACAGGATCCAATATAATAAGCTTTCTATGGGGTATTTTGAGTTTGTGCTTTGATCATTTACCTCAGGCTTCTAGTGAATTAGATCTTAGTATCTGCAGACAAAAGAAGTGTTTTGAGGAAGGATGCGGCTGATGAAGATCACATTTAGACAACTGACCATGGAAGAGAAAGAGATAAACATCAAGGTGAGTTTTAACTTCCTCCATCTTTGATTTGTGGCTTTGCGTGGTTGTTTGTCACAGATGTGGCATCTTTTGTTTCAAGATGAAAGCCATGTGTTTTGTTCTTTTGTTGGATTCTCAGAAAAGATGCGTTTTGTATGCTTTCAGTGTAATGTCGTTCAAGCTTTCCTTTATGATAATTTGAAATAATGTAGCGCCTGATATTAGATCTTATGCAGGTCAGTCATGTGGTTGGTCTTATTGGAGCTCAGCTATAACGCTAACAATGCCAAGGTCATTTGGAGTTTCAAAAAAGCACAAACTAAGAAATCTGAAGGTGTACATTTAATGCACCGTAAATAGATTTGAATAACAATTGTGTCAGTGTCCCTCACTAAAATGCTCAGCATGTTTTATTTCACAGTTGCCTTTTATGTCCCTTAGCACATGTTTATTTGCAGCAGTAAATTAGTAGCCGACACTGAAACTTTTTCCAGTTTTATTCAGAGGGAAGTTGTTGGAAAAAACACAAAGGAGCATTAGTTTATGTAAATGCAATTTATAGAACACCCATTTGCTTGGATGAAAGAATTGATTGAAACACTCCCAGACCTGCAATTATGGCGCTTGCAATGTCACTACTTAAATATAGCCGTTGTGATATACTGTATAGTTCTATGCCACATTACAATTCACATAACAACTATATTAAAAAGGCCAATTTTCCAAGTTCTACAGGGACTTACTTAAGCGTACAGTAAATATATTAGAAACAATAGTCAATAATTCATAATATAAACATGCAAATGAATGTAAATGTACTTATGTTAACCTGGTTGCTTATCATGCCTCTCATCCACTATACAAAAGACAACTAATGTAATGTTGTGCAGAACTTGACACGCAAACACCCAAATTCAAATTAAAGCAGTTTGAGTGTTGTCTCTAACTACATGCTCTCCGTTGGTTTGAAACGTCTACATGAAGTATGTACACTACAGTAACTGATCATTTTCATGCAACCGTTTCTGTTGTACTTTTAGTACTTCTGTGTAGGTCAAGGACAGATCAAGCTGCTGTTCATTGTGTTTAAATAAAAGGTGAATGCATACAGACAATAAATGTGTATAGTTGACATTAAATGCTTTCTGCATTTTGACATGGTAGACTCCATCTTTTTAAACAGTTATTTATATAATAACAGTTTTTATAACCATGTTAATTGAGAGACTAATATTCCATGGGGTTTCAAAATTAATATGTTCATAAAAACTGCATGCATAATACTTACAAGCAAAATGCTGTTAATAATAGTCTGAGCTGGAGTATATTTGTACGATTAAAAATTCATTCGTTGTACCACAAATTGAACAAATGAAGGCAAAAATGTAAAATATGTCATTTCCCTTATGCATTTATATACATTTTAGCCTAAAATCTTGAACTTGATTGTCATGCATCAACTACCCATACTTAATGCGAAAAATCTCTAAATCGTTAATAAAAAATCTCGTCGTAAGCCTAAGTTTGTCACTAAACGGAGTTACGATCAACTTAGGCTTACAAAGCTTTTGGGAAACGCTGCCCAGGTCACTGGGGATGTTTTGAGCTAATGTTTTGCCTCACTTCAGCAGAATTTTTTACACAAAGAATGGAAAAAGTTTGAGCGCATATGTGACATTTCCTACAAATGAAGCTTGTCTATGCGTACCCCTGAGCAGCATAGCACCATTGGTTCCCTCCGGGATCCTTAAATTCGTCCCAGCATTCGCGCTATCCACCAGTTACAGGGCATGACAATCTGACAGATGACCCGTCCTCCCTGGTAATAGTAGGGATATGGCGAAAAGCCGCCCAGGGGCTCGTAGTATCGCCGACAATAACGGTACCCACGACGACAGTACTGGCAGCAGTAGCCCTGCTCATCTAGGCTGTTGTCCAGCTCCAGTCCCATTTCTCTCTGTGAAGAGAGTGAGTCAACAGGGTCAGAACCGCAGCCAAACAATACCTGCAATCTCGCCACAGGGCATGTGACTGAAAGCTTGATTTTAGCAATAAAAAGGTGGTGTGCTCTGAGGGGGGGGGATGAAGAGTGATTATGGGGTGTAGACATGCTATGACAAAAAACCCTTCCATGCTCGGATATGTCACAAGGATCAGAGTGGCATTTAAAGTAGATGGTTTTGATATGCCAAGCCGGGGTATCAGATGTGATATGATGCCCTTGACCTTTCCATTACGCCGCCGGTGGCATCGCATGACTTTGCCATCTCAGATTCGAGTCCCTTAACCCCACTGCCTGTCTGTTCTCAGTCAGAGCGAGTCTGACACTGGCAGCCGCTGAGATAATTACACTATTTCTTGTATCCCAGCCCTCCCACTCCTATAAAGGCGCAGCATTGGTGCCTCAGTCCGAGCAGCGACTCTGACCTCATTTGAGCTCAGAAATGAGAACCCTCCCCCATGCACTCTCGTGCCCTCCTTTGACTTTGGCATGAAACGAATGGCACGCTCCTACAGCAATTAGCGGGGTAATGATCGCCCAACAAGGATCGGTTTATTTGCTCTCGCAGGCAGGGTGTGAATTGGTGTAAGGGCTAAATGAAAGCAGAGTGAAAGGTAAATTGGGTAGAATTAATGGCCCTTGGCCCTCTCCATTGTGATCGTGTACGCGTACCCTCTCCAGATTACCCAGGGCTGAGTGCCATGCCTTTGATCAGCCGCTACGCCGAGATGGGTTCCGAGAAGTGCCACTTAACTTTCTATCTCCCGTAACTGTTGGAGCAGATAGCACCCTCGACTGGGTGCACTGTTTCATTCGACTGCATTTCGAGCTCCCATGGCTTATGACACAGACAATGTGACGTTATCCGGCTGATTAAAAACACTGTCGTGGACCTAGTCACTTCCGCTTATCTGCATTAGATTGGCAGATGAAGCCGTATGTCTCTAGGTTGTTCCTCTTGAGAGTGACGTTAATAAACATGACGGCAGAAACTGCTTTGAAATGTGTTGCCCGGAAGAAACGTATTCACGGACACATGTGGTGTTTGTATAGAATAAATAGGTACGTTATTATCATTATCGATCTTTTTGGGTTTGAGATGATGAAGCGCAGTGAATTATAATGTGCCTGTGCGTGTGAAGATGCATAATGGCATGCATTTCTCCTCTGGAGTCCCATCTCTCATTATGTTCTCCATAAACAAAGCATGTATGAGTTTTCATGAGCTCACTATGCAATGATGAATGGAGTGAAAATTGCATTCTCCAAATGATTAGATTAATGCAAGAGAAAGAGGGGTGATGCCTGTACTGTTTGATTTATTACTCTCACAAATGCACAAAGACAATTTCTGATTCATAATGTTTGTCAGGTTTAGGGTCAAGAGTGTTGAGACAACAATTCATTTTGGTAACAGCACAAAGCCTGTCAGGGTAGCACTGTTTGATTTATCAGACTTTCAGAGAAAAAACCCCTGCCAGCATAAAAGGTGGATGTTATTTGGGAAGAAGAAGTTTTTTTTTTTTTTTAAGTGAAATGATGTGTGATTAGTGTAAAACAAACAGACTATGAATGGTATTGTTCCAAGGAGGCATATTAATCAAACTGATTATCCTGCTGCAGTGAGAAAGTGAGTGTTAATAACTTCATGTTTGAGACTTTATGTGTCTGTCTGTTGCATGTGGAGATGACAAGAAATAAAGTACTCTGGGATATGATGTCAGTCATGCATAAACGAGTAATTAAGAGCAGGTGCCTATAGCTGACTAACCTTTCATATTAGCTTCACAAAGCCTGTCATGTCCTCTGTTGTGTTTAGTGTTACAGCCTGTTAAAGCATGACCAGAATTTAATGTGAGAAAGTATGAAAACTCCTCATGTATTATGGCATGGCACATCATACAGTTGATTCTCAACCTTTACACCCTGTGGATTTATTTCATAGATCGTGATTACTGAAGGGTAATTATCTTAAACTTCACACTATCTTGATGCTAATAAAGACATGAGAGAGACTTTTTCCCAAAAGATTTTTGAGTATAATTTCATTTCGAGTTAAATTTTCTCAACTAATTATTATTTTTTCAGTATTGTCAAGTTAACACATTAACATCTTAAGCATAATTGAATAAAAAAAAAATTAAATTTAAACACAGTGAATGTATTTTATTCAATTTGATTTCATTATATGCTTCGTACTGTTCTAAAAAACTGATCAGAATATCTTTTCAGATCAAAGGTAAAGCATTTGCATTCATTGTATGGTGGAATTTAATTATCGCTGAAGCTGAACCATCATTCAGTTTTATGCGAACACCTGTGGAGGACTGCACCTTTATGCTTGTGCAATTAAGTGTGAAGAAAGTTGTTTTATTAAATTATTGCAGATTGTCTGTGTACTGATATTCACTACCGTTCAAAAGTTTAGGTTCAGTGATATTTTTCAGTCAATACCTCATACAGCAAGAGTAACATTTTAAATGTCTTTATTTCCACAAATAATTTCAAATAAATATGATCCATGCTGGCAAAATGAGTCGCAATGAGCAAATTATGAGTTATTTATAAATGAGTACTCATAAAAACTCAAAAAATGAGTTATTGTTCACATTGTTTCACATTCTCCATATAAAAAAAAAAAACCTTCAAAATGATGTATGATTTGTTGGAATCCGACAAAAAATGACTGATCTACACCTGTTTGAAATCGATAGAGTCAGCAAAGTCAATTTTGAGAAAAATTGAGTTAAAGTTTTCCGAAGGTTCTAAAACAAAACCCAGCAGCCATACTTTAAAATCCCTAGTAATACCACCAAATTTGGCACAAACCAAGTCAAAACCAAATATCTATGAAGAAAATATATATTCAAACTTGTTCCATAATTTCACAATTGTTTGATTAACGTTAAGTTATGAAACAAACATCCAAACATATTAAAGCCTACTGTATCACACGGATCTAATATAATGTTACACTTCAGATGTTTTTCCCCTAACCTTCACTTAACACATAACAGATAATGTTTTGTGAATACTTGCCAAGACAAGATTTAATTTTTTTGACATACTGTAATTCTATCTCATCAGCATGAGTTTGAAAAAGAAAAAAAAAACTTTCTTTTGAAAAAACTTGTGCCGAGAGGAAGCGCCAGTCATCCCGAAGAGAGCAGAGGAAAACTTCATTTTCCATGGTCAAAGGAAAGGTTCTCCTCTCAGAAAATGTACAAATGAAGATACTTTTAGATGTTTAATGTAACATATTTGGTGCATTGGGATCGTTAGACGAGGGATTAATGAACAAAATTTTGTGAAAAACTGACATTTTTCACTTGTTTTGCCTGTAACTTAGCTAGAAATTAGCCCGTGCACATTCCGACTCATTTTGCCTGCACAAATGTTGTTTTTTGAGCTTTCTATTTCTCAAAGAATCCTGAAAAAAGTTTATTTTAAATTATTTTCATTTATATTATATATTTAGTATATTTATAAATATTTTAAATAAGTTTTCAACATAACATGATAATAAGAAATGTTTCTTGAACACCAAATCAGATCTTTTTTGGACACGTTGCCATCATAGAAATAAATTAAATTCTGAAAACTGTGAAAATAGAAGTTATATTACAGAATATTACAGTTTTTACTGTGTTTTTGATTGAATAAACAACTCAGCTTCGGTGAGCATTAGACACTTTCCTTCTCCCGTTCTTCCCCTGTTAGTTTTACTCAGTTTAATTGACTGACAGCACTCATTTTTTTTTCAATTACAGATTTAAAAATAGACATTTGCTTAATTTCAGTTTCCTGAGTTTAAAGTGAATATATCTTCTTGGGCCCTTGACGGGAAAGTGCATCTTAAGTTCAGGCTTTGGGGAGGAAGGTTCAATCAGCGATCTGCAATCCAGAATGCTTACAGCTAGAACGTGGGGTCACAACGCCTACCATCAACAACAGCGGCAGGCGCACAAGTCTGAGATTCGACCGGACCCAATCATCAGAGGCTTATCCTCCCAATGTAGGTCAAGGACCATGATGCAATTTCTCAGCGCAGCCAGATGATAGTTATTCAGTTTGAAAGATATCCAGAGCTGTGCTGGCACACAACGCATGAGCGTGGCAGGACTGGGGAAAGGTCAGCCTCGTATATCTCAGGCCTTCTGTCACAGGAACTTTGATGATTATTTATAAAAAGTGCACAACAGGAAGAGACCTGTAGCAAAATATGAATTCCCTCTTCAAGCTGCAGATGTCTGCCGGTGGGAGAGCTAAAAGAAGGGCTTGCATCTAGGATCCTCTGAAAGGTCTGAGATATCTGGCTTCCCAGCAGCATCTACATGACTCCAGACTCCAATTACCGGGAGCCACATCCCCTTCTGACGTTCACAAAAGCCTTTGTTATCGCTCGGCCCACAAACACAGCCTGCCTGTGCTTAGCCTTGGAATTGGTTGGATTGGTATGTATTAACCAGCTGATAGAAGGAGAGGATTTCAAAAGCGAAAGGTGGTTTCATCTGGGTTTGCTTTAATTATATGGAACGTTGCAGTCCATGTTGCTGGATGAGGTGGGCAGGCAAGTCGTTCCTGGGTCTCTGCAGATAAATGTGCCTTTTTCCCCCTACCTAAAGTTCTTTTTTCCACCGTCTTCTCATCCTTGCGCTCAGAGGCTAGAAGTCGCATACTAGATGGGGAGGTGTATATCGTAGGTGTATGAAGCATGAGTGCGTACGACTTCAGGATAATTAATCATTGAACATATGCTTCACTTCATGAACGCAATAAAGGACACTCTTTGGCCGCTTGATTCGTTATGCCTTGATAATTAAAGCATGATTAATACATTTATCTATTCATTAATGAGTGACCTTGGGAGGCTGTCTTTGTACCTCACTAACTACATAAGAGAGGCAAGAAAAAACTGTGCAAAGCAAACTTGCTTCCTTTGAAGGCTAAATATCCCTCTCCATTAGCTGCAAGACATTAAGGGAGTCTTAAGTGAACTGGCCTGATTTAAGCAGATATATAGAGCAATTTCAATGCCCTGTGGTCCACATGGTCTGTTTTAAGTTCGGAAAGGGAACTTCGATTAATGAACGATTTATACTAAAAAAGAGAGTATGACTATCCAGCTCAACCGCAGTCGAACGTGCCTTTAGTAATGAACCTCAGGCTCACACTTACATAGTCGTTCACTGGTAACTGGTCCATGACGTCCCTGGTTTGACGTGGCCCTCTTGCTTCCATCTCTGGGGTCTCCTCCACGTCCTCTACGTCATGGAACTCAGCATCTGCATTGTAGAAGGAAAGATGATGACGCAGTCACGCTGCTAAACACTTGCTGCTACAAAAAGTATGTCGGGAAAGGCGCCTTTGATCTTAAGAACATAAACACCTCCAGTGCTGTAATGCCCTCATTGAGACATCACTAACAAGTTGGTTTCTTGCAATTTTTGAACAAACATGATGTATCATGCCCTTGATTTCTTGGCTATTCTGAAACCTTATTAGGGCTGAATTGGATTTCGAGTTGGTGAAGTCTGGTTTGTAACCTATGAGAGGAGATGGGTGGATCCAGTGGATGGGTAGATCTTGGCAAATCTCCCAGATCTTGGAATTCAACAGGAATGTTTTGTTGGATACGGGCTCCTCAGCAGGGATCCATATCTGAGAGTCCACCATCTGCATATCCACCTCACCGGTCTCACTCACCTGTGAAAAGAAAGGACATTTTAATGTCTAATTGTTCCTGCACAAAATTCTCTGACATAGATGGGATGGATAATCTGACACAGATACTATGCCAGAATTTTCCAATATCGATAATGTATCCACGTTGACTGCCTATGAATTTCCTCTGAATTGCCAGTGCTATGTTTGCTATAGTGTTTTCCCATAGCAAACTTATTCTGTTCTAATAACAGTCAATATCAACTGTATGATATTATTAGAGGAGGCGTGATTCTATAGTAAACATGCTATTTTACTATGATGAGTATATGATGAGTTCCAGAAGCTTCAAATGCTTTTAGCATAATGCTTGATTGTATCAATATTGCTTTTTCCTGTTGTGGAACATTTACTCAAGATTTAATTGAATTTATTTTAGGATAAATAAGGAAATGATTGTTCATAGAGAGTGCATTCTGATACCTTTATTAAACTTTTTTTTTAATGATATGACATAAATAAGTAATTATTGCTGCTGACTTCTGTTTTTGTTTATCATTTATTAACAACAATTACAAAATCAATTTCAACTTATTTGAATCATTTAACAATCATCACATAAATCCATTGTTATTAATGCCACATTTATGCTTTGGCTTTAATGTGAATGATGTTTCTTTGTCAAAGCTTCAGTCTCTGTTTGATTGATGGCTGTGAGTGAAGTGTCAGCGGCGTGAGGAGTTTGTGGCTGGCTGCTTGTCTTTCAGCAGTTCTGCGTATGGCAAGATAAGAAATAATTCCTATCTTACACAACTTGCTAACAGTTCATATATTCAGCTCAGAGTCGGTTTAGTGCATTGATTTTTTTGGGCTAAAAAAAATAAAACTACTGGTTTAACAAAACACTCAAACGCTCAATATTTGTATTTGGGATCAAGAGGAAAGTACTGATATTTCAGTTGAACTTTCAAAAGCCCAATTGGCTTGATTGAATCAGTTTTGATTCCTTCCTTACACAACACATTTCTGTTTGTCAGTGCTTTCTCTCATAAGTCTCCTTTGCACAGACCAATCAAGGTAAAGCTGGACTCTCAGCTTTATGCTATTGCCTCGGATCATTTCACTCTCTCTACTAACAGCTGACCATGGCTAAAAACTTTATTTTGACCTCTCTTAAAGACATATCTGTACTTTCATATGAAACAGACTCATTTCTTCCCTTGCTGTAAAACTGCCCTTTTCTGCAGGCACTGGTGTTGTTGCATTTGAACTTTTACTGCAATAAGAATACAAAAATATTATGACTTTAATGACTGTCTAATGTGTTGGTCTAAAGAAGAACTGATGTGTGTTATTCAGTCCTGTAGGCACAATAAAGTACAGTGTAGTGCATCCACTCTGTCACAATTATACAACTAATTATACAACTGATAATAATGCACTTAATTTGTTAGTTCTACAGTTCATGAGCTGTTAAGTAAATTATTATTGCTTAATGATAGCGATTACATGTCAGGGATCTAATTGAGATCTAGAAAGCGTCTTTGGGTAATATAATCACGTGAGGTATATATTTGTTTCGCTGTAGTTCTGTGTAAATAGAAGAATAAACAAACTCTACTGCATTCCCTTGTTAATTAGTGCAGAGACCAGAGAAACGGCTCACATGACAAATATTTTTACAAGGTGATTTTCTCCCAGTCTAAAGCTTAATTGCACATTAGTTAAGCTTGAAGTAGAATCCTGAGGCTATTGTCTGAGCTACTATCATTTATATTAGATTCCCCCCTTTCTCTTTTATTCGCTCTCCCCCTCAACCCCCTTTTTTCATCCTGCTGCTCTTGTTTTATTAGAAGTCATTTTCAGTGCCGTTTCGTGTTTGTTCGGAAGCGACACCGCACTGACCTGTAGCGGTTCCAGTTCCGCCTGATTAAAAGCTTCACTCTCTGCGCCTTTGAGACAGTTTCTTCGCTCCGACCCCCTCTCCCTCAAATCACGCTAAACTAATGATGACTAGGAGGACAGCCTGCATGACTCAAGCAGTGAAGGATGCTGGTTTAGCCTAAAATTAAAACTAGGGCCAGTGGTGCGAGCAGACCGCTTTAATTGGCCATCTTGGCTGCTCAAGCAAAGCGTGCCTTTCATATGAGTAAACAAAGGTTAGGGCACTGATCCTGCGATATTTTATCACATTTTTTGAAAAATTAGCTGCACAAGTTTAAGGGTGGGTTCTCTTGAGACATCTAAAGGTTGCGGAAAGAGGCACTGAAAGGAAAAGAGCAAAGCTGAATTACATCTTGACCAAGGGGTCAAGGTTTGCTGGTTAGCATGGCCCAGTTAGCATGACCCCAGCTGGTCGATGTTGAAATTACACCATTGGCGGCTATTCAGTAGTAGCTTGCAGCAAGCTTTTACATGAAAAATATTAGATAGTGAAGGCTGCCATCAGCCAGTCACCATTGTCAGGACATCATTTTCCTGTCGTCACATGGTATGTACGCCTGATCAAAAGCTTCCCTCTTTGCACCGTCTTTACCGTTCAAAAGTTTGGGGTTGGTAAAATGATGTTATTGTTTAATGTTTTGAAGAAGTATCTAATGCTCACCAAGGCTGCATGACTTCGATCAAAATGCAGCAAAAACAACAATATTGTGAAATATTATTGCGATTTAAAATAAGTGTTTTAATGTATTGTAAATTGTAATTTATTCCTGTGATGGTTCATTTGAATTTTCATCAGTCATTAGTTATTTGGTAAAGAAGCATTTATTATCAGTATTGAAAACAGTTCAGTTGCTTTTTGTAGAAACTGATACATTTTTGTCAGGATTCTTTTGCTTGATACTTCTGATTGATTTAATCTTTGAGTCTTTTCTGAATAAAAGTATTAATTTCTACTTCTTCCACCACCTCTTCTTCTTCTTCATCTTCAAAAAAGGCTTGCTGACACGAAACTTTTGAACTGTTTCCCCTGGGAAGTTGGCTCAAAACTGTGGTGTTTAGAAATCAGTGCCCATGAGCAAAAGGCAAAATTCAAAACATTTATTTCCTGCAGCAGCCAGGCAATTGCCTTGAATGGGAATGTTAATGGATAACTTTCTTTGGGCTAGGCAGGGGTTTTCAGACGTTTTAATGCCAAGGATCTTAATGGATCCGGTTTTAATGCCAAATATGATGATTTCCAAAAATGTAATGACAGCTGTGTTGACTTATCATGAAAGTTTTTACATTGTAAGGAGAGACTGATTCTTTATTTTTCCCTTAATGTTAAAAACTAGGACTGTGAATGGAATAAAATATCCACAAATAGCAGAAAACGTCACACGTCACAGTTTGAAAACCCCGGGTCCACGTTCAAAATAATTATTAAATAAATAAAATACATTTTACAGTAATGCAGTTGTTGTTGTTGTTGTTGTTTGTTTGTCTTTCAAGGGAAGAAAGTATAAATAGAAATGGAGAAAATGATAGTGGGAAAGAGATGGTGCACAGAGTTACCAAAAGACCAAATGAATCCTGAGACTCAAGGACTGTGTGCGGGAAGACAGGCCGTGATTTCATCTAAGACATTTGGGCAGTTGTAGACCAGTGGGAAGTTCAGGGATTACCGCTTTCATCATTTCCCTGAGTGAATAAATTGAAAATGGTAAACAAACTGGCAGCATACAATTTATGCTTGTCACCTGGTCGTGCTTGCAGGCTGCTTTATTTCCTTATCAGTGGCATGCAGTTTCTCCTCAGCCAGCATTGTTTTGTGGTGATGCGTGTTAAGGCAGCTCGCTCTGCGACCACAGTCGCATGCCCTGCGGCTCAGCTGCGCTTGGAGCTAATAATGTGGATTTTAACCTCTACTTACTTTACATGCTCACAACCTTGGAAAGAATGGCCTGTTTCTCTCTTTCTCGTCCACACACACATGGTCTTTGGTTTCAATAGCATCCTCATTTATCTCAGGCCTCCATGCTGGCAAGTACAGTATATAATCATATCAAAGATTTAGAGGAAGCAGGAATGTAAATAGACAGTTAGCAAGCTTGAATCATTCGGTCACATTCGTGTGAAGCCCACAGATCGCATTTTTAGCATTTTACACTCCTTAGTCTGTTTATCCAATAAATGAGAGATCATTTGTGTGAATGTTCTCCTGGTTAGCTACGTCTTTATGGGATGAACAGCTTGCTCCATCTTGCACCATGTGTCCCCGTCCCCCCTCGAGAACTAGACGCATCCCTCGCTCTCTTTCCATCTACTCTTTCTCTCCAGCCCCACTGCTTCAGCCCTGGCCAACTCTGATTGATTTCACATCTGTGAAATAAAGCTTAGCCGAAAAATCTAATTAGGTTTCACAATGAGCAAAAAAAGGAGAAATGGCAGCGACATATGGCGTTTGCTTCGCAATTAGTATCTGTAAACATGGATTAGACATTAAAACGATGAGGGAGAGAACATGCAGGCTGTTTCTGCCTATAATACCTTCTGTTCCAAAAGTCAAAGAGGATGTCTGGGAACTTGCAACAACAATACATCAGTGTGTTTTTAATACAAATCGGAGAGGCGCGACACTTTGCCGCTCACCCCCTTTCAATATGAACTCCGACGGAAAGAGTTGAGCGCATGCGAAACCGCCCGCCATTCTCCATGACACCGATAAATTGGATGTTTGATTGATAGAATTTCACCCATCACTCTTGCCGAGCATCACAGACAGCCATTAGAGCAGGAGAACAGAGATGAATCACTTCAGCCCTGAGTCAAGTGAAATTTACGGAGCAAACATCTTCAAATACCATTTTAATGGCTTACCTTTCCCAAGGACCCCCTCTCTCTCTCTCTCTCTCTCTCTCTCTCCTTAAGGCTATTTGGGCTGAGGCTTCAGAGGAGATGATTAAAAATTAATATTAGTTCAGGATTGACGGCAAACACCATTTGATGTGTGCCACAATGGGGTTATGGGATTGTGGACTTTCGGATGGATTCACGGCCACAGGAGACCCAAGTTTATACTTTTATGGAAACTGCTGGAGGGTATGATGGTGGGGGAGGGTTGGGGGTTGTTGGTTAGCTGGATTGCGGATGGTGATGGTTTGAGTAAGTTTCATTTTCACAGTCTGATGAGCCCTGCTGCAAAATTCATGATGTTTTCCCCCCTGTTTTAAGGAAGCACATTGCTGAAAGATATGTTTAGAGAGATTAGAATACCTTTACGTCGATGGTCTTCGAGTCCAGCTTGGGCAGCTCTTTGGTTTGAGCCCTGATGTAACATCTCTGGTGCTTAGCAAAACGGATGCCCATGAAGCCCTTGAATGAAACGGATATTAATGAATGTCTATTCCCTGATTTAAGTCGACCTCAAACACACCTGAAGCCTTTACTGCACAGCATAGATATAGCAAATGCTGTATACAGTAACTAATGTAACAGGAATCATTTCCTATCCAGTTCAAGATTATTGGTCTACAGCTCCAGCCAGTATAGAGCTATACCGCCGTAACCATGATTATATGTAGGCAAAGCCCATTGATTTGCAGCACTTATGGTCTGTGTTGCGAAGCTAATCTGTTTGGTGAAGTGAGGAGCTTTTTTCCTGAAAGCCACAGCTGATGGTCTGCCATACAGAATTTGTTGCTGTACACTTGAAAAGAGAAAAACCCATTTTAGCAGGAGCATCCGAAGAAAGTTCTCAGTGCTTTACTGTCTGAAGGTATTCTTCGAAGGGAAATAAAGGCTATCACGTTACAGGCTCTTCACTCGGAAGGATAAAAACAATATCTCCGTGCATTCGGGAATACATTTAGTAATCCATGGTTGCTCTCGTTTTGCTGTTGAAGCAAAATAAAAATGAGAGTGAGAATGATGCAGAATTCTTTCTGCAGTAACGAAACCATCTTTTTTTTAATAAAAAATCCATGTGTTTGTGCTTTCATAACTACGATTACACTGCATGCTAACAATTGTCATTTTCACCCAAACTCACCGGTTACTAAAGAAACGGTTATGAGAGGAGTGCATTGTTTGTGCCGAACATCATTGTGACAAATTGCTCTTCAATTTCTGGTAATGACTTGCTTTTGCACGCAAGAAGGACCTATCTCTTGATGAAGTGCATTTATTGCTAAGCCTGGTCAACTGGAAAATGGAGAGACTCTTCATTACAAGTATAAAAATAGGAAAAGAATGTCATTTAAGAAAGTGTGTTGAAGTACAGCTTTGCCATTAGCCAGATTAAATGTGTGCATGCACTGAGAAATTATTCGAATGGAAGCAATGAATGATGCAATTGGCAGAGGGCAAAGAAGCGCGGCTCCAATCATTGGCACATTACTTGCATGTAGATGCCCACATCTGTTTCCGCCAGTTATTGGTTAGCAAGACAACAAATACTGCTTCCTGAATGCAGGTGAAGTCAAGGGCTGGCGCTAAAGCGAATTAGCACCAAAGAATCGCTGTTAACAACATTACCAGATCTAAGATCAGACTTAATCTGTGTCTGGGAAGCTGACTCTGGCAGTATACTGTTTCTGTATTAGGATGTTATAAACGGACATTGACTTTGTTAAGAAATTCCCCCTGCATCCTTACCGACCTCTTGTATCATCAAATGGACGGTAAGATAGCTCATCTTTTCTTCCTGTAGGACAAACTAATCATTGTTATTCTCCACACTGATGGACAGAGACAGTGATTATTGGCAAAATCATTCAAAGCCTTGCTCTCAGCCACTTTTGAAACTGGTTTTTACAAGACTATAACGATTGGAGATAAATGTGCCATTTGTACTTTATAAAATGCTTTTGTTTTATTTCCCTGCTCTTTTGCAGTCAGATATGTGTCGAAGATCATTTCACCTCAGAATAAATAATTAAAAAGTTTGAATTTAAAGTTTTAAAATAAGAAATTAAAAGCTGCTTAAATGTCCAAATTTAAACAAGGCATACTCTTGAAAAACTGTCACAGTGTCACACTGACAAAGACAAAATTACAAGAATCAAATTTTTGAGATATAGAATCGCTTATACATACACTGCTCAAAATGTGGCGTCTCTAAGATTTTTAAATGTTTTTGAAAAATGGTCCGTAAGACTGAACTTATTTCCTCTCGAAATATAGTAAAATATTAAAAATACAACATCACTCCAGTCTTCTGTGCCACGTGATCCTTAGGAAATCATTCTAATATGCTGATTTTTCTTGTTAGTTGTGCTGCCTAATATTTAAAATACTTTTTTTCAGGTTCCTTTAGTGAATATAATTTTTAAAAGAACAGCATATGAGAACAGCATTTTATTTTAAATAAAATGTGTTGTGACAATATAAAAGTCTTTACTGTCACTCAATTTAATGCATTTAATGCAAAAAAAATCTTACTGACCTAAAGCCTTTGAACAATGGTATGCACACGTTTTCATCTCACAGTTCAGACTTTCTTTCCCCTCAGAATTGCTTGCAGTTGTGTGTTATAAAGTCAGTATTGTGAGATAGTCCTAAAAATAATTATATCCCGCAACTTCATATCATGCGATTATGAGAAGAAACAAAAAATCAGAATTGCGAGATTGTGAGAAAAAAAGTTGCAACTATCTTTTTTTTTTTTTTTTTAATTCTGTGGTGGAAACACACAATGGTAGATACAATGGTATATATATATATGCAGTGATTCCTGGACAATAAATGGTAATTTTTAAAAAAAGTAGTGCAAATTCACTGGTATATTGCAGTAAAATATATTACTGGATTATTGCTTTTTCTCAAGCTGAAGCACACTTTAAGGCTATTGGTTCATAACACAGTCTTTGGGATGTGTCTCCTTGGCTTTCTCTAAGCTGCTGTTGTGGAATTCTCATTATTACTTGTACGTTTCTGGAGGACACTCTGAGAACTTGACTAAAACAATAGAGAAATGATTTTTCTTGTGTTTCTGTTGGCATTACCACTGCTTTTCCATTCATGGGCTGTAGCCTTCAGGCTCTGTGGAGATGGTTTGTAGTTTTAGTGTGTGTAATGACTTGCAACATCCCTCCTTCACAAAAATCAATTTCAAAGTCTGCCCTAAGCCAGAAGTTGCAAGAAGTGCCAAAGAGGGCTCGGTGCTCAAACTCCCCTTTCATTTATATCAACATGTGATTTGAATGATTTTACCTATTCACTTGTTTTCTGGTTTCCCATGGCAATGCCTTGAATGAAACTAATCTCTTTTGTGGCTTTGCTCCACTGACCATAGTAATTTAGAAAGAAGATGGGGCCAGCAACAAGTGTGTCTGAATGCTGATGCGAGTTGTCATCGCTGCCAGTTTGCTTTTGCTTAGCACAGTGCTTTCCAGAGATTCAATATCATCAGTCTGAGAGAAAAAGAAAAACGCTCTCTCTGTATTTTGACAGCAGTTCCTAGGCTGAGAATCAGATAGCAGGAATGTGAGCTGAATCTATCATATCACAATAAAAATATTTCACTTGTATGTCATAAACCCTTACATTTTTGAAGTCATGCACCTCCAGGACCTCGTCGGTGCCATTTCCCATCCTGAAGATCTCGATGCGCTGGGCTGGATGGATTTCCATCATGCTCTCAGTCTCCATTCCATCCAACACAGCTTTGTAATGATGATCATACACCTGTCCAGACACATACAATCCAACATACAATTAAATCCAACATAGAATTTAAAACACAGTGCCATCTTCACCCAGTCTGCAGCGATGCCATGTCCCATTCAAAACTACAGTAAAAGAATTTTATTGCATGAGAGAAAATATCAAGTAATATCTGCAAACAAATGACACTAGAGCTTTCCTCAGAGCTACGGAGCCCCAAAAGGGACATGGTGATGGAAAAAATATGAGATGGGAGGAAAAATTAAATGTCAATGCTTTTGCGTTCTCTCGAAAATGTTTTGCATTCCCTTGAGAAACTCTGCATTCCCTTGTAAACCTTTTGAGTTTTTTGAGAAACTCATTGGAATGCAAAAGTTTTTGCGAGGTAATGCAAAAGTTTCTTGGGGGAACGCAAAACTTTTACGATTGCAAAAACGTTTAAATATTTTTCACCCCTCTTATCTCATTTTTTTTTTTTTTTTTCCCATGACCATGTCCCTTTAGGGCAGCGGTGTTCAAATAGCGAACCCTGTTCTGGATCTGGCATGGTTCTATCCTGTCCGGGGGCAATTACTGTGCCTTTTTATCGCGTCGCGTAGCGCATCAAAAGAAAATAATGGTTCCCACCATAAGTGCTCAGTGTTGTTTATGGTAATGATCTTTCAGCATTACATCCAATTAATATTGCTTCAATAATAAAGCTTCTCTGTCCTGCTAAAGATATAAAGTGACACATTAAGAGCTGCAGATGGCACAGTTATTTTAACAGCAGCAGCAGAAACAGTGAGCAGAAAAACAGATACTTTTGCTCAAATGCTGCAGAAAACAAGAATGGAACAAATACAGATATTTTATCTGTCATCTGACCGTTTGACTAAACCAGGTTTGTGAAACCTTTAGATGTTTTCCTTAATCATTATATTGAGAGCATTTCATAATAAACAATGCTAAAGGGTTAGTTCTGCCAAAAATGAAAGTGCTGTCATTAATTGCTCACCCTCATGTTGTTCCACACCCGTAAGACCGCTGTTCAGCGTCGGAACACAAATTAAGATATTTTGATGAAATCCAAGAGGTTTTTTTTATTCTCCATTGAAAGCAACGAAATTATCACACTCATAAAAAGTAGTAAAAACATAGTTGAAATAGTCAGCGTGACTACAGCTGTTTGATCTTAATATCATTAAGCGACGACAATACATTTTGTGGGCAAAAACAAAACAAAAATAACTTCATCTCTCAAACAAACACTTTTTTTAAATGTCGGGTGCCGGTGTTTGACATGCGCTTGACCAATCAATGTACACTTACATCATTTATAGTTCCTATAGAGCTAGGTTAGACATTACCCTTAACTACTGTAGTCACGTTGACTATGTTGACGGTGTCTTTACTACTTTTCTGGACCTTGAATGTGGTAATTTTGTTGTGTGGTAAATTCGCAGACATCACTGCTTCGGCTCTTGGGGCCAAAGATACCCATCTTTGAGAACTATTTTGAGTGTTTAGGATTTTTATCTTTTAAAAATGACTAACTGCTCCAAAATTATATTGCCTGGACCTCTACTGCTTGGAAATATAGAGACCAGACCTCTTGGAACTTTAATTGTATAGCCCAGCTTTAGGGGCTCTGTACAGACCCAATTTTATTATTTTTTTAATAATTATTTTTAGTCTACTTATGTCAGTACTTTTTAGTGGATGTACGAAGTCAGTACTTGTCAAGTTTACACAAGTGTACTAGCAGGAAAACATTTGTTTTGGGAGTTTGTTTTATATAATGCAATGCCATTCTTTTTAAGCGCCGATGCTGTATCAAGGAATTTTGATGCGGTGCTGATCGCCTCGTAATTGCTTCTCAAAAGAAGATATATTGATTTTTTTTTTCACCTCAGGATTATTTTAGACCCCGCTGACTTTTACTGAATGGACAAAAACAGTATTTTTTTTGAAATATCTTCTTTTATGTTGCACAGAAGAAGTACAGCAAGTCAAACAGGTTTGGAACGACATGAGGGTGAGTAAATGATGACAGAATTTTCATATTTGGCTGAACTAACCCTTTAATATGAATGCACTTTATGAACCTGTCCAAGAATCATACCTTTATCAAAGCCAGTCATTGCAGGCATTTGCGCAGGCTTGACGGGCAGCGTGACTATAACCTCTATTAATGGATGTGTTCTGGCAGTTGCCCTTAGTTGCCATATGTATGCTTCAGGTAGACTCATCAAATGTCTGATTTGTCTGAGATCTAGGAAGCACTGCATGAATATGGCTTTCTCCTGTTGCCAGGCCTAGCAGTGCTGCTGTTTATCGCAACGCTTTCTTAAATGCTGATTTTGGGCATGCATGGATGGCTCCTCTCTGTCTACAAAAATGATTCATGCCCACCAGCCAAAAACCCTGCTATTAATATTTATGTGTGTGTTGTGTTATGATGAGAAATTACACTGCTGAGCTCACCCTCATCTGTCTCAGTAGCATTTCTGAGTAATATGTTATGCTTAGATGTAAGGCAAAAGATGCAGGCGTACAAATATAATACTACATTAAGATTAATGTCACAAATCAACACATTTTCTGATTATTAAAGTGCTTTGTGCAGTGTAGCACAGAACAGTAAACACATCATTTAATATCGACTATTGTGAAGACTGGAGAATGTAATGTATTGAAATTAACTTGAAAGTAACTTCTGCTCAGATCTGAATTTGAATTCATCCATATTCAAAAAAGAAATTATGTATAAGCATGTGAGTGTGATTATAGCAGAACTGATTGAAGTATTGTAAACACAACAAAATATAGAATATTCCAGTACTGAAGCTTTATTCCTGCAGTTTGAGAGGCTAATTTTGTTCTGTTGATGACTTATTGATTGAAATGACTTTCAAGTCATTAAATTAGTACAGAAGACTTGGAATATAGTGCATGAGTCATATTGAATGACTGTTGTTGTATTTTAAAGGTACTTTTGCATTCTTTTTTGAAAAGTAATAGCCTCAGTTGCCGTTCATTTTCATTATATGGAAACAAGCAGTCGAGATGTTCTTCAGAAATTCTCCTTTTGTGTTCCATATAGAAGAAAGTAAGTCACACAGGTTTGGAATGACATGACGGTAAGTACTGAGTGTCCCGTGAAGGACCTTGTCGGTGTCAATCTAGCTTGAAGCTTGTCCAGGCGTTCTTATTGATTAAAAATCACAGAGCTTTTTAACCCCCCTTCCCTTTTTTGTTGTTATTGCTCTCCTATTTTATGGCAAACCTCACAAGACCTTCCCCTTGAGCATATTTAACCGAAATAATATTTTTGCCTTGTTGAATCCGTAGTTACCTGAAATGATGACAAAAGAGTCTAGATATTGCTGTGAAATAATGACAATGAAAGTAAATTTTCTCTCAGCACTACAGCAGAGTACTGGGATTCATGGCGAAACACAAGGAGAAATGTTTTCATTAGCACCCCATCATGAAGATACCTTGAGCAGATCACTGATTCGCATGATACAGTGTTTGTTTTTTCAAATTTCAATACTCAATAAGCCTACGGTGATCATGCTATCGCCTGGCAGGTTTAAATATAGGATTTAACCATTGTAATGATAGAGTTTTCATAACATTGCAAGATGTTAATAGAAAATAAATTAACACAATTAATCATACACCCTGATCTGACGTGTATGTACATTCAGACTTCTGTTTAATTAAATAGAAATACAACAAATAATATGATTTCTGTAATGTTGTCACGCACGGTTGAAGACAGGAAGACAGGGTTCACGAATAACACGCAGGTTTATTCCAGAAGGGGTAACAGGCATGACACAGGGAGCGTAACACCAAACAATAATCGACAAAGGTTAAGACAAGGGGAGGAACTTAAATACACTGATGACGATGGTCGGCAGGTGAAGACAATAACTAATTACATGAAAACAGGTGCAGACAATGACAGGTACCAAGACTAGACTAAACAAGACACGACTGAACTAAACAAGACAAGACTGCACGTTACATAGCGCCCCCCTCGGAAAGGCGCGTCCTCGCGCCGTAAGAAAAAGAGGGCGGAGGCTTAGGAGGAGGGCGTGGAGCTGGAGACGGGCAGTGTTCAGGGATGGTAGGGTCCCGACCCCATGGTGGCGCTGACGGTGGGAGGAGCCAGGGCGGAGTCCAGGTCGCAGGGCGGGATGACGTCCTGGGGCCGATGGCTGGCAGCGGAACCATGGCGCTGGTCGTGGGACCCGGCGGAACTTTCCGGCCGACGGACCTGGGCGACACCGCCGGACCGGAAGCTCGACGCCGAGCCGCAGGCACACGGGACTGAGCCGGTGAAGAGGCGCTGGCTGGCCGGGGCGAAGATGGTGGGACCGAGGATGACTGGGAGGTACTGAGGAGGGAGGAGTCAGATGACACCCGAGGGGTGACGGGTGGAGGCGTAGCCGAAGTCCCGGATGTCCGGAGCGGCAGCTGGGCGACGACCCCCGAAGGCCGACCAGGAGAGACGAGGGAGCCCAGCTGAGCATCCGGACAGACGGGCCGAGGAGCTGGTGAAGGAGGCGTGGGACCAGGCGCCGGTGACGGGCTGACGGGACGCGGTGGTGACGTGGGCCTGGAGGCCTGAAGGGGAGCCGGGGACTCCGCCTCAAGCTGGGCTGATGACAGGGAAGCCCGAGGTGCTGGAGCGGAGCCGCATGGGATTGGCGAGGGTGGCAGAGCCGAGGGGCTTGCTGGCAGCAGGGGGACCGACGGATCCAGGGGACTGGCCGTAACCAGTGACGGGACCGGGCAAACAGGCAGGGGAACAGACGGAGGGCTTCCGGACGGGACCGGAAGGGCAGAAGAAGGCTGAAGGGTGGGTATTTGGGTGGGGAAAGGATCCGCGGTCCACAGCTCTAGGAGGCGGCGGGCTATTCCTCGCTCCAGGATGGGCTCACTCGCTCGCGTTGTCAGAGGGGTCCCGAATTCGTCCAGCTCCGCTCCGATGTCGGAGTGCACCCCGGGCTGCCACGGTGAGGCGGAACGGTCGTCCCTCCGGCACATCCAGGCCCAGTAGCCCAGGTGCGGTCGAGCCTCCGAGCTCATCAGATACTGGAGAGCGGGTGAGTCCATTTTTAAAAATTTTCTCGCGTGGAGAGGTCGATTATTCTGTCACGCACGGTTGAAGACAGGAAGACAGGGTTCACGAATAACACGCAGGTTTATTCCAGAAGGGGTAACAGGCATGACACCGGGAGCGTAACACCAAACAATAATCGACAAAGGTTAAGACAAGGGGAGGAACTTAAATACACTGATGACGATGGTCGGCAGGTGAAGACAATAACTAATTACATGAAAACAGGTGCAGACAATGACAGGTACCAAGACTAGACTAAACAAGACACGACTGAACTAAACAAGACAAGACTGCACGTTACAAATGTATAGGCAATGCTTCCATTTCAGTCATCTCATGTCTTTGAATTATATTCATTTTAGATCTTTTCTCAGTAAATATTTATATTTGCCAGTGATTCTCAAAGGCCCTCCACAAGTAGTGATACTCTTATATTTTTGCAATCAGTTGTAAAAAAAAAATTAGCTGTGATTTATTTTTGATTCCAGAACTGTTCTTCAGGAAAAACAACAGCTGTTGAGTGGACAAATTAAATTAAGATATGTATGTTTCTATGCTGGGTTCATTTTAAGTGATAATTGGAATGTCATGTAATTCATTCAATTGCTATTATTTTAAATTGATTGACAGGCCTAGTTTTAAAATAAATTTCAACTTGTCTTGTGCTAGACAATTGCTCGACATTTTTTGCCCACAATATTGATTCGTTTAGTTGGTCTCAAAACAGAAAAAAAGCACAGAGAAAATGTAATATTGTATCCCTTGGAGATCATAAGAATGTACTGGCAGAGTGCAGGGTCTGCTCATGATATATTGTTAAAATCGTCCCTAGTGCCTCGGCCTTGAGCTCTCAATTCCTGCCAAACTCATTACTTTATAAAAGAGGCATTTGAGAAGCACAGTATTTTGTTTACATTTTTGCAGGTATGTCATGTGGCCACCACTGGAGCTTTTCAGATTTCTGACACTACGCATTGAGAATTCAAGTAGATTACGAAGTAATCTACTTCCCAGTGATGCCACCTGGCTTCAATATACTTCAAGTACCCATGATAGATAACATGTGGAGAAGTTTTCAGAGTTTTCATCTGCTGCATGTCTGGTCTCTAAGGTGGGTCTCGTCGTCCAGCATACAGAGACTCTCACGAGAGACCCACCCCAAGGGAAATTAATAACAGACAAGGAAGCCAATGGAGTCTGAGAGTGTTTTGCATCATCGTGCCCTACTGGTCCCCTGAGGACGAGCGTTAAAGGTCGTCCAGACACTGTCACAGGTGAGTGGAGGAGAGAGGCTAGTATGCTCATGACAGCGTGTCCCCTTGTTGTCCTTAAGGGCCCAGAGATATGACCGCCCGTCAGAGCGCAACATGATGGCTGTCATTCAGAAGTTAGACGATGACTTCACTTGTGTCCTTACCCTGCTGAGAAGAAGACCTGAGACGTACCAGGGTCAGTAGCACCGCCATGTTGCCAGCTAGTCTGTAGAGGAGTGTGATAAACTCAGGTAATTGAGTTGTTTTTCAGCATGCGCCTCAGGAATATCCATATTACTCTCAGAATTGCCATTTTATTTCTGTGCATTTTAGGTTTCCTGTTGTTCTAGATGTACAAAGTGAGTGAAAAAATCCATCAGACTCGAGGGCTGGCATCTGTCAACAAAATAAACACTAACTGGCTTTGAGTCAGCACTGAAATATAGTACGCCGAAAGTATGAGTACAGCTGTAGATATAGTCCTGGTTTGGTTGCAATATGTGAATTACCTGCAGGGTGTGCGGTCGTCTCCTCTCCTCTGCTTCTCTCCAGCAGCCCTGCTCTCCATATGCTCCCTGCACACTCGCAAATGATGATTTAACAACTACTATTCACATGGGTAGTCACATGAGCAGAGCAAATTCCTCCCCAGGGTTGAGCTTGAGCTCCCCTCTGAAATGTTATGAGAGGAGTTTTTTTCTCTATCTTCCCCATCTCTTTTTTCCACATTCTTTTTTTTTTTTTTTTTTTTTTTTTTTTTTGGAGGGGAGAGTTAAAAAGAAGTACATTTTTCGTACAGATTCAAAACGAACACAGCTGCAACTGTCACAACAGCCCCCACAGCAACACTGCCATTTTTACAACTTCCTTTGGTTTCTTAAGCCGTTAGGAAAATTAAAGACACCCTTCATTCAATCAACAGCTTGGCTTTCATCTCATAGAAAAGATGAAGAGACACTACTGTATGAGCTATAATGAAAGCTGGATTCTCTAAAAAATGAGACACCCTAAAGAAAGAAAGAAAGAATAAAGAAACTCCAGGGTATATTGCTGTAAAATGAAGATCCCCTCAGGAAATAACTTCCCCAGATCAGTTAGAGACAGCGGTGCAGATGGCATTCACATGTGCTCAATGCATGTCAAAAGCTACTGTGCAGTTATTATTCTAAGAATTAAATGATATTCTCATTTCAACATGCGCTAAAGATAACAATTCGCCCATTGATGGGCTCTTCATTACAGCCCTGATCTGGTCTGACTCCATTTTATCTGCCCTGAATGGTGCAGATAATAGCAGGTTCATTTCCATCACAGGTTCATCTCTATGAAATGCAAATGATTTTACTGTTCCATTTCTCCTTTCAAAAGCCTCAGGTATCAGGTATCAGCCACAGACCGCTCACTGTGTTTCTGTTTGGTTTGAGGACAAAGGCAAATATGATTTTTATTTTTATTTTTTTTTTTTTGCTGTTCTGAGACAAAGGAATTATAGAAGCAGACACCGATGACAAGGCTTGTCAGGCCATATGACCATTACAGTTAAGATAAATTCGAAGGGAATGCTTTCAGGGCCGCCAGATGCATTTAGTACAGCATCTGTAGATGTCTGATGAAGACAAGCAGTTGCTTTCTTGACAGTTGCCTATTTTGAAAACAGGGAAAACGATGGTCACTGGCTAATAGGTGACATTTATTCCTCATGGCGCTCCATCCACTTTCTTTGTCAGGATATTATTTATGATCTTAGATGGTTAGTGCAACCAAAAATGAAATTTCTATCATTAATTATTCACCATCATGTCGTTCCAAACCCATAAGACCTTTGTTCATCTTCGGAACACCATTTAAGATATTTTTGTTGAAATCCAAGAGGAGTTTTTTATCTCTCATAGAAAGCAACAAAATTACCACATTCAAGGTCCAGAGTAGTAAAGACTTTATTTAACAATTTGAACTGTCGTCATACACAGTTGATGTAGCGAACACAGAGCAGGCTTCCGTGTTTACGTTCAAACGCCGTCTCAGTGTCGGCTGACACTGTACACGTGAGCACCATAAAGCAGGCATGTGATGCTGATGCAGTAATTAATGAGAGAAATTTCATTTTTGGGTGAACTAACCCTTTAAGATATACCTCCAAAAGTTGGTCTACATCTGGCTAAATTGGAAGGTCTCAATATCTTTGTAGCCTTGCAGCAACGCTAACCCACAGGTCGTGTTTGTTCAAATGAAAGACCCAGCATCAAAAGCACATCTGAAAATAATGGCTACCTCAGTTGAGATTTTAGAAAACATGCAGTGAAAATGCACGAGGTTGTTATTATGGTATGTTTAATTACAGCTGTTTACATAAGGAACAGAGGCCAAGAGCATCTTGTTTTTTAAGGCTCTTTTGTGCCTCGTTCAGTTCTTATAATAGCTCTGTCAACAGCAGAGTTAAAATCAACTTTTGCTTCACCCGAAGCCACAGTGAACTATTAAAAATAGAAGTGAGCTCCCTTGCGGACATTTTGGATGCAGAACAGAAGGGATATGAATCACTGCTTGTCTATAACTAGCTACGTTTAATGTGCACCACAAATAATAAACAATAGGGAGTGGGCTGGCTCATCACAGTACAAATCACATTAGTGGACGCAGAGTGATGCAATAATGCAGAACATATTTCGTAACACTGTGTACACTCTGGTGCAGACAATACAAATGTAATTACTCATGGTATACTTCACATCTTAGAAGAAAGGCACTATAACTTGTTCAATTGACTAAAAATGCCTCTTTATAGCTAGAACAGGACCCTCAGTGGAATTTTAAATGGATAATTGCAAGCAATTATAGAGAGGGAATTTCAGCAGCTCAATTGTTTGAGAGCTGCAAGCTCATTCCTCTATATTTATACTCCAGAGGTTCACTGAGAATTCCTTCACAGGCGAGGGCCTCTCCATGAAGGGAGCGCAATGACCCATTTTCTCTGCCCGGATCCCCTGCGAGTCTCTATCGTTTGCCACGTATGACCACCTTGCTGTGGTTGACTCGCATCTTCAGCTGCTTTTAATTTGTCGGTGCACCCCGGTCCCTTTCTTCAGAGCTAGCGCATACATGACTAATCGCACTAGCCATCTTAAACAACTTGAGCTCTCACTGGCAATAAATCACTTTGATCTGAGCTACTGTGCGGGTAATAGAGCTATATTCAGGAGGGAGGAGGGCCGTGGAGCATTGGGAGCAATTGCGTTTTTTCCCTAGTCAGCATGCAATTGTAAAGCGGGCTCAGGGACTGGGACGTCACACTTTGAATCATTGTTTGCTTTTATGATCCATTAAAAATCAACAAGCAAGTGCCGTTTAATACCCTTTTGGTTGGGTTAACTCTGGCTTAAAAAGTGATTTCAGAGTCATGAGGCTTGCGTTTTTTTGTTGTTGTTGTTGTATTTAGACATTTACATAGGTTGAAACAGATCAATAAGTATATTTTGTGTTTTGGTACATTGTTATTCTTTGCAGAAAAAAATGTTTTTTGCTCTGAAGCTTCCAACATTTGTCCCATAGGTAATAAACTAAAGCCCTTTTAACAGGACGAAAGAACATTTTCAGGACAATGGGTGATGCAACACTCCCAAGCTTCTGCTCACAACCGTGATTGATATCTCTGTGCTGAAGGGTGGAAACAACTGCTGTAGAGTTTATAAATAAAACCTCCAAGAGGTGACAAAAGACCTTTGCCAAGAATACTGGAAAGCCCCCCCCCCCCCCCCACTCCTTTCTCTCTTTTCTTTGCAGGGTTTGAGTGACTGTTCTTCAAGTGAAAAACACACAATGATTCCTGTAATTGATTGTTCCTCTGAATGTCTTCGCTGTGTAAGAATGCAGGCCAATCTTCCGTCATAATAGGGTACAGGATACCGCATGAAATATTCATCAAACACTGCTCAAAATGCTGGAACACTCTGGTGCATCTTTGTGAATGTTCAACATATCTTGCATGGCAAATATGGAGCTAAATGCCCATTGAAGCACTGGGTTCAGAGCCATGTAGCCGCAAAGGAAGTAACCTCTCCTGCAGTGGGAGAGGACATGATGACCCCGATTGTTACTCAGACTCACTAAAAATGACTAAATTGACTGAAGACATTCAATACCCCTGTGGCTAAGTGGCATTCAGACTGCTTGTGAGAGAAAACACTCTGTGTTTTCAAGCTTTCAGATGCACAGGATAATTTGATTAACAGCATTAGCTGCTAATGAGAAGAGAAATGTAGCTTGGCCGAGGAGAACTATTAAGGAGCTGTTTTCATTTAAAAACCATTGACTAAGGTCCAGAAACAAGAGGTTTTAGAGAACAACCATTTTAGTTCACCAATTTGTATGAAAAGGTGCATAGTGAATGCTAAATAATTCTGCTGTGTGTAGCCAGCACAACAGCTTGACTGAAAGTCTGACAGAAGAACCTGGAATTTTAGAAGTAGATAATAGAAAATTTTGTTTGGACAACATAATTTCCCTCCTAAAAGCATTTATTTTGTAAACATCGCTTCATTCAAAGCAGATCTCATAGGAGCTCTTGTCTTGAAAGTAGAATTTTACTTATCTGACACTCCATCCTGCAGTGTGGCAAGCAGGGAGACCTGAGGCAAGTGTTGAGACTAGAGAGCTTTAGAATCGCTCTGCTCTTAAAGTGTTTTTCAGGCATTACTGCTGCTGCAAAGCCCCAGTGATGGGAGTCATCATGTATCGCTCGCATAGTAACAACATTCTGGTCTCTGTGCTTTTGCCTTGGGTGAATGGAGGGGCAGCAGTTTATTTTGGTCTCAAAAGCTTAGCTCAAGACATAGATCTAAATAAAAAAGAAGGGAACGAATGCTTGCCAAGATTTCCCACTAAAGCTTCAAATGCAAATGCACCAAAAGTTGTGATCCGAAGGATCAGCTTAGTAGTGGACGGAATAAAAATCTAAAACCTGCAATGGAAAGTCAAGTTATTACAAATTATCATCTTAAACTCTCAGTGGTTTTTCTTATTTCTTGCATAGTAACCATACTTTAATGTGCCCCTATTATACTATTTGAAAGGTTCCTAATTTTGTTTAGGAGGTCTCCTACAACAGGTTTACATGCATCAAAAGTCAAAAAACTCTTTCGTTTTCTCATAATATACATTGCACATCACCACATTTTTCAATGACTCTCGAATGACTTGTCGGATGTATCAGTCTCTCTAAATCCCTCCTTTCCGCAAGCCTGCTCTGCTCCAATTGGACTAGATGGTTGACTAGATGGATATATTGGAAGCACTTGTTATTCAACCACAGCCTCAATCGCAACGACGACTTGAGCAGGACGTTTCTCAGTGATGACACGCTACTTAGTACAATATGAGATGTTGCATATGTAATTCCTCGCCATCAGTATTAAGTGTATGTCCATCAACAAACCAATGTGTATATTTCTAATTTATTGTGATGGGAACTATATTATTAATAGTATCAACAGTTAGCAGAGCACTGACGTGAATGACTGATGTAACATTAAAGTTTGTAAAACAAATCTTGCTACATCCTTTATCATTACTCAAAGTAATAAGAATGACAGACATTCTGAATTAATTGACACATTTCTAGACAACAGCGGGCCCACAGCTGATTATAACGTGAGTTAGCCGCAGACCAACAGCTGCACAACACAACTGTTTTACGAATCCCACATTGAACTCGCAGAGAAGCAGTGAAATGACGGGAACACAGCAAAAGTTTGCGATTATACTGCTGTTGTGTTGTAGTTAAAGATGAATAGTAATAGTTAAATAGTTCTTCACAGCCTCGTCCTTTGGAAGTGAAAATAAACCAAATTTACTTTCACAGCGCAGCTTCTTATCGACTTGTTATCCACACGAACGAGTTACAGAATTTGAGAGGGGTTCAGAACTTTTCCACACAGAACATCGGAGGGCACTATGCAAATTTGTTAACTTGTGATGTATGGGATTTGAATTGACTCAATTACAAATGACTCATTTAAGCGGTTCAGAGTCGACTCTTTCTTTTGACAGATAACCTTATTTATGATGCACTTTCAGCTTTACATCTTTGAAAACTGGTCATGCTGAGTACACACTACAAGATAATCAGGTTGATTTTGAACCGAATTCTCCCCTTCCGACAAGCCTATGTAAAGTCCCGATTATCTTGATGGTTCTACAGATTATCTCATAAGATTTTCATGTGGTGTAAGGTGTGTTAAGAGTAACTGAATCTGCTCGGAAGAACGTCGGAGCCACACCGTTCTCGTATCATAATACGATCAGAAATGCAGAGGACAAACGCAAACACGCTCTGGAGATCATCACGTGAAAGGAAGCGAAACCCAATTAGAAAGTGTGCTGATGGAGGACTCGCCTCCAGTTCGCATTGTAATATGTAAAGTCCATGTTCACACCCATGACCACGTGCGAGGGATTTTGCCGTGTTCAAAGATGGGACTCTGGTTGGTTGTGAATAGAATCTTAAGTGTGTGCTGTGCTTTCCTCATCATCTTGGTACTCCACACACTAGAAGAACAAAATGGTTAAATCTAAGATTTTTTTGTCCTCATTTTTGTGATCTCTCACATTTTAAAAATCTTTTAGTGTTTACCCAGCATTGCATTCACATTCAGCTACATTAAACACTATAATATATAGAATATATAGAAAAAGCCTTGTTTCTTTAGTCAATGCTAGAAAAATTAAAGGGATTTCCTTATTGATGTGTGCACTTGATCTTCATGATAAAACACAAAACCGGACAAGTATAATGCATCCATAAATGTTCTTCCCCTTCATTTATGTGTTTTATCTTTCAGTAAAAGCAGTGATTTCTCATATACTGACTATGCTTTGCAAAATGTGTCAGAATCCTCCCTGAATGAGTATTAAGAACATTTCTCTCCAGTCTTGATGATCAAGTGTTTGTACTCTTGCACTTCTTTCTTGCTATTGGCTCGTGAAGCTAGTTTTTCCCGGTGTCATGCAGAGCGAGTAAGTTCAGAGCTTGGAGGATTGTATCAAAAAAAAAAAGTTCTCAATGCAGAGATGGCTTTGAAGTTAACAGTGGCAAAATGGTGTTAACTTTTGGTCTGTAAATGGAAACAAAGTTTTCCACTTACTAAGGATTTCAAGTGGATAAGGAAGCAGAGAGCACTCCAAATGTCACTTTATCACATATAGCACATGCAATGTATTATACATGCGTGCAGCTATTTTTCACATTCCCAATGCAATCAGATATCTTTTAATGTCTCATCATTTTCCCCCATTAAAATCTGTAAATGGCATGCCCAGTTATTAAGTTATGAGGAGTTTCAAAGCACGTACAAAGCTTATTGAAAATAAGCTAATTCTCTCAGCCAAGCTTTCTGGAGAGCCGTATTCAGTTGTAACCTTGGCGTGTGGAATACATCTGTGTTTACTGCAAATAACGACACTGTCTGAGGGTTTTTAAATGACTTTCTTTCAAGAGCTAAATTGACTTGATTTTGCTGTCTGCCGTCAATGCCTCTATAAGCAGAGAGCAAAATTATAGACTTAGGTAGTGCATGAGCGAATCAACACCTCATGTTTACTCTTCTTACAGACTTTGGCTGTAACATTAGTAGATGAATGAGCTCCATGTTGCTGATGAAAATCATTTCACATTCCAGCAGCTTGTGGAAAATATCTGCAAGGTCATTGGTGCTATTCAATGTTCCTCATTTTTGCTGTTCCGCAAAACTAATTTTCCCTTCACCGGAAACTCAATGGTGGGGAGTGAGATAAAAGATTGACATGTTTAATTGAATCAATAATGTGCTAATGAAGCTTTTTGTACATTTTGAGCTATTTATGTAGCTTATTAGGATGCAAACATGCATTCATGTAACAGTATGCGTTACTATTTGTGTATTTGTGTTTTCTGGAGCAATTTATCTATGCTTTGGTGAGATGTCACACCTATTGCTTGATTTTATTTCCTGTCTGAGATCAAGTATGTTGCTCTTGATGGCCAGTTGTGCACCATTATAATAAAACATATTAGCAATACCCTAACATTTTTGGTATCACTTAATTTTACAGTATGTGTACTTACCTAAGAAAATAATAATAACAATAATAATAATAATAATAACTATGTAACTATGGGTTAAGGTTAGAATTAGGTGTAGATTCAGGGTTAGTAATTAGTTATTACCCAGTTATTGTAATTGCTATAATAAGTACATAGTACATACATGGGGACATTTTTTAAAGACAAAAATATGAAAAGAACATGATTGTTTGAATTGATACTGTTCATATATAAATGCTTGGATATTTGGGTTAACTTTGCATGTTCTTCTAATTTCTATCTAAAATGTTGGATACCATTGAAAAGAATATGACAAAATATTGAACACATTTATAATATATATGCACCACATTATTATCTTGTCATCATTATTGTTAAGGAAATCAAAAGTCCTTTTGTTAAACATCGCTGGTGTAGTTGTCTACGAAACAAGCTGAACATATTCCTGATTCTTTCAACATTAAACAAGAATGAAAGTAGTTCATTGTTGTGTGATAGACAGTCGCTTCTTGTTTTCTGTTTCATTTAAACACTGTGGCAGACTGCCTCATACAAGTAGTGTTGAAGAGATAAATTATGCACTGATCAATTTTAAGGTGTCTGTTTGTGAGATTGCTGCTATGTCAAGTGAAAAAGCTAGCTATGTGATGTTTTATTTACACGCTGAGCTCATTTGATGCCCTTTGATGATGTCCGTTTTGTTTTTCTAGGTGTCATGTAAATGCTTCATGCTTTCAACAGGTCAAGAAAATTCCATTATTTGCCAGCATTATGAACGTTTTCTTATGCTATAATTTCGATGTTGACAACTTGAAAGACATAACTCTTTACATGCCGGCCCCAAACCAGTATGCAGGTCAATACTTTGCAAGCATTGCCTCTCTCATTGGAAATCATTCAGCTCCCACTAGGTGATGCCAATCATCTTTGTGTTTAATATTTTATTACTGAATCACGCAGGATCCCCCCAAAGGGCTATTAACACTCAATGACTAACAGAAGCACATCTGCTGGGGTATTCTGGGAAACTACCTTTGATAACTGCCACGTTTAAGCAACAAAGCAACTACTGGTTCAGTCCAATAATGTCATCGCATTGATGGGTGACTGAGTCCATTTTTAAGCTTGGTAGATATGATTCAGGAACTGATCTAATATCAGAATGGGAAATTTGCCTTAACTATTGGCCACATCTCGATGACTGTGAATTTAACTCCATATCTGGCAGACAGATTTAACTCTTAATCCATTTGAAATAATGAGGCACATTCCGTGGATCTGGGTGGTGTTAAGAGCGGTTTCAGTGAAGTTAATCTGATGAAATCTCTTTCTCTTGTGAGAGAGCTGTGTGGCAGGACTAGTTCTTTGCACCCTGTGTAGAATCGAAACAGGATGTGAAAGCTCAATCAGAATCTAAATTATGCAAGAGAAAAAGAAATGATACCTGTTCTGTTCTATGATTTTCAGGGGACGAGGTCTTAATGGGAAAGAAGAAGAGGCAATGGAAGGTAAGGGAAATGGTTGCACATGCCCATGATGAAGTGGAGAATATTTTATGTGCAAAGATCAAGAATCCCTATTTGGCCATCTAATGCACTATTTCATATTTCTTTAGATTTTGCTGATTTTAACATGACTTTGCTATGGAGTGCTGGCAGTCTGGCTGTTGCCAGAGCAACGGATGACCATGACATCATGTAATAATTGTTTTTTCCCAGAGCAGAGATGTGAAAGTGCTATGAATCATAAGAAAATGCACAGTAAATTATATTCATGTGATAAAATTATGTGAATTAGTATGAACCCATATAATTACTGAAATTGTTAGTACACTTGAAATTTAAAGGGGACTTTTCATGAAAATATGACTTTTTTCTGTGTTTAAGTGCTATAATTGGGTTCCCAGTGCATCTACCAACCCGGAAAACGTGAAAAAGGACAACCCAGTGACTTTGTTTTGTTAAGCCTTTCTCTGCATGCATGGGAGAAACAAGCCACTCAGATTTAGCTCCCCTAGTGACGTAGGAAGGGGAATCTGCACGTTTCCACCCATGGCGCCATCATTTTGTTTTCGCAAGCTGCAGTTGAAAAAAATGCAAGCATTTTTAAATAATGCAATGTGTTTCTTCAATTCAGGTAGCTCCGCATGCTTTCCCTTAGCCTACATACGCTCTATTACTTTATGCTAGCACAAACAGAAGTTGTGTTTGACAGCAACGTATTGGTGTTACTTATGACTCACCCACAAAACAGCTTAAACTATAAATTTGACGTTATTTTATGCCGAACTGCTTAACAAATGAGGGTCAATTTAACACTGGATTTTCACAAAAGATTAATATGGCGGCACATGCTAGTCGATGAGTTGAATCAACTCCACAGAAACTACATAAATTTATCCACTAACCATTCAGAAATGTCCAGTTGCATTGTAAAAGTTGTAACTTCTTCCTGGGTCTCTTCAGCCGGTTTGAACAATGTAAGGCTGAACAGTGTTACCGATTATCTTCATTTTGGCTGCATGAGATTCTCCAGCTTTGTTGTTGTTGAGCAACTGAAGCGCGAGCTGTTAAAGCGCCGCCCTCTTTTGGAAAGTGGGCTGGGAGCAGCATCTCATTTGCATTTTACATAATTTTGCTCACACCCAAATATGGGCGAATTTGACAAGTTATAATAAACGTTCTGTGGGGTATTTTGAGCTAAAACTATGCAGACACATTCTGGGGACACTTATATTACACCTTGTGAAAAGGGGCATAAGAGGTCCCCTTTGATGAATGAATGAAGCTAAATTTTGTATAGAATGAATGAATAAAATTATATATATAATATATATCTATATGAATTATATAAAAGGAATAGTAATTAAATGAATTGTATTTCAGAGACATTCCAGAAAAAGCATTCTGGGAAAGGAAGTCTCTCTCTGAAAGGCTTGTAAAGCTAAACATATATTTTTTTTTTTTGTTCTTGACATTTGAACTAAAATGACAATTTCTTTGAATTTTAATACTTGCATTCAAATTCAATTTACAATTCTGCATCCTGTTTTCTACCTCACTTCAACTGTAATTGGCACACAACCATGTTTGTTGTTTGAAGTGAAGCTGTTGACAGAATCCATTACATGGCTTTTTGTTTATGAATTAATAGTTATGCTAACTGTTCTGGTTTATGAATTTGAATTTTGTCAATTTATGCTTGTCTTTATGAGGTCATTGCTCTTGATATAACATGTCAGAAACCACCAAAAATAACTACAAACTTGTTACTTTTGCCCAGGCTCTCACTTTTCTGTTCATAATAATTCAGAGGAATCCTGGGGAGCACCTGAAAACTTATAAAACACTTCTACAGGCATTCACAATCCACCTGAGAGCCCCTGACTGGCTCGAGCTGATGTGTCATGTTCCTCTGCCTCTCCTTTACAAGAGAACAGTTTGTTTCAGCCAAGTGGAGGTCAGAGACTATTGCAAAGCCCAGTAAAATCTCAAGCGCATAAGTGAATAAATGGGTCTGATGAGTGAAATAAAAGAAAATTGCAAACCCGGAAACACCACCCGTCTGGAGGTTCTTTCAAAGGCAGCTGCACAGATTGGCCAGTCCGCTTCATTACTTTAATTATTCTCCCACAAGATCTGAAGACCTGAGGATTGTCCATGTGAGAGAGGCACCACACAAAGATTTGAGCTGTTTTAGGACTGCTCTCAGAAAGCAGACAGTGTCACCATCATGCCTTCCTGGAGTCTATCCAGCTTTCCTATGAGAGGACGAACATGATCATCCTAATTTTGCCGAATTAGATTTATTCCTGAGTCAACATATGTGACCCGTGCTGGCAAAATCAGTCGGTATGCGTATGGGTTGATTTCAAACTACAGGCAAAACAAGTGAAAAATTTCAATTTTGGTCAAAATTGTGGTTTTCACAAAAATTTGTTCATTAAGCCCTTTATCCATGAAAAATGCAGTTTTCCTCTGCTCGCTTCTGGACGACTGGCGCTTCCTCTCAGCACAAGTTTGGTATTGCTGTAAAACACAGCATTCCAACTTTGTGAATATTCATAGCGAATTCTTGATGGCATGAGTCTGAACCATTTTCAGAGTCTAATTTTCAAACTCATGCTGACGTAAACAAACAATCTTATTTGTGCTAACTGACAGATCTGAAGCGCATGCACAAAGACGCCTCAGGCAGCACGAGATCCCGATAAACATACACACAGAATTACAGTTTTTCAAAAAATCTGCAAACATTATCTGTGTCTGAAGTGAACGCTTGGTTAACCTGTGGGGAAAAACATCTATTGTGTAACATTATATTAGATAACTGGAACAGTAGGTCTTAAATAGGGCGTGGTTTGTGCGAAATTTGGTGGTATTACTCGGGATTTTCAGGTACGGTTGCTAGAGGATTTTATTTCGGAACCTTCAGAAAACTAACTCGATTTGTTCTCTGATTCCAACGAATCATACACCATTTTGAAGGTTTTCTAAAAAGAGAAAGTTTTCTCATTGAGACTCATTTTGCCAGCACTGGTGACATATTTTGTTGATGCTAGAACAACATTCCTGTTCAAAAATGTAGCCCTATCCCTACCTACCCTTAATGCCGGGTGCAGATGACATAAATATGTTTGTCGGTTACGATTGTCACTGTGTCAGATTATATGATTTTGACTCCTAAAATCTTGTCGTGTCGTGGACAAGAAACATGCCAGACTACACGTTAGTACCCGACCATTCATAGCTTGACGTCTTTAACGACATGTATGCGAGAAGGCGGGTGTGTTAAGTGACAGAAGGTGCCATGAATGTAAACAAACAAATGGCTAGCGGTGTGTTTTGCTCTGTCTTGTTATCAGAAAAGCCCTAACATGGAAAAATGCTGCATCTGGATTGCATGTATATTTGGGTTTCCTCCTAAGAGAACTGAGGTAACATATGTTTTATTTACCTTTTTTCACTCTGTCGCAGTAGTCCCTCAAGGAAACATCATAACATAACATTCCGCCAAGCAGGAATGATACCATTTCCTCTATTTTCATTTTGGCACGTTTAAAAGCATGTAGGAAGGCGCTTCTGTGCTCCTATTGGCCAGTGTCACACGTGACGGAACTCGTAACTGTAAACCTAAACCGAAACTTGACAAAAACTGTAAACTTGTCACTCAAATATGATTGGTTGATTGGAATGTTGTTCCAGGACCAACAAAAATGATGATCCAGGAACATGTTGCACTTTGTGTAATCATGTTCTGCAACCAACACGACAGTCCCAAAAAAAAAAAAAGGCTGCAGGACATGGCCAGTAAACAAACCTGCTCGGGGGGACCGTTCTTTGCCCGGCACCTGCCACTATTACTGGAGAGCAGGTGCAACTGTGTTCATTAAGATACACATCAGGACACAGAAGTCCTTAAGAGGCGGTTGGGGGCACATTTTGCTAGGCTGCCTTGCAAACACAACATAGCAACAAGGTGAGCAAAGTAATTTCAGCTTGAATAATGGGGGGCGTCTCGTGAGCCTGACAGACGTGTGCAGCGAAGGCAATTTCACAGCCCCTCTCCGCCGCTGTTCGTGTGATCTATTCGAGGTGTTCTCCGACACCGCGGTCAATATGACAGACGCCGGTGGTTCGGGCCTGATAAGGTAGCCTGAAAGAACGCGGTTTGGGTGCTGCACATGTGTCTGTCAACCACGGTTCCCTAAGAGACAAAAGGCATTCAGAAAGGTCAGAAAAATATATGACATCAGTTTACAGCAGCAGATGTTTTTGGATAAAGTGCAACGGTTCCACTTTGTGTGTGTCATTTTAAAGGCGTTTGCTTTACATTCGGTTCTATTAGTTAATATGACAGGCGTCTAATCCCACAGAAACCAAGATAACAATAATTAGGACATGAAAAACATTATGGCGCCGTTGGACAACACGCAGTCACACAGTTAGATGCGCACACACCCTTCTTAAACACATAGTAGCTTAGAGAATGATGGCTAACTCTTTATCTTCCCTGGGCTTCTGTAACAACATATGTTTGTAAGTAATTAAAAGAAGTTCCCAAGTGGTTACCATGTCATAATGAAATACAATACGGAGAGCAAATTACCTTTCCACAACAGTTTATGCAAAGCTAGACACAGGAGACCGCTTTGCCTCTCCCCGCCGCCACATGGAGGGATTGGCAAAGATAGTCTTGTGCTCTATTGATGTATTGACTTCTAATTAGTTTGTCAGGAGCTGTACCTTTTAAGAGCATGGGAATAATTGATGATGCCTTACCAAGCAAAAATAAGGAATGTGAGGAACACTTCATATTTCAAGTCTAAATAAGGGGAGGCGGGGCTTATGAAATATGCAGTGTTGGTTTGAAATATTCATATCTAAGCTGCAGAATTGTGATGCCCAGAGCTACAATAGTTGCACATTCAGGTTTCGTTGTTGATATCAGCACTTGAGGCATACTGTGTGCATAAAATGTGTACACACACACACACACACTTGCCTAATATTTCCCCCTGACTGCTGTTGAGAAGAGGCCCCCTAACAGTTAGACCTATCATTGTGTTTTAAAGCACCATTATATTGCTCGTAGCTGGATATCAGCGACTACATGGGCCTTTAGTTAGCCGACCGCAGCAGTTTGAGAGTGTGAGCACTCGCTCTCGATCTCCACAGCCCAGACTTCCAATGTCATTAAGCCCATTACATGCCCTGTGAGAATCTTCACTTCACTTCTACTGCTCAAAGTGATGACTCCTCAAGCAGGAGCGTGAAATATCTGATGCAGAAATTAGACTGGTGCTTCAGCAAATGCATTAAAAGTATTGGCTGTTAAACGAGTTACATCCTCTGGGAGAATGTATGCATAACGTAGTATACCAAAGCACAAGATCTGTTGACACTCTGGTATCGCCAATTATTTACTTGCTGTCCATTTCTGGATATCAACAAGAATTGGGGAATTATAATGTATCTGTTTTGCAGTTCTGATTATTGTGGCAGTCTTATTATGTTAAACGCACTACATATTTATCTATTAATTCTGCCATTTTCTCTAACTCTGTGATGTTATTGTTTATGCCAAGGAAATCAAGATTGGATTCAGTCAGTTCCAAGAATACTAAACAGTGTGTGCAGATGTTTCTGTCTTTCATTTCCATTCCACGATTGTTATTCTAATCATTTCCTAATTAATCCACAGCTATGCACCATTCTCAGTAATATATCTTGGTCTGCACAATAGATTTGGATTTCTCTTACCTTCCCAGGGTTTGGGCTCCATATAAATCTCAGACTGAAGATACAGAGGGCCAGTATCAGGAATACAACACTCAGAATCACCGCGGCATACTGGTAAGCACGATACCTGGCCTTTTTTTCTTCTCCTTCCCCAGCTCAACCTATGAAAAACATTCACATTATTGTACTTCTGTATATTTATATGTAAAGGTTTCACACATTGAATGTGTTCCACCACAGTGCTCAACTGAGAAAGAAATAATCACACGGGCAATTTGAATTCTTCCGGGATCAGAACAAAAGGTCACATTTATTAAAAATGTCCCAAATTAAAAGTTCGTCTGTTCGATTAAATTCCCTACGCTTATGGCCGCAAATTAATAAAGAAAGGCTTTTGTTCCGGCTGAGTTCCAGGAGGGAGAGTCTAAAAGCTTACTATTCACAGTGGTGTGCTCCACTATCTCTCAGGACATGGCCAATCAGAATTATGAAATATGGAGGAACAAGCTTCAATTAGCAAACGTCTCTAGCCGAAACAGAAGCTTAAAGAACAGAAATAGCATTGGTGACCATGTGCGGTGCTAGGCTCAATGGATATTCAGAGCGTAAGCCCATAGTCCAAACCTCTATCAATGTGTATGGATTTTTGTTTTGTAAATATTGAACAATGCACTTTATCATAATAATAATGTTGAAATGTTTCACATGTAACACTGTATGTAATGTACTTTAAAATGCAATAGTTTTCTTCCCTTTCAGCTTATGAGCTGATCTTCATTAGCATTTTTATGTCGAGTCGGCAAGTGCTCTTTACACGTTAGCAGACTATTATTATTTGCATTTCTAATATGAAACACAGTAAGTTTGTGATATTCATTACATTATGTTTTAAAAAGTGTATTTTCAAAATGGCAAATGTCTTTCAAAATAATCTACTCTATACTGTAAATGTATGTACTGCTTTGTTTTCAGAGTTATGTCTCTAAAATATTCTCTACTTTGCCAAGATATCTGGCTGGACCAAAGTCAACGCAGTTTTTTTTTGATTACGTTGTTGTTGTCTGTAGATTGGAAAGCGCCGTCATCATTTTTTTTTTGGACTTTTTTGACAGAATGAATAACAAAATGCAGCAGACTTTATGCAAAACAGCCAAAATGTGGCTTGCAAGACCATGTCTGATTTATAGAGCAGCCTGCAGCTCTGAATAATTTTATTTGTGACAAAGATTTTGACAAGATGATAAAAAATCATTCGGGGCTGAAGTCCCACAAGCAGACCCCTAATGCCGCCCTTGGTGGAGACTACTGTGATTGTACTTTATCCCACAGTTTGAGACATAGGAATCTGACCGTGTCATTTAGTGTCATATAAAATGATTAAGTATCATTAAGTATACATATTCAATATTCTTGAAAAGTATGCACTAATAGAAATGTGCTGAATAAGACTTTCACATTGAGTTTCACCTCGAGTTTGTCATGAGCACACTGTTATAAAAATCAAGGCATAAGCCCTCTCGATACACGTGACGGGAAACAGGAGGACAAACAATTAGAGAAGCCTACAATTCCTCAAAAGAATTTCCCCCTGCATGAAACGAAAATATGAATAGGGATAGTGCTGAAATCCAGAGGTTGCATAAGCAGTGGAAACTTGACTGGAGGACAACGTTCCATCTGCTCGGAATATAAATGCCTATGAAAATATACCGGTGGCTGCCAGCAAAACAGTATTAAACCGGTTTAAGGTTAAGAATCAGCGAGGCAATTCTGCTGTTGCGGGATTGAGACTGAGTTTCTGTGAAGAAGGGAGCAGAGGGCCCCCTGCTGATGAGAGAGAGTGAAGAAGGGCGAAGAGGAGAAATAGAGAGAGGCAGAGCGGGAGGGAGGGATCGAGAAAAAAGAGACAGAGAGATGAGAGAGGAAATGTGGAAGGAGAGAGAGAACAAGAGAGAAGGAAGGAAAATAGACACTGTAGATGGCTGTACTAAAACAATTTTCATCTGAAAGAATAAACCTAGCAGAATCCCCCTCTAATGTCTGTTATTTCCCAGCATTGATGGCGATGGAGGTCTTTCTTCTTATACGAAATTGCACACTGTTGTGTAAATCAAATCTGTATTTATCATCACTGACTCTATGCTAGTCCAAAAGGATATATTAATAATTGTGTTGTTACATTATTTTCTAAAAGAAATCCACCCACTTGATTTTTAGCAAAGCAGACATATAATTGCCTATACAATGCTGAGAAAATTATCTTGATTGCTTAATTATAAATCATGCGTAATAATTTGCACAGTAGTAAACGTCTAACCATACAGCGTGCCACTCAGCACTGAAGAAAGGCACTGAGTGCAAGAAAACAAAACTAAACACTCAAAAAGCCTTGCAGTCAGAAATAATTAACATTTTACCCCACCTGACATTCGCACATCACAACCTTTGAAAAGAGCAATTTAACACAAATGAAAAATAACTTTGAGATCTCCCACTCATCAAATTCTCTTTACTAAACTTTTTTTCTACTAAACTTTTATATATATGGGTGTGTGTAAAAAATTCTCTTTTATATATATATATATATATATATATATATATATATATATATATATATATATATATATATATATATATAAATTCTCTTTTATATATATATATATAATTTCCTATAAACCGTTGCATATTTTGATTTTGAGACATTTTTCTCTGAGGTTTTTGATTTTCTAAAAACCATTGATTTTTAAAAAATCTATATTTATATAACATAAATGCACATGTACTCACATCTTTGCAAACCTGTTGACTGCTGAAGTAGGGATTATTCTCCATAACTGTAGCTGGAGCAAAGATAATCTCCTCTGGAAACCTTCTTCCACTCAGAACTCCCTCTTACTGGAATGCAAAAACCCAAACTTTTCCATTGGCAATTCGGAAGCCTGTTCAAGAAGGAGGGTTCCTCTTTCAGATGGGATGGAATAACTTTAACTACTGTGGTTAGTCAAAGCAGATGTCCTGAAATTCATCTATGAATTGAGATTGCGCTAATGTGAGCTGCCGTGAGTATTACTGGTCTCTCAGGTCATTCCACTTTTCTTTTTTAGCATCACAACATTTAGTCTGGCAACACATTGTTGTTTATATATATATATATAGTCTGTTATTTAGCTATATCTACTTGGCCATCATTACTTAGTAGGCAACATAACCACATCTGGAAATGCCTAAGAGGGTTTCAAGTTTACAAAGAGTACAAAAACAGAGTTAAACTCAGCCAAATATTCCACTCTGCTTTCCCTGATTTTAAACTAACCCTGATTGTTTGAAAAGTCCACGTTTTGAAATTAAAATCATATTTAATAATTAATTCTAAAACCATGTACTATATCAATATCAAATGAAAGCACAAGTATCAAAAGCATGAAGTTTTCCCCATTTTTAGAATGTCGACTATCATAATCAGTGTGAGGAAAAAAGTCTACGCAGTATCTCGGTATGAGAGCGGTTCTTTTGTTGAGCTGTATCTCCAAAGCCTGTGGATAATGGATAAAAGCTGTGATATAGCGTCTATTAAAGCACTTCTCAACAGCAAAGGCGACCTAAATCATTTTGAAGAGAACATAAAAATGACCACTTTCCTTCACCTGGAGCAATATTCTCACAAGTTACAAAGCAAGCCCTTCCTTTACAGATATCACAGTCGACCTCAAGATGCAAGCAGAGATTTGAGGTGCCCCCAAACCCTATCGTATTTCAAGTTTGACCCAACACTGGTAAAGATATTTGACCCTGATTTCATGATGACTACTTAATATTTCTTTTACTTGAATATTTTACAAGGCCATCTCAGAATGTGAAAGCTTGTTGGTGATCACAGGAAATACTGAAATAAGGTGCTCCATCAATAAAATTGGGAGAAAGTTTTTGGTGCTGAGTTTGTCAGCCATGTTCTTGTAGGCTAAAACTTTACAATTGCACTGGCATTTTCATTTTGTAAATCTGTTTCAACAGAAGAGTGGAGCTCTCATCGACAGCCATTTCAACCCAGAAGCACCTCGGGACGGCAGAGGGAGGCTTTCAGAGCCATGGAGATAAAACGTAAACAACACTTCAGAGCACAGGGAGCATTGGAATGACATTAGAAAGGCCAAAGAAAACAATGTGGAAAATTCAGTCAGTACAGAAGATGAAATCAAGAAGTTGTGAATAACCAGCCCCCGTATACAAATTATTTCGGACTATTATTTCAGTTATTTCTGATTACGAAGAAAAAAGGTGATTTACTTTCCATTTCTCATTTCCAATCACACAAATAAGGCACAACTGTGAACCTAACACTTTCATTTCAGCAAGGTTTTCAACTATTTTTCATATTTATCAACTTATCACTATATCCACAGTTGTTTTATGCACTGTTACATGAACCGCAAGCTTGTGTTGTTAATTAATAGGAACGCAGACAGCCACACTGTTTCTGAGAAATCCTTCAGCTTGCCATCTGCAAACACATGCTTGTCGATGCCAGACATTACTAACTTCAGTTCCTCCCTGAACTCTCAGTGACCCCCCACCCCCCCCCCAAAAAAAAAAAACAACAAACAAAAAAAAAACATTTACTTAAACGTTTCTCAAGTCTGATTGTAGTCTAATTGGAGTTTCAGTAGCTTATGTGGAAGCTTCGCTCTCTTACTCAACTTCATGTACTGCAACACGACAGCCTCCTCTTCTCATCTTCTCTTTTCTATTGCCAAGGCTGCCTCTGTCAAAGATTCACAAAAGACGCCCACACACTGCCAACAGAGACCACTACGAGAGCCTGCTGTTTCTAAAGGACTTGGCTGGTGTCACCTGGTCGTGAGTTGAAGGGCAAGGAAAGGAAGATGAAGAGCTCATCTCTGGCCAACAAAAGTGAACCCATTAACCACAGAATACATTTTGTTGTGTTCCTTCACTGCATGCAAGAGAGGAAAAGAAACATATTTCAATATCTTACATGACCGTGAATCTGACGAGCACTGATAGCAAATGATATAATGTCTTTTACTTTGCCCGAATATTACAATTTTATTTCAGATGAAAAGAATGACAAAGCAAGATCTTTCACTAACCTAATCAATAGAGGCATTCAGAGGGAGACTTTATTTTTAAAATGGAATTAATCTGCATTAAAGCAGAATGATCCTTTTATGGGAGCTCTATAATTCATATATCTCCATTATATTCCTCAATGTTCTATACGAAACATGCGCCTGAGAGATGAATACAGGTACAGGTTGTCCCCAAGGTCTGCTAATTGTATTAGATTTTTTAGAGCAAGCAAAGTGAGTCAATAAATATTTGAGGGATAACACAGACTCTATGAACCAGCATGCTGGAAAGCGAATAAATAGAGTCAAGGATTACAGTGTTGCAAATCTCAAAGTTAGCGCTATCGTCTCCCGCTCCTTACCTTCAGGGAAGAAAGCTGTGCGCGGTGGGATTTTTGCAATTTCTTGCATGGTGGGACAGGTGTATTTACTTTGGTAATTGTATTCCTGTTCCCAGTTCATAATGTGATTAAATATTAATGCCAGTCAGAGCACCAGAAAAAGCAGATCTCAGAAATTATCAAGGCAGCCATAATGCAAGTCTTTGCAAGTCTTCTTTATGGCTGTATATCATGTTGGTTTGCAAAGGTGGTACTATATCACATAAAATGGAAAGAAAATAACTGCCTTGACATTTTATCTCCAACACCTTCAGAGTGCAATCACAAATTATTTTACTATAAATGCTTCACTAAATCCAACTGACATGTTTTCCCCAAACATGCCTTAATGAAACATAGATGGCATCACAAATCAATAGACGTGCTAATTGTACTTGTACAAACACAAAATACAGTATAGAGGCTATGGGTCAATTTTAAAGCATTCTCATAGCTGGATTAGCCCAGAAACTGAATTATTCATTAAATCTTTTTAATGCAGTCATAATTACTCCTTTTTAAAAGAGTGTTAACTTTTACTGCAATACACCCATAATTTAATGTCACCTAAGAATGAGTGGACGGTAATTTGGTCGTTTTAATTAGGGATGTAGTTCAAAATAGAATAATGAGTTTTATCTCACCTGCCTTTAGACTTACTACTTTATGTTCTGAGATGTTCACACTCCTTAACGGTTAGGACTGCATGTTCACAGCTCCTGCACAGAAAGGTACACCTTTATTTTAAGATGAATAAACTGGTTTGAATTGCGCTAAAGAATTAAACATAATTTATTTTGCTCAACTCTACATAGCCAATATAAGACGATTAAACAAAACTGGGAAAGTAATCAGATCCATATGTCAAAAATAATATATATTTTTTTAAATATTCACTAAAATGGAGATTAAAATACTGCATTTACTCTGCTTGCCATTTTTATATTTTCAATATAAATATATTTATTGTATATTGTGCAATTGTATTGACCATTTACCCAATGATTGGAAATATTTTGCCCTTGAAGTGCATCTTATCAAGAAATGTAGTTTTTTAAAAGGGATAAAACAAGGATTTGTTTTCATAAATTAAGGATTAAATAAAGGATTTTTTGTTTCCGCAGCCATGGCATTAATTTGTATGTTAATGAATAGACTTAAATTAGTCTTAAATTAGCAATCATGCTATACCACACTGATGAGAGTTTAAATATTAAATACGTCTTTTCTACATGACCAGTGTCCAGAGGTCATAGTGAATGTCCAAGCCCTCGTAGTTATGGCTCCTCATACAGAGCGCTGCGGGATCCAGGAAGAAATCCAAACTCTCACTGCCTTCACTATCAACATCCTACCCTGCCCTTAGGCCAGGCACCAGATTTTTCATGTCAGCTGGCACACACCTTCGTCTCATAAGTAGGTGTTTGACTTTCACAAGTCTCTCTCCATCCTGGCAAATGGACTCTTTACCAAGGTTGCCATATCCTTGGGCGGTGTGGATGTCAGTTATACATGCAGATTTCCTCTGCTTCACATGGTAGAAATTCCCAATGGGCTTCTATAGATGAATGTCCAATACAAGTTTGAACTTTTTAAAGCAGAAAATATCCTTCTAATTACTTCAATTTACATAATTACTCCTCTGTTAAAGACTTATATTAGAGTCATTGTGAAAAGGCAATTTCACATGCAAATGTATCTTAAACTGAGAAATGTTATAATTGGTTTTCCAATGACGAACAAACATTTGCAGTTAAAAATATAACGACAGCTTCGGCGCAAAAAAGGTGTTAATACATTTCTCACATATCTATTAGCACATCTCTTTAAAACGGTTTCTAATGTATCTCTTAAATGGTAATTCTTTAAATGTGAAATTTTATAAGAATATCAGCATATGTGTACCGGCTTAGACTGCGCTTAGTCTTAAAAGGTTTAACTCGAGCTTCAGGCTTTACTTATTCGTAAGAGTCAAAAAGACACAACTGTCAGGGAGAAAGATATTTCCTTAAACATCTGAGTTACTTTGATTTCCAAGAACTGTAAGGCATTACTGTTAGAAGACATATGAAGACTAAAAATGCTGTTCACTGGGCTGAGAAAGTAAATGTGTAACTTGGAAAAAAGGAGCTTCTTTTATGGTGACATTTTTTGAAACTGAAATAGACAATAGAGCAAAACATAAGAAAAGCAAAAGTTTCACTATTAAAATACAAAAGTTATGTTAGTTATGTAATGTGAATTAGTATTCTCCTGCCCAGGGACTGCAGATGAAATTGACCTCTGTAGCTGTTTCTGGGGCAGTCATATATATGTAAATCTGGTCATAAATATGAAATTATTTTAGTATTTGAGTATAATTACACACTTTAAGAAAATCTTTATGATCAGGCACGATAATGGACACTCCATTATTCTTTTTGGGATTCTACATTATATGGCAGACAGTGGCAAGGAAATCTACAATAACTTATAATGAGCTTATTGAAACATGCGACAGGTTCAACACGTGAGTACAGTACCGAAATCATCACTTTCCAGAAGGTTTCTAATTATTTCAAACATTCTGTTCTGGATTTCATTGTCATGGTTTATCAGACATTTGTGCCAAATGACCCTTTAAATTATGTCTTTATTTAAAAAACACATTTCAACTTAAAGGTACACTTTTTTTTTTTTTTTTTTTTTCAAAATTAACAAAATTTATATTTACAATTCAGTTCAATACATTATCGATCCTTCTTCCAAAATGTGTTTTTGTCGTGTCGTGTATGGCGTGGGAGTGGCATATTGGTTAATGGTCGTCAACGAGCGAGAAAGGGTGACATGTAACATGCTAAACCTCGAACCTCCGGAGAGTCTGCTAGCAAAAGGAAAGCGAGACAGAGCTCATAATGAAACGAGGAACAACTCTGGCTTAGCATTGCGGAGATGGCGTTTTTATTTTTACTTTTTTTAACTCAACAGGTGAGTTAGGTCTTTTATTGAACAGATAAATTGCCATATGTAGCTCTTTAACAGAGTTCATTGTAAAACATTATCTATTGTGAAGGGTCATTTCATTATGGGCTGTTGTAGCGCTGTGCTGGAATTTACTTTTAACGATGTACTGTTAAACAGTAGTCAGCATTAAATCCTTTCCATGAAATCTGGTTATATCTCTTAAGCCGAGTAGTGAATGTTTTGAGCAGTAGGATAATCTCTCTCCATTTTTAGTTAAGAGAAAGAACCATATTCCCACAGAGACGAAGCCGGAGAACATCAAAAACAAAGTTCTTCCGCAAAATGCATGCACTTTTGTTTTTTTTAACCACTAGAGGGCCAAAAGTTACATTGTGTACCTTTAACATACCATGAAAAATAAAAACAACATACTAAAAGAGTATATTGTAATTGCAGATAGAAACTGCACCTCGATCATCAAAAATATATATATAAAAAAAAATGACATCATGACATTTAAAAAAAAAAAAAACAAATTATAGGATTATTTAAAAACTATTTTTGCTTTTCAGGTTATAGATAAGACCCATGTCATAATCTAATTGGCTGTGGTGTAAGGAAGCCACAAATACAACACAGGAGGCTGTAGAATTAACACTTTCATGAACAAAACAAACACAGACAGTTATTCACCTAAGATACCAAAAGAAAATGATTTTTAAACAACAGCTTACATTATATATATATATATATGTGTGTGTGTGTGTGTGTGTGTGTGTGTGTGTGTGTGTGTATATAAGGATTTTCAGTTATGCATGATTAAATAGATTGTGCTTTACTGCTCGTGCAAGCAGAACAAGTTTGAGTACGACTTGCAACATTTCATAACACCCCTGTCCCATCATTTCCTCTCTTTCTATGCAGCACTGTGAATTTTAAATAAATAAAGAGGTATTTGATGCTGGCGCGCAAAACATAATGAAAGAAAGCAAATACGAAGTTGTGTGCGTTCATGTGCATTTCTACCTCAAGAACAAAGTAATCTGCATGCTTTTAAATAAAACATTTATCAAACCTGTGTGGAAAGGGCATCTTCCTCTGAAATATCTCTACATTTCTCTAAATGCAACAAAGACTTGCAAAACAATTTCAAATTTAAATAATTTTACTTTTGACTTCAGCCCAATAGCGACCCATTTTAAAAAGCATCTCCCTGAATTTTAACCAGTGCTTCAATGAACTAATGCTTAAAATAATTCAATCACATGTGTACACAAAAGAAAGCCTAGGTGAAGTCCCTGCCCTTGATCTCAAATCATCATCTCAATCATTCCAAAAGCAATCACGACCTCAACATGAATAGGCGCAGCTGTTTAAAGTATGAAGCTGTTGAAATCTGAAGTTGTGAGATGGAAATAAGGCTGCCAGGGATTGTAAGATTAAAAGCCATTAAGTATTTGAGAAATTGGCATGTGAACATGAATATATCAGGACAGATGCTTTGAAACACTTGAGTATAAAGTCATTAAATAATAAAACAAACAACTGTGGACTGGATTTATGAGCAGACTGAACTCAAACAAAGTATTTTAAGAAATATTATAAGACCAAATATATCGTACGTAGCCTACAATGTTGGGGGTAACGCATTATAAGTAACATATTCAGATTACTCGTTTCAAGTTACTAGTAAAGTACTGCATTACTTTTCAATTTACAAAAAAAAAGAGAAAATGTTACTTTTTCAAATAAGTAATGCAAGTTGTTTTGTTTTCCCATGTATTGACTGACAGCTTTATTTTTCTTCTGCAACGACAGAATGGTAGCACAGCTGAAAGGTTTGTTTGAGCTTCGCCCTCTACTGTACAGGTGTGAATTTGCATTTCCTTCAGCCTGAGGCTTATTCAGTTCACTTTTGGTGTGAAAGGGCCTTTATATTTGACAAAAATCAAATCAAATGCCCAGCCCAGATAACAAAAAGTAACGTGAAAGTAATGTAATGCGTTACTTTCCATAAAGAGTCACTAAGGAATGCGATTAGATTAGATTTTTAGGGAGTAACGCATTGTATTGTATTACTTTTAAAAGTAACTTTCCCATACACTGGAAGCCTATTTGTACTGTATGAAATTTTGCTAAGTATTAAACCTTGGGACCTTGGACCATTAAACAAACTACATTATTGGTGAACTGATATCACACACACACAAAAAAAAAAAAATCTTGGCTACTGTTATTTCTAAAATATTCTGCATCAATTGGCCGATCATTAAATCACAACTTTTGCCTAGCCTTTCGTAATAAATTGTCTGAGATGAGATTGCGATGCTAAGATCTTCATTTTCATTTTGCTGACTTCAGTAGGTTTAGTAATTGAGTCTTTTAAACTGAGTTATCCAGAGCCAAAATGAGGGCTGTACTTTGCAGTTTGAGGCACTCCTGACAGGACTATTGCTTAAATGAAATATTCTTATTTTTCTCAGTCATTTCTGTGCATGCAGAAAACACAAACTTTTAGTAATTACATCAAATGCTGATATTTTCTGTCACAAACGAAATGGATTTCCTTACCATTCAATGAAAAGATTGAGAAATCAACTTTGTACCTGTGCAGACATTAAAATGAAAAGACAGTGATAGAATTGAAAACAAATAATGTAAAACAAACATAATTTGCATCGCACAATGTGTATAATACTCTTCCATAGCTATTTCTTTTGTATCATTTCAGGCCTAATAATTCTCCCATATCTTGGCAGTAACACCACGTTTGAGTGCATGCTCTGATTCATCATCATTCATCTACATAATACATGGTGGACATATTTATAGAACGGACTTATTTATATTTATTATATGGATGTCAGTCCGAGAGAAGAGTGGATGTCAGTTAGCCTGAATGAAATGAATTAAATTTGTTTTCTTATTATCGATGCATCCAGCAAGGGCACAAAAGGCCTTTTTGTTTGAAAGTGTTTAAAAGTTTAATTGGCAAAGTTTACTGACATATGGAGCAGTCAGCATGACAGTCACTTTTTGAATCATTGATAAAGAGTTTGTGCATGCTTTTAATTTTATTTTTTAATTTTAATTTTTTTTTTTTTTATTCCTTTACGATTTCTCATATCAATATCGATTACGTTTTTGGACAAATATTTTTTTGAGTAATTTCACATGTGGAATTAAGCAAACTACCCATTAAAGTTAAGTAAAATTAACAAAGAAAATAAGGAATTTTAACTAGGCTAAAAAGTTGAGTAATTTCTACTTAGTTGAAGATTCCTTTGTCAACATTTTAGTCAAACAATATAACACAGAATTAAACCACACTTTTAAAGTGAATGAATTACTTAGAAGCATCTAAGTAAATAATACAATATTTACTATAATAAAGATATTGTGTAGGCACAGTACATAGGAGTAACGTTGCACTTGAACACAGAGACCTCAATACTTGGTACACAATGACGATGGATCGTTTTTGAGTATGAATGTGCCATTTTGAGTAGAAAATTAACTACAAATGTCCCAAAAGCAATAATAAAACAGTGTAAATACAGCAGAAAAACAGCAACAAAATCAACCTTCATGGCCCAGTGCATGATGAGAACACCAGTATCAGAAAATACTGTACTAATATAGTAATTTACTTAATTCTTGCCTGAACTAATTTTTTCATGTAGAAATTACATTTGTTTTTTCTGTAGTATTTACTTCACCATAAAATCATTTTTGTCAGTGTTCGCTTCAGAAGGCCTTTATTAACCCCCCGGAGCCGTTAGGAGTTTATGATGGATGAATGCACTTTCTTGAGCTTCATATTCGCTGGTTCCGTTCACTGCCATTATAAAACATGGATGCATCAGGATATTTATTAATACAACTCCGACAGTGTTCATCCGAAATCATATACACCCAGTAAAGCTTGAGTAAAATTTGGGGGAATTTTCACTTTAAAGTGAACTAATCCTTTAACGCAATGCCACAGAAATGCAAACCAGGTTGCAGTACAGTTAGGCTGTACCACTGTCCATAACTTTTGAATATCCCAAATCAGATGTATTGTCGGAAAGAATTATTCTATTTTGAAAAGGAATGAATTTTCATGCTGCTCAAAATGAACATTCTACAAGAACAAGAAAAAACTTTTGTACATAAATTGTAGCAGAGCATAATGCATCAAATCATGAACAAGGTGAACAATTATCAATGCATGGATGAAACTCACTCAGGATGCTCACAATTTTCCTCACAGTTTTCCATGCACCACTATCTCTCTGCATGTGGGAAGAGACGGATCATACAGAACAGTGAAATGAACTTTGTCTTGAATTCAACTGCAGCATCTTGCAGAAGATGGATGATATCATGTGAGCTTCACTATCTATCACTTTCATTGATAGTTTCCACATTGCATAAAGTTAAACTTCTAGATATTATGAACTGCTGTTCTTCAAGTCAACAGAAATCACCACCATTGAAAATAAATGACTTTTGGTGCTGCATGTTAGTATGAGCACCCCTTTATGACAGAAACTCAGATTAACATAAGACATAACTTTTATTGCTCGTCATGTCACTTCTGGTTAGGACAGAGAGAATGTAACAACTTTGTATTAACAAAAGAATTTAACGGGTAAGGTTAGGGACAGGGTTGGTGATATGGGTAGGTTTAAGGGTGGGTTAAGGTGTAAGGGATGGGTCAACAGTGTAATTCTAAATGTAATTACAGAAATTACTTACAGATGTAACAACATGTAGGTATTTTTAAAATATACAAGAACAATGTAAAAACATGTATGTATCCAATAAGTGCATCAAACGAATAATTTGATTGTAAGTAGATAGTAGTTTAGGCCACCGAATATAAAGTGGGACCACTCTAACTATATTGATAAAAGAATGGGGAAAATGCATGAAATAGTGAAATAGTCTTGCAAATGGAAAGACGGTGCTGTTTCACACAGTCCCAAATTATGATTTGTCATATTTTATTCCAATTCATCAAGCGAGGTAGACAATGCTGGGCTAAGGTGCTGCCAAGTCCTTGAGAACTCATTTATTTGATGGCTTTGCTATTTGATTGCCCTTATGTAACTTCCTAACCTAATTTACATAACATAGTACATTAGTCTTGGACACAGGCGTCTTGAGTATGTGCATAATTAGCCTTGTATCAGTCCATTCTGAGTTCCATTTCAGCTAATCACTCTCAGTGTTTTATTATGGATTTTCTGGGTTTCGTGACAGAGGGAGAATCGTAACGTTTACATGCTGTAAAAGACCACTGTGATAGTTGCTCCTGATTTGAGAACGAGATATCATGAGAATGATATATGAACACTTTTCCTTCAATGTACTGGACCTATTTTACTCTATAATTACGATATAATAAAACAGATCAATAAAAAGTCCAACATAAGCCTCTTTTTCCATTTTCTTTCCTGTACATTTCTCCAACATAATTAACTGCTTATAGAAATAATAACATATGGCACAATTCATTAATATTAGTTAAGTTTTTATGAATTAAAAAAGAACAATATTTTAATAGCATATATTAATGTAGGTTTGTGAGTTCATGAACTTCAAAGCTAGTAATTAATTAAATCATAAATGAATAAATTAAATGAAATTAAATGTACAATTTAAACAAAAAATGTATTTAATATGTTTAAAAATGTTTCATTTATTAAAAATATTTTAAATAAATTAAGAATAAATGCAATCTTTTCATTAATCAACATTAGAGAACCTCAAACATGCCATTGTGTTGTTCAGTTATTGAAATATTAAATTAAACTCTCAAAAGTAAATATTTTAGGTCAAAGGGGTTCGTCGAGCAAAAAAGATTCACTTTCATGTTAACAAATTGAACTTTATTGCAAAGCGCTGTAACTAATATGTCATCTTTTCAATGATGACACTTTTTAGACAACTGAAATTCTCATAAATGAATAAAGTCATAAGTAAATTAGTTTACAAAGGTGAAAAACTAGAAAGATGACACAAGATCTGTTTGAGGATAAATACCTACCCAACAGTGAATAAAAGCAACAGATGCGAATGGTCAAGAGAGAAGAAGATTTACCCTCTCTGGCCTTAAACTGGAGTAAAAACAGATGGAAGACTCCCCGACTCACCACGGGCACTGAACACATTAAAACACCTCTAAGCTGCAGATGCTATAACACTACCTGTGGTGCTGAGCTAAATGCCTCTCATTCGAGCACTTTCTCCTTGAATTCATTCCTCCCAGTTTCCATTTCCTCAGTATATCTTGTCTAAAATTATGCAGTTCTAGGTTTTTGTTCTAGGATTTGCTTATGATTGTTTGAATTATCCATTATGTCTAGGTGATGGCAATGTTTCAACTGGCTGTGGCCAGCATGTGCAACTGAACTGCTTAAGGCATTGTAAATATGAAGTCTGTTCCAAAACTGATAAAGCCAGTCCACAGCTTCTGTTTACACCGGGCTTAAGCACTGACATATGTTTTGGAAATGAACATCTGCTGAAGCAAGTGTTAATCCTATAGACAGCCTATTTGACACCCAGGAATCTCTGATATGAAGTATGTTCCCCCATTTACCCTGTGATCCAGCAAACTGGTTTTCAATAATATGCTGAACTTCTAAGCTCCACCACACTAAATCTATTTATCTGGACTAAAACGTTAAGCGAGGCTTTTTAGAGGCCATATCTCACAGATGACAAGAGGTAAATCTTTAATCATTGCACTTAGTGTCAGCAGATGCATTCCTACTTATCTATCAAATCCTGTAGATTTTGGTGTCTCAACACTGATGTAACACTCTGCCCTGATGAAAGGACCTCAAGATGACGGTATTTTTGAATGGTAGAGCCGAGCAGAGGAGATGTAGGGCTGCTGTGGTGCCACCATGTGGTTCAGGGGTTGTCTGAACCCATCTTGAGTGGAAGAGCTTACGTGAAGCCATTTGTTCTGGCCTGCTTAGGATGGTTGTCACAAAAGCAGAACAGTTATTTAACTCAATACAAACATTTTTGATGCACGCAAAACAACGGTTGTTTATCGAATAGGAAAAATACTTGAAATGAATTGCGCTGTATTAAGACATTGTCTTCTGTAGAGCTGCTAACTAAATCAAATTTGTTTCATGATCAATGAAGTTTGCGACATCGACACATATAGAATATATGTCAACTGAAGTGAATCAATATTGAATTGATTGAATAACTCTATTGTCTTCTGAAGAGCTGCTTTATTACAGTAGAATCTGAATTTGTCTCATATTTGATTAAGTTTGCGTTATTGATTCTGTTATTTTCCTGTTGATCACTGTGAAGCTCCTTTGGAACAATCTATACTGCACAAAGATAAATGGGGAAACGGCTTTATTACTGATGTTCCATAAGCAGCACATTCTCTTCTGTACAGACCCACAGTGTAACATTTAATTAAAACTATAAGAATTAGATATATTAGCTACAGTTTACTTTAGCTTTTTTTTTCTTTTTTTTTTTAAATCCTTCAATAACAATTAGCCTACGTAAAGAACATTACCAAGGGATCACATATAAATACTTAAAATGGATATTGTAGTATATGCAGTGAATGGTTCAGTCTAGATCACCTCCACTCAGTTTGTGTAGTTGGTATGATCCGCAGATGTACAGCGCATGTTGCTTTTAACTGTGCAAGTTAAAGGATTAGTTCACTTCTGAAGGAAAATTTCCTGATAATTTACTCACTCCCATGTCATTCTTGTCTTTCTTTCTTCAGTTGAAAAGAAATTAAGGTTTTTGAGGAAAACGTTCCAGGATTCTTCTATATATAGTGGTCTTTGGTGGAATTCACCTGGTGGAAGTTCCAAATTGCATTTTCAATGCAGTTTCAAAGGTCTGTACTCGATTCCAGCCGAGGAATAAGAGTCTTGTCTAGCGAAATGATCGGTTATTATTATTACTATTTTTTTTTTTTTTTAAAAATACACTTATAGACTTTTTAACTACAAATGCTCGTCTTGCACTGCTCTGCGATGCACCATGGATTACATTGAAAGGTCACGCATGACATAGGCGGAAGTTTTGTGGTAGGGAACTTAATCTAATTTTCTCCTCCAACAAAAGATTATAATTTTTTTTTTTGGAGAAGGTGTTTGGCTTAATCTTTACATGTTCGCTTTGTAGACACTGGATCGGTACTTCCAACTATGTCACGCATGACCTTTGTAATGCGATTATGTCATTCATGCGGATTGCAGAGCGCTTGTGGTAAACAACATTTACATTTAGTCATTTAGCAGACGCTTTTATCCAAAGCGACTTACAAGTGAGGAAAACAAACAAGCGATTCTTCATGAATTGGCAAATAACACTGGAAGTGCTCACAATACAAGTTTCATACATTGCTCAGTACCCTAAGCTAGAGTAGGAAGGGAAAAGGGAAGGAAAGGTTTTTTTTTTTTATGAGGGGATTAAGTGTTCACGGAAGAGGTGCGTTTTCAGCTGTCTCTTGAATATTGCCAGGGATTCTGCGTTCCTGATGAAAGTAGGGAGATCATTCCACCAGCAGGGAGCAGTGAAGGAGAATGTTCTGGAGAGTGATTTTGTGCCTCTCTGTGACGGTACCACAAGCCTTCACTCCTTTATTGATCGCAGGCTTCTGGTGGGGACGTAGCGTTGTAGCAGTGTGTGGAGGTAGGAAGGTGCAGAGCCTGTGGTGGATCTGTAAGCAAGCATCAGCGCTTTGAACTTGATGCGAGCAGCAAGGGGTAGCCAGTGCAGAGAGATGAAGAGGGGCGTGACGTGGGCTCTCTTAGGCTCGTTGCGACAAGACGTGCAGCAGCGTTCTGGATCATTTGAAGAGGTTTGATTGCACTTGACGGCAGACCAGCCAGAAGAGCATTGCAGTAATCAAGCCTTGAAATGACCAGGGCCTGGACAAGCAGTTGTGTTGCGTGCTCAGTCAGGAAGGGCTGGATTTTCCTGATGTTGCGAAGTGCAAATCTGCATGACCGCACCGTCTATGAGATGTGGTCTCTGAAGGTCAGTTGGTCAACGAAGATAACTCCAAGATTTCTGGCCAAATTTGATGGGGTAATGGTGGTTGTACCAAGCTGTATGTTGATGTCGTGTTGTAGAGTAGGAGTGGCAGGGAAGATTAAAAGCTCAGTCTTTGCCAGGTTGAGCTGCAGGTGGTGCTCTTCTATCCACGTCGAGATGTCCGCCAGACAGCTTGAGATCAATGCAGCTACTGTGGAATCATCTGGTTGGGAGGACAGGTAGAGTTGTGTGTCATCAGCATAGCAGTGGTAGGAGAAACCATGTGCCTGTATGATGGGACCCAGTGATGTAGTATAAATGGAGAATAGGAGGGGACCAAGAACTGAACCCTGAGGAACCCCAGTGATCAGTTCATGAGGTTTGGATATCTCCCCTCCCCAGGCAACTCTGAAAGACCTACCTGTGAGATAGGACTCAAACCACTGAAGTGCAGTACCTGAGATACCCAGTGACGAGAGGGTGGACAGAAGAATTTGATGGTTTACGGTGTCGAACACAGCAGATAGGTCCAGTAGAATGAGAACAGATGATTTGGAACAAGCCTTTGCAATTCGCAGGGAATTATACGATTCGCAGGGTTATATACGATTTTATTATTTTTTTTAGAAAATGACCAATCGTTTCACTAGATAAGACCCTTATTCCTCGTCTGGGATCACTTAAGAGTCCTTTAAAGCTTCAGTGAAACTGCAACACATATCTTCCAACAATTTGAGAATAGTTACAATTAAATATTAAAAAAAGGGGAGGAAGAAAAAGAGAAGAGGAGAGTAAAAGCATGAAGCATATCATTTACATATTCATCCAGCATGGACGGCATCAGGATGTTCACTAGCAGTATTGCTGCTAATGTATTCAAACTTTGTTTTACCCCAAAGCGAAGAATGCCTGATGCCTTTTAATCTGAGTCTGTTTTGCCCATTGCCTAATTGTATGAAACCTGACAACACCTGACATTGTTTTTCCTGAGACCTGAAGCCTTTCATGCAAAGGCTGAAGCCTTTTATTCTGAAGCATGATGCCTTTTCGTCATATGATGAATATCCTTAAATGAACACCATACAAGTTTGTGGCCTGGATCATATAGTCTACAACATCAGAGGTGTATTTTGGAGTATTTTCTCGTGATTGCCATCATTCAACAGGAGGAGTACATTAACATCAATTAAATTAGCCAAAGTAAGCATTAGTTAAGCAGGTGTACTTAATGTAGAGTAACTGCTGATGAAACTGACTGAAGAGGAGAGTACAGAGGTTTACCAGGCAGCAGATTTAAAGGGTTAGTTCTCCCTAAATGAATAGGACTAATTTATGTCATCGATTACTCACCCCAATGTCGTTCCACACCCGAAGACCTTCGTTCATCTTCAGAACACAAATGAAGATACTTTAATGAAACAATAATAACCCACAGAAAGCGTTGACACTTAGAGGAGGAGGACGAAGAGGAGTGAAGGGCTAGCAATATGTCATTTTAGTAGACCAAAGTTTTGCTGACTAATATTATAACATTTGTTTAATTAATTAAATACTATAAACAGCAAAATGGTCAGTACAACATCACATTTAGGCCATCTTACCTCATCCTTATCTCGTTGTCAGTCATAAGTTCTGTTACTGGAAGTTATGACCATAAACTGAGATTCTGTTCTCTAAGAAATTATGAGATTTGTCAGTGTAGCTATGGAACAGAAAAGTAACTATTGTAAATATAGAACTCATAGTTAATGCTATGCTAAAACTACACAAAAGTATATGATTTCTCATCAAAGTATTTCCCATATCACTACATGGCTAAATAAAAAGTGCAAGAGACAACATACACAATGAAGATTTAATAATGAGATGGTTGCTATGGCCACAAATGCTTTAAATAGTTAGAGAGAAAAGAGTTTTATGAGGATTATTTGTGGACTATAAGTAAAAGAACCACTTGAATGTGTGCTGTATCAGCTGACCCATAATTAAAGTCCTCGAGTTAATTTGAACTTTTTATGGCGCTGTACAAAGGCAGTTGTCCAAGGCAAGTGATTTATAAAGTGCAAAAAAAAAAGAAAAGAAAAGAAAAAATGACACATTGGAACACCAGTTCTAATAATGCAAGGTTTTGAGTCAAAAGACTGTGCATGGTTATTCGTCCCTTTGTTCACAGTAACATTTCAGGATTTTCTTGGAATTAGATTTCCAAAGATTTTCTCAAGCAGTTGTGAGAAAATTGCTTGTTCACCCTCTCTTTAGAAGAACTTTTTTTGACTCTGGCTGAACATAATGCAGATAAAGGAATGACTCACTGGTCACATTTTTGTTGAAAAAACATTATGATGTGCAAAATATGAATTACGCTTACAGTCTGCAGGGTTCTGAATATATGCAAACATGAGAGTGCCTGATTTTACCATTATTTGTTCTAGGGGTGCAACGGTTTAAATAACTAATATTTTTTTTTTTTCAACGGTTTTAGAGTCACAGTTTCGGTGTGGTTGGCTATGAACTATTTTTATGGGAAAAAAAGACTACTTTCAAATAATAATAATAAAAAGAATATAAGACCAAATAATCAAACTACAAGCAACAGCACAAATAAATACAGTAGAGCAATGATACAAATAAAATAAACAGTGCTTTTCAGATTTTTCAGGTGTCTAATAGTCTAATATGGAAATTGAATAAAGTCGGTTATCAAATGTAAAGCAAAATTCAAATCTTCATTGTATAATATTAAATGAAGATTGAAGATTATTATTCATTATTAATCAAGTTACAAAAGCTATGGACTAGTTGCATGTGGCTGCCATGTTGGATTTCCCGATCATTAGCGAGTGAACACATAGATTCTTCCTGTGTTGATTTACGCCGGTGCAGACTGCCAGAGAAAGAAAATGATCTCTTATAGTTGTTTATAGAATCTGTTGCATCACTTAAAATATTAGTAATATATATATATATATATATATATATATATATATATATATATATATATATATATATTACTATCGCATTAGCATGGCATTTAAATGCATGTATGGGTTAGATTACTGAATGAACTCATGGGGCATATAAAATGAAAATAATGCCTACTGTAATACGATTAGAGTTGTTTGCATAAAATGCCTTGTGAATATTCACACGTTTGCCCTGTGAAAGGCTACAATTAATCTCCATAAATACTATTTTCTCAATTCTGCACATATTTTCACTTATCAATTGCTCCATCAATATAATGACTACATATTTTACATTTTTTCTTTGCATCTTTTTAGATGAAATCAAGTGCTGCAAAAAGACTGCGATTAATTTACATTTTTAACTGTACTTAACACAAACATATAGGCCTAAGTTTGCTTTTGCTGCTTATAGACCAGACAGAAAATGAATTATGCAACAGAAGCTCTTTCTCGTCTCACTTGAACTAAATAAATACAGTAATTAATAGAAATCCAAAGGGGAAATACAAACACTGAAAATCATATGCATTTAAATTACATTGGCTACTAAATATTACAGTTAGCGATAAAAATGTTACCAAATAAAGTTACTAACGCATACACTGAGTCCATATCATGCTCCAGTGCTTATTTATATCTCTGATGAGGATTGATACTTTGGTTGACAATAGCAAACATTAGATCATCATGAGTGTTCACCGCTGAGCCTGAACCTCAAAAAGAACAGGAGAAAGATTGAAAGATTGCGTATCTTCACATATCTCGTTGGATTAACACACAGAAGTACACTAATATAAGAAGGATGTTTTCTTGCGTCTCTGATAGACCACCATCTTCTCTTTAATTTATCTTCTCTTTAATTAAAATAAACTAAAAAAACATTGATTATATCTAGCCAAGTTTCATATTTAAGTTTCTTCTTGCACCAAATGCAAGCATCGCTGAGACTAGAAGAGCATGAGCGGAAGTAACCATGCACACACTCGCATCGCCACAGCTAACCGCCAACATCTTGGGCACCTAGTCCATTCAGTTAAGAGCAATGAGAGATTTCCTTGTCTAATGTTGTTTGATTAACATTAAAAACACTTTCAGACAGCAGGAATATTAGGCTACTGTCACTTTAAGACATAATGCACTCATACAGTACTGATACTGCACACATGCGTTCTTTCTCAATTGCTTAAGTTCAGTAAAGACATAACTGTATGTTTGCTAGAATACTCGCCAAGACGGACATGTTGACATAATTTTTGTGTGAATTTATCCTTTCAAGCACAAGACTTGAAAGGGAACTCAAAATTTGCGCCGTTGTACACAGTGCACATATAAAACCAGAAAGGTTTAAATAAGTCTACTTTAAAAACAGATAGCAACATGTGCTGTTCAGGTTTCACCTGTGTTCGCGCAATATGAACTCCTGGGCACTGGCATTGAACAAAGTTTAGGGTAAGCGAGAATGCATATCTTTTTTTTTTTTTCTTTTTTTTATGTGTATTCATATTTTTTATTAAACCACATGGGAAGGGAAAGGAAAGGAAACGCAACTAGTTTGCTTGTATCGGATTTGTTCTTTAAAATATCTATGTTCCTCTTTTCAGGTAAGCCACTTAATATCCTAATAGTGATTCTCATATGAGTTTGAATATATATAATGTTCGTATAATTGTTATATACCCGTATTGTGGGGAAAGAGTTGACATTGAATCGCACATGGCGAACAAATAGCTTCCGATGCACTGTACTGTTGAAAATATGATGTTTAAGGGTGTCTAACAACTAGTATGATGAAAATACAGTGTTATTATGCTGTTAAGATTCATTTGCTGTAATACTATCTATGTACACTGTTTTTATTCTTAATTGACCCTTCGCAAGATCCGCCCCCTGCTGCTATACCCGACAACCCATGCTCTCTCACACCACACATCATGTTCTCACTCAGTGAAAAATACATTGCGGAGCAAAGAGGTATTGTACTTTTTGCATTGTAATTAAAGCAGTTTAAACACTTAATATCTTATAGTGGCTCCTTAATGTGTCGTGATAGATCCTTCAAATGGCTCGTGAACCGATCATCTCTTCATACTAGTTCATTTATAGCATCAAATAAATATGAATCGATATCAGAAGGATTGTTATTTCAAGCGTGAAAAGACGTGAGTACACACAATATTTCAAGTTAAACAACGTTAATCTACTATAGGCTACTCCCTGACAGCTTTGTCGGATAAGATGGCGGATTCGGCGTTATGATTGGTTAGATCGCCTATATATATTAACCATTTCACCCCCAATCTGCCCTAAGGTATACTACATTATAAAACAAATTCTCCACAAGCTTGTCTTACAACATTGTGGAGAGCTGATCGGCAGTTCTATTACTCACTAAGACTCCTCATCAAATTATCATCACTTCAGGGCTAGGTTGAATACCACATGCTGTGCTCTCATTTTCCTTTTCACAATTTCTTTATTAATCATAAAAAAGTATAGAATAAAGTGTACAAACATTGCACACCAAAGTAGAACTATGTCCGTGCTTGTCAGCTAAAACTTGAAATCAGTAAGACTATAGGCTAATAAAAAGCTTATAATTCCAAACAGAGGTTAAGTGGTCTTTTAGAATGTTGATATAAATGAAACAGGCAGCATTTTATTACACGAAACTGCAATATTATCACTTCATAGATATGCTGAGGCACTTATGTACACCTTGCCAAGATTTAAATGCACCTAAGGCTATAAAGTATGTCTGGACTGAGCTTGTACATCTGTGTTTTAACTAAGGGTATGATTGAATGAAATTATCACACATAACCCCAGAACAGAAAAATATCACTTCATAAACTTATTTCATTCAACTGAAGGATCTAAAGACCATTATCTGAAGTTCATCAACTCATTCTCACAGCCCTTCTCTAGTATTAAAATAATCAATACGCTCACTGAGAATCTGCAAATTTTCAGCTCAACCGCTAAAGTAGCAATCAGAGAAATAATGATGAAGAAGTCTGTGGAAATATTGTAGTCCCTGTCTGCTCCTAGCTCTTCCTATTGATTTGGATCCCAACAAACCAGGATGGGTGAATATGTGAACGTCACACAATGGATTCCATCTGTGAGCGGTACAAAAGACAAATGGAAATTGCCTTACAGTATTCTTGATGCTAGTTCCCTTGTTATTATCCTGTGTAATTCATTGAACAGGATTAGCCTGACTGCATTCATTTTCAAGGCTTTTTGCTGAGGCACAATCATATACATTCACAGTCATCTTTTTTTGATTAATTTCTAATAGATTTTTATTCTTCTTGAGTTTCGCATCTTTGGCTTGAAAAATAATGTCAAATATAGATTGAACTTGTCCTAGTCTGCAGTCCTCCAACAGCCATTTTAATCATGTTCTTGACAGTCAAGAGTAAATTGGATGAGCTGGAGGCTTGGAGATGATACACACACTCTGTGAAGGTCACAGGCAAAAAGCATGTTAGCATTGAGCTTTGATGTCCTCTAAATTTGAGTGAAATTGACAATGTTTTCATATTCAGATGAGTGGGCTTTGTCAGTGCATACACATCTACCGTCAAAAAACTAACAATTTCTGCACGGCTTCTTGCAATGAAATAAAACACTTTAAACTGAAGTTTAATCCGGTATTCAAGTTATATTTGTTTAAGCCTAAGATATCTTTTGCTCTCAAGGTGTAAACTATTGCAGTGAAAGAAAAAAAATGATGTTGGATTCTCTGAAACTATGAAACTATCTTCACTCAGAATTTGCAAGTAAATTTCACAAATAATTACAAAGAGACGGCAAAACTCATCGAATTAAAAGTCCTCTACAGAAGGACTGCTATTAATGTTTTAATTGTAAAATAATATTAGTAAAATAGTATTTTTACACTAATCTTACAGTATACCTGTATTTACTTTCTTTGTTTTCTTCATTTGTGTGACTCGAGCTGCATTTAATACAATAGACAACATTCATACAGGGGAAAAAATTGGATAAAACATTGTGTGCCTGCAGCCAAAAATTAAAAACACTATATATATATATATACTGAATTGAAACAAGGTGCATCCAGCAGCTGTTACCTCCACTTCCAATCTCAGGAGAAGATGACCATCTGAGTGGTCAAAGACACTTCCTAGCTTCCAAGTTATCCACGGAACTATTTAATCATGTCTGGCTTCACCGTGACAAATCGGCACGCAGCGATTGGTTTGGGTTTGACTACTTTAACCATATGGCGGATGGTGATATATGTGGCAGTTATCATGCTCTGACTGATGCCTCCAGTAGAGATGATTGCTTCATTTAACCAGGCTTTATTGTTGGTGGTGGGAAGGACGGGAGCTGGGATTGTGTGGAAAGGTATAGGTTTATCAGGGCTCTTTGTGTGGCAGCGCACCTGTGGCTTCAGACAGTATGTATGACGCTGAAGTAAACTATATGAAATGGACATTTTCATGACATTTTGCAGCCCACTAATTTATTCACACTGGAGACAATTATTGTAATTATAAAGACAATTTACAGTATAATGCATTCAGTATAACTACATCCACAACAGGCGATTTAGTCAGAAGCACCCACATCATTAATTAAGCAACTTTGTGTTGGGTGTACGGAGGGTATTGTTACCCACAGCTGTATAATAAAAGGAAGGAATTATTCATTACACCATTATTCAGTCATTGTCTTTTCCCCCAAGATGATCTAATATGTGAAACAGGCCCTAATTATGAGCCACATGATATTTAATGGCTAATTTGTACAATGATATGGACGTTGATATTAACATACTGTGGATTAGTCATTGCCAAAACCATGTGGATATGTGGCATTTACAAAAATGTCAGCTAAAGGAATAAACAACCTACTGTGTCTTCCCCTTTCACAGTGAGGCACTCATTAGCCTGGAATGTCAGTGTATGTGTGTGTTTACAGTAATCCACATCTTTTACTCAATGAAGGCACAAATTGTAAAAAGGTTAATGTCCTCTGACTTCGGCACTTGTGGCAAATGATGGTAATGTAGGATATCATTCTGGAATTTGGAGTGAGAAAGAAAGTACACACCACTGACTAATTTGTTCATTAAATTGGCAAATCTAATCACATGGTCATTAGTAATGTGCTTCTGAAAAGGGTGGGCTGATTTTATGACACCCTGTTGCTCTGAGTCAGTGACAGCATCAATGCTCATAAATTGGATTATCACATAGGTCTCAGCAAAGGGAATCTTCACTAATTATTTAGAGCACACCATATAGTGTAAAACTGAACATTTTAATTTGAAATAATTTGGAAAATAATTCAATTTTTCAGTAGGCGCCGATTTTCGTTATGATTTAAAACATGCGCATTACTCAATTACTTGGTGTTAGTTTTTGTATGAATACTCTCTTTTTCTATGCGCAACAGCAAAACTGATATCATTATTATTATTGTTTTTTAAAGAACATTATGATAACGTGCAACATCTGAGCCATAATAAATTCTAAATGTTAGCTAGACAATGTTCATTCAATGTTCAAACGTCTATCACCATCATTTTGTGCATTGAGTTAGCTCACGTGATCTGCTGTATGTTTCACGCTTTAGAACTTCCGTGAAGGCAACAAAGTGGGCAAATTCCAAAAGGCATTTTGAGTTGAAGGGGTGTTCCAAACGAAAGTGAACAACTGGATGTCTTCACAAACGGCCCTTTCACAAGGCCGTTTGTGAAGGGTATGCGCGATGGTCACTTCGACGTAATTGTATGATTTGTGGTCGGACCCAGCGAATAGGCTACTAGTGATACATTTTAAAGCTATATGGCAGGAGAGTTCATGTTAACTTACAAACAGCAATTCAAGTTGTTTTGTTTGTGATATATTTCACACATTTTTGCCATGTTTAAAGAAGTTTCATTTTGAAGAAATTAAGTAATGCAGGGTCCAAAGAATATACGTTTTTACAGACGAGAGCAGATAAATACACACACACACACACACACACATATATAATGCATATTTTAATAAGAAATACAGCAATAAGAAATTTCTGTATTAAGAACAGCAATCAGCTAATGGACACCATGCTGCGTTGTCATGGGAACATGAAGGTATAATGAGGAAATTACTTTGTCTTTCGTTGCTCCTTTCGCCAGGTGATCTTCAAATGGCTACATGATGGAACTGCTCACTCCAAAGTCCCCACTTCAAGGGCTCTGCCCTTTGAAGGGAGTAGATCATTCCATTTGGAATTTGCCCAGTGAGCATCGATGCTCCCTAGTTTTCATGGTGCACTGTGGGACTTTTTAGGGTGCTTTCACACTTGGTTTGATTACCTGGTCCGAACCCGAGTGACTGCTCCTGCCTCCACAGGACTGTGTTCAGTTTTTTTGTGTCTGAACAATGGTGCCTTTGCATCATCAAAGCAGCAGCAGGTGCTTGATAGCGATTTAGTAAGATTGCATTCATATCAACAATAATATGGAGTTCACAAGAATCATACCCCAGACTGCCCTTTCTGATAAAGCGTTCACATCATCCAAACGAAATGAACTCTGATATCAATCAAACCTGGGTGTGCAAAAAAAAGTGCTAGTGTAAAAGCACCCATTCAGCCATCGCTAATACGTTTCAGTGGATTGGAAGGATTTTGCGACTGAGAGTGCCCTGACTACTGATGGGAGCTGACTGAAACGATGATCCTCAAACATTTATACATGAATAGAGAGCAACATTTAATCTAATATCTACTAATAGCGTTCCATTTAATATCTACGCAACTGTTTGTAAAGAAACAATTCGTAAAGAAACTCTCTCTCTCTCTCTCTCTCTCTTTTCATCTCCTCCTTTCAAGGATGAGGCATTTGGTTCTGATTGAATAGCTGTATATATATATATATATATATATATATATATATATAAGGGGTATCAAAAAAAAAAAGTTTGGACTCTCATCTTGAGGCATTTTTTGCTCAGGTTCCAGACAATGGACTATATGGACTATATTGACTTTGTATTAGATTTGGAATGGATACAGAGTAGCTTACCTTTGCTCTACCTTGTTTCTAAGCAAGCATACAATGTAATTTACTCTTTAAATAATGAATCATTCTTTGTAAATATTGTAGTTTTCCATATGCCTGCAAAAAGAGTGATACTTTTGATATTGCCATTTCTACTGTTTGGATTAGACGAGAGCCAGATTTTCATTTTTCTGTTTTGGTTTAGTTAGCTCCTCGAAAATTCATTCAATTACCTTTTGAGATTTAGTATTTTCATTTATCTAACCATTCTCACTGCAGAAAGCAAACAAAATAAAAAAAGAAAACTCACTTACTGGTGTTTTTGTTCTGACAGGTGGTTTACATTCATGCCGCTTGCTCAAAAGATGAGTAAAAGACCTGCACTGATGATTTATACCTCCCTTGGGTCGCAACAAAACGTGGAGAGCCATTTCATATTAATGCCATCTTATGGCCATGTGTGAGGCTATTTCATGGTCATTTAAAATCACTCCAGAAGGTCAATTATATTTGTTGTTGTGCTCATATCCATAATTCATGGAGGACAGGGACCTCTTTTGACCAGTGTTTATATCATGTCTTTGAACACCTCACCTTCTCCCTGATCTGAATTCTACACCACACTTGCAATGTGTTTGTTTCCATTCCATTTTAGTTAAAATGCCACTGATATTAATTATGCCAGAGATTGCCTTGCATCTTCTTTCCTATATGTGCAATATAAGTCTGAGGCAGACAGAGAAGAGGCGTAACCACTAAGCACAGGATATCTAATTGCCCTGACATTGCTAACACTGCTGGGGCTCATTTGAATGTTTGAGTGAAGGAGTAATTAGACCAATTCATTTGTGCACTTCATTTCTCATGCACCTTTTCTCAGCTCTCCTTTTTTATCGCTGAAGGGAAAGAGAGAGAGAGAGAGAGAGAGAGAGAGAGAGAGAGGGAACAGAGAGAGAACAGAGAGAGAGGGAACAGAGTGAAGAAAGTTATTTGCTAAACTCATTGCCTCACCTTGTCAGAACAAATTTCATTTATTGAGTATCTAAGCATCTGAGGTTTTTGCTCTTATAGAAGTACAGTAGAAACAGTCAGAAGTCTAAGGCAACAATATAATAATGTAGGTCGAATATGGTTTCATAAAGATACTTAAAACCTTAATGTAAAACCTTGGCCTGTTTTCCAAACTCAGAACACCAAAAATGAAGTAAAATGATACAAAACCTCAGTAAAAGATTAAAATTAAACCCCATAGGGTTTAACTGAGAATATTAGTTTTAGTATTTCACTTGAATATTTAGGGGCACGTATGGGTGAAGCGTTAATTCAAGACTCTAGTTAGTAACATAAACCAACATGAAAGCCCAAATGGATTTCAAATGTGAACCTGGGAGCATGTAATTACACGGTTAACTTCAAACTTTTAATTAGGTTACCATTTTGTTTGTAGCACAGTTATGAGAAAGTAAATATGGTAGCATTTACTGAAAACATCTCCAATTTGTGATTTCTGTTCATGACTTGGAACAATATTTGTACAATCAATGGACTTTCTGAATAAAAAAAAAAAAAAATCAAAAACATTCATCATAAGATTGGTGACTGATTGGTGCCTGACAGTAAACAGCATGTTTTGGTACAGTATCCATTGTGACCTACAATTGAAAAAAGACAGTGCTTTGGCCTCCCATGCCACAGGGTTACTATTAATATGTACCCCTGCCGCACTTTAAATGGAAGCAGTCGAGTGGCTGCCGCTTCGAATGTAAATAGACAGATTTTTCACGGCCCATACTGTATGACTTATTCAATAAAGCTATGATTTAGGCTACTAAAAAGGAAACCTTAGCTGACCTCTATTCATTTGTGCTGCCAGGAGGATCTGCCATTTATTCCTTCATGAGGGGTCACTTGTATGTTTAATAATTCATTCAGCATATGTTGAGCTGTCAGTTAGAGTGCTTTGATCTCGCCTGGCCTGTCTCTAGCACTGCCATCAGTTGCCTGTGCTATCATTGTCATACACATTAACAGAAAGGCTGCATTATCTCTGCGTAATTTGGTTAAATATGGCATGTATTAATGCATTGATCCTGCGTTCATCATGAAATCACAACACCTTTAAAAAGGCAGCTTTCAAAGATGCAGAGTTTTTTTTTGTTTTTTTTTTAAAAACAGCCCGAGAGTGATTTTCGGAGCAAGATATGAAAAATGAAAACAAACACATGCTGGAATAGTAGAGACACCCTGATGACAACAATATATTCTGAGTGACAGAACCCTGCGTGTAGAAGAGCGAGGAATCCTCATAAAGAAGTAGCAGCAGCGTCAATCTGTCAATGTAGCAGAATCAGCGCAGTGAAATCAGGCATGTAGGGGCACGTTTGAAGTACAGGGTTGAGGTGGAGTGCCGCTGAATTAAAACGTCTCTAAAAATACCTGCAGAGAAGTTGCAAACAAAAAGCTCACTTTATAACACGGGGGAAAAAAGAATTTTAGAGATAGCAATACATGTTATAAAATGCATTAAAAAATCCTTTGTAAAATTTCCATGAGTTTTTTTTTTTTTTTGAACGGATCAAATCTGTTTTTCATTACATGGTCATTAAAGTGAAGGTGGATTGTTGTGGTGCCACAGAACTCCAGAGGAATTTTTTATGTGACATTTACAGCTCAGGTGATTGGATCAAAAACAACTGGGTCCAGAATTGAGCAATAATTTGGAAAGTTTCTAATATTAAAGGAGTAGTTCACACAAAAAGGATTTTCTGTTATCATTTACTCACCCCCAGTGCTGTATGAGTTTCTTTCTCCTGTTGAACAAAAAAAGAGGCAATCTGAAAAATGTTGGTACCATACAGTTGATTGTAACCATTGACTTCCATAGTATTTCGTTTTTCCATATATGGAAGTCAATGGCCGCCGTCAACTCTACCCGACATTCTTCAAAATATCTTCTTTTGTGTTCACCAGAAGGAAAACTCATACAGGTTTGGAACAAATTGAGGTTGAGTAAATGATGATAGAAATCTAGTTTTATTTCTATATATTTTTGGGTACACTATGCCTTTAATGTGTTTTTGTATGCCAAAAAAAAAAAAAAAAATGTCTAAAATGTAAAATTGGGTGATTTAGGAGTATGCTCATATTTACAGTACCACCAGATAGTTAAGGGCAGAAAGCTAATAAAGTTAGGTTGCCATGGAAACACCCCTCGCCAGCACAAATGTCTGGGGGGTGGGGGGATGGCAGAGGAGCTTGCAGTAGTGCACCATTTCTTTCTCTTGCGTTTTCATTCCCTTTCTCTGCCTCTCTCTTTTGCTATTCAAATCTTTTGTTATTCAATTCAAATCAGGCTATGTAAAAGTATTAGTGCACAGAAACAAAAACAACAGCAATATAATAAATAAATAAATATATAAAGAAAGAAAGGAATTTCCAGATACATTTGCTCAATTGGAGCGTCTTTTATTTATTTATATATTTTTTTTGGGGGGGGGGGGTGTTCTACATGTAATATCTACACTATTAAAATAATGCCGCAATATAGACTTAAATTGTGGGACAAATCTGTGGTTGATCAGCATGTAAGCCAGCCTGTGGCTTCACTACCTACTGGGAGAATGACATTTGTTTCTGTTCATAAAAGCCCCCTTGGTGAAATGCAAATAATGTCGGCCAGGTGTTTTGCATAGTGTTGTATAATTGGCTACTTTGTGTGGGGTTGATGAATTAGATAATACACATGGAGGTTAATAACCCTAAATCACTGCCCAGCCCAAATGTGGGGCACACCTGTGTGCTTTCTAAATATACCTGACACACAAAACTAGCACCCCAATGCAGAATGCCACAGTTAGTTAGCACTGTATAAATCTGCATGTTGTTTTTGACACCACACTATCGCACCCCAAGAGCGGTGCAAGGAAATACGTGTAAAAAAACAAAATCATAATTTTGTTTTAGTCACCCATTACAACAGAATAAATCCTTCCCTGATTTGTGTGATTGCAAAATAATAATACAAACAGAGTGAATGCAACAATCAGCGGATATTTCCATACTCTTCCTTTCCCATCATCCTCTTTTCAATTGTCCATTCTCTCATTGCTCCTCTTGTTTTCATTAATTAACAGGCTGTCCCACTTCACATAGCCAAGCTTAATCAAACTAACAATTAGCTGCAGGCACTTGTAGACCCTCTGATTGATAGCCACAATCCTTGGAGTTTAATTTGAGCGATTGAGTGGGTGCTTACCAGCGCTCCAATCACCCTCAGGGATGTCTTCACAAGGACATTTCAACTGTGATGTGTCAGATTTCTGTCCTACATATCAGTTTTCTGAATGTTGTAACTAAGGTTTTAGAAGGAGATTTAAAGATCCACATTTTTAATGTCTGGTGAAGAAACTGGTTCGCTTCATACAATCAGTAACAGATAGTGTGCCAAGTACAACATTCATATTTCCCTATATATATTTTCTGCATCTCCTGTGGGCCCTAAAAGCATACCCTCTGTTTAATAAGATAAAATTTTTCCCCTCTGCAAGCTGAGAGCACTTAATGTCAGAAAAACTGTGTTAGTTTAACAGCTGTCTGCACTACAATGAATATGCCCCAAGCCTGCACTGCCCCAAGAGAAGATCCAAACAGGGTGGAACGGGATATGAGACCATGCTGCTTCCTGAAATCTATGCCTTCAACATTATCTAGTGCTGGGGTTGAAGCAATTCTGAAGACTTTTTGTGATATTTCATCTCATTAAATAATTTTGACCTGTTGCCCTCATCCCAAACACACACATTTCAAAAAGTAATTAAGTTGTCCTAACATTTCATTTTATGGAGAAGTTTCACAAGACCTTTGGACAGAACTGAGACATTTACTTTGAAACTAAGAAGATTTTTAACATAAAATAATATATATATATATATATATATATATATACAGTACTGTGCAAAAGTTTTAGGCAGGTGTGAAAAAATGCTGTAAAGTAAGAATGCTTTCAAAAATAAACTTGGTAATAGATTATATTTATCAATTAACAAAATGCAAAGTGAGTGAACAGAAGAAAAATCTAAATCAAATCCATATTTGGTGTGACCACCCTTTACCTTCAAAACAGCATCAATTCTTCAAGGTACACTTGCACAAAGTCAGGGATTTTGTAGGCATATAGTTAGGTGTATGATTAAACAATTATACCAAACAGGTGCTAATGATCATCAATTCAATATGTAGGTTGAAACACAATCATTAACTGAAACAGAAACAGCTGTGTAGGAGGAATAAAACTGGGTGAGGAACAGCCAAACTCAGCTAACAAGGTGAGGTTGCTGAAGACAGTTTACTGTCAAAAGTCATACACCATGGCAAGACTGAGCACAGCAACAAGACACAAGGTAGTTATACTGCATCAGCAAGGTCTCTCCCAGGCAGAAATTTCAAGGCAGACAGGGGTTTCCAGATGTGCTGTCCAAGCTCTTTTGAAGAAGCACAAAGAAACAGGCAACGTTGAGGACCGTAGACGCAGTGGTCGGCCAAGGAAACTTACTGCAGCAGATGAAAGACACATCATGCTTACTTCCCTTCGCAATCGGAAGATGTCGAGCAGTGCCATTAGCTCACAATTGGCAGAAAACAGTGGGACCCTGGTACACCCATCTACTGTCCGGAGAAGTCTGGTCAGAAGTGGCCTTCATGGAAGACTTGCGGCCAAAAAGCCATACCTCCGACGTGGAAACAAGGCCAAGCGACTCAACTATGCACGAAAACACAGGAACTGGGGTGCAGAAAAATGGCAGCAGGTGCTCTGGACTGATGAGTCAAAATTTGAAATATTTGGCTGTAGCAGAAGGCAGTTTGTTCGCCGAAGGGCTGGAGAGCGGTACACGAATGAGTGTCTGCAGGCAACAGTGAAGCATGGTGGAGGTTCCTTGCAAGTTTGGGGCTGCATTTCTGCAAATGGAGTTGGGGATTTGGTCAGAATTAATGGTATCCTCAATGCTGAGAAGTACAGGCAGATACTTATCCATCATGCAATACCATTAGGGAGGCATCTGATTGGCCCCAAATTTATTCTGCAGCATGACAACGACCCCAAACATACAGCGAAAGTCATTAAGAACTATCTTCAGTGTAAAGAAGAACAAGGAGTCCTGGAAGTGATGGTATGGCCCCCACAGAGCCCTGATCTCAACATCATCGAGTCTGTCTGGGATTACATGAAGAGAGAGAAGCAACTGAGGCTGCCTAAATCCACAGAGGAACTGTGGTTAGTTCTCCAAGATGTTTGGGCCAACCTACCTGCCGAGTTCCTTCAAAAACTGTGTGCAAGTGTACCTAGAAGAATTGATGCTGTTTTGAAGGCAAAGGGTGGTCACACCAAATATTGATTTGATGTAGATTTTTCTTCTGTTCACTCACTTTGCATTTTGTTAATTGATAAATATAAACTATTAACATGTCTATTTTTGAAAGCATTCTTACTTTACAGCATTTTTTCACACCTGCCTAAAACTTTTGCACAGTACTGTATATATATATATATATATATATATATATATATGTATACATATTTTTGCACTTTCTTATAAGCAATAATTAGCGCATAGAGAGCGCAGAACTTATTCTTCATGAGCAATAGTCTTAAAAAAACCCAAAATATTCCTCTTCTTCAAAAAAGTCTGATAACAGGAGACTCCAACCTTATTTTAAGTGTGTCATGCATCAAAATAAACAACTGCAACCTCAGTCTTAAATGTGATTAAAAGTGTTCTCACAGCTCATATTTTTGTTTGTTTGTTTAGGGAGGTATTGGTATTTAGGATGCCATGAAGTTTCAGACTGGACAGTTAAACAATGAAGAAGTCAAGAGGTCCTGAATTGCAGCTACTCCTCGCCCAATCAGGTATGCTCATTTTCAGCACGTGGAAATTCACTTTTTTCTCTTCTTTCGTCACTTAATGCCAGAGCTATTATTTCTTTTGATTGAGCCATTGTTACTAATTCCTGTCCCTCTGTGAGAACATAACGGCAATCTCAATCTCTGCTTAAAATTTATTCTCACAGCTATTAATGATTAGTAAGGTCAAGATGACCTTTAAAAGAAGCTTTAAAGACATATTTTGAAAAATATATTTTAAAAATATATCAAGATATAATGTATAGAATATATATGTATATATATATATTTTTTTTTTCATAATACTTTTCATATATGCTGTATATATGAAAAGTATTAGGCAAAATAATATATTTTTCACTTAAATATGTCTAAAACTTCTGTGTTGTTAAGTGTCATCTTGACCCTTCTTAACGTAAACTCCTTAGCCTGAAACATCCTAAATACCAGTATTATACTTGTAGGCTTGTAAATTGTGACTCTTGAACTGTGATTAGTGAACTGTCAATTGCTTCAATGGTAAAAAAGGGTTAAATTTTGTATTTCTGACAACCCTTTAATGGTATCTGTCTATTTTAGATCACTAAAATCAGGTGGTATCCAAACAGCAAGTCTCCAGGGCTATTATTTCTTTCGATTGAGCCGTTGTTCCAATTCTCGTCCTTCCGTGAGAGCTGCACGATCAAGACACATTTTGGTGACAAAGAGGTAAAACTTTTTCTCTTCAAACTTGGTAATACAGAGAGATTAATGTGGCAAATCCCAAGGGTCTGTAGAAGACTTCAGCATTGTTCCTGACGATGCCCTTTTCAATCCCCGCACTTTTGAAATTTATTAGGGGATTTGTATTCTTAATGACACCTGGCCCTTGCCACTGGAGCAATGTAAATAATCCCATCACCCTGCCCAAACTCATCAAGCGCGGGCTAATCCCTTGTTTAAGGCAGTTACACTGGCTCCACCCATTAATTCCCGCTTCATAAGGACACAGCTTTGCATATATTACACCGCTATGATCTGGTGAAAGCTTCCAGCATGTCTTGAGGAATTCGCACAAGCTGGGAGAGTCAATGTCACTTCCTCCAACTGTATAAAGACCTCTGCCACATGATATCAAAGAGCCTGCTAAAACATGCACTTTTAAGTTAAAAACTTCCCATTCGTGACACATTGGTATGAGGTTTAGGCGATGGGATTTGTGTGTTCGGAGAACATAGAAGTTGGATTTAGTGCCTGAGACCTCTGGCAAACAGCCAGGCAGAGGGAGAGGAATCAGAAAGAATTTAGTGTGTGTGTTCTGTGCTTTGAGTTTAATACATATCCTCTCTGATAAGGAAACAACAACTAGTGAGCCACTAAATATTATTTTCAAGGGCAAGGGGTTAAAACAGTCCCTGACATGGATAAATCTAGAAATATTATTTACTGCAATATCTTGGCTGAACATCCTACTAGTGAACATCCAGCTAACACAATAACATCTTAAATATGTGTTTACATTGAAAGATTGAGGTAATAAAACACAATTGTAGAAAAATGCTGCTTCTTTGTTATAAAAGTGCATCATATGAAATGATGGGGAGCAATTAATGTGGAAACTTAATTGTTAAAATTACAAACTAACTACTTTTAGATATGGCAATAGAGACATTTAAACATCTATTTTAAGCAGCTACAAATTATGTGAGAAATGACAATTAAGAGTGAGAATAGTAATCAAACCCACCTAACTGTGACCTCAAAAAGAAGAATAAACATTCAAACATTTAGGGGTATTTGTTCTATTTATTAAAATAATAATTATTGTCTCTATGCTAGATGTAATGCTGGACAGTGCATACAGCTCAAAGCTTTCTTATTGTATGTACTGACATTCTTCAGCTCCTCATTGTTTAACCTGCAAGTGGTGTAGCACCAGTGCATCAGATGTCGTTCTGTGCATTGATAGGATATGACAATAATGAGGTTATGCTGTGACCAATGTTATTTTTTATACCACACCACCAGGCACATACTGTACCACTGCTGTCAGTTTTCATTCTTCAATAATGTTTAAACCAGTATGAATTTGAAGGAAATATTTGAGTGTATTACCAGAACAATTCTAAAGGAAACAGAGTGGGTCCAAAGATCAAATTGTTATGATGATAATTTAATTTCATATAAATTCAACTTTTATATACAAATCACTTATTTTACATTCCATCAGTAAGAGCAGAGTGTGAAGGTTGAATTAGCAAAGCAGTATAATATATAATTGGAGACGGTTCAAAAGAATTGTTGGTGTGTGTCTTGCTGGCTCATCTGTGACCATGACAGCAAGTGGTGTAGATTCTCAGATTCGCATCGGTGTAAAAGTTAACAATGTGATGCATTGATTTAAGTGTGCATCAGTTACAAGTTGGAATCTGTATCACAATGCATCGCTTCTAACATGTTTGCATCGATAAAAAGCGATTTGTTTATATATAATTATTAGTAGATGCACTATACTTTTATTAGTTAGAAAGTGAACAATAATTTGTGACCGGTCTTTTATATGTATATTGATTTCTCCTCTCTAAACTGTTTCTCAAACGAGTTCTCTCATCACCACTGCTGCTGCATGAATATGACGTATCACAACACTATGGAGAGCAAGAAGTGTCCTGAGAGTCACATAGAATATAGAATATCATGGCACTACAATGTTTGTGAAAGGGCCGTGCGTTAGAAGTTAGAGGACACTTAAGTTAATTAATGATTTGCTGTCTGTTTGAACCAAAGAAATAAAAGCAAACTATTTACCATATCCAGCTATGATTTCTGTGATGGAGAACACACGGACGGAATAGCGAAATTTACTGTATAATGCAAAATGTAAACTTGTAATAGAAATATAGCCCTATTACTATTTTAGCACTATATACTACTAATGTATTACTATTGTATGGTATAATGCATTGTTAATGTAATACTACTACTACTACTACTACTACTATTATATAATAATTAAGATTTTTGAAGGAATATTCAAAATTTTTCATTTGTTTTAATTTTAATAGTAATTTGGAAAAAAAATAAAATATTAAATGAAGCCGTACATATTGAATTGCATAACATCATTTTTTTTTTCCATTGCATTGAATCGCATTGAGCTGAATCGAATCGAAATCGGATCGCACTGCATTGTAATGGGGTGAATTGTATCGTGTCGCATCGGTACCTGCTTCATATGTATCTTTAATGCATTGTATCGTTGGCTATGCATCGAGATGCGTATTGCTTCGGTCTCAGTTATGGAGATGTGCATCCCTACCAGATACTAACCTGGATTATATCCAAAAAACGTAACACCTCAAATGCCCAACTCACTCCAGAATTAAATCTGCACCTCACTTCCCTGTTTCCACTTAAAGTGTTTGTCAGGAGCTCCACAGAGTCAATACTCATGGTCGAACTGCTATAACTAAACCTTTGGTCACTCATGCCAATGCCAAATGTCGGTTTCATTGGTGCCAACCATGCAAATCTTTGGCTGTGGACAATGTGAAACATGTATTGTTCTCTGATGAGTCCACCTACATTGTCTTTCCCATATCCGTTGGAAAACCCAAAGAGTGTGTGGAGTGTGGAGAAGCCCCAAAGAGGCTTAACATCCGGACTGTTGTGTGCCCAGAGTGAAGCACAGGGGTGGAACAGTGCTGGTTTGGGCTGTATCACGGCATTCCCTACTGTGCTTGATGTGCGCGTCACTGCCAAGGACTGCTGAACCATTCTGGAGGACCACATGCAATGGCTCCAATTGTTCATATATTGCACCATGTAGGGGGTGCCATGCATCGGTATGATAATACAATACATCAAATCCACACATCAAGACTTGTGGCATAATAGTTTGATGAACATGAAAGGGAAGTTGAACATCTCCCATGACCTGCACAGTCACAAAAACTAAATATTTTTGAGCCTTTATACTTTGAGGTATTTTAGAGGAACAAGTCAGAACAATGCAAGCAAAGAATTTTTCCATTTGCAATTTTGCCCCTGCTTGTTATAATTCCTCATGTCATTGTGCTCATGATCAGAAGGTTTATCAGTTATTGCACATACATTTCATTTGAAGAAGACGTGACTAAAAATGTGCGCATGCACAGTGCTGGTTCATTTTTAGAGCACTACATTATGTGAAATATGTCCTTAAAAACACTTACTCCAGTCCAGTATATATGATCTTTATTCTGTGTTGCAAGCGCTGTTAAACTCATTGCAGCATATTGTTAGATGTTGTTTGAATTCTCCACTGTAATGTGATCTAATGCGTAATACTGCACAGTGATTGGTTAAGAGTTCCTTCTCATGAATTAAAGCAGAGAAGAGCTCAGAAACGGATGACGTAGATTCGCCAGCAGCCAATTACACGCTTCTACTTCACATTCCGTGACTTTACTTTGACTTTGTTTTTCAACCCGGAAGAACGAAAATGCTCAGAAAAATGCCAAAATAACCCATTTCCACTTGTTGGTTGCAGGGGTGGATACAAATGCAGGGTTATTTGGCAAAAAAAAAAAAAAAAGAACATTATTTGAAAATGATTTTCCTCTAAAGCTAACTAATGTATCTGCCATTGCCATTAGCCCTTGACAGGCCGAGACTTCAGATTATGGTGGGCTATTTGAAACCGCAAAACCAAGACAGGTTCCTCATTACAAAATGGTGCAAACACATGTAACATTTAGGGTCCTTTTGATAACAAGTTTTGCTGGTTAGCTTTGGCCTTGACAGGGTACAAGATGACTTATAATCTAAAACATGAAATTTCAGTAAAAAGCAGTTTTTGGACTTCTCAGACAGAAGTTTCTTAAACTCTGGTGCAATGCCATGTGTATTTACATAACTGGAATGCTGATTTTTAAATGACCTGAAGACAAAGATGCTTTCACAAAACAGTGTTGTTTTACATAGATTTACAAGTGGTTGACAGATATTTTCAAGTCACATCAGTTCATTGACGCCAGTTCGTCACCTGTGGTTGTTGCCTCTGGCAATAGTGTTGTGTGTTGGAGAGCATGGACAGCTGCTCTATGACCGGGATTTAATTCATGGCGAGCACAACGTGCAGAAGCAAGCACCTGGTTCTCTTAATTTCTTAAATCAGCTTCCAAAAGGTTTGCCGTCTCTGCCTATTTCTTCTATCCATGCTCAGCACCATTTATTTTAAGTCCTTAATCAATTAGGACTTCTTTGCCAGGCTTCATAAACTTACTCTCCATCCTGCCATCTATGTTTGCTTGGTTCTCTCCAATGTAATGTCTCTGCTCTGGCATTTAAGCTTAGTAGGACTCCGTTGCAGCTGGAACTCAAACACACTTTTTCCAAGACCCACCACATTCTGCTTTTGATTGGCAAGTAATGTTAGTTTGGTTGAGAGTAAAAGCTGTCTTCCTCTCATATTATTAGTAGGCAAACTCCTGAACTCGAACGAGATATCAACTAGTTTTTAAAAAAAAAAAAAATCTAGGATCACTAAATATTTTGGCTTGGCCCATTTTTCTTCTTCCCAGACGTATGTTGCTACTGTCAATTTTGGTTTCTCTCATTCTTCAAAATATCTTTTGTGTTTAGCAGAACAAAGAAATTCATACAGGTTTGGAACGACATTAGTGTAAGAAAACGATTACAGAATTTTCATTTTTGGACCATTCCTGGAGGATACTTTCTCATGTAAGTGTCCCTGTAGAGTCTGTAGAACATGTTCAAGACTTTTAAAAATAACAAAAATAAACAGACCTATTTCTTGGATGATTCTTGGTTGGTCACAACATTAGGAAAGGTGTCAAAGGTATCATGCATTGATAGAACTCACTAATACAAAAGGCAATCCTCTGTGTTCATATATATATATATTATATATATATATATATATATATATATAAAAATCCAGGCTGAATGAAGCGAGCATGAAAAAAATGGAAATTGGATGAGTAATTTCAATGAGTTTGAGCTGGAGCCCGGTCAGAACTCATTAATAACCAGAGAGGGTCTCCAGCTTTACCCTTTAATTAAGCGTCAATCTCTTCCAAATTTGATTGCGGGAGACATGCCATTATGTGCGGCTTGTCATATTATTCCTCTTATTCAACAATTGAGTTTAAATACGTCCCTTCACCTGTCTCACAATGCCGAAAGACTTGCCACATGAGAATGGATTACATAAAATGAACACAGTACTGCTTCACTTGCGTACTGGCACTACTGAGAGGTTGTGCACATCTCTCGCCTGAGTGTTCAAACTCCCTGAAAGATTAAATGATAGAAAAGAGAGAGATGAATCTTGGGGCTAGGAGGGAGGTTGGGTGAACTTGATTGCCTAGGAAATGTGCAATGAATATATCAATGATCTCTGCCACAGCATCCCACTAAAAGATACTGCTGGTGAATTTATGAGTCACGAAACATGCAGGATAAGCTCACAGAGTGAATCTTAGCTGGGTGGGTCTGAGTCATTGAATGCTACTGGTATTAATGAAACAGGATACAATCATTACTGTAGCAGCAGGTAACTTTGTTTTTCATTAACTTACATGAATAGACTGCGTTAAAACAGTGCTAAAAAAGAATAATACATTCTTTAAATAAGCAAATTTAAGCTGTGCATTTAGGAATAAAAGTGAGGTGTTTGTGATGCCTTTCATAGCTTAGTTTGTGCAAAACCATGCTGCATTCCCAAACATTGCGTGTTAATTTTGTTGACCTGTTTTATTGATTGATCTCTCAATTTCTTTCAAGTTTTTATTTTGTGATGAAATGCAAGTTCTCTCTTGTCACCTTTTCTCATGACCCAGAACACACAATCAACACCTTCGCGCATACGGCTGCCTACCCCAAGATTCGCCATCTGTTCACTAAGCCTTCAGAAAGAAAAACAAATATCTTAAAAATGCACTGAGACTTTGTACAAGAAAGAGATGAAACTAAAATTACAATCAGAGACACATTCATTATCATTTGACAGGAAAGTGGCACAAAGCACAAATTAGACGTCAGACCATTGCCATTGTGCATCGGTGAATGATTCTAATAAGATATAGCATAAAACCCAAACCATCACTCTCTGATGAAATATCTAAACATAATAACTGTGCTGTGTCTCGGTTCTTGAAGTCACACCTTCGTTTTATGATAAAGCGAAAGATAACAGTCTCAAACTTGAGCTTCTCAGCAGTGCAGACGGGTGGCTTGTCAGATCTCAAGCCTGTCAGAGATTCATCCGAAGTGACAAGGTCTGAGAGAGCAGCGGAAATGGGAACACTATTGAATTAGAGTGTCAGATATGCTGATACACACAGGGGCGACTAACTCAATTTTACCACCCAAGTCGCCATTGTTTGAAAACACATTATTATTAATGAAACTGCATTTTATTGAAAGATGAAAGGGACAATGCATTAGTTCTACAGCACTGACTAACAATGAAAAGTTCCAGATTGAACTTAAGTTGACTAGCTGAAGGGAAAGACTGATGCTCAACTGAAAGATGACTTGTCAAACATACTGTATTTGTAACATCCACATTGAACATAAAACAAAAAACTGCCTTCTCCTTTTACATAGACTGAGTTTAAGATCCTGTCACTAGGACATTCTATTCCACACCTAGAATAAGTTCTGTTTTCAGCATTATTTTATGCAAGTATAGGTATTGTTGCTTATAGTGATAATGATTTTGAAATGTTGCTTAAGTTACCAGTACTGTAAACCAGATTATTTTTTCACATATCCCTATGAGTTTTATGGAAGGTCTCATATAGCACAATGAGAGTTTACACAATTGAATAATGGTAAATGGACTGCATTTATATAGCGCTTTCACAGACCCATGGCCACCAAAGCACTTTACAACTTTTGCTTCACATTCACCTATTCACACACACATTCACTTACACATTCACTTACACCGATGGCAATATCCAGCTTGTAGGGAGCAGCTGGGGTTGGGTGTCTTGCTCATGGACACCTCGACACTTGGTCAGGTGGAAGCGGGGATTGAACCAAGTATAAGATACATACATTTTATAAGATTAAAACATGTCAACTGTGATGGTAATGCACAGTAACCACAATGCATCAACTCAACAATTATTGACCTGATTATTGAGCTAAGATGGCTGTGAAAATCAATCTGCATTGTTCATCGTTTTGATCTTTCATTAAAAAAAAATCACAAAATTTTAACCTTTCGTTCATATTCAAGTAAAACAATTACAAAGTAGAAGGAAACTCACATTGTAAAATAAATGTTTTCACATTTTGAACAAAAATAAAATGTTTGTCTGTGAAATTCCCTTAATCGTCCATCACTACAGGTAAAATCAAATAATATAGTTCTGTTGTGCAGCAAAAGATTGTTGAGCTTCTCAAAATACAAAGTGGCTATAAGAAAATGGCTAAAGCATTGAAAATGACCATTTCCACCATCAGAGCAACAATTAAGAAGTTCCAATCAACAGGAAATGTTACATCCTTGAAGAGGATGTGTGTCTATATCATCCTAATGTAAAAAATATCAAATAGCACCTACATCACCACATGTTGTTTGGGAGGGATTCAAAACTTTTTTTTGGTTTTTGGATGAGAGCAGTTGTCAAACATGACTGGAACTTCAAACTGGGCCGGCTTCTATGGTCAGATGAAACTTAAAAAAAGAACTCTTTTCGCTGCAAACCCACCAGATGGCTTTGGTGCAAACATGGATAAAAAGTACTCCATGTGTACGGTTAAATATACTGCTGGATCTTTAATGTTGTGGGCCTATTTTTCTGCCGGACGTCCTGGTCATCTTGTTCAGATACATGGCATCATGGATTCTATCAAATACCAGCAGATAAAAAATTAAAACCTGACATCCTTTGCTAGAAATCGTGTAATGAGCAGTGGATCTCAACCAGGACAATGATCCCAAACAAACATCAAAATTAAAACAAGCTGTTATCTTGAGAAAAGGAGGGTGCAATAATTGGGTGCCCCCCCCCCCCCCCCCAATAGTGCTCACTAGAAGAAACCACTAAAATAACCACTAAATAAACACCAAGCCTAAAGAATTTCGATTTGAGCTTGATGATTTATTACTTTGTTTTGTTTTTTTTGGAAATACCTATGAATATCTGAACGTTTCTGTGCCTGAAATGGTTAAACCTTTTAATTTCTCTGCTATCCATATGGCTACAGATTTAAGAACCCAACTGCACGTTTTATTAGGGTCCAGTGGTCGTGAACACAAGTCAAATAAAATTAGATAAACAGTGGGTGAGCACAGTGAAATGAAAATGTTCCTCAGCACAATATTTTAGATGGCATCTCTCACCCTGGTGGCACAGAGCTAATTCTCAATCTTATTAAGACGCTTCCTGCTCTCCATTCCACATTAGACTGAAGAAACAAGCAGAAGAGCTGAATAGCCTCCTCTTGATTATGGAAGTAATTGTTCTCATCTCCATATCTCAGAACCTCACTCACGCTTGTATTCATTGTACACATGCATTATCAACACTGTGTTAATGCTGTGTCGTGGCAAAGAATGTGGAATTATGGAGAATATAAACGCTTGAACAATCAGGATTCACATATCTTGCAAACAATGTTTAATAAGCCACTATTCTGCTGCATTTGGGATCTCATTTTTTTAGCAGGTGAATGAGATATTGTCCAACATCGTCATAAACGGGTCATAATTGAAGGGGTGGATTCTAGAATCCACTGCCGCTTCAACATATATATATATATATATATATTTTGAGTGATTTATCATAAAAATTATCTTTCTGAATATGTTATTATTTAGAATGAGTAACTTTAACTTACGTTAAAGCCTTTAATTTCCTTTTCATTTTCAAACACTAGAAAATAATGTTGAATATTGTCTGTACCTCTGACTGAGAGAGAAGTACAACTTATCAGTATGTTTTGGTAAAGTTTCCTGTTCAGTGCAGAGCTCAGATCAACTTCAGCCTTGAAGAAGCTGTGAATCATGTGTATCTATGTATGTGCGCTCAGTGTTCTGTACAGGTCCGTTATGGGTACTGGTGGACTATTGTCATCTGGACTGGAGACCTGAAGGCGCCTAGGCCTGACCTAGAAGGACATTCTGTCCCTAACTTCAGGGTCCAATCGTCAGCATCATGATGGAAGGAGATATGATTCTGACTGTCTGTCCATGTGTGGAAAATTACCAGTTTTGTCTAGTTTTCTAAACCAATCAGAATCTTAGTAATGACGTAGTTAGTGGACTCTGTTAGAGTATAATTGTTCTGGAAATATGAATGTAGAGAGAGAGGAGGAGACAGAGAGCGGCCTACGAACTCCTATGTGAGACTTGAAGCTGGCTTCTGCTGATGAAACTGCAAATTATTCTTCAGTAAATTTTCTTCCATTTATTTTTTTAAACTCTGACTCCGGGTCTTCATTTATCATATCTGGTCTTTTGGGTCTTTAACTGTATAATCCCCTACAGTTAATGGTGGAGGATGCGGGCAATCATTCTTTGGTGACATTCCTGGCTAAACAACAAACAAAGGTAGGAAGAATTTTATTATTTTTGCTAGGACTGTCTGGAGTGGAAGTGGTGGAGAAAAAGGCGAGCGGTAGGGTTTGACTCAGACGTGAGTACCCCGACATCTGACAATGGATCGATGTCATGACGCTGTAAAAAGCGTGTCTCCTGGGGTTAAAACTCTGGTGTGGACACTGAGTTGACGTGCACTAAATTGTATGTTAGGTGCGGGAGGCACCCCCACCAGAGTATAACGACACTTTGTGTGCCCTGGGAGCGCACTCCGGTGTGGACATTGGGTTGACGTGCACTAAGTTGTGCGTTAGGTGCGGGAGCACCCTCACCGGAGTGAAGAGACACTATGTGTGTAAAATCGTGAGCCTGACGCTTCGCCTCGTCCACTCCAGATAGGGGTACCCCGAGCTTAGAGATTCAGATAGGTAGGGAAAAAGTTTTTAATTAGATACAAAATATAAAAAGATGATAGGGTTGTTTGTTTGCCAGGGATGCATCTGGAATGATTCCGATTTTTATAAGAAGTATATGTGACCAATGTCTCGTAGTATACTTTGCAGTTTCATCAAAGCAGAAGCCAAAGCTGTGTTTTTCAAAGGTTGCCGTCTCCATCTCTCTCAGGTGAGTATTAACCGTGACTAAGATATGGCTGACAAATTTAGTAACTTGATCAGTAACTTGATCAGTCCTGATACAGATAATGAGACCGAAGAGAGCAAACGCTGTAAACAGCTCCGCTCTGAAGCTCTCACTTCAAAGAAATTTTCTGAACAATTTAAGAAAATGGTTAGCCAGGGTTTTGATTCTGATTGGAACATCACACAACAACTTGACTGGCGGACTGTCAAAAGATTCTCTGTTATCATGGTGTGCTGTAAGTTGGAGCCATTTACAAGCTCACAATGATCAAAATATAGACAAAGTGTCGGATGGTGTGGTTAAAGCTGATACCCATCCACAAGATGACATAAAATGTTACCAGTGTGGTAAGAAAGGGCATATTGCTTGTGACTGCTACGAGAAGCTTTTTAAATGCCACAAGTGTGGGAAACTTGGACATATTCGAAAATTTTGTAAACAAAAGAAAGGAAAGACACAAAAAAAAAAAAAAAAAAAGACTTCCACTCTTTCTGAGAATTAACTTGTGAAACTGAGAAAGAACAAGAGATAATAATAAAAAAAATAAATTACATTTTATAGTGAATGAACAGGTTGATGTCAAATTTCAAATAATGACTCCAAAAACATGTGAGTTACAAAAATTTAAAAGTATAGAAGATGATAATTGATTATTGGATGTTATGAAAGAATTTTGCACTTAATGGGAAATATTGAACAATCTGAAGCATGTTTCCAATGTGATGAGCACATCACTACCGTAGGGTAAATAACTAAACTGATGTAGGAACTCTAAGTTCCAAATGTTTGGTTTTTGATTGACATAGATAGTTTAAATGGCAAGTTAAACGACTTGACTGCCAGTGTCAAAAGGACTCAAGCTGATGGGAAATTTGTAATTTCCAAATTCCTTTTGATATGTGGGTAAAAGTAAATATAAAAATAATGTTTAATTCAAAAATGTATATCAATTCTGGCAAAGTCTAAAGCTGGGCCACAGTCAAAAGATATCAGACAAATGTCTGATGTTACAAGTTTATGAAAATGCAGTGTACCAGTCCTGAATGCCACAGAGTCTCTCTCTCCGTCTTATTCAAAGTCAGCTATAAATGCTGCTATCTTAACCGGTGTTATAAGTGGTAAGATATTTATAGAAAAAGCACAGGGTGCCAGTTGAAAATCATTGACAAAGATGTTAAAGAAATGAGTGCCATGAAGAGGGCAATTTGTTGTTAAATATGACAAAGTAAAATGAAATGTCTTTAAAGAGGTCTTTAAATACAAACCTGGAATGACAGAAGTGACTATTTTGACAAATTTATTTTATGACCAGTAGCTTTTTGTCTCATCCTAGTCACCACCATGCACAGGGCCGATGGTTCCAGTTAAAGATGTAGCAGAACATTCCACTGAATGGATGGTTGTGATAACTAAAGTCACTGAGTATAATCTCAGCATTGATACGTTTCTGCTTTGAAGATGTCTAATGACTTTTAGTGATTAAATACTGCTGTAATGAACCTGTTTCCCTGTTGTAACACTATTAGGCAGTCCAATGGCTCTGCTGGCTCTTGAATGCATCTTCCTTAAGCTCAACAAAACACCTGATTCTGTTGAAGAAAACTGTCAAAGATTCTGGAATGGGAAAGAGCGGTTACCAGTGTGCACGAGGTGATTTCTCAATGACGGGTAAGATCCTCTTTGGCCAGACAGGGGACAACCTAAGGCAGGGGGTTACCGCCGACACTGGGCATCTACCCTGAAGGGAGGTGTTGTGTGTGAGATGGGTATGAGAGTGGAGCGGATGTCTGTGAGGCCAGCAGCATCATTAAGGGGGGATCTGTGAGAAGTACAGAAGTCTGACCCAAAAATGTTCCTCCATACCACTCACCAGAACCCGCATTCCTAGCATGGCTTGTTTTTCATTGTGACAAGTGTCCACAACTTGATGCAACTATGCCAGGGGACAGCACCCTGAGGAAGAGGAGATTATTGATAAAGAGCTGATGGAAATGAGCTTTCAAGAGCCGACTGAGACCATGAGGTGACTGTCCGTAATTTCTGGGGAGACCAGGGCAAAATTTATTAACATGATGTTGGTTGCCCTATTGGCAAAAACTGTATAAGTTTTGGATTCAGTATTAATGTGAATCCCTGAATCTGTGAGACTGTGTTGATTTTGAACTAATAAGTCTGCATCATAGTTTTACTCCAGCAGGTCATTAGACATGGCATAGGAATGCAAAGACATGGTGGTGGCTAAAGATGAAGACCGCATTTGCAGATTCAAGAGGAAGTAGCGTAAAGTGAGCATTTAAACTAAAGATAACCTTAAAAAGGCTCCTAGGATAATATATAAGGATTGTGGTAATGTTTTTTTTTTTTTTTTTCTAATCTGAAAAATAAACATGTATTATAACATTGGTTAATGATTAACAGTTTTCTATGCAGTAATGAATTAAATATTTCATTCTGTCTAAGTTACAGTCTTGAGGCTGTTGAAAAGATTATTTGCACAGTAGGAAAGAGAGAGAGAGAGAGAGAGAGAGAGTGCTGGGGTGGAGGCAAGGATGGTGCTGTGTCTGTTATCGGCCTGCTAAAGTTTGAACAAAACAAAGTAATGATGTTAGAACTATAAGAACTCTGCTGACTTTTCTAAATAAAACAAATTATAGTGAAGAGACATGGTTTGAGACTGGATTACAGATTATATAACACTAAGTAAAACTTACGTGAAAAATGTGAAGTTCAAATATGTTTTTAGACCTAGAAAATGAGCAGTTCATATATATGTGAATAAGTGTGTGTGATGTTGACTGTTTGTACGTGTTCATTTTGGGGAACTATCATGACCCTATTGTGTGTGTATGTCATTAACCTCTGGAATGAGTGTTTTTATCATTACAGTTTGGTTAAGCGAAACAACAATAATTTTACAGAAGCCGATACTTCTGATCGAATCTGACGAAAAGACGATGCAGAACATACAGGACGAGCTTTAAGTGGATTGGTTATCCAGCTCTGTCTGCTATTGGTAATTATGACTTTTGTCATTTCTGTTGTTGATTTGAATTACTCTCTGGATTAGTATATTTAAGAGTATTTATGTAAAAGGTAATGTGGAATTTAAGATTGCCGTGCATGGGTTAAAAACCCTTGTCTAAATCCAACTGAGGGTCTAAAGTTAAATACTGTCAGTTATTTGTGATCAGAATGATAAACGTATGTTATAAGATTTGACGGCAGAGACAAAGTGACACATTGGCTCAGTCACTATTAAACACTATCCAGAGAGCACCCTCATATATGGAAGGCTGGTGGGCAAATAAAGGAGAGAATATAAATTTAAGATTTATTTATTTTTATTAAATTAAATGGATGTATGACAGTAGATGTCTAGAGAACTACATTTTATGCAATAACGGTTGAGGGAGAAAGCAGCTACAAGGCTGTCTGTGTAACCTATTGAGATTTGAGTAAAATAATATTTTGGTTTCTGCAAAATAGTACAGATAAGTGGGACAATAATGATAATATTTTTTGAATCTGCAGACTAACCACTTGATAGAGAAATACTGTGACAAGTAGTTATAACAAAAAGTAAAGCAGTTAAAATTAATGTTATGAAAATAAAAATGCTGATAGTATTAGTGGATTGATTTATGAACATATTAAGTCAAATCAAGTTAATAATATTACGAACTATGGAAGTGATCTTTAAAAGATGAGACTAAGTTTCAAAACAGATTTAAAGAAATGTATAATGGCCTATAGTTCAAATTTATATAATTTATGAAGTAATATGGAAGATTATATACATAAAATTGTGTTTATGATAATTTTGGAGAAATTGCAAGACTGATGAGATGAGTATCAATGCCAAATGACCAAGGCTTAATATTTTGGTAATTTAGCCCAAGCTGTTCTAACAGACAAGATATTGAGAACAAAACTAACTTTAAAGGAAGTACTAATTATTTGATTTTGATATTGTACTGTTGACATGGTCTGAGTATTGTGAAATATTGTGAAAATTGAGTTTAAGATTAAGAATAATTAGGTATTGAGTATGATTAAGAATGATATCATGAAAAAGATATTTGCAATTTAAGACAATTTTTTGATATCATTGAATTTTTATATTTTGATGCTTATGTAATTTTGATGAAATGTCTTTAACATTAACACATTTCTGTTTATTTTCATTTGTGTTCTATTTTATTTATGTGGGCTATAATGACTGTAAATTGATCTGTTGTGAAAAGAAAGCTTAAGAAAAAGGTTATTAAGGTTTAGGGAAGATAATGATTTATAGAGGATTCAGAAAAAGGAAATTGAAAAGATGTTCTGTAATTAAGATGGTACATGGTATGTCTGTAGACTGTAAGATGAAAGTGATTTTTAGAGAGTTGAAGTAAGTAGAAGAATGATCATGGGTGTTACTTATTTTTCATTGTTTATTTTGAGTTAAACAACAATTTTGTTTTTAATCTTAAGGATTGGAAAGGAGTGGATTTAGAATCCATCTTCCTGTATTATATAATGAATTGGAAATTATATCTTTCTAAAAACCAGTGTATATATCCTGGTATTTATGATTACAGGCAATGTCTGTATTTAGGATCTGAGGGGTGACTGAGGGTCTGGCCCATGCCAGGAATGCAGTAACAGTGATTACACATTTAGCCCGGCTTCCAGAGAATAAATATGTACTTGTTTTGTAATCAATGAATTTGATGATAATCTGTATTTGCCAAAATTGATGTAAAGACAACTATGTGTAAGATCTGAAGGTCAATAATGCACTATGTGCTCTGTAGAATATTATGTTCTAGAAAGTTTTTAAAGGGAAAACATATTGTCTATTTTATCAAAATTGTAACCTGCCAGGGGAGCATGGGTCATAAATGTAACATTTTGAAGCGGCCTCTATTGTTAGACCAGATGTGTAGTTTAGGACTCCACATTGGCCTTTAAGGGGGGACTGAAGGGGTGGATTCTAGAATCCACTGCCGCTTCAACATATATATATATATATATATATATATATATATATATTGAGTGATTTATCATAAAAATTATCTTTCTGAATATGTTATTATTTAGAATGAGTAACTTTAACTTACGTTAAAGCCTTTAATTTCCTTTTCATTTTCAAACACTAGAAAATAATGTTGAATATTGTCTGTACCTCTGACTGAGAGAGAAGTACAACTTATCAGTATGTTTTGGTAAAGTTTCCTGTTCAGTGCAGAGCTCAGATCAACTTCAGCCTTGAAGAAGCTGTGAATCATGTGTATCTATGTATGTGCGCTCAGTGTTCTGTACAGGTCCGTTATGGGTACTGGTGGACTATTGTCATCTGGACTGGAGACCTGAAGGCGCCTAGGCCTGACCTAGAAGGACATTCTGTCCCTAACTTCAGGGTCCAATCGTCAGCATCATGATGGAAGGAGATATGATTCTGACTGTCTGTCCATGTGTGGAAAATTACCAGTTTTGTCTAGTTTTCTAAACCAATCAGAATCTTAGTAATGACGTAGTTAGTGGACTCTGTTAGAGTATAATTGTTCTGGAAATATGAATGTAGAGAGAGAGGAGGAGACAGAGAGCGGCCTACGAACTCCTATGTGAGACTTGAAGCTGGCTTCTGCTGATGAAACTGCAAATTATTCTTCAGTAAATTTTCTTCCATTTATTTTTTTAAACTCTGACTCCGGGTCTTCATTTATCATATCTGGTCTTTTGGGTCTTTAACTGTATAATCCCCTACATAATGCATACTAGATCTGTATTTAAAAAAATGTATGTTGTTACCACGTGTAGTGCACTTGAACCCATAGTGTACTATAAGTGGTAACTATAAGATAGTATGTTAAATGCATATTTTTAGTTCTAGTTCATGGTGTCTCAAAATAGCACAGTACAGTACACTTAGAGGTTCTTAAAATTATCTTAAGAACTACTAAAGAAGAATTTTTAGTATATTAAGTACATAATTAGTGTATGAAAATGGAGCACTTTAAGTAGGTGGAGGTGTACGTTTTTTTTATCTGAGATGTAATACACATTCAGGATTTTTGTAATAATTAACCTTGGAAAAAAAACCTGGTTGACCACTAACCTGATAACTGAGGGAGAACTTTCCTTCCCAGTGGACCCTGGGGTAACAGCTTTAGTTCTGAACTGCATAAGTGATTCTATCTAAACCCAATTTAGGAGAGTTCAAGCCCTTGTCTTTTATCTCAGACCCCCTACAAATCTGTGATTGCCTAAGCACCCTTAAAGTCTGTGATTATTTGATTTCTCTTCATGTATTATGAAAACAGCAGCTTTTTATATCGAATTTTATAAAAAATTCCCCTTTCCCTCATTTAAAAGTTTGTATTATTAAACATAGAGTGCTGCAGTGATTGGTTATTTGTTTTTTTGTTGGCCAACTCGGAACTTAGCATCACTCTGGCTTCCTTAACTAACAACCTAATAGGATTTTTCCATTGGCTTTTGGATTGTTGCAGAAAATGTGTTGGGTTCTTACAAATTTTGTTCATCTTGATCATTTTCACAAATAAACAACTTATATTAAATACATCTTCATAAGTAAAAAAAAACAAGCTTAATGCATAATTTCAGCATCACCACCATTAAGCTTCTGATTCTTTCAGTCTTTATTTAAAAACATTTTTCCTGAATGTCTGAGTTAGACAATTAGCGAGAGTGGAATTATGAAGACAATGAGGCTGTAAAAGCAAACTAGTGAGTGGATGAGTTTACCTCTTTTGTGTGACATTTAATGTTCCCGACAACCTTGCAGTCTTATTTAGCCACTTGTAAACATGCAAAATCTTTAAAACAAAAATCACATGGGATTATTACCGATGTATTTCATGTCTCATGAGATCACGTTGAAATATCTTGAGCTTGTGTTAGCCACAGACCTTATTTCAGACATTAAGCTCGCATTAAGTGGAAAAAAGCCCTGAATATAATAATGATGAACTGAGTTTAGTTTAATACATTTTTTTTATCTTTACATTTTTGATAGTTGTCACTTTCACACTTTCTTATATCATTTGGCACATTAATTAACTGAGAATGAGTCTGAAGAATTATTTTAAACTAAAACAACAACAACAACAACAAAAGAAAACTTATCTTACACTAACGCGAAAAAGCAAACCGGACTAATTTTATTACTTATTATCACGAGTGCGTCACGCTTTCTTACGAGCAAAATATAATCCACATTTACCATTCCTTAGCACATACGTATCTTTTTTAATGTATTTATGAGTTTTTGCTTTGTGTGGAGTGGGCTGTGGGTGCACCTACAAATAACAACTCTCAACCAATAGGAGTTACATGCATGAATGAATCACAGAACAATAGATTTCTTCTCTAAGGTGTATATTATGTTTCATTTTGTGTGAGCATATAGCTACTTCATGCACTCATGCTGAAAGTACTTCAACTCTGAGCTGCTGTCAAAGCACTTTCATTGTGTGCAGATAGCAAAATAAGCCATTTTCATGGACAGTTACCCCAGCTGTCTCTACAACAAGCACGTCGTCATCAGGTTTTACATCAAGGAATCCCCATCATTACACTAACATTCATACAGCTCAATTTTATCAAGAACGGTTCATGTATAGGGATTTATAAGAATGGTACAAAGATATGAGGAGCCTTATTTGATCTGAGTCAATAGTCAATTGTGAAGGATTTTGCTGAAGAAATAAAACTCTTCAGTTTTCTTTTGTGAGCATAAGTGCTGAATAGACTGGAACCTTTGATTGAATCTATCATTTACTTTATGGCATTTATTCATCTTATTCAGTGTATTTTAGTTTATTTCAGAATGTAGGTTTTTGCATCATTAATATGCTAAATAATATTCTAGCTATCACATATTAAATATGTTTTAGGGTCTTCTTCAGTTTGTACTTTAATGAGGTTCGTGTGAGCCACTTTAGAAACACAATGTCCGACTGACCTTGTCACGGGACTGAAAATCCTTGGATCCCTGTCACTCAGTCAAGTGTGATGGTTCAGAGCACCATAGACACGTGATTTCAGTAAACGAGGCTTGGTTACATAAGTGTTTCGAAATTTCAATAACTCACATGAATTTGGCAGTTTGACATGCGATCTGAACCACTGATTCGAAACAAAAGATTCATAAAGCTTCGAAGCAGTGTTTGATTAGATATTTTTGAAAAGTAGTTATTTTGTTTTTTTAGCGCACAAAAAGTATTGTCGTCGCTTTATAATATTAAGGTTGAACCACTGTACTCACATGGACTGTTTTAAATTTGTTTTTAGTAGCTTTCTGGGCATTTAAAGTGTTAATTGTCTTGCTGGCAATAGAGGCCTCGCTGAGCATCGGATTTCAACAAAAATATCTTAATTTGTGTTCCGAAGATGAACGAAGGCCTTACGGGTGTAGAACATGAGGGCCATGTGTATCATCATAAATGACAGAATTTTTGGGTGAACTAACCCTTTAAAGCAGGGGTTTTCAAAACTCAGTCATGGAGTGCCACTGTCCTTCAGCATTTAGCTCCAACTTGCCTCAACACACATTAGTTGGTTCAGGTGTGTTTATTTGGGATTGGAGCAGTGGCCCTCCAGGAACGACTTTGGAGACCCCTTCTTTAACTGTTATTTTTGAAAGACCACATTATGCTTAAGAAACTGCGGAAAATATTATCTAGAGTCCATTGTCCATTTTCCTGTATCCATTATCTGGATACAGGACAATAGACTCTAGATCATTTCCAAGACAGAATGGAATTTTCATTTCCAGATTTGAATGGCATTTTAAATGATTGTGACTTCAAGATACTCCTGTCTCAATGGGCAGGTAAAATGAAGTAGCTTAGATGTATAATACACTCATTTGCACAAGCAAAAACTCTTCTATGCATAAGAATTTAGCTTTTTATCAAGGAACTCCTCAGTCAAGACAGAAATGGTACAGTTGTAAATTTCCCTGTGGTATAGCACTTAAGGGAAGCTAATTCTCCACACCTTATTTGCTTTGCACGACTGTATTTTATTTTTGAAGGCAAATATAATCTGTGTGTTTACTCCATACTCAATTAGACAAATGTACTTGTTTTAGCATGCACAAATGAAGAGATATTGCAATTTACTCCCACGAATTGAGAATATTACATTCACTTCCTGTTTTAATTGTTGAGAGAATTATGAGAACAATGACAGCTTCTACAGCTAAACCATATGAATGAAAGGTTTATTTTAACAGAAGGTGACTATCCATCACAGAGAGAAACACTGATTTATGGCACGTATTTCTTTTTTTATTGGTTCAGGTCTATTAAGTTATTCAAAAACACAATAAAATTATAACTGACTTGAAGACACATCTATGATTAGTGTTTTCAAAATGTAAAACAAGTCTAGGTGCAATCTAGAGTCTGTAATAAATATAAAAATATGAATTTATATAATTCACTGTTTATGAAGAAATTATTATTATATTATTATAAATACTACATATTTTGGTCTTTGTTTGTTTAGGTCAAATTGAGTAACCAGAAAAGCTTTAAAAATCATAATTTCTATATGTTTGAAAACATTTTATTTAAAATAATGATTAGGATGAGTGGCATAAGCGAAATAATTTATTACTTACATGATGGATACACCATTTGACATTTTTAGAGACCTTAAATCAAATTATTTACATAAAATGTTTAATATATAAAAGAAACTAAAGTATGAAAATGAAAATCACATTACGCTTAAGAAACTGCGGTAAAACTTTATTTTACAGAGTCATTGTTACATGCATTTACTATAGTAATAACTAGAAATTATGCTTAGTTACATGCAATTAACCCTAAACCAAACCCTCATCCTAACCCTTACCCTATAGTAAGTACATGTAGTTAATTGACATTACTCAGTGCTTAAACGTATAATTACACTGTAATACTGACAACCTTAAAATAAAGTGTAACCAAAACTGCACTGCAGTTCTGAGTTCCCTAAAGCTGTAAAAATCAAAGCTTCATGCCAATATTCAGTTCATTTCAATTATGTTCCAGGTAAATAAAACGCTCATCTTCATTTATTCAATAACCAGTCAAATGTTTCATAAATATGGATGCGTCATGCTGCATCAACTAACTAACAAACTGAATAATAGTTAAATGCGTCATTCTATCCGGATATGTAGAAATTAGATTTCCAGGAATGTAGCAGGCATCAAACACCACAGCCACATAGTGTTTATACATAGGCATGTATTTACTTTTATGTAATAGAAATAAGTAGACAGAGAGAGAGAGAGAGAGAATGAGAGAGAGAGAGAGAGAGAGAGAGAGAGAAAAAAGAGGGAAGGCAGAAACACAGGCAATAACAAAGAGGACAGAGAAATGGGGTACAATTTCAATCGAACATTTACCGGCATAAAAGATCTGTGTCATAAATCTAACTGTTCTGTGAGTTGGAAATGTAAATGCACCTGTCTTACACGGCACACAACGAGCCACCACGGTCCCTGCTGGAGAAATAGAGAGAGAGAGAGAGAGAGAGAGAGAGAGAGAGGAGTCTGACTGAGCCATCATTCAGTAGCTAGCTCTCGCTTGGACATCTGCTGCAGAGCTCAGGCTGAATGAGGACATCTCAGAGCGAGGCTGTGTAACAAGGCCTCCAGTCAGACAGTGTCTCTGCTCTCTCTGAGCAGTCTCCTCACTTCCTTGCTCACTGGGGGGCTGGCTATGCATAATGCATAATCCATAGGTCCCAGTGCATGTCACAGGTAGCCATCAGCCACGTGAAGGTGAGTGGCCCAGGGGATTCAGGCAGACGGCCACTGACAGGGGGTCTGTTCATTAAGCAGCAGATGCCAGGGTAGGTCAGGGTGTTACCCGTTTAAACGCATCACAGATGAAGCCTGAGGGAATTCTGTGTTTGATAAGTTTGGTGTTTATTGAGTTGCCTCACTTTGATGTTTCTGTGAAATTGCTTTATTAAAATAAAAAATAAATGAATAAATGGTTGCGTAATACAGCCTTTCTTGCAAAACATATAAGATGACTATATTTGTATAGGCATCAATTATTTACATGCATTATTTGCTAAACTGAACAAGAGACAACCCTCCTGGGATTCTGCATTTTTTACCCCTTATTTATACATTCCACAGATTATTTTTTATAATTTCCGCGAAAGATAGTAATCAAACAGACAATGGTTTTCTTTTAAAGTGGGCACCAAGGTTACATTTACTCTGGTGCAAAATGGCATTTTCAGCATTATTAGTCAAGTCTTTAGTGTCACATGATTATTCTAATATGCTTATTTGGTGCTCAAGAAACATTTCCTATTATCATCACAGTTTAAAAAGTGGGAACTTTTTTTTTCAGATTTCTTTGAAAATTAAAATTTCAAAAGAACAACATTTATTATCTTTTGTTGCAATTTAATTCTACCTACCTAAATAAAAATATTAATTTCTCTGAAAAAAATAATATCCAAAGCATTTATATTAACTAAGTTTATAATTTTTTCCTTCATTTACATATGAATGAAACTACAAAACCACCAATGCTATAATTCTCTAGAAAATGAATGCTTAAAGGGAAAGTTTACCCCAAAATGAAAATTACCCCATCGTTTCCTCACCCTCAAGCCATCCTAGGTGTATTTGACTTTCTTCTTTCAGCCTAACACTGAGTTATATTAAAAACATCCTGGCTCGTCCAAGCTTTATAATTGGAGTGATTGGAGGACCAATTTTTGAAGACCAAAAAAGTGCATCCATCGATCATAAAACGAGGTTAATGTGAATTAAAATGTTCTTTTAAATGTTTTTTTAAAATTCACTTCTGAAGTGAATCAATGCGTTTGTGTAAGACAAATATCTTAATTTAAAACTTTATAAAGTAAAATAAAGAGCCTCTAGTGCGACAGTACGTCCAATAAACTTTAACTTCTGTGACATAGTACACAACGACATGACGTGCTACGCTTTATACCATATAGGACAGCATAGTACGTCGTGGCGTAGCATAGAATGTCATGGCATTGTGTACTACTTCGCAGAACTTAATGCTTTTTGGACATAAGTCAAATGTGAATGGCTGTTGCATCGGAAGCTTGTTATTTTACTTTATAAAGTTTTAAATAAGGATATTTGTCTTACATGAAAACATCAATTCACTTCAGAAGGCCTTTAATAACCCCCTGAAGTCATGTGGAGTACGTTTTATGATTGATGGATGCACTATTTTGGACTTCAAATACTCATCCTTCAGTCACTCCTATTATAAAGCTTGGAAGAGCCAGAATATTTTTTAATATAACTGATTGTGTTTGGCTGAAAGAAGAAAGTCATATACACCTAGGATGGCTTGAAAGTGAGTAAATTATGGGGTGATTATAATTTTTGGGTGAACTATCTCTTTAAGCCCGAAGTGTACCACCAGCGGCACACCAATTGAATCCTGTTGAAGTCCACTATATGGAGCGAATGACAAATGACAAAAACATCTTGGGTGACATGAGGTTGAGTGAATTATCAGGAAATTTTTATTTGAAAGTGTACTAATCCTTTAACACGCAAACCAGAAGAACAGTATAGCATGACTAATATAGACCCACACATGCAATAGCACGTCTATTACCACTACAAATATAATGAAGAGAAGTGTATAATTGCTGAGCTATACAGAGATTTTCCTTTGTTCATCTTAGAAGATAATTAGTTGTCTTTCTTGGTTGCTATTTCAATAAAAGATGTACCATTAAATGACTTTGAAATCACTGTTATGCTTGTACTGATCATTCTGTATAGACTCGGATATACATTTACCTTCTGCAGATAATGTGCAGTGTGGTGCTCATGAATGCATCTCTCAGAACAGTAAAGTGATGTAGTATTCTTTTTACATAGCATTTAAAAATGGCCATATACAGCAAAAAAAAAAAAAAAAAACATTTGCTGGCATGTTCTTCCACCCGCGCGTGTGCTATTTGAGGTTGTGGGAACACTGGAACACAACACAAAGCCCCCTGTGTGAGTCCAATGAAATAAGCATGATTTCTTTTGGGTGAGCAGACGTTTGGAATGGGCCATGAGGAAGGTAATGCTGTTAACTCCCTGGCCTCTACTGAGATAGAGACAGCATCTGCTGGACAGATAAAGGCATCAGTCACAGCTGGGCTCAGTCCCTCCAAACCCCAGTTTTGGCATTTACTCTATCGATTAGGATCCCAAGAAGCTGCAGTCTGCTGTGATAAGAGCAAAATGGCCGAGTCTTTGGAAACGGGGGGGCTTACAGAGAGCATAGAAATATTCTCTTTGGCTTTATGTCTCATCTCAGTGGATAAATCACATCATTGATGTGACCTGGCCCCATTCAGCCACCAACTTTTATTAGCTTCTAATAGGAATGTCATTTGAAAGAGACAAATCTGACAGTTTCTTGCTGAGAATATGTGAGGTTCTAATATAATAACCATTCCCCTGTTTTCATAACAGAAGAAGAAAGAGGAGAAAAAGCAGTTTCTCTCTTGCTTTCTCGATCCACTTATTAGGAGCCAGATGGGTCATAGCTGTTATGCAGTGCATTTTGTCACCCTCTCCACCATATATTGTATGTCTGAGTATATTCGAAAGATGTAAATCATATTAGTGTTTTTTTCTTTTGTCACAATAAATTGAACATGGAATGAATTCATATAAAAAAATGCAATACTTTGGTTCGAACAGATGTTACATGGGTGCCTCTAATAGAAATATTCTAGGTGTTGCTTTTTAAAAAAAAGAAGAATATTGACTATGTCTTGAGAATATTGTTTTGAGTGTTTATCAATTTATATAGTTTTCCTGGGTCTATAATCTCTTTTTTTTCTATCAGAAGGCTTAATGCAATATTCCTTTTCTCTAATAAAAGAAATGATAAAAATATCACTCTTCAGGAAGTGATGGGAAAACAATGCCACAAACATCAATGCGTATCAGCATAATTTGAGTAATTATTTGTGGTATTAGTTGGTTTTTCCATCCTTCCTGATACAAATACAGAAACTCATATCAAAAATGTGCATAAGATATGAAAAATAACCAAGATGTCTGCTAGATAACGCAAATAAATCCTCACTGAGCAATGGCTTTACTTTAGCTCTTTATTTACCTTTTCTTGACCACAGCATATTTGTACAGTCTTGTATACCTTTTTATAGAAAAACTTGCTTAAATTACAACACAGCCATATTCATTTTTAAAAAGCTGGTTTTTCAAGGTACTTCATAACAGGGATGAGTCAGTGAACACAGCAAAAAGAGATGGAGGCAAAGCAAAAGAAAACCAGCAGCAGCTCATCACACATCTCTGGTCGTTACATATTGCAGTTTCACAAAACACATTCATTTCTCTTTCTAACCATTCTGCCGACTGAAATGTCACAAACGAAAATGATGCAAGTATTTTAGTGAATAGAAAATTGCCAGTATCTCAGTGCTGTCCTTCCAATGGTTGACATGCACTTGAAGCTGCTTAGAAACTGAAAGCATGCCAGGCTTTGTAGAGGGAAATATGTGAGAATATTTGTTACTTGGTATTTACTGCTCCAGGAAAACAGGAAGATGCAAAGACATATATGACAAACACCACATTTACTGTGATCTTCACCACTGGAAAATGTTTTTATATTTTAAGGCATGTTTTTTATTTCCTATTCATTCCTCTTTATTCATTAATCATTTACACACACAATTGTAAAGCAACACAATTATATAAATTCCTTTTTAATATATATATATATAATTGCATAATATACATAATTAATAAATTAATAATTTTACTTAAAAACAGTCTGTTTAAAAGTTTGGGGTCTGTTTAAAAAAAAGGAAAAACTTGTCATCATGCTAATGGATCTAATAATATTTATGGGAAAATAATGTTTATGGATGGATTAGTGAATGCATGTTTTTAACATGACTGTGGTATGAAGCAAGACGTGACTGAGAATGGCGGACGCGATTGATAATGAGAGACAGATATCAGTGGCACACGCGAGTCCCGGGGGATATAAAGATACGAGGACATTTCATTCTACCGAACTACTCATAAGTGCTGAAACACTACTCTTACTGGTCAGTTTTTTGATGAATTAAAACTGTGAGGTAACGCAGCGCTGTTTCACTTGGTCTAACGTCAGGGCTGGGTAGGTTACTTTTAAAATGTATTTCACTACAGATTACAAAATACATGCTTTAAAAAGTAATTTGTAACGTATTTTGTTACATTACTCAAGTTTAGTAACTTAATCTAAATACTTTAGAATACGTTGGAATACTAATAAGTGTGGAACAAACATAAAAAAGATAATGGGAAGTTTTTAATCTCACAATTCTGACTTTTCCCCTCAGAATTGCATGATATAAACTTGCAATTGTGAGTTCTAAAGTCAGAAGTATGAGATATAAACTCGCAATATTGAGAAAAGTCAAAATTATCAGTTATAAACTAAAAATATTGAGAAAAGTCACATACTAAATTCACAATTGTAAGAAAAAGTCAGTATTGCAAGTTTATATCTCCCCAATTCTGACTTTACATCTTGCAATTTTGAGTTTAAATCTCGCAATTCTGAGAAAAAGAAAAGGCAAACTCACAATTGTGAGGGGAAAAAAACTAATTGTGAGAAAAAGTTGCAGTGACCAATGAATTATAAAATGACTCACAAACAACTACAACAAAACATGAAAACAGTCGTGGATCATCCAGGTCATGACAGGATAGTTAAGTTGACAGTTGGGCTTTTTTTTTTTTTTGTATACATTTTGTCTTGTACAGTACTAAATAAAAATAACAACATTTTTATGATCCCTCATAAAAGTATTAAAATGTTGATGAAACTTAACTCCGCTTTTTCAGACTGTCAGAGTCAGAGAATCACCAATTGCTCTTTAAATGACATTAAAATTCAAAGTAATCACTTTGGTAATCTAAAATACTTTTCAGATGTAACTGAACACTGATTAGTCTAATGTGACCTACTTTTGCTTACCTTGTCTAATAACGTCGCAAAGCTCTCGCAATCTCAGAAACGCCACGCAAATATTGATCCTCGTTTTATTTCTCCTTTTGTCCCAAAGTTTGCTTGCCATTGTCCATAATATTTGAACGAAACAACAGCAACTACTAGACGTTACGCAGCTGTCCATGTCTGTTGCCATGGTTACTATACAGTACACGTGGAAACCAGGGATAACGCAGATATTACGTCACTGACAGGCGCAAGTGACAAGAGAGGGGCGGGAATTTCGGAATTTCTCTGAATTTACAAATTCTTGGAAACATTTAGGATAATGTAAGTACACAGATGAACGAAATAACACTGTGCAAGATATTTTAATATAAAAATTGTACATATTGTACCTTTTAAAGGGTTAGTTCACCCAAAAATGAAAATTTTGACATTAATTACCTTCATGTTGTTAAAGTTAAGATCTTTTTGATGAAATCTGAGAGCTTTCTGTCCCGTCATCTATGCAACTGACAATTTGAAGCTTAAAAAAGTTGGGACCATAAAACTAATCCATCTGAATTGAGCAATTTAGTCCAAATTTTCTGAAGAGACACGATCGCTTTAAATGATGAAACAGTTTGAATTTAGGATTTTTATTTACAAAATCTTCTCAAAAAGTCTTAAGGGTATGGAACAACATGAGGGTGAGTAATTAATGACAGAATTCTCATTTTTGGGTGAACTAACTCATTAACCAAGGTTGCATTTAATCAAAAATAAAGTACATTTTCAGTGTCACATGATCTTTCAGAATCATAATCTAATATGCTGATTTTATTTGGTGCTCAAGTAACATTAGTTATATTTATCAATGTTGAAAACAGTTGTGTTGCTTAATATTTTATGGGAATCGTGATATATTTTTCACGTCTCTTTGATGAAGGAAAAAGTTCAAAGGAACAGCATTTATTTGAAATAGAAATCCAATCTAGTATCTAGAAATCAAAACATTGTAAATCTCTTCACTGTCACTTTTGATCAATTTATTGCATCCTTGCTGAATAAAAGTATTAATTTAAATAAAAACTACATAATAAACAGGTAGTCCAGCCCAAAATTCACTCATCTGATTGAGTCAATCTTGTTAAGCCTCTTAAACAGCATAGCAATGGTGAAAGCACCACAGAGCCACAATATTTTCACTTTTTGGATAAATAAAACCTATGATTGCTTTATTTAATTAAACTAATATAAGTATTCTGTCATGGGAAAAAATGACACATTAATAAGACCTTTAATTTATTTAGCTTATTCATTATCAGACATGTGCAGACATTGAGATTAGTCAGAGCATAGGGCCAACCAGACCACAGCAACCACAGAGCAGCTGGGATTTAAGCGCTTTGCTCAGGGGCACAACATTAGCAGTCAGAGGATTTGCCCACGGCAAAATATGAAGCTGGACCTTTCCGCTGGCTCATAGTTAGGGGTTCTTACCACTGATCCAAACACCCCATTTTTTTTATAGGTTCAAAGTGAATTTTGAACTATTCGTATTTCATTCTCACAGGTGTAAATACAATTCATGAGATTTTGAATTCCAATTATCATCAGAATAAGCAGAAATGCAATTCACGAAAGGTGAAACAGATCCCCATATCTCTCTCCCCAGGATTCGCCATCTCGCTGAGTTATGACCCAGTAATAGTCGGGCTTTGTGACGCGCTCTAATGACCAGAGAGCTCTGGAATGATCTACGATATTAGAGCTTGGCTGTTTTCCGTCTCTTTAAATATCCTGGATTTACAGAAAAAAAAAAAAAAAAGGCTCTGTGGATTGTATCATTTAACTAAATCAGAAGTGTTGATGACAATCTGTGAAGTAGAGTGCACTGCCGATTTCCAAAAATCCACTTTCAGAGAGTCAATAGATATAATAAACACACGGAGACGGTGACTCCCCTCGCCCGGTCTTGTTTACCATGGCTGGTGGTTTCATTGGAATAGCATGTGATTAAGGCAACCGAGATGTGCCGCCACACCACACGAGGAGTTGTTTGAAAGGCAAGCGAAAAGTTGTTGTTTGGCAAAAACTAGTGAGATTGCCAGCTGCCTGGGGAGTTCACAGGGATCAATACAGTGGGAGTGACAGCACCACTCTTGATTAAATGTGACTGCTACATCTGGCAGCCGTGGCCATTACTTTCCCACTGCCATTCCCTGGGGTCAGGGAGCATGAAGTCACAGTGCCCAAGCAAACCTCCATTACCTGCTTTCCTTGCCCTTACAGGTAGCTCATAGACATGTCAGTAAAATAGTTACATACTCTCAGCTACGACGCAATCGAGCGCGACAATCACTCGGTGTGTTTGTTTGTGTGTCCGTGGGGGTGTTTGTGCGACAACTGTTCGGATCGCGTGAGATAATTACTAAGCCTTCCGATTTGGTTCCCAGTGCCACTGTGCATTAACATTTGCTTTGTGAAATATCTCCCCTCCATCACGGCTGAATGATAACACTCGTATCGGAGACAGAATGACATTAGAACAGTGACTGAGGTTGATATTGTTAATCTCCTCACTCGACACACGCGCCACGCGCGTTCACAATGGATCAGCGTGAAATCAATCCAAAGGGACCTCTATAATGGTGACACACAAAATGCTTGTAAATTCAGAGTGTTTTCAGTCAGAGGCGTAGCTCCAGATGGAGCTCATGCGGTGTTTAAATAGATGCAACATGTGTGGCACCCCAGTCAGTAAATGCAACCTGCTGATACCAAATCACTTCAAGCAGATTAAAGGGGCCTCTGTATCAACGAGCGAATGACTATACAGTCGGGGCTTCTCGTCTGTCTGCAGATTTTCATCTGGTCACCAGTAGTTATGCCACAATTAAAAATGATCAAACAATCAAATGGCACTACTACTACGGGATGTGCCTAAAACACAAATAATGGCTTCAACATGAATAACGAAATCTACCTAATAATAATAAAACACATTTCATCCTTCTTTAATTGTGTGTATCACAAGAGTGATGTTTTGGTTTAATTTTATACCTGTTTTTTAATTTCTTTGAAATGCCTACATTAGTATTTTAAACCGTCCAAGAAAGATTTACGAAAACATGTTTCTGTGTCTCATGCCAGATGATTGCTGGGCATTGAATGAATTTGAATGAATCTGTGAAGAAACAAAACAGTGACGGACACAGTAAAAAAAAAAAAAAGGTTAGATCTGCATTTTTTGTCATATGCAGGAGGCTTAAACTGTCTGTACACACATACATTTTAATAAATAATATTACGACTTTTTCCGCCTGCGAACATCTTGAAGGGATTTAAAGACAGATGTGTGTCCCCAAAATAATTCCATAAGTCAGCTACTGGGGTATATTAAATATTGTTGGTGAGCCACTGAGATGAGTCATATTTGCAATATGGAAAATATAAGTGTTAACACATCCTGTCCACATTATATTCTATTCTATTTGATTATATATAATTTTGTCATTGCAACAAATAAATATACACATATACAGATAATGGCTGCACTGCACACCCCTAACTACAGAGAATCATATACTATGTGCATCTGCCTAGGTTAGCATTCAGAACATGTGTAATTTCAGTGAAGCAATATTGCATTGTTTTTCAGACAATGCCTCTTTGATTGTTTTTTGATAGTTATATATTCTGATAGAACTGACCCTCGTCTCATTCACATTGGGGCATCATGTGTGAAATGAGAAATGTGCGGGCACAGACATTTCTCAGAGACTTGTCCTCTCTTGACTTCAATCCTGTTTGAACTCAATCAGGAAATATTCAAATGCATGCCGAGCAGCCTCCGGCCACATCTGAGTTTCACTATGTTTCAGCGTGATTTTACAGTCCGCGTTGCAGCTGTTGATGGCAGTAGAGCACCTGCTATTGAAGCATCAGCTGGGGGGGATGAGGCACACGGACACTCTTAGAGTTTCAAAGCAAAGGAAGGAAAATGAGCCGTTTATTACGATGGTAAAATCTTCATGAAATGCACGTCTCAATAGAAAACGATTCCCTCCCCCTGGGCTTTTTCTGCTGCAAAACTGCCAGTAGCTCCAGAAGTCAATAAAGAATGAGCTTAAGACGAGGTAGAGAAAACACGTGGTTTCATGACATCAAAGATGAAATTGTGTTTTAAAGCCAAAGAAGTGCATTTCACCACTCATATCTTACATTTGTTGAATAAAGAAAGAGAAACTTTCTCACAAAGGTAATACACTCTAAAAAATGCTGGGAAAAATTTTCAACCCAAGTTTGGCTGATGTAATGCTGGGATGACAGGAGACGACAGTTTACAATAAACAAAGAGGTTTATTCCAAAATGAAACGGGATGATGCCCTGGGGCCGATCACTGACAGCGGAATCATAGTGCAGGTTGGAGGACCCTGCGGAACTTCCCGGCTGACGGACCTAGGCGACACCGCCGGACCGGAAGTTTGGCGCCGAGCTGCAGGCTCACGGGACTGAGGTGGTGACAAGGCTCTAGCTGACCAGGGCGATGATGGTGCGACCGAGGATGACGGGGAGGTCGTGAGGAGGGAGGAGTCCGATGACGCCAAAGGGGTGATGGGTGGAGGCGTAGCCGCAGTCCCGGAGGTCCGAAGCGGCAGCTGGGTGACGACCCCCGAAGGCCAACCTGGAAAGATGAGGGAGCCCAGCTGAGCATCCGGGCAGACGGGCCGAGGAGCTGGTGAGAGATGCGTGGGCCCAGGTGCTGTTGACAGGCTGACGGGACGAGGTGGCGACGTGGACCTGGAGGCCTGAAGGGGAGCCGGGGACTCCGCCTCAAGCTGGGCTGGTGGATGAGAAGCCCGGGGTGCTGGAGAGGAGCCGCATGGAATGAGTGGCGGGGGCAGAGCCGAGGAGCTTGCCGACAGCAGCGGGACAGACGGATCCAGGGGACTGGCTGTAACTAGTGACGGGACCGGGAAAACAGGCAGGGAAACAGATGGAAGGCTTCCGGGTGGGACCAGAAGAGAAGATGACGGTTGTAGGGTGGGGATTTGGGTGGGCAAAGGATCCACGGTCCACAGGTCTATTAGGCAGCGGGCCGCTCCTGGTTCTGAGATGGACTCATTCACTTGCCTTGCCAACGGGGTCCTGATCTCGGAGCGCACACCGGGCTGCCATGCTGAGGCGGAGCGCTCATCTCTCCGGCACATCCAGACCCAGTAGTCCAGGTTCGGTCGAGCCTCCGGGCTCAGTAGGTATCGCAGAGCGGGTGAGTCCATATTTAACTTTCTCGCGTTGAGAGGTCGGTGTTCCTGTAACGCTGGGATAACAGGAGACGACAGTTTACAATAAACAAACAGGTTTATTCCAAGTTGAAACAGACACGAACACGCCACAGTATGCAAAGCACAAACAAACACCGACCAAGGAAGAACAGAACAGGAAGTATAAATACACAGACGGAACTAATGAACACAGGTGGAGGAAGTTAAACTAATCAGGGGCAAATGAAGACAGGTGCAGACATGACGTAAACTAAAACATGACAGGACTGAAACACATGTGACAGCTGAAAATGGGCAAACCCAGTGATAGGGTTGTTTTAACCCAGCGGTTGGGTTACTTGTTTGCCCAACATGCTGGGCAGTTTTATTTAATCCAGCTATTCTTTAAATATTACTATATGGCTGGCTTGAAATGAACCCAAAATAGGTTGGAAATCAGACACCGTTTGCACTGTTGGCAACAATCATAATTAAGAGGTGAATATTTATTAATAAGAAATGTAATAAATAATTATTATTCATTTAACATATTAATAAACGCTCATTTATTAACATGTGTTATAAACAGATAATCATTTCCGACATATTCTGTGTTCATTAAAAAGTAAATGTTCTCCACCTGTGAACGAGTTGGTCACACAAATACTCCAGGCTAACCAACAGAAAATTGCTTGGGTTTTAAATGACTTCTGTGTGAGCAGTGCTCACTATTTTCGCTAATATATTCGCAAATGTGATCACCACCTACAGCGTAAGTTGTGGTGTCGGATGCAAACAAATGAGCCAGTACTTTTTCTAAGCAACCATCTGAACAACTATTTATATCAAGCGACCCTGTAATTTGTCACACTAGGATGTTTCATTTTAGGATCCAATGGCATCTTTATTTCTTTCTGTCCAAAACCCTGCTATTGTGGCAGCATTTGGAGTCGCATATTTGCCATAATAAAATGCTACAACAAAGTGTTAAAATTAAGAGTAATTCAGGTTTTTAAGATATCAAAGTTCCAAATGTATTCACTTCAGCAAAAGTAGTATCAAAAGATAAGTTATGTAGGCCAACTAGCACATGATCAACACCACTGTTTATTTTTCCTTATTTTATGTTTCTCTTTTCGCTCTATAGCTTGATTAATTAAAAGAGCAATTTTATTAATATCATGTGATTGCTGCACTGGTTTTATATAGGCCTGCTGTGAAAGCAACATAAAAGCTGCAGCAGTGCCTTATGGGATCCCACTGACTCTAATTCTAAGGCTGTCACCCCGTGTCTCTCTCTTTTAGCCCATTTCCCCAGGAACAACAACACTGAAATGTATTTTAGCACACGATTTAATCTAACTGTATCTGATAGCACACTCCACATTTCGACTCACTGACACCCACAAGGATTGTGAAAGCAGTATTTGGCGTCGCGCCGCTGATGAACGCTTGCTCTCGCTACATAATACCTTTTACAACGGCGATGACAAGCTGCAGACTCAGCTGCTGTGGGTCATCAAAATGATTCACGGTGAGAATGATCCCATTTAACCTCCACCTCAAAGCTAGCATTTCCGAAACCCACTTCCCGAATCTCACCCTTCTTCACCAGTCTTGCACTTTCAAAGCACTCAACCCTGTGGCACAGGAAGTTTAACATATTTCAGGTCCAGAGATGCAAAGGCAGAGAGTGAGCCACGTGCTCATAAATCTGCTTGAGAGATGAACTTCACCTGTATGGATAAAAACCATATCAGTAATTACCGAGCAACTGACTTAAATTCTGTTCAAAAAGCATTTGACAGAAAAGGGTGGATGAGGCAGTTTTAATTGTGCGAGGTGTTGCAGAATAAATATATCACTGTAAAAGAGAGTTGATGCAGCAATGTGGCGTCCAATTTCTCTTTGCCATGTGTTTCTCACGGCGCTCAATCATGAAGACATTAATTAGCATCATCCTAATGAAGCCAATATTCCTTTAACATTCATGCAGGAGCAACGATTCATCCAAATGAATCATTCTTCACTTCTGACATAAAATAATAATAATAATAATAATAAACCTCTGCAATATTTTCCCATTTTATTAATTCTGTACCCAGAATAGATATTTATTTCCAAGTAACATATCTAAAATTGTTTTATTTACACTTTATCTCTAACTTGCTAGCTGCAGAGATTTTTTTCTGTCCAACAGGTGTGAAATTAACCCAAGGACCTCCATTAGAGTGGATAAGATGTTGTTGTCTGAGTGTGCAGCCCGGCTCATTAAAGTGCCATTCTTCACAGGCTTGTCACCACACACAAATCAACACCAAGACTGCTGTATATTCATAAACAGTGAATTTCCAGCATATTCATACCATTACACATTAGGTTATTAACAGCACATATTTAAATTAGCTATGTGGAAAAGGGATTTTTCAATATGTTATTCTCCATAAAAAATACATTCGTTTCCGATGCACATTCACACAACTATGTCTGCTCTCATGACGAAACAACACGCATGTGTCGTGGTGCTCTTGTGAACGTGTGTTGGAGATTAATATTTTGTAAATAAAGAGGTAAAATAAAAATATCTTCATTTGTGTTGTGAAGACGAGTGAATGTCTTATGGGTTTGGAATGACATGAGGGTGAGCCACATTCACACTGCAGCTAAATTCAGCTGAAAAGCTCACCAAAACCCGCCCAATCCAACAAAAAAAAAAACTGGCCAAAACTTTACCTGTCAAAATAATGAGATAGAATTTGATTGCCATGTCAGTCAAGGTTGCTAAGGGCCGTTATTGACCCCTTAATACTAAATACTAGATAAAACTAGATATGTTTCCCAGGAAAAGGATCAAATCCGGACAAATGTATTAAAGAGAATTACCAAATATGACTGAACTGTCCATTCAAGAAATTATATATTTCATTATTGATCGTATACTGTACAGACGTCAAAATTAACGTACAAATATGATGGGCTACTTATCATACGTCTGGCAACACTGATGGCAACACAGATCTATGCACATTCACGCAACTATGTTAGAGGCCTTACAAGCACAAACAAAACACGACGCCTCCGTCGTCTGTACGTGCTTTAGTTAAATTGCTGAAAATAACAAGTGTTTTGTCACTGTAATATTACTTTGGTCACAATAACATTTACTTAACATGCGAGACGGCAGAATGTTGCTATGGTTTCTCAATCATTTCAATCAGTTTCGAGAGCGAGTCATGTTCCGTACACACATGTAACGATAATTTAGGGGATTCACTCCCGCATTTTTGTCACTCTGCAAACAGTGTGTATGTGGCAGAATTTTCCTTTTTGGGTAAACTAACCCTATAATCATAGAACAAATGACAAAGACTTCACTCTGCTCTTGACTGAACTTTATTAAGGATTATTCTTTCATTTATATAGTGACGATTATATGCAGTGTTTGTTTACATTGTGATTACTTTATTCAATTTCTGTTCCTGAAAACTACTGTTAGACTTATCCGAAAAGCAGTATTTATTGTACTTTTCTCTATTGCATTCATTTGTTCTATTGCTTCGTTATTTGTTCTCATTGTGATTTTATATTTGACAGTAGTCCTTTTATTTTGAACATTGCACATACTGAACCACACTGAAACCATGACCCTAAAACCTTGATACAAACAGAAACTAATCTCCAGTGTATAAGCATGGAAACTCAATGTGCGTATTACATACATAAAAATATAACAAAAAAACTTGCACACTGTTTTTTGAAATCTTCAAAAATTATATGCAGGGAAATCAAACACAAGGCTATAAAAAAATCACCGCATCTTGTAGAAGTGAAACAAATACCGAAACAACATCAGCTCATATGAACTCACCGACAACTGATTTTCTTTGCCTCAAGACTATTTCACAATATTCCTCTAACATCGAAATTAATTGCATGTTATAAAAACTAACAACCCCTCATATGAGACGTGTAACACATGCACTAAAAACCAGGTCGACCTAGATATGACTGCAACCATAAATCAGAAACAACTACAAACTGCACTGATTTATATGATGGATTGGGCTTTTTGTGCAGAATGAGATGGACTAATCGCTAATCTTTTAGAGCAATATTTATGAGGTCCTGTCAGAAGTTTGATTTGTTAACATAGGTGGCTGGTGTGGAAATAGAGGCCAGATTCAAACCGGACAGAGGAGATATTCTGTGATGACAGGTGAAAGCTACACAGCCTGATCAAGCTCTGTCTTACGGAAGATCTGCCAGACCACAAACACAGTCGCCTGAGAACCAATCCTCTGCTACATAGCAACGGTGAGAACTGCTGATATGAGCCTACAGCCTGCCATTCTATTCAGACGCCTGCCATTTCCAATACGGTACGTCACAATGAAGAAACAGCTTTCTCTAAAGTGGGATAGGACACAGAAGAATAAAATACAACAGGACAGAGGAGTCAAAATGAGCAGATCAAAATAGCTCATTTTCTACTGGAGAGAACGTCATGGAGTAGTAGCTTAAAAATGACAGCATAGAAAACATTAAGAAAACAACTAGAATTACTTTTGGCTGCATCATAATAAATCAAGAGTGAAATAATTGCTTAAAATAGACTGGCATAAAATTTCAACTAGTCAACTATTTAGGTGGCCCATTTTCTATCAAAGAGAATTCAGCTTTTTGCATGTCTGAACAAGTGAAAACAGCTACATTATCATCTGTCTGAATCTTGTCTGCTCTGACATGAAACATTTAGCAGCCGTGAGTTACCTATCTGTTCTCTTTCTTAATTGAATGTGTCCTGTCTCATCTTCTGTATACAGTCCAGGTGCACAAACACAACTGCGGTCCCACAGCTGGGTACGATATGCTGATGGACTGCCACCATGCTCTGCGGAAGAGTGATGGCGCAGACGTGTCGCTAGGCATAATGTTTTTATAGACGCCTTGGGAGGTGAGAACCTTCTGACAGGAGAATGCATTCAACTCGACATCAGATCCCTAGGCTCCAGCAAACAGCTGCTCCGATCACCCTAACGCTGAGCAGCAACACCAGTGAGTCTGGCGTTTGCCTAAAAATATAGTTTAATTACACAAGCAGACCTCCTTTGGGACACGGAATGCTTTTAAAAATGCCTGATTGCTGAGTGAGAGTATTCTCGCTCAATTTAGGGAATATGTTCCATGCAAAATTCAAGCTTTTCTTTTCTAGTAGCGGATTTATTTGCAGGGCATCAGCTCAGACCCTGGGTACTGCATATGGGATATTAAAGCTCTTAAATCAAAAGTTTTCTTTTGGATCCCTAATGAATTTAAGAACATAAAAAATTAATGTTCGCCTTCAACCAACAAATTTAATATAAAGTAAATGTAATAGCACTTTTCCTTTCAAATGTTTACTTGAAGGTTGTAGGCGGTTTTGACCCATCTAATTAGAACCTATCCAAAGGATGTCAAAATAAAACGTTGAGGATGCTTTAAAAAGTACATATGCCAGGAATCAATTTATATGAAACTGGACAAATTATAATAAACATTATTGTGGCCACATAAATAAGCTTGACAAGCTTTTAAAATCATGAAAATACATATATATTTTCCTGTATTTGCTTATTCATTGGCATAATGTAAAACATTTTTGTAATTTTTACAGAAAAATAATGTTACAGTGAAAACCTGTTAATTGACAGCTTGATTGACAGGCGATCTGACCAATCATAACGCCAAATCCGCCATTTTGTCCGACAAAGCAGTCAGGGGAGTTAGTAGATTAACGTTGGTGAACTTGAACTTCAAAAATTGTGTGTACTCACGTCTTTCCGCGCTTGAAACAACATTCCTTCTGATGTCCATTAATGTTTATTTGATACTATAACTGAACTAGTATGAACAGATGGTTGGTTCACGAGTCGATTAAAGGCGCAACAGCATTAAAGAGCCACTATCCGGTTTATTTATTGTTTAAACTTCTTTAAAAAATTATGATAAATTAAATATGAAATGGGTTCATATGTCTATCGACATGTTGTCACTGTCCTCTTTAGTTCCGGGATGTATTTTTCACTGCGTGAGAACATGACATGTGGCGTGAGAGAGCATGGCTTGTCTGACATAGCAACAGAAACTTAAGGGGGCGGGTCTTTGCAAAGGGTCAATTGGTTAACCTTACCATACATGGTAAAAACTGTAAATGGTTTAACATTTGATTTGATGGTGAAATTACATATAATTCAGACAGCAACATAGTGTAGGCCCAGATCCAGCCCACATCTGGCCTGCATGTAGACCACACATACCAGCCAAAACTATGTTGCTGTCTGGGAGATTTGTGTTTTGAAAGTAGAAACTATGAATTAGCAAATAATTCATAGTGAAAAATAGTAAAAGGACATTCCCAGAAGTCCCTGTGTCACACATTACACATCACATATAAATTTTCAGAAAATGTATTTACATTACTTTTAATTGCAGACCCATTCACACCAAGAACGATAACTATAAAGAAACCGATAAAGATATAGTTCTACATATAAAAGAATAGCAGAGTTCACACCACAGCTATAACAATAAAGATATAGAGAAACGATATCATTGGGATCACTTTCAGAATGACTTTTCTCCAGCTGTTGAATGATAAAACCACTCAGAATCCATTCGAATTGAAGGGCTTGTGCATTTAAAATGGCAGACGACATTGCTGAGAAGTTAAGAAAAAAAAGTCAATGCGTAAAGGCAGATAGTTCATTATAATATAATTCACCCGCCATATTGTTATATGTCCCCGATTTGTCCTGTCCTTTCTTAGAGATGTTCTTGTGCTCACGGTGGAAAAGCCCCACCCTGCATCTTGACAAGACTGGTTAAATGTTTATGACGGCATGTGATGTTGACTGTTGAATTTGCACATGATTTGTCTTAAAGCATTTGTACAAAACACCACATAGACATAAACAATATCAAAAACTTGGTTTGCAATGGACTGGCAGCTTTCTCTTTTACCCCCTGAATATTTATGATGGTGGTTATATCAGTACATTTTAGATTATGATACTTCAGGTTGATAGTATGGCACGGCTGCCATCTTTTGAAATCATTATTTCAGCAGGATATTTTTAACAGAGTAGAGCAGTCACTAATTTTAGGACTGTGTCCATTTTGTGGTGCTATCAGCCAATCAGTGCAGCTTAGGTTATTTGATCTGCGACTACAGGCCCAAAGCATCGACTAGCGGTAGAACTATTCAGCCAGTCCGTACAACCATCTTGTGTACGATGTTAATTATAATAAGGTGTTAATGAATAATAAAGATGTTAATGAACAAGCGTCAAGCCAGGATGTATTCCACGAAGGCATATAGAAGCCACAATGCATCCATTGTAGCCTCTTTCTAGAGCTGGAATTAGCACTTTCATTAGTGGAGATTACAATGTGTTTATTTGAACTGGCTGGGGTCACACCAAATAATATGTTTGTTTGGAGTAGAAAGGGCTAGGGCATAGGGGAGGATGGGTCCTAGTTATGAGGAGCAGTGCTTATCTGCACAGCAAACACCCCGAGTGTATCAAAGACACACAGATACACACTCACATACACAATTTAATCTAGGTTTAATCTAAATTTAATCTAAGTGCAGTGCGACAGTGCTCGCTTGTAAACAAGTCTGTCCTCGGTATATTAACATTTAAGCTGTATCTGTCCTTGTCTACGGAATCTAAGGGGTAATTTCCTCTGCTGCAGTAACACGCGGGCTATACACATCAAAAAGTGACTGTAATATTTGATCATAACCCCCACTGAGAGACATATGAACATATTAATCTGCTGCCATATGTCTGATTCTCACAAAGCACTGGATTGTAAGGTCTTTACAAGCTAAGCCAAGAATAGGATTAAATGGCTGAGACCATTTGGAAGTCTCAGATCATATTAACTAAGTATGGTGGTCCCATGACTGCCATCTTCACACACACACAAAAAAAGAGAGAGAGAAAATGGCATTATTATCTGCATATAGAATACAGAAGCAGCTAATATGACAGGTAATATTAAAACCAACCCTATTATTACAGGCAGGATGGTGATAGATTTTCCGCCACTGTCTTTGAAAGTCACTGAGGAAATTACCCATCTCACATTCCTGAAGTATTTTCATTTGCGAAACATTGAGAAACTATGCATCAAGGAGTTTGGGTGTATTCTCTGATCCACTGAAAAATATGCTGAAAAGCTTGCCATTACTCATTCAGAAACTGTCCTAGTTTTTCATACAGGGCTCCTTGAAATATGCAGCACCACATTTGTTGGCTTTTTACAAAAAAAAAAAAAAAAAAAAAAAACTCGCTGAATCTCAGTGCACTTTTCAGCAGCCACAACAGAAAAAGAGAATAATGCAAAGTGAACTTTTCCTCATTCAGTCGCATTAATTAATATAACTGGGTATGAATCTCATTTTCAAGGTTAGACATTATTTCCTCCCTCTGCCTGTTCTTAAAGTATGAATGCCTCATTAAAATGACTGAAATATTTAAAAATAAAATAAAATAATAAAATAGCTCAGAGAAACAGACTCGCAGTCCTATTTCTCCATTAGCAGAAAATTGATTAACACCAGAAGGAAAACACTTCCAGATTCAGCTCTCTTTCCCCACACGTTGGCTCCCTGAAGAATTTATTAGACGTAGCTTCTCTAACAGGAGGCTCAAGCGACTCCTCCTCACTGAATTATAGAGATCGTTTCCCATTAACCAATGTAATTAAAAGCAAAAATTCAAGGGCTCTCTCAATGTTAAGATTATCACTTCAAAGACAAGCTGTTGACACACTGGAAACAGTTAACTCCTTAATGAATGTTTCATGAGGGTGTGATGTGGTTGGAGAGAGCGTTCACTCCCTCCACCACTGCAGCCCAGACCTCACTCATCGCGGTCACCATTAATACAGTCAACACAAGCGCTTTAGTGTATCTTCATTCCTCCTGTGTAAGAATAGCTAGATCAGTGTTCTTCACACACTCTGATAGATCAGACACAAATCTTGGGCATGGCTCTGTTATCCCGAGCAATTAGGGTGGGATTCAGGGCGTCTAATCAGTTTCTTAAATGCAAGAGAACATTAAGCTCTCATTATTTGTGAACAAGGCAGGAGAACACACAGGACATAATGATGAAAAAGATCAAAAAACACACCGTCAAAAGCTGGGGATTGACTGCATGAAACCAGGTCTTGCTCACTGGATTCATTAATGTCTTGAGTCTGCAAGGAAATGGAATTCATGAAATTAATTTAGTGCACAGCATGAAGGTCGTTTGTTTTGGTCCTGAAAGCCAGTTATGAAATTTTTATACTTAATAAAATGTTCTTAAGCCTCTTGTATATGAAAGAGAAAACATACGGGCCCTTGTTGTGGGACATATTGTACAGGATACCTGACAGTGGATGGAATATTATATATTTTGGCTTGGTCTACACGGTCTACATACCAGTTGTCAATTTGAGTCATCTTTCAACAGCATAAATTTATTTAAAGAGTCTTCTGAATGTGTTATTGACCAAAAATATGTTTGACTGGGGAGCTGCCGATTGCAACTGTTGCTGACTGTGAGATAAAGAGAGCACTTCAATGTAACAATGTAAAGAACTACTACTTCACATATACAGACATGAAAAGACTCCAGATCAGCCTCTAACTCGTGTAAGAGATCAGAATGAGTCTTCATCTAGAATACTCTGTAAGAGAAAAAAGTGGAGGAAGATATCAAAACTAAACTGATTTTGATGATAGCTATAACATAGCTAAAACAATATAAAAGAGTCCCAGTGAATAAAAAGGGACTCATTTGGTAGAGTGGGGTTTTCAAGTGAAATTGACCTATTAGGCGGCATTTAATGAGCAAAACGTCTGTGGGTGATCAATATGTGGCCATCAGTTTTAAATTTTAAATAGAATCTGCACAACGTGTCCTCCATTAACTACAAAACCACACAAAAGAATCCTGCTATTCCTTAAAGAAGGAATCTAGCTGATTTTAATGACTTTATTCAAGGTGAACAAAGGTTTTCTTTATGAGCAAAATCTGAACTACCCAAAAGGAATTTAATTCAATATTAATGAGGTCTTAATGAAATCGTTACAATTACATGGCTTTTTGAAACAAGCTAAGATAATAACGGCACATGAACAGATGCATTAGCTTGAGAGTTACTGATCATTTTCTTCAAAGAACACCCATGATTCCAGACATTGCTGCAACAAGACAACTTGCTTTTTTAAATCCTTGAGGAACGAAACAAAAAGCTACTATAGCTACTATATAGGGGAGACTTGGGCTTGTTGACACATAGGTATGTTGAACACAATAAATCTTCTCTAATAGACATTCATCTAAAGGATCAACTATATGATGAAGGTTTGTATTAACTGATAGAATGATTTTTCTCAGGATGTTAATGGCTATTTTCCATTTTGCTGCTTTATGAATTTTTACTATATAGTTTAATTTATTGTTTTAGTGTTTAAAGTGGTCATAATATTTGGTAGATAAAAAAAAAACTTACATTAGCATACCTTTAAATTTTACTGAAAAGCCTTATAATAGTCTGCTGGTATTGTGACAACACTACAAAATTATTTTAATGATATATACATAGTTGACGCAACATTTTCTGGATAAAACAGCGTTTTGATACAAGTTACCTTATAATTTTATAAATATTTAAAATATATTATTATTATTATTATTATTTTTATTATTAAAAAACAATTTTTGCAATATTTTCACAACATTGGTTTAAAAATTTAAATTTTGGGCAGGCTCCATATACTGTAACAACATGCCCCCATTATTCATTCAAGACATCTCAGACTTTTCTGATTCATCAAAACAAGCATCATAACTACAACAGAATTCAAAACAAAGTTCAACCTTAATGTATCAATGCATGGAGTCTTTAGGATTGGCGAGTATGACACCATTACAGACGGGACCGCCACTGCTAAGGTCAACAGCAGCTTGATGCGCACTGTCCTCCAGAGTTCCCAGAGCACAAAGTGGATCCAGCCACATCCCCACTGACCGCTGTGATCTCTGGCCAAGCGGCGGCTCCCTCTGCCTGATCAGACGCTGCACCTCTTGTTGGATGGCCAACTGGCCACTTTCCCTGCAATCCAAGGCCAGGGCTCCTCCTGCTTCCGTATGCTCTCTCTTTTTTTGCCTTTTGACGGCCGTTGACCAGCCGGCCGTGTCTGTGCCCCGTCAGAGGCAGCCATGGAGACTAGGATTAAAGAGATTTTCCAAACGAGAACGGCTGAACATAATCACTTATAATCTCAAATTCTGGGTCTCTTGATAATGAAATTGGGACGCTTGTTGGCTGTGACGGTGGTCCCATCGGTGTCCAATTTAGGAAGTTGGAGTGATTCTATGACTGGCAAGAAATCCCAGAGGTCGAAAAGCCAGAACGGAGGAGCGGCCGTTTAGTTGGAAAAATGCCTAAAAGCAACCTTCAATCTAGCCGATAAAGGTATAATTATTGATCTGCACAGCTGTTAGGGGTGTGGATAAAACGGAAACCAGAGGAAACCGGAGAACTGCCGCCCCACCTAATGGAGTAGGGACAAAGTGGGTATATTAAATCAGATTGGCCCCAAAAAATAAATAAAAAATTCTGTGGCGCCCCATCAGAAGCATCTCAAGCTGTCCATCTTTTACAAACTAGGAACTGTACTCTGTTTAATGTTGTAAGTCCTCCAGCATACATGGTGAGTCTTCATTTGCGAAAACTCCCGGGGCTGACTCGGTTACCACATATGCCAATCGATGTGAGTCACTGACCACATGCAAGCGCTCTGAGGTATATGTGACCTTAGCGCTTTCCAGTGACCTCTGTTCGGTTAGCCATCATGAAAGTAACTGAGACTAAAGGATGAGAGTGGGAGGACTAAAACGGTAAAGACTTTCCAGACTGTCAGAGGTATCGATATCTGCATGACAGCCCTGGGTTGGGCCTTGGGTTGCCGCTGTTCTGGGAAGAAGAAAAAAAAGGGAAGAAATCATAAAGAAAGGCTATGTAAGAAGTAGAGGTGCGAAAATTAAATGTCATTTCTTGACAGCAGTGTCAGAGAATGGTGGTGCTGGTGAAGTGTGACACGGGATTGTTGGCTGACAAGGCAAGAGGGGGGAATTGTCAACATTACCTCCTTCCCAGCATGCACAGCAGAGTGTGGTGGGGGGTGGGGAGGAATGCACCCACCACAGTCACATGTTCCAAGAGAGATGAAAAGAGTCTCTCTTGCACTCTTGCTATCTCTTATTCTCTCTATAAATCTCTCAGAGTCTGTGTGTGTGCAGACAACGTCAGTCAAACTGAAAGATAAACAGAATCAGACAAAGAATATTTTCTATAATGTTTATATTTAGTTGAACACAATGGAAGAAATGCAAGTTTTCCATCTACATTATATTTGCAAGCGCACTAGTAAAAAGCCATAAAAAAACGAGTGTGATAACAGTCTCAGCCTGGATTGCATCGGTTGGCATCAGCTTGAATAATGCGGTGGTGTCTCTCAGAGGTGTTGCTACATGCTAGATACTAAAATTCTGAGATTCCCTGTCTGTCCTGACCTGCTGTGTCTCCATGCAGAATTGATGTGACTTTTACCATGTCTCCTTGCTGCACTGCAGCCGTGCGATAGCCCGACTTTCCTGTACACCGTGGTTTAATTAAGCCGTACTCCACTGCGCTCTTGAACCTTCTCCGCTTTAGACAGGATGACAGGGATGATCTAAAGCGAGTCTGTTAATTAAAGACATGCTCCCTGAGTTCATTGTGGGAAGTAGTATGTGTGTAAAGGACTAAAACCACACAGTGCTGGCTTTTGCGTTCCTTTCCTTTCGTTATAATCAGCATTGTTATCAAAAGAGAAAGTCTGTAGGAGTTTGCAGCCTGCTAGGGGACGGAGTGGGATTCAGGAGAGACGACAAGTGCGAGCCAGGCTCCCGAAATGGGACGGCTCTCTTCTTCCTTTCAAAGATATGCTAATAGCACCAAGGCAGCACCTTGATGTCGTGCCTCGCCATCACTTCCTCTGATGCATCGCATGCCAATCAGAGGCGAGATCGGCTTTGATCAGTGGGCCACATTAACTGCCTCGGCTCGCCAGAATGGCTCCACTCAATTACAACAAGAGAAGCAGCTACTCCATTACATCCACTATTCATGAATCATTAATCTGCAGTTATGGTCAATATGGGTTATCCATAAAGCGCCAAGGGGGAAATGCATTCAGTTGCTTCAGAAAGGACTCTTTGAGTCTCGAAACCGGACAATGAATGACCCTAGGAAACGTATCTTGTTTTGTGCGTTTTTTCTAACCCAGTGGAACATCTGGAAAATCTTTATTAAACAACATTTCGGTCACATTTCGCCACCTCATTTTACGTGAAACAATTATTATCCTTATTATAATTGATATTTTAAGGGGGCTGAGGAGAGGCTCTGCTCAGGAGAGCATCTGCCTCCTGCTCGCCTCGTCTTTCTTGTCAAGTACATTCTTCATGACATTGACATCCCTCCTGTCACTGCTCTCTTACTTCCAGGAAGCTTATTGCCTGACCTTTGTTATTCACCCAGAAAAAAAAAACAGCATATTCCTACACAGCAGGACTGACTTTTGTAAATTAAAGCACACGCGTATTTTAAGCGATGATTGTGGGTTGATTACAGCGCTCATCGCTGTGTTTTGCATTTAAAGCAATTGTTTGAAATGAGCACTCTTAAATCATTTTCAAACAAAACCTTCCATAGAAAGAGAACAAACATATGCCCTCTCAAAATGTCTGTAATCAACAATAGAGCAAGAGGGGAGTGATACACAATGTTTCAACGGTATTGTTTTTTTTTTTTTCTTGGAGTGAATGACAAAGGGCAGACAATAAGCTTCCTGGAAGTAAAAGAGCAGTGACAGGAGGCATGTCAGTGTCGTGAAGAATGTACTTGACAAGGAAGACGAGGAGAGCAGGAGGCAGATAGACAGAGAGGCACTGGACCAGAGCCACTCCAGTCTGAGCCCCCTTAAAAATATGCTAAAGCCCTGTTCCTCACTGGCTGCACATGTGTCTGCTTTAGCACTTCCTTCACACATAATGCACCAGAGAGAGAGAGAGAGAGAGAGAGAGAGTGAATACACACAATGAAGAAGAGACAGAAAAGCAAAGGAAATATAAAGAGAGATGAGGGCTTGTCTACGGGTAATATTAGAGAAAATTAAATTGATGAGTTCATCTCTGGCTCATTATTGCAGTGATGAATCAGATTGCAGGCTTCCCTCAAAGGCAGCTTAATGACTTGGTGACACACATCAGAATGACTTGTCTTCCATCACTGAGTCTTGCTCGGCTCTGTGATGTGCTTAAACAAAATTGATAATTACCAAGTAGTTTTATCAAAGTAATGAATGATATCAATGAGAGGCCATTTATACTGCATTTTGCATGTTCAGTCTCATGATAGGTTATAAAAACCTGCTGTCAAAATCAATGTGAATTGCTGATTGTAAATCATTTTACTGCTGCGTATTTCAAAATAAAATAGAAAAATGTGATTTGGAATTGAAAAGTAGGTACTACATAAAGCAGCCTTTTCAAACTGGGACCCAGGAACCTCAGGGGGCGCGACTGAGGGCTAGGGCGTTTGATTAACATTTGGACATTGGAAATGTACATTTACTAAATTGGATAATATTACTAACAACATCACACAATATATGAGCAATATCACACGTGTAGCCATATGATATGATTGTATATCTGCACGGCTGTGATTCGGCGCAGCTTTCTTCACTGTTTTGACGTAATTTCCAATGAAAAAGGATGACAGGGCGGGATATATCTAGAAGCTCCTCCCCTTTTCTTCAAAATAGCCAATAGCATTTCGCCTAGATCTCAGCTAGGCCAGACCCGTTGAGATCGTAAAACCTATTTTAATCTCTAACCATTTCTCCTCTATATTTCTTTAAAATATAACATTGATTGTAGAATTCAAATGTGCACGTACGTTTTGTGGTCTGTGCCAAATTGTGCATATGATCCACTCTGTGCTCTCGTGTATCTGGACTGTAGTAGACTGTGCTCGCGCTGCGGTGGTTCACGTGACACTAATGCGAAAGCGGTCTTCATTTGCATCAATTGAATGCAAATAGACACTGTCTGAATCGTTCCCTATCCTCTATATGTGCCATTCACCATATAGAAACGAGTAAATATGTCAACCAACGACCAATTTCAGCCACAGCTTTAGCGTCTGTTTAAAGTGTAGGAGGGGCAGGGACTTCAGATTCTAGAGAGCATTTGATTGGACAAAATATTTAATGAGAAGTCCGCGGTGATGTCATGAAAATCCGTGACCCATTTTAGCGGAAGTTTTGAATGATTGTATCTCCTAAATACGAATTCTGACATTGTTTTGGAACACACCAGCTTACTCATAACCTTAAGGCTAACATATTCATGCAAAAAGCTAAAAACCTTAAATTTTGATTGCAGGGGAACTTTAAAACCCTCTTTGTGCAGAATTCCTTCCTTCCGCCATGGATTCAAATCTCAAGATGACAGTTTCACCAAACGTTCACTCAATCCATATTTCGCACTATACCAAATACAACATTTATAAAAAATAATATTTATTGAACAACAATATTTAAATTAACAACAATAGCCATTATAAATGACAGTAGGAAATAAACAATTGTTCAATTCCGTCAAACGTACAAAAGCAGTTCTCTACAGCAGTCTTCCGTGGATAATTTTCAAATGCCAAAACAATATCGCTAATGACAAGTGGAAGCCTTGTATCTCTATATTTCCTTATTTTAAATCAGCTTTTTCAGTTAAAAAAATAATTTTTTTTATTTGTTTTAGCTAACAATAACAATTTTGGATTCATGTTATATTTAGATTAGTCTTCCAAAGACCATGGCATTTTTTGTAGGTGCACTTTTTTTTGTCTTACTTTAAGCGCTTAGAGAAAGCAACATGTATTCTACAGAAAATATAGCTTCCGCTGAGAAGTACAATCATACAACATTTTCTAAACTACCCTTTTGGCTCCTTTGGATCGTACACACGATCATCATGCACATGTTCAATCTGAAGTTAGATGGCAGCATCACTGTAATTACAGTTGATGTACTTTGACCATGTCCCACAAAACATGTCCCCCCCACCATCCTTCTTCTATCCCCCCTTGCTCTCCTCTCCTCATTTGTGTCGCTGACGTTGTTAATGCCTTGCCGCTAATGGGAATGGCGTCTATTCCGGCTGGCCTTAAAACTTCTGTCTGCCTCCTGTATCCTCTTACTTATCCAATAATGAGACCACATAAGGCGGTGTCTCTATTCATAATGGAGTCAGCGGAACTGTCTTGTGCTGTGTACACATCATAGGAGACAGTGGTAATATTAAGAGATAGATCTAATTGAGAGATGATTAAGGCCTTGTAGCTGACGGACTTCAGAAGCCATGGAGTTCTGTCTCTCTCTCAATAACATGGCAGTTAAGGAGTCTTTGAGGACATCTGAGGCTCCAGACAAGTTATGTATACTCCAAATGCACGCCCAGATCCAGTTATTTAAAGCACTGGCTTTAGGGCAGTTAATAGTTTTGGTCTTCTGTTTTTTTTTTGTTTTCTGAGTGCTTTGTCTCAGATAGTAGTTGGCTCCATCCTGCCATTATCTTTTAAGAGTCAATCATGCAACAGACATTTGAGTTGCTTATTGAGAATGCCTCTAATTTCAGGAACAGATACATCAGCACTCTGAGCTTGTAAGAGTTCATGTGATAATTGGTACTGCCAATGGTGTGATCATGAGGCCCAACATGCAAAAGGGTGTACATGATAACAAAATAACACGTTTTTAAAAGGAAGAAAAAATTAACATGCATATGCTAAGTACTTAGAAATATACTTGTTGGAAAATGATTAGTTTACATGTTGGAAAATGTGGGTTAAAATGAGTCACAAACTTGTACAATGCACGCACACCCACCGACAATGATCTAACTTTTAGGCTCCACTGACTGAGTTAAATCACTGAATACATTTCCTGTCACCTAGAGGCCCAGATTTGCATTATACTTGACAAACACTAGGCTCCAAATATCTGCTATATCTCCGCTATTAATCAAAAGGCACAAGAGGTTCCATGAAAGGTTTATTTGCATTCAACTAAAGCTCCCTCAGCACAGCCCATGCACCAGGTCCTTCACTGAATTAGTCTGTGATATCATATGAAGGAGGAAGGCAGGAGTTGTTAAGTGGACTGACTCATCTCTTTATAAGGAGATGTTAAGGGTCTTTTTAAGAAGGTGGACGAAGGCCAGCGGCTGGCCTTGGGGACACAAACCATCTCTCGGCTTTGGACCATTTGAAATTGACCTCCAGCCCACATCTGTGGAGCAGAGCAGGCATTTAGCAAACAGACGATCAATTACAGCTTTTTAATTGGGCAGTCTTTTAATGAGGCTGCTGAATGCGAGGAGCTACACCTCTGTCAACGCAGGTCTCACATAAGGGTGGACCCCATGAAAGCCATAGCGACTTACTGGACTTACATAACAACCATTATGCAAAAAGACACAGTTGTGCTTAAAGGAGCCGTTGTCCTTATGAATGCACCTTCTATCCTCTATAAAGCTACTCATCCCCTTAGGGATTTTAGATTGCTTCAGTACATTTATGGCAAAAGCCCTATGATGGAGACTAGGTAAAATCCAAGGCCATAATTTCAACATTTATTGCTGCTCTGAACTTTGCAAAGTTTAAAAAATTTAGCTCAAGGTGCCTTAGAAAGAATTTCCTTAGTGGTCGTGTCTTCATGGTTATCCTTGTTCTGCTGTTGATACTTTGAAACCTCACTAAAGTTAACCTCAGGAAAATGCTGATTAAACTTGAAGGATTAGTTCACCCAAAAATGAAATTCTGTCAGTAATTACTCACCCTCATGTTGGTTCACACCCATAAGACCTTCATTCATCTTCGGAACATGAATTAAACAACTTTGGCCAATACTGAGCCGGCATTCGAACGTAAACATGGAAGCCTTCACTGTGCTTACTGCACCAACTCAGTAGGGACAATAACAGGGAAGAGAAGAGATTGTTGACTAAAGTCGGTAATTTTGTTTTTGTGCACAGAAAGTATTCTCGTAGCTTCACAAAATTAAGGTTGAACCATTGTAGTCCCGTCGACTGTTTTAACAACGACTTTAGTGCATTTCTGGACCTTGAAAGTGGTGATTATTGCTGTCTCTGGATGAGTCAGAGAGCTCTCAGATTTCATCAAAAATATCTGCATGTGTTTCGAAGATGAACAATGGTCTTGCGGGTGTGGAACGACATGAGGGTGAGTACTTAATAACAGAAATTTCCTTTTTTTGGTGAACTAACCCTTTAAAGGTTTTCGATGAAGGCTGTCTTTAATTTTATAGTTTTAAAAGAAGAGGACACAAAGATATCACTCACTTTTTGTATGTCTAGCATTCATTCATGATAACGGAATGTACAAAGAAAAAAAAAGAGGAAGAAGAAGAACACCAAACTTTTAATAATAATAATAAAAATAATAAAGTGATAGTAAATAACAGTCACTTTGTTTGTCAGTAAAATATGCCTGTTGACCCAAATATATATTAATTATAATAAATGTAACTAAAACCTGTACTAAATAATAACTATTAATAGCAAATTTTTGTCAATAAAAAATAAGCTTGTTACTCAATTATACTATATAATAATAATGATAACGTTAACAGTCTTATCATAACCAAAACACAGTGTGCTAGTGATGTAACCAAGGCTGTCTAACAGCCATCATAAAACTACATCAGGAGAAAACAAGATCCATCTCTGAGGCTCAGTTGTTTTACCAGAACTACAGATACAGACAGATCCTAGTTGGTGAGGCATAAAAAATGCTGTATGATTACACTGTATGATGTATGATGCACTGCAGATATGGCTTTCAAGGTCAACAAGATTTTAAAACTGAAATAACTCCATGAACATTTTTTTTTTTTTTTTTCATGAAAAATGAGGACAATTGCATACAAGGCCATAAAACTATGCAATGCAATTAAAAGTCACTGGCCAGTCAAGTATGCAGTATGCAGGTCTCTATCACAGCAAACAATAATTGATATGGACGGCCATATTTGCATAGTTTGACTGAGAGACTCAGAAAAAGCAGAAGAACAAAGAGAAAAAATGTAAATGTGCCACACTTAAACCAACTCTTCAGACCGCCAAAGTGAAAGCTCCGGCCTCATCTACACTTGACCAAAAGAACTTGAGCATTTATTTATTTAAAATCAACCTGAATAAATGGCGCTCTCGCTTCTTGTCTACTGAGCCAAAAAGTTAAAACCATGGAATTTCTTTGAAACCGTCTACACACCGGATGTTTTAATGGAAGGTTTAACAGTAAAATGTAAAAGGCTCATTAGGTGCTTCTTGGTGCCATTCTGGTCTTATGGGGCATATGCAATTCATGCGCCGTTCAAATAAGACAGAGGGAATTATGCCAGGGACTCAGTCAGCAGTGTTATTAAGCTGGTTCCAGAAAACTTTTTTTAAGTAGCAGAAGAGTCGAATACTAAAGAAGTCTCGCTAGCTGGAGACGAAGGAGGCTCAGCTCGCTCTCATGCCTTCAGCCCCAGGGCATACTGGGATGCCGAGGGTGACTGCAGGTAAACTGATAGGGCACATCATTACTGTCCCCACACACACCCTTGTGGAAACTGAACCAAAGCATGAAAAAAAGCACAGGTTCAGCTTCCCATCTGCAATTCAGATGACCCCGCTGCTGCCTGGTTTGTGGGCGCAGAGGGTTTGTGTTCATGCCGTCATGTCTGTATCGCTCGCCCGTGTGCCGCGAAGGTGAGTGACAGCAGGTGGGGATGTGGACCAATTAAATGCAGGCTGTTTGGTTTGATGAATGTCCCAGTCTGGTGGGCTTGGCGAGAAGCACAGGTGAGCAGAAGCAATGTGCTGCCCACAGCTGTCGCAGTGAATAAGAGCAAACATACTGAGGAGAGATCAGCCGTGCCGCAGCACTCTGGAGAGGCGGTCTGCCTCTGTCCCGTCTCTAAAACTCTCCAGCTCCCTCACCTGCCTCTCCCTCTCTCCATTCCTTCGGCAGCCATATAAACATTGACAGTTATGCTCTAGTGTTAATGAGTACGGTGTAACCGACTGGCTGGGAGCTCCAAATTCATTCCCTTGACTTCGCAACTGGGGGAAATGAAACCGCTGCCAAGTATAAGAAAATAAACTCCTACTTTGATGCTTTTTCCACAAGTGTGAAGCACATGTTTGTCACCGCCCACTTTAGCCTGTGATTCAACGTGAAGAGGAGATGAACACACTAAATATGCAGTTATTAAAGGCATAGTTCACCCAAAAATGAAAATTATCCCATGATGTACTCACCCTCAAACCATACTATCTTCTTTCAGACAAACACAATCAGGGATATATTTCAAAATATAAATTTTTGTAAGACAAATATCCATATTTAAAACTTTATAAATTCAAATAACTACTGTAGCTTCCTCCATATGGCCGTCTACTGGAAGTTATTATAGTTAATAAAGCCTTACAAAAACCCACTGCTTTGCTTTCGGAAGGCTTTTATTAACCCCCCTGGAGACATATGGATTACTTTTATGATGGATGGATGCATATACAAAGCTTGGAGGTGCAAGGATATTTTGAAATATATCTCCGATTGTGTTACTCTGAAAGAAAATAGATATATACACCAAGGATCGCTTGAAGCTGACTAAATCATGGGATAATTTTCATTTTTGAGTGAACAAACCATTTAAGCTTTTATGGTGTCAGCGGAGATCAAATCAGGTCTCTTAAAACAGGTTTCCTTTTATTCAGTTTTGCCAGGCTCAACTGCTACATATCTCAGCACTGCCTAAAATAAAATTTCAGAAAATCGATTTTCATGCAAGTGCAAAACGTTAAAGCAAGCAAACCAAGTATTGTGGGAGATGTACAAAAAAAAAAAAAAAACTTGTCAAAGTAACAAAACACTTTGCGACGCTTTTGAGCCGAATGAATGTCAGATCTTACAGTAAAAGGTTTAGACATTCAAGTGCTATGAAAGCATAAAAACCAGAGTCTTAACAACACAGACTGAAATGTATCATAAATCTATCTATTAAACACAAAGAGAGATTACAGTCACTGTAGTTCAATTCCATCACTGCCTTAAGGGGAAAAAAATTCTGACATAATCAATCATTTGTTTTGTGCCATTACATCCTCAAGTAAGTACATGGTCACTTAGTCATGTCTCTGTATGCATTATAAATAAAATAATCGGGCTACGTTGACTAATGTTATTGACTTACCACACACATAATGAGGGCTTAATTATATCTACACCCCATACATGCATACTGAGGTGCTTTATGCTTTTTAATGTAATGCAGTCATGTGCTGTGTGGATCACTAATCATTATGAGGTGAGAAGGTAAGAGTAACATGTTAATTTTGCACTTCCCACTAACAACAAATGTTGAAAATATCACCATGTGGTGGATTTGTAGTCATTTATCCCACACACTTATTACACGCACAGTGATACGTTCTTTACAAACAGACCATTATTTTTAAGCTCTGCATTCTAGGAGCAAAAAACTAAGCTTTCACATACTAGCATGCTACTAAATACTGTGCCGTGTACACTGTATATCATGCATTTATTTTTAAATAGTATGCTCAATAAAACACAAAACTGAATCACCCCCATCTATTTAAATGTATATTTATACATCTTACTTAGACATATATTAATAGTTACTCAGCGTGTTAATAAATGCTTTATTAACATGTATTCCTACTGTGATTCATGATTAATTCGGGAAGTTATAAAACATTAGTAGGAAACATCAAAAAGTGATACAGAACATAATGAAATATTTATTTCAAGATGCAAAAAATGAAACTGTACACTTGAAATAACATTGATCAAATAAAATTGATGAAATAAAAATGTATCATGCAATTATTAAACACATAAAATTATAAATCAAGAACAAAGCATTTACAGCTTTATTTAAAAAAAACTATTAATGCTTTATAAATGATGAACTGATGATTTACGAATGCTTAACTAATGATTCATAGTAAAGTGTTACCAATTATTATTATGTGGCATGCGTCACTCTGAAACACATCGCTCATCAGACTATATTTATGTAATTAAATCGCAGCCTTTTCAATTGTAGCAACTGGTGAAAATGACCATTTCATATCCGACTTGCCAACATTTTTGCCAACGAGATTGTTACTCGCCTTTGTTGTTTGGCGAGTAGGGGACCGCAGTGCATGAAAAGAATTTTGCAAACTCAGGTTGGATAATACAGAAATCCTTAGAAATATACCATAATCACAAAGAAAGATCACACCCCCTCACTATGCACAGTATACATACTATATACTGCAGAAATAGCATGTACACAGTAGTATGCTCTTCTGAATACAGGCGAGTGCTGATGCCTAATGCAGTGAATCGAATTGGATTTCAGGGATGTACAGTGTTCTGCCTCACCTGCAACTCGACCCTGAGGTGAAGGTCGTTGCCCAGCCGGTGTCTGACAAGCCAAATCCCCTTCTCTGAGCGTTTGTGTCTACACACTAATCAGCATCCATTAGCGAATGCAGGGAGCAAAGACCGGCTGGCCTAATTTATGTGAACAGCAACAACAAAGCTTAACACAATCCCAAGGTGTCATCAAAGTGATCCATCTCTCTGGCTAAACACCTGCTGTCTGAATGAAGTCTCCCAGGTCCCATGGCGCGGCTTTCGAAAGCAGGAAGCCGTGTCAGTGGGAGTGAAGGCACTCAATTCGCATCACCTACACTGCATCTGTCAGGAGTTTCTGTACCAGTCACGACCATCCCTCACCAGGTTCTCAGAGCTCTAAACATTATTCGATAGAGGAAATGTTGATGTAAGAGGAAAACAACTGTTTCACATTTCAAGGAAGGTAGTTTGTGTGCAGGCGTGGGCAGGAACAAGAGTGTAGAATTTTAATATGAGGTCTGGTTTATCAGTTGTTTTACTCTCATTTGCTTTGACCCGAGTTTGCAGAACACAGTTGTGTTGGTAACAATCCGAGGCACTGATTGCTAATTACAGTACTTGCTCGGTTTGTATGGTAACATGAAGAGGGGACTTAGCTGACGTTGATTACCCTGGGGAAATGTTACATGTATACTGCCCCCTGGTGGTTCAATTTAAAATGCATTTGCATTTAACTATGCTGAGTGTTGCAACAAGGGAGACAAACTGTTGACTTCAAAAACATCATTGATACTTGATTTCTTATGAAAAGAGATAAAAGAAAAGATTGATTTCATCATGGCTTTTGTGAGATTACAGCTTGAACACCATGTGCCAGGTGACAGTAATAGCTGTCGAGAGGAGACGATAAAAGCTTTATCATGATAAAGACAACAAACAAAATAAGACGTTAGGGTTTAAAATATATTCACCAGTCACAAAAAAAAAGCCCATATTTGTTTCAGATTTGTTTCAGTGAACACAGCATGGTATTTGTTGCTCTCTCCTGCTGCTCAAATGCTGTTGACAGCAAGCACGCTTTAATCCAAAAGAGTAAATCTCCTTCTATTCCCCATTCATGCTCCTTCACACATGGGTGACTGGCAGCTGCTTTTGTAAATAATTATAAAGTTCCTGGCAGAAAGCGATCGTGTGTTGGAGACATGTGTGTTCGACCGTGTATTAGACCCTCCCCTTTACCCAGCAGCCCCTTCAATAACAGGTCTCTAAGAGCACTGCAGCCTGCAATGTGCAATTAATGCTTGTGAGATGGCTTTTGGATGATCACAGAAAGGCGCACTGTACAACTGAAGACTTCAGATGCAAAAGTGCCATCTGAAATTTTTTTCTAAAACGGCCGTTTTTGTCTGGCTCCTATGTTTAGGTTCAGCAATTTCACTTTAATGGCAATCAATAAGTCCTTTTCATTGCCATTAAAGTGAAAAAATTATTATTTTAGTAGCAAATTTCAAATGGCACTGTTGCAATGGAACTCTTCAACTACACAGGAAAAAAAAAAAACTCCTGACAAAGCACGAACATGCATGATGTTCTAAGTGAGGTTCGACTCTACGTGTCTAGCTGAAAACTAAATTATTTATAACAGTGATCTCTCGACACAGCACTAAACGATGCACGATGTTGACACGCACGAAGACAAAATGCCCTAAAAGCAACAGCTGATATGTCATAATACTGTGCATCAGTGGGATAAATGGATTTAATAAATCATTAAATACAGAATTAATGTTAAAAATGTAGCTGCACGACCTGCTTTGAATAATATATTAAAAATATTTGTGAGTACAGATAGCATTAACAGGACTTTTTTGTTTTAAAAAATACGAAGCGTAGAATCAGACATGATGCATTGTGAGAGAAAAAAAATTCTTGCATGGAGCCACAGATTAATGTTGTCACACCTGTTACGGTTGTGGTAGGCTAGTCACAACAACTGTCACTCTCCCGTGAGACATCCACGGGTGTCAAGATATCATGACAAATACTTGTCAACAAAAAAACCCAAGTTTCCATCTCCCTACCTCTCCATCTAGCAATATATATATAAATGTATTTAAAGTTCACCAAAAACTTTAAATTGTTGTCATTTACTCACTCTCATGTTCCAAACCATGTGAGAGTTTCTTCAACATAACCCAAAAATAGATGTGTAGCAGAATGTTCATGCAATGTTCTTTCCTATACATTGGAAGTATATGGTAAGAAGGCTGTTAAGCTCCAAATATAATTAAAAGTAGATGATACCACAAAAAAATCAAGCCATACAATATACATATAATATATTCATATTCGCTCAGACAGCTCTGACACAGCTATCAAATCACATTCAAGTGAATTCAAATATGACATATTCATTTTTTTTTTTTTTCGTTTGATGTTAACGATGCAAAACATCATTGGATCTTGTGTGTCTTGTAACTAATGTGAGATTTGAGAGCTAAAACTAAAATAATGACAACATTTTCATTTTTGGGTGAAGTATTCCTTTAAATCTCACTCCTAAAATGTGTTTTTAAATATAGGCTGCATATTTCTGTTTAAACATTTCTCACCTTCCAAACTCTTTCCAGCTTCCAGCAGCTACAGGGGAACCACATTCACATTCCGACGAGACGAAGCACATGCTTCCTCTCATTCGAACCGCAGCACACACCTGTGCGTCTCATTGTGTGCATTCACAACAGAGAGAGAGCAGCAATCTTCAGGCATTCTCAGTTCACCTGACGCCTCGCCGGAATTAAATTACCACTTGGCCAAGGAGCCGGAGCCGTACAGTAATGAACTGTACCCGTGCCATATGTACCAGTTATGAAGTCAAGATTAGCCGGACGAAAACAGGGGCCGTGGTGATTCACGGCAGAATTAATAAGCAGAGCTCTAATAGCCCAGCGGTAGCAACATCTGAGCCGTGACTGGCTCTGACAGGCCTCCCTGTGTCGCTTCATAGATGTGTAGCCCTGTTTCACAGCGGAGCAGGTCTCATTTAGAGCGCATTTCAATAAGCCAGCTTTAAAAAGACGTGACACCCCTGCTTTTCAATTCACATCTGTGGACGACGCTGTTTGGAATTTGGGTGTATTTCATTTTCACCCTTGGAAAACAAAGGCCCCTATTTCTGCAAATGTAAGCAGAAGCATTTTCACATTGAAAATTGGGAGTACATTACTGCAGAAATGTGTCAAAGCCAAATATGGTTAAACTGGAACATTTACATGTTCTCACCCAAGACACAAGCAGATGGTGGATAATTTGTTTTGGTAAAAATAAACTGACCTTCAGGAAGGCTACGCTACGTACGTCTTTTCTGACCATCACTGATTCCACTGATCTCAAAATGCTGTCTTTTGGTTTAGCACTGATCTTAAACCATTTTAATATTTTGTACTATTTTGTTATAGATTTATTTATGCACACAAGCACTGGAGGAGACATTATAATAACTGGAACGTCGTAGTTTTTCTGTACAACAGATACATCATATCTGCCATGAGTCATGATGTGTTATTAAACTTTGAAGGAGATAAGAGTAACTTTTAGCACAAACACATAACTTGACATCTAGCATCCTACGGTTTACTCCATTGTGCCAAATCAACAGCATGCTGAGGGATTTCGGCTACACTCAGTGTGTTTTTCCTGTGTTACTTTAATAAATCTTTCATAAATCCACAGGGTCTATAGCTTTATTTAACTGGAGTTGATCAAACAATGCCTTCCTTTGTTATGAAGCTTCATCTTAAAAAGTTCAGTATTTGTTACGTATCTGGGTTGTGCCTTCTTGATAATTCACACATCGCAAAAACTGTAAGTGTGACAACCACATTTATTCGCAGTAGTAAATCCATATGTGCTATTTTATCTATGTAACGAATTAGCTCAAATGGGAAATATTAATAATTATTCATAACTCATTATGATTATTCATTATGACTAATTATGAGTATTTGCTTCAGTTAATCAGTTTACTTGATGTAGCTACATTAACATTACAATCAATCAATCAATCAATCAATCAATCAATCAATCAGTTCATCATGTGAACTCTCTGTATTGATTATTAATTAATTCCAAGAGAAGGGTATTTTTCATGGCCACAGAAAAATTATTATTTCTTAGCATTTACAGCGCTTCGAGCATGTAACAAAATTGATCATTTAAGTGACAATTATTTGCAGGCAGGGAGTCAGAACCAAACATGTATTGTGCACAAGCTTTATTAACTAAATCGCAAACACATAACTAAACTAACAAACACATACATACAAACAAATCACACGTACATAGGTAAAATGAGAATTGAAAGTGAAACTGGAAGTGGGAAGAGGAAATGAAACTATGAAAGAGTCCTTAACCCCGAAAGAATCTCAGATTATCGTTACAAAGCTCCTTTGTTTACAAACAAAGGTGCTGAACTCTCCTCCTCTGGGTGGACCTGACCAATGAGGAAATTTGAATTTTTGAGCAGGAACTTCCTTTGTAGGGGGAGTTTATATCTCTGGTTTTTGAGCATGATTAAACTGGGCCTTGTGTCCATTTATACTCCAATTAATACAACAAACACACTCTGCATCCGATGAGGAAGTCACAGACATGAAAATGAGCATTAATTTGATAGGAGACACGAAATACATAGGGTTACATAATAGTTCACTCATAAAATTTGCGTAAAGCAAAATACAATGCAAGAGCCACTTTACAACAGATATAATCATAGACACATTCTCCTGGGATGCATGTTCATTTATAAAACAGTTTGTCTATAAATTAATTTAGAAGAGTCAGTTATTACATACTTTATGTCTTCCTTGTAGCCTGACACAGAATGACTAAACTATGCAGAGGTTGTAAAACCATGGCAACTAGTTCTATTACCTGGGGCAGACACCTTGGTCAAAAAATGAAAAAAAAAAAAAAAAAAAAAAACCAATGGAATGAGACAGTGGCATTAAAATTTGGAATTAAAATAGACTACATCTCTGATTTGCTAAATAACCTAGCCGTGTGTACAGAACAGGATTAAGCACTCAAAGGAGGTGTGACAACCTTAATTAACTGTTTGTGGCCTTAGAGGCCACAGTGACCTTCTCATGCTTGGTAGAGGAAAAAGATTGGTTGCTTTCTCTTTCCAGTCTATTCTTTTGCTATGACTATTAGGTAGACATTGTGACTGCAAATGGACTCAGTGAATTAGGAAGACCAGAATTAACTGCATACATCTACATCAATATGTTCTTCTGAGACAGTAATGAGTTATATGCCATAGGTCTATTGAAAAAAAAAAACTATTTATTGCTTAGTGAGCTCATGGGGACAAGACATTAAGAGAAAATGCTTTGTAAACTGTCTCTGTAAACTGACTTCCATATATATTGGAATGACATTTAGTAAATCCACAAATAAACTATGCATGGCATTTTCATCATTTCCAGTCAGAAGTTACCCCAGCTGTCACAGAACTTGTGTTTACCTTCTGTTGTACTATTACACCACATTCATTATTTGATAGGTGTAAATTAGCCTGTTATGAGCACAAGAGAATTACCAAAACTGTTCAGCCAAATGTTATTTAAATTCAGTCTTTTAAACAACACATTGAGTCCTCTTGAGAGGATTGTTGCCTCTTGCTTTTATGATTGTCATGTTTGTGTTCAACAAATTCATCAGCTAGAACTATTATACTGTCTGAAAACAAGAATATATTTGTCTAAACACAAGTTCCAGATGACACTAATGGTTTGCAATAGCATGTGTGTCTATTTGATGTTGCATGTCTTTGTTTGCAACATCTCGTGACACATTGCATCATTTAGCTATGCTCAAGTGCAAGTAATTTCTGTCAAATGCAAAAAATGAAATGTTAATAACATTGCATAACATCCCTGCTCAAAAGACCAGCATTGCTGTTTTGGAGACTGGTGCACTGGATCTCAACAAAACTTGTTTCCTATCTTAAGCATCTTCATTAGAAGGAAGTTATTCTGGCAACAACTGACAACAACCAAGCCATAATTCCTACAAGATAGCGAAATTGTATGATAGACAACTGTACAACATTTTAAAGTCTTTTTTCCCTATTACTGTCATGGATAGGTATAGTTTTAGGATGTATGTTTTTCTGATTCTATAATATCATACTGTGGGAATTATTGTAAATATACACTAAAAGTTTGGGGTAGGTCAGCTTTTTGTTTTTGAAAGAAGTATCTTGTGCTCACCAAGGCTGTGTTTATTTAAAATACAGTAAAAAGGAATATTGTAAAACAGTATCACAGTTAAAACAACTGTTTTCTATTTTAATATATTTTAAAGGGACAATAACTAGCAGTTAAATAACAAAACTGTATGCAATTTGTGGAAAAACGTGGTTTTGATTGTGCATCGACTGTGGATGAACATGGTTCTTTCTCGCGACTAAAAAAGAGAGGGGGATTATCCTACTCCGTGTTACGGAGTCCACAGTTTTCCAGCAGAATTGGGCTACTTGAACACAGTTGCCAAGGGTTGATTTTCATGTCTGTGGGTTGAAGTGACCCCCCAAAAAATGATATTTAGCCCCTGGAATGCTAATTTTACCTGGGGAACCCAGCCAAAATGCGTATTTTACCCCTCAGAATGCGATTGGCTGGTTTTGAGTAGCAATTAGGCGGGTAGTGTTGTGAAACTTCTGCTCATAAAACATGCCGTAATCACAATGCTTTAGAGATTTACCAGTTTAGATGGAAAGTTGACTAGCTAAAGATGCTACTGCAGCTATACTCATTAATAGACACTACTTCCTTGAAAATGAAATCCAGCACAGTTCTACAACAACCCATAATGAAATGACTCTTCACAATAGGTAATGTTTTACAACGAACTCTGTTGAAGAGCTACATATGGCAATTTATCTGTTAGCTAACATACCTTACTCACCTTTTGAGTAATAAAAACGCTGTCTCCGCGTCGCTTTTAAACATTTAAAAACAAACAAACAAAACTCCCATGCATAGGCATCCCACTCCTGATGATGCATTGACTCATTATTTAGATTATGTTCATTTTGAACAAAAAAGTATAGTGTAAGCCTACCTTTAAAATGTAATTTATTCCATTAGGCTGAATTTGGAGCAGCCATTACTCCAGTTTTTCAGTGTCACATGATCCTTCAGAATTTATTCAAATATACTGATTGAGGGCTCAAGAAACATTTCTTATGATCATTGTTGAAAAATTATACATTTGTACTGTAATATCTGATGAATAGAAAGTTTAACAAAGCAGAATTAACCAGGCTGGGCTGCGTTTCTCAAAAGCTTCGTGAGCCAAGTTGATATTAGAGACCATTGGTGGCAGTGTGGCAATGGTTCTACAATCTAGGCTTACAATGCTTTTGGCAGCCCAGGAAATGTGTGCTGATCTTTTCAGGTATACTATAATACAAATACTTATACAAATATCACATGTGGGGTTTGTAATGCACATATGTTTAGGTGGAACAGGTGGTAGAAAACATTAGATATTATGAAATAATGAAAGTGGATGTGCTTTCCAAAAAAAAAAATCTTTAAAAAGGTTGGTGCCCTTCTTTTGAATGGTAATCAGATGTGCAAGTGTGACAGAAATGTTCAAGCCCCATGTAAAATCAGGGCAGGCTTAAATTATTCCACTTGAGCATATTTAAGAATAAAAGCTTGTATTAGCTTAGATGTGAGCTGGAAAGACATGTTTAGAAACCAGCACACCACCTGATACCTACAACAGGGCTCCAAGCCAACACAGCTCATCCCCTCCGCATGAGGAATATAAAGACATCATTACAGAGTCAGAGAAATAGAGAGACAGATGCAGCCTTCATCCATTCCCTTTCGAATCAAAGCCAATTTCTATTCCTCCTTCACAGTGGCTTGTTGCAGAGTGGGCCATTACTCCAGGAAAAGATGTGCAACACCTCCATATCGCACTGTCACTCTCTCTCCCAGCATAAAACTCCTAGGCCTGACAACCACCTTTCTACTAAGTTACAGCAACGTGTTTATACACTGTTTCGGGTTGCAGCTGTCACTTGAAATGCAATATCCAATTTGATTCAATCTAACCGAGTACTTGACAACTGTCTGCCTTCGTTTTAACTTAAAGCTCTATTTAGGTATTGATTTATCGTCCTTTTAATGGGTCCCAGACGGGCCCTTAGCATTGATTAATGCTGCAAACACCGCAGGTGAAAATTTGAACTTTGTGCAGTGTAAAATAGGATCTTTGATGTACGCTTTGGGACAAATTAATTCTGTCAAACGAGCAAAAATGTTATCCGCTGAAATATTTTAAAGTTGTAATTTACTCCGATGCGCCCCCATAGACGGAGGGAGAACAGTGCTCGCGCCGTTCCAGACAGGACGTGAGTTTGACTGATGACCCTGTGTGATTCAGTGGCGGGGGAAAAAGTGACAGCAAGGCTTCACAGTAACTGGTTAAGAAGTAACAGGCCTTACCTGCAGATAATACATTATCAGAGACGTCACAGCACTGACTGGAGGAGGAAAGTCTCTGGTTTTCTCTCTCTCTAGTGGATGATTCAGGAGGGGAAGGATGCAGTGATACGGCTTTACTAAGTGAGCTCTCTGAGGCAGGCAGTGATTGGATCTTTAAGTGACTCTGTGGTTGAGAGTTTGCTCGCAGTCAAACATTACCCGCTATCCTATTTGAAATGCCATGGAGGATATTGCGAGAGGGTGCATGCCTGCCAAGATTTGAGAGAGAAAGGTGATGACGCTTAATTATCATTTTGTTCCCATGCAACAACGCTGACTAAAATACACACGTTTGCACATGCATTCACAGGCTTTTCAGCTACACTGTGACAGTAATGCAATGCTTCATGCCGCCAAATATTCTTAAGTATTTCATGACTAATCATCACGGTAAATAAATTTGTACTCCTCTTTGATCATCTCAGAGCAAAATAAAACTTCCTACGTGAATCACTTTCCAGCCATGGAAATATATCACAAGAAGGCTATATTTTGAATGAACATCATCTTGGTTTTGTAGCAAGAGGCAGCCGGCTTTAAGCTCATATTTTCAGTTTTGGATTTTGATGTGGGTGAGTGTGCTTTCGAACACAGTGAGGGAGAGGAAAGGAATACTCCATTACAAATGGGTTGATTAAGTGCCCTCTGCAGAGCGGCGTAAGTGGCCTTGTGCTAATACAGATCCTAAAGCTCCATCTCTCTCCCTCCGCCACCCATTCTGTGAATGCTCCCAAAGACATTTGTCTCTACTCTCATTTTCAGAGAAATGATTTCTTTCTCTCACTCCCTCCGTCCTTTATTCGTATCTTGGGCTGTTAAGTAGTGAATTTGCTGGAATTTAGCGAAGCCATTTTGTATTCACTCTGGCTGGCTTATGTTCGGCTGAATGCAGATCTCTGCCTTCACTTCTCAAAGTCGGATACATTCATATTCTTAATAGAAATGATTACGGATTCAGCGGGAATCGGGGCTGTTTGAAAAGGCCGAGCTGTAGGCCGATTTTGCCGTCAAAGAGAACAGAGGAGATCAGGCTTCATTGTCAAGACTGACAAGATTAAGCCATCTCAAAACGCTGATGAAGCCCGGACTGGCTCAGCGGGCTGCAGGCTGCATGGAGAATAAAAACCGTAAACAAGAGGCTGACATTGATGAGGACAGACTGGGGGGAAAGGTGGTTTACAATAAATGCATCAAAGTAATCGTTATTGCCATAAACATATAGGGAAGGGCTATTCATTTAGTTATAGGAAGTCTGGATTTCCTTACCAACAAAAAGCCACAAAAAATAAATTAATTTAAAAAAATGAATGACTTGCATGGCTCTATACAAAAAAAAATAAGGAGAGTGCAATACTTGTACTAATACTATTGTGAATCCCTAAACTGGTAACAAAGTCTAAAATAGCTGAAATAATGTAAATGATCATTTCCAAAACAATTTGCACTGAAAAATGTGCAGTTGGTAAACTAAGCTTTATGGATGAGCAATTATGTACTTCACAGTCACCATACATAAATCTACTCATTAATAAACCTAGTTCTCTTTGCATTTGGTAATTGACTGTAAATTAAAATATGTAATATACACTGTTTTAATAAATAATAAAACTAATAAAACTTTAATAATATTTTAGAAAAAAGTATTTTATGCTCACAAAGGCTGTATTTATTGTTAGGAATTTGTCACAGCAGTCTAATAGAGAAACAGGATGACCAGGGGAGTGAAATTTATTGACAAGACACGGCACAAGGGTGAGGATAATGAATGAAGATGAGCCAAACAGTGGAGAAGGGCACACAACAGGAGAACAGGAGAAGGCAGCTGAGATCAGACCAGGGCAATAATAGGTAGGAGAACTGAGGAGATAGAGCAGCACTAGACAGAACAACATTGGAGATCAGACAGTGGCCCGAGGAACCAGAGGCTTGACACTTGGAGCTGCAACTGAAGCTGCACCAGTCTAACTGCCAGGTCAGGAGAATCAGCCACCAGGGATGGCACTGGAAGCAGGGCAGGGCAGGAACCAACACAGGACACACACAATAATCAAGACAAAACAGCAGGATAGAGAACAGGAGCAAAATGAAAACTGACAAGAACTGTGACTAGAGAAAACACAACAGAGTAACTAACTTACAGTAACTGCAACTTTTCTAACCAGAATGTATTGCTTTTGTCAGGCAGCAGCTGATTTTTGCGGCACCACATAAGGTTGAACAAGACTAAAGGCTTATTCGACCTCATGCGGCGCTGCAAAGATCGGCTGATGCCCAAAAAAAGCAATAAATGCTGCAGCCGCCTTTCTACCACATGCCATCAAAGTAGCATACCGCGAGAGCACCTTTGCAATGGCTGAATTGAAACATCCTAAGCCCTTGGTCGCTTTATCCGCTATGGAGTTTATTTATATATTTTTTTTCCCTTGACGAAATTGTTTAATGCATCCATTCTATATGTATATAGACCTTTTTTGGTTTCTTTTAAATATGAAAAAAATATTTATGTATCATAGAGTTGTTAGTGGTGGAGGTAATAAAACACGATATGCGTTGATGTCAAGATGCGGTGTTGCATTGTGGTATATGGAGCTTCCTGAAGTGTACATATGAAGTAGACTGCTCCCTCGGTGAAAATTGAGGGAGCAAGAGTCTGTCCATATAAACTTCCCTTGTCAGTTTCACAAAGTGGAACGCACTTCAAAATGGCTGCAGGGATTCCCCCGAGAAGTGCTTAGGGAAGTTCGCAATGCGTGTCTGCAGCATAATTTGTTCCATCGATTTATATCGAGGGAATGAATTAGTAAATTGTGCGCACAATTTAATTTTTTTCTTGCATGTTAGGCTCCGTAGTTCAGCGCACTACGGAAAGTGTCCGACCTGATGGGCGGTTGTCTCTGTACTCCTCCCCCGCCAGCAAACGGCAGATCTCACCAGCCGTTAGTCTTCTCCAATTTTCAGTGTCACATAATCCTGCAGAAATCATTCTAATATGCTGATTTGGTGCTCAAGAAACATTTATTATTATTATCAATTATTTTAAAAAAGAGTTTGTGTGTACATTCTTTAATGAAAAAAGTTCACAATAAGAAATAACTAGATGTGAATATAATAAGTAATTAAAAACATTACACGCTGACTTTTGATGAGGAGTTATTTAAAGTTAAAATGAATACAGTTCTTAATCAACTCACACATATGATATTTGATATTTAAAATGTTATTTTATTCAGACAGGGAAAATGAAGTGCCTGAGCAGTTACCTGGTCAAAAATAGAAACAGGGTGTCAATCATCTGAAGCAAATGCATATATATTAACTACTCTGTTGATTGTAATATAGATCTAGTTTTGGAGCACCGCATCAGTGCTCACTGATGTCATCACAATCATTGGGCCTCTTGTTTTCTGTCCACTATATGCAATATGTTTGTTTATAATTATTTTATTAAATGTGAAATGATTCAAATGATCCAGACTGAACCAATCAGTGAACGTGCATACGCACAGATTTGATCTTAGAGTGCATGCATACATCCACGCCTACGCTCATTTTTATGAAAACAGTCTTTGACGTAGAAATGTGCTTTGCGCCTCGTCAGGGTCTGAGCAGACGTACGCACTTTTCCTTGTCAGTGTAGGCTACTGCAGGGTTTTGGAAATCTAAGCTATTCCTGCAGTTTGCCATTATGAATTAAAGGATTTGACTGGATATTTTTTTTTAAATGTCAATGACATTAATTAGGCTTCGTTTACAAGGAGGAGAACTGAAACCATTTAGCTGCGTGCAAGTTCTAGATCATTTGCGATTTATACATTTCACATCTGAAAGAGAGGCATTTTCTGTGCATACGCTCATGCTATGAATCACACATATGCACAGTTTAGAAATGATCTTAAGGTCAAATATAGGACCGTTTTTACACAGGATTTTATATTGAGATGACTGAGTGGCCCAATTTATCTAAATTCACGCTACTGTCTTTGACATGTGCTTGTTAAACGAGCCCTTTCCCCCAAATGTCATCAGGTCTCAATAATGAAACACGAGCAGTACGAATTTTCTGTGTAAACTCCAAATGTCAAATTGTCAGATCCATTATTTTTTGACTGTTTTGAAATAGAAATCAGTCCATCTCTAAAATAAGTGATCAATCAAGTTGATGTCAATGATCATGTTAAATTATGATTGTGTGTCTATACATTTAACATAAAGTCTAAATTCTGTTATTCTTAAAGTAGTAAGTACAAAGATTTTTATAAATATAGTATTTGAGAGCGCAACTATTTACAGGCTGCAGTTGTTTCAGAAGCCTCACTTAATTTCAGCACAGCATTAAGATTTCCACCAAAAAAGAAAAACTCTCGTTTCAATCCTAGAGCTTAGCTGCTCTGTTAATAGCTGTCACTTTTAAATTAATGTGGATATTAGTGCAACAGCTGTGAGGCTGCAGCAGAATGGAAGTTGGAATTACAACAGAGCCAGACAATGACCTAATAAAAACACAGCATCACCAAAAAGTCCCCAATAAAATCCCCTCCAATCCCAAAGTGTTTACATCTCCAGGCTTCAACGATCTCCCTCCCCCTCGTGTTTGTGTGTTCTTTCGACGAAAGCCAAGTCATAGATTATGACATTAGTCGAGAATCTCTTGTGCAGTCACATATATTACGTTTCAATGATGCAGTCATGAATCTTGTTCAACATTTTCATCTCCAATGCAAATACAGCCCCTTTGATCGTTCATCAGGCGAGCGTCTCCAAATGCTTACTGCTTCCGTCCGCAAGCATTAATATTTCATCTCATGAACAAGTCTCACTTATGAGGCAACACATTTTCATTCTGCTGCTTATCTCACACTGTGCTGGAATCAGGACAAATGCTTTCTCCATCACATACATAGTTCTTTAAACTAGACCTGAATTGTGTTCTTTATGCATTTGGTGAGTCAAAGCTTTTTTGCAATAATCCACACTTCACTTTTTAATGGTGGTTGGATGTCTTCACTCGGCATGTCTTCATATTCCTGCAGGCATTTGATTTTGAAATGTTTCAAAAACTTCTTTTTTTTTTTAATCTGATAGAAATTAGACTGTAAATCTCAAGCCAAGTCACCTTTATTTATATAGCTCTTTTTGCAATACAGATAATATCATTCCTATGTATGTCTGCATTAACATGTATGTCTGTACTTACTTCTGCACTGGAAGCTCCTTTCACCAAGATCACTTGTGTGTGTAAACATGCTTGGCAATAAAGCTCATTCTGATTCTGATCTATATACTGAATACATTCATCTATAATATTGTTGAGAATAGTGGGTGTCCCCAACTAAGCAAGCCAGAGGCGGCGGTGGCAAGGAACCCAAACTCCATCAGGTGACAGAATGGAGAAAAGAACCTTGGAAGTAACCAGGTTCAGTCGGGGATCTAGTTTTCCTCTGGCCAACAAACAAACACTTTAAGATTATGATTCAGACGGAGTCACAATCCAGAAGTCAGAGTGGGATCAGAGCAAATCTTGCAGTATTCAAAATATTTAATCCAGTTCCATCTGTTTGAAGATCAGGTTCATTATGGAGATGGGTTTTGCTGCAGGTTTTTGTTGATGGCTGTCGTTTCAATGAGGCCTTCACAGGGGTTAGTCTAGTTGACACAATCTCTGCTGACACTTCAGGGATGTGTTGTGCTCTAGTTTAAGCACAGGTCTTCCATCTGATCGGGATATGGCCTTGATCTCCCTGACTGCAGTAACCTCTGGATAAAACGAGAGACTAATAGACTAATTAGACTAATATAATAGTAGAGATGATGTATATAGTACATCAGGTGTAAGTGTGTCCAGTTCTGGTTAACCTAATTTATGCTTCCTTACAATCATTTAACTGATTTGAAAATATATATTGATACTATGTTATGTGTATGCCAGGTTTAGTCTAGGTTTAAAGTGTGTGTCTGCTTCCCGAACAAAGCTAGGAAGAATATTCCAGAGTTTGGGTGCTAAATAGAAAAATGATCTACCACCTGCAGTTGATTTTGATGTTCTAGGTATTATCAACTAACCAGAATTTTGAGATCACATTAGACATGAAGGACTGTAATGTGTGCTTTGTAAGTAACTAGCAAAAAATGTATATTTAATAGGGAGCCACTGCAGTGTTGACAGAACTGGGCTAATATCCTCATACTTCCTGGTTCTAGAATAACTCTAGCTGCTGCGTTTTGGACCAGTTGAAGTTTGTTTATTAAGCATGCAGGGCAACCACCCAGTAGAGCATTACCGAAATCTAGCCTTGAGGTCATGAAGGTTTGAACTAACTATTCCACATTTGGCATACGACATAGTTTCCATATATTTTTAAGTTTGAAGAATACAGTTTTACAGATGCCAGAAATGTGGTTTTCAAATGATACGCCTACTGTTTATTGTCCAAAAACATGATACCACAATTTAATCCTTTAAATAAAGAGAACATTTTGATTCTTGAAGTCAGTTGGTCATTATCGCAATATAAACACGGGTGTGATCAAAACAAAGACCATAAATAAATAAAGATGTGGAAATAACAATTTGAGTTCAAATTTATAATGTTGCATGTTATCTATGTCATCTTAAAGCTTCAATAAAATAGTCCAATCAGAATTAAGTGTTCAAGAAAGCCGTGTAATATAATGTTACTTAAAGTTGTTGCATAAAGATTACTGACTAAATAAGTAAAAATTGTGACATTGATCATGTGAACTGCTGTACAAAATGTCAGATATTCTTGCTTCCATTGAAGTATGCATGATCACAAATTGGAAAATGAAAGTAAAAAGCAAGCATGCATTCAAAAGTGATTTCAGAATCCTGCATTCCCTGATGCCCGCAAATTATATACAATATAATTACCCAACTATATAATTAAGAGAGAAAGCAAAAGTACTGAAATATAATTTTTCCACCCATCTCATATTTTTCCATCACCTTGTCCATAGAATGTGTAATTTCCCTTCCAAACATAGTATTTGGCTTCAGGCACATCTTACAAGGCAAAAAAAGAAAAAGAAAAAAAAAAAGACCTGTACAACAATCATCAAAAGACATACTCACCTATTGCACATTTGCATTGTGCTGTCTCAGACAAATGCCTCAGCATAATGAATGAAATGTAATTAAATTCCTGCTCTTAATCTTGAAGTGCCAAACACTCTCTGGAGGTTTTAGTATTGCTTGTAAAGAACCTAGAGTAATTGAATGCACCTGCATTTATTGACAGAATATACCATTACCATCTGATCATCTTAAAGTGACAGAGCTTTAGCTACAATAACACTCGCAACCTCTCACAGCGTTTACATGAGTCCTGACCCGGGAGACGTCTTCTGTCTCTGAAGCAGGTGTTTGGTTGTTGAGTTATTTAGCGTGTTACACGCAGACAGGGTTTCGGCTGGCTGTCATCGCACTGATCTGAGCGGCATTACTGGGCCTGCATTAACACAGGGTAGAAACTGCCAATGGCGCACTTTGTCGAGCCCCCCTTAGGGCCCATAACTCACTTAGCAAGTTGGCTGACAATTTGCTAAGAAGCCATGCACCATGGAGACAGGATAGCCTGTGAATGAAAGTGAATTAAAACATCAAAAGCACACCTGATCAATGGAAAGGACTGGGTTTTTTGTATGAAATCCATGTAGGCTGAATTTTCACAGCACTTGAGTGCATATAGTTTAATATTACTGCTTCTTTTTTCAATACATGGATTGCCAGGCGAAAGCCAACAGTAGAAGTACAAGCCTTACAATACATTTCTCCATATGGAGTAAAGAGAATCTGAAAATGAATGCTACTGCCTAACTCTCTTTCTGGGGAATCCAGAGTCAATGAGCTCACTTCAGAATGCAGACACCTGGCCCAGTAATGAACCGCAGCCCAGAAGGGATGAGCTTAACTGGAGCAGAGACTTACAGTGGAGCCGAGCGAGGAACTGTGTCATCCATTGTGTTACTATAGTGAGGAAGCACTGTTATATCTGTGTCTGTATTTCAAGTGTTGCTCACTGGGAAGCCCTTTTCCATCACTTGATTATTCTACATCTATTCTCTGAGTGAATAATCACTAATCAGCCGGTAAAAACGGTCAGAGCGATACTGCATTTCAGCATTGCATGAAGTTTGAGGGTCAACTAAATATTCAAATGACATGTCTTTTAATTCACCTCATCTAATCTGATAATGGAACTCCAATTGTGATTTCACAGCACCGCTGCATTACATCTCTTTGCCAGAGTCTATTAACGAAGCAGAATAAACCACATTATTTCACACATATCATGCATATAAATTCACAAAGACTTAAACTCATTACAATTCACTGCCACTTATGTATTATCTCACGTACATATTCTGTACCGTCCGACAGAGGCTTGTTTAATGCAGCGGAACCTTACGTTACACTCCCGCTAATTACGGAAACAGTCCAAGGTGACACAGAGGATTTGATAGGAAGGGTGGGGGTGTCAATTCCTCATTCTAGCAGCAATTAATTAGGATGTCACATACTACAAGTGTCCTCGGTTTCATTTCTCTTAATTGATGATTGATAAGGAATTTTGAAACGAAGCAGATCCCATTTAATGAAGACTGGCAGCTGTTATTTTAGACCTGTAACTGATCCCCACGGCCTTCCTGAAGGTCACACAGCTCTAATATGTGGTAATTAGGGGAGGTGACATAAGGTCAGTGCCTCAAGTCTAGGTCTTTAACTTCTGAAGAACGCCCTGCAGGGGTAAAATGACTATCACCTCTATGTAATTTCTCAAGTGTTAAGCTTTACATCCACAGCTATTATGACAGCTATGTCAAGCAACAGGCTTTGAACTGTGGGTTAAGCCCATGAGAGCAGCAGTGGCTTGTTTGAGAGCATCTGATCTCCAGTCATAGTGAAGACAAAGATTATGTGTGCTATGCAGTGCCGATCAGAGTTTGGAACGATCTCTATTGAGCATACACATGCGCAAACCAGCATAAATACAAAGCACACACATGTTCGCTCCACTGCAAATATTCCAGCAGCCAGACGTAAAACCCTACTAAACTCCTAATGACAGTCTCCAAGCAGCTTAAAGCTCGTACACCCAAACGCAGCACAGTGCTGTCAGCAGACAGAGGGTGTTAATCAAGGCCAGGCTGGGGCTAGCTCACATCAGCTTCTATTCCAGAGAGGGTGGTCGGCATCGGCCTAAACCTAAAGCGGGATCAGCTGAAGAAACACAGAATAATTTGCTTGTGTTGGATTGTCTTGCTTGCAAGGGTTAAACATGAGTGGATTAGACAGCCAGCACACATCCGTTTCCATACTGTAATCCTCTTAGTGCCCACTCCTAATGTGTTTTTATATCATTCCTATCTCTCACCGAGGTGAAATATCAGATTAGTTACCCAGCTTTGAGTATATCACATTACGTTCTTATCTAACAACGAAGGCACGTGAGGGAGATGGGCGAAAAGAAAAAGACCAACGAGACCACACTGCCTTTGAGAAATACCTGCTAATGAGCCCCTCCCATCTCCCTCTCTTTTTTTTTTTTTTTTTAGATGGTTATGGGAGTTAATCTCTAAAATAGGTGATTTACTTATGATCCTCAGATTTACTGTTGGATTAGGCTCCCCTACTCCTTTGTTTACCAGTGCTGGCAAAGATCACCCCGGCCTTCAGTGGCGGCATGCAACAGCCATGGATTGTTTGTGTATCTGTTTGTATGTGTGCATATACAGACATTTTTCTGAAATGTTCTCCATGGGCAAAGCTATACAGAGGCAATTCAGCCATCCTCTCATGTCCTGGGAGCCCACCCCGAGGGCAAAAAAAAAAATATGCACATACAGCAAGAAGAGATTAGTTAAAGCATTTACTGCAGCTCAAAGCCAGATTTAAAATGCTACGGTATCTCTTTTTCAGTCACATCTATCACAAGCGCCACCGTTTCAGTAAACAATGGGCGAACGATGTTGGCCTTTCGCACCCACAATTTATCTCTTGTGATGGGGAAGCACTACTGTTCTGCCCTTTGTGATCAGAAACTGAAATTTCTTTGATCTTAGTGAGGGAGTATGACTGAAAAGAAACAGCCACAGTTGATGTTAAAACAAAGAACCTGGCACATGCTACTCACTAAAATGACGAGTCCCTGAGCGCTCTTATGTGACATTTTAGCTTTGAAAAGGAACATGTTTACAGCGTGCGTGAATGTGAATAACAATCTGTTGCCCTGAAATTCAAGGTTTCTAAAAACCGAATTCATCTTCTCTGCATACTTTTGCACACACCCACACGTGTTTTCACTCGAGTGGAGAGGTTACCTGTTCGACCGCCACTCCCCTTTCCTATATAGGTATACAAAGACTCGAACATGTAAGCTCATATTTAGTCATTTTTAAAGCTTTATCTATTGATTCCAAATCTTATATATTTTAAGCCTACATATTATCAGCATATATTTATATTGATGTAAACAAAATGCTTAATAATATTGCTCATGTGTAAAATATTAGAGATATAATCATTATATAAATAATGTACAAATCGTATACAAATAATTATAATAAATAATCATCGCTAAAAGCCAGACAATTTTGACTTTTGAAAAATCTTTTACTATGTAGTGACATTTAATTTGGATCAAGAGAAACTAGGGGAATGACTTTATTTCATCAGGGATGTTTCACTTAGCTCACAACTATTGGTCCAGTTTCAGCTTGAGATCTGTTACTCTGGAGCAAGTTAGCTGTGGAGTGTAAGTTACTATGGCGATGAACACTGCTAAAAGCCGTACCACTGTCATGGTGCCTAAAACCCAACATACTTGGCTAGCTACCATAACCGGCTTCATGGTATAGGCCCCAGCAACCAGTATGCCAAGCTGGTATCAGTGTGCCCAACATATATGCTGGTGGCTAGCAATGCTGGGTTTTTCAGCAGGAAATGCATGCCATAAAATCTCATTTCTAAATCTGGACATAAAATTTGCAATAGCTAACAACGAACCTTCTCAACACTCTAGCTGTTTGAAAGATAGGCAGTTTTAACTGGCATTAATAATCTCTACTGATCTTCAGGAGAGGGAGGCAGCGCTTAGCTTGTTTTTAGCATCACATTATTTAAGAAAAGAATCAATATCTGTGTTACTGTTATAAGGAAAAAGCTTAAAAGGAGTTATCGGTGTGCCTGAGAGTTCTTAGAAAGTATTATGTAGCAGAATATCATGACACAGACATCAACCTTACAAAGTGTCACTACAATAATTATAACAAATCAAGGATTCCTGGGGTGTTCTGTCTCTAGAAGGATATAAAAACAGCAGGGGAATGTCTTTGTAACCTCCAGTGATGCCGAGTTTGACAAAATATCTTGTATATTTCGAGTATATTCTGGGATGAAACAGATGACAAAAAAGACAAAGAAACACATCAAAAATTTAGAGCTGTCTTTCATACAGCATCCATTCACAATGGGCTGTAAATAATGTTTTTATTGGGTAGTATTTTCTGAACTATTCTATTGCTGTCAAATAAGCATGCTGTTTGAAAAGACAGACGAAATTTCTCTCCTTTTTATATTGTGTCTATGTACATGTGCGTGTGTGTTCCGTTAGACTCTAGCTTTGGGAAAATTACAAGTGAACAAAACAAATGTTGACACTGAGGAATTCTATTCGTCTACACAGCCCACACGTTGGGACCCGGGGGTCTCGAAACCCTGTGATCCTCCCTTGTCCCTGAGGGATGAGTAAACATTGGCTGCCACTGATAGTGAAGGAATTCCCATAACCCGAGGCCATCCTCCCATTCGTGCTAATGCCTGTTACCTGCAAAGCCAGATAATGAAGCCAGCAGCATCTCCGCCACAATTACCTTACGAGAGCCAATGTTTAGGAATGCACTTTGCCCCGAGGATATGCCTAGGTGGGGTGGACCACCTCAGATAAAAAAGCAGGGATTAAAAATAGAAAGATCAATCTAGCAGAAGCCAACCCACAACCACACTTTGACCTGTTCTCGGTGAATGCGTGCACAATGGGACTTCCTACCCTTATAAAGAGCAAATATATTCATACATACTGTATCTACTTGTATTATCAGGTTAAGCAATAAGCTAGTCTTGCCGCTACTACTGATCACAGCTCAACAAAAATCTCTCACGGAGAGTTTGCAGAGAGGAAAGGGAAGAAAAAGAGAGGGGTAGGGAGAAAATGGAAAATACGTACAAAAACCCCAATCTGCTCAGAACAGACTTTTCAATACTGGATGTGCAATTAGCGCACACTAAACAGCATGCTATGCCTCTCAGAAGCTATTTCCTTAATCCATACAGCGGGGAGGAGAATGATCCTCCCAAGAAATGAAATCTCTATATCCCTCCGTTTGCAATACAGCAGCTATCTGCATTGGAAACTGCCACCTTCTCATTGGCCCTTAAAGCACCTTAATCGTCTGAGGCATTATATGGGCTAATTTCCATATTAATTTCTTTCTTCTCTGCCTTACCCTTTAATGCTTGCACCAACGTAAGCCTCATCCAATGGCGGAAGGGCAAATTGCATTGCAGGGTACATGTGTGGAATCTAAAAAGTCAGCCGAGACACCTCTGAGAACAATGCACACATAAACAACACAGGAGCCATTTATAACTCTCCTTTGGGAGGATGGAATTGGATTGACAGTAGTCCCGACACACAGCTACCTTTATTGATATCACCATCCAGATTGAAAAAACTGCAATTCCCTGTCACACTGTCTGGACGGGGGAGTCTGGCGGGGCCTGGTTGGCAAAACCTCTCCGGTTACAGCACACTACACAGAGCTGCTTTCTGCCAATGTTTATCTGAGCTCTCTCGTGGGTTTGTTGTTAGCTGTTGTAGAGAGCAAACATTATAAGATCTGGAATAAAAATATGAAAAAAGCAAAAAAAAAAAAAAAAAAAACATTTTAGACATAGCCTACATACATACATATATATAGCGTGTAATGCGCTTATATCACTTGTCCAATACTCTGCGACATCAATATTTGCTGCTGTGGTTATTGCATTTAATACATTTTAATGGCCTCTTTCCTGAAATGTAGGTTTAGGTATACATTAAATTTGCCAATATTTGCTTGGTTAGTGGCGATGAATATTCAAAATATGCTAGATAAGCAGAAATGCATATTTCACTTTGTTTATGTTTGTGAACGTCTCATTACGGGCAGAATAACAATTATTGCAGTCTATTGCTGCATACTGTACCTTATTTTATAAATATTATTAGAATATTTCTGATTGCTCTTTAACCCTTTAAAGCCTGACATATGAAAAAAAAATGTTTCTTGTACCTTTAGACAATATATTATTGTACCTTGTACCTTGTATATACAATATATAATAATTAGGGCAAATACATTGCTTGATAGAGATTGTTTGTTTTTTTGCCATGCATTTATTTTAGGCCACGACTTAAAGGGATGGTTCACCCAAAAATGAAATTTACTCCCCCTCAAGTTCTTCCAACCCTGTGTAACCCAAGCATACTGTTTTAATTTATCTAACTACTGATGAAAGCTGATTCCCTCTGACTTGTAAGAGCACATAAACACTCTTAGTTTCATTCAGAGCAACGACTTGCACTCTACTCAATACATTTTTTTTTTTCTTTTTCTGAGGATTAAGCTAACAATTGACTGGAGAGACTGAAGGAGATTTGCAGCAATATGAGGGATAAAGCTGGCCGAGCTACTCAAAAATATATATTTAGATATTAGATTAGACAGAGATTTAGAAGGAAAATAAACAACAGCAATATGTCATTCCCTGTTAAGCCCTTGTGAATAAATACACTTGATGTCACATATGTTCTCTTACCATATTGTCAAGCTGTGCCCAAGACCAATTCAAGTCTGTGCCCTGTTTTCGATTATGTTTTCACCACCCACTGACTTTCATTTACCTGAAATGATCTGATCTAATCTGAATAGAACACAAAAACACATAGGCGCACAAACCTCCTTCACGAACACATAAAAAAGCAACTGAAGTGGCCTAATGGCTTATACTCTACTAATTTGTCTTGACTAGAGAACAGCTGTAAACACACACCCAGGGGACAAGGGCTGATAAGCTCTCCATCCTGCTGATGCTATCAGACAAAGGGCCGCCCCGCCCAGGGCCGCACATTTCCAGGTGTTTTAGCTTACATGTTCTGACATCAATCAGACCCTGATCTTAAAAATAAGGGTGGAAAAATAATCATAAAATCATACTAACTGACCATAGTACAGGTGATTCCGAAGGCAAGAAGACAGGAAGCATGCCATGCTACTGTACTTTTGAGTGGTTATGTTTGTGCGAGGTAGTCTTTGCTGACTGCTAAACAAAGGGCACTGATTTCTGCATATAGTGGTAATCAAGACTGGAATTCCAGTCGCTTATGGTGTATCGAACACATGATTATGCTCATTGTCTGGGTAGTGTGAGGTGAGAAAAGATGTTAAACATTAGCACTCAAATGGAAAACTGGGAACTGTAGACACTGGGTCTTTCAGAGTCCTTATCATCTGATGCTGAAAGCCAGTGAACTTGTAAATAAGGTGTGTCTATTACGCAGAAGAACCAACGTTTGACATGAAAGTGTGATGGCTTTTATTCTGTGTACAATTCAAAGTATTCCTACCTGATATGTCTGAACATTGCCCAGAATGCTCAGAAGATAAGGGGGGAAATAAATGACTGCTAGTTTTGCAGGTGTTCGATTGTTTCCTAAGCAGAAGTTTAAAGGAAACCAAATTGTGAGGATACAAGTTATGCAAGGCTTTCGTTTGCTTTACAGGTGTAAGATTATGACATACGTCATTTACACAGAGGTCTCGGCAAACATGTTTCAGCAGTACATGCATATACAATGTGACAACTTCATGTTCTGTATGCTATTTATTAGCTAAGAAGTATAGGTTTAAGTGTTTTCATAAACGTTCATCTCTGTGAATTCTAACCTAGTAACTGTAACCTGTTGGATTTCTGTTCAAAAAAAAGAAAAGAAAAATGCACTTAAATGATTTCAAGAACAAAAATTCTGCCATCATTTACTGAACCCTGTAATTCCGAACCAAAATAATCAAATGTATTACCTTTTGTTTAATGAAGAAACTTTTTTAAAAACATTGAGTGTTTCACAAAAAAATGAAATGCATTTAAATTTAAATGAGCATGTTTCAGAACTATCGCTTTGAGATAAATGAAGTCTCCTTTGCTATTGAATTATTTCAGCTCTCAAAACTCACCATCAAGAGGTATGTAGTAAAAGCCATTACAGCAATTAGAGAAACATGGTACTTACAGGGATTAAATTTGCCATAAAGATGGTGGAACTACATGTATTAATTGCTATCTAAATACTGAAATATTCAAAGTAATCTTGCATAAAAAGAGCATAGTGCTCTTAAACACGTCATAGTGAAGGCAAATGGGATGTTGGGTTACTAATTATTAGTCTCAGTTGCAGCCGTCATGAGTTCCACAATGAAGTGTGAATACAGCTCAATCTTGTTTGGGCCAAGAGTGGAGTGAAATCTAATTGGTTGCAGCTGTGCCGAGCGCCAGTTACAGTGATGAATCCTACGACATGATGTGCACCAATGTGTACATTTCATCCCTTGAGTATTCCCTCTCCAGCTCTTGCTGATAGCAAGACTTAGACATTATGAGGCCAAGCTGGCCATATCATTTCCATAATTTAAATGGACTAATAGCTTATAATTTAGCATTAATCTAATAGCACAGTAAACGTTGTCAATCTAAATACATGCAAAAACATTTATGAATTTTCATTTTCTGTAGTCATTCATTCTGGCACGCGATTGCAATCTAATTCACTATAAAAATTAAATCTCTTCAAAGTAAAACAGCTGTAAAAACATGACAACATACACTGTTGAAAAATGATGAGTGAGGCAAATGGTTTTCTGGTTTTGTGCCAGTCTTAACTCAGGCTGCGTAAACAGTTGCCAACAACCGTTAACAACAGTTTCATTTCACACTATAAAGATTTTTTTCTTCCTAATGAAATCTTAAATACAGCCATCGATAAAACCTTTCAGCGCCTTATAATGGCTTTTAAAGGTTTCGGTGGAAACAGTTGTTGTATTTAAAGCCACATGTTAATATCACGTATAAATTGTTAAATAGTTCTCCATCTGCCCAGCTTTGGCAAAATGAGACAAGGCAAGGCTAAGCTGGAAAATTATTCCTGTATACTTTCTACTGTCAATAAAACATTTAAGGATGTGCTTCAAGGTCCTCATCAGCAATGCAGGATAGATCAGCTCAATAGACCAAATCTTTTATCTTTTTACCTCAGCTTAATAGTTTGCGCCAGAGACAAGTATAACGGAAGCAAGCGAGTAAGAGCTGTGTACGCAAACCTCACTGCCCTGGCCTCAAGAGGCGCACCAGTGACTGACGCAAGAGGCTACGACCTTAAGCATCCTTGTTAGCGTGCCCGCATCCCATACCGGAGACGCTGGTTCGAGTCCTGCTTGGAGTGGATCGAGTAGGACTGGTTACAACAGCAAGGGGCAGAAGATGGAAGACTTGCTGGAAACGACACTCATCTCCAAATAAATATGAAACCCAAGTAAAATATTTAGATACAAACAATGTGCTAAAAATTAATCTTCTGTTATTCAAATCTCTTAAATAAGTAAACAAAAAGACTGCCCTTTGTCACTCCACTTTACCAAAAGACAAGCATTTCGATGTTGAGATCTCCATCACTGATGCAACACTGCCCTCCCAGCTTCACAGGGGGGCTCGGAGGAGAGAGGACGTTTTAACACAATGCATCAAGGCACAGATAGCAGGACAAGGCTACACTGAAGATGGGTTTGTCAGTCATCTTGCTGTGTGTTTCCAGCCACGATCATTACAGGATATCAAATGCCTGAAATAACATAAAATGAAGACCATAATGGAGTAGTCTTGTTTGTAGCCACATCCAGCCAAAGAAAAAGCCTCCATCTTGTCCGAAATCGAATAAACTACGCTCTATCTATCTCTCTCTCTCCTCCAAAGAACACCTGTAGATCTGAGTCTCGGTGAGCGCTCATGCTATTCAGAGGTAGGCTGCTGCACACTAAGAGTAATAAGGCAGCAAAATATCAGCCGAGCTCAGATATTCTTTTCAAAGTGAGCAGAAGGGACTGGCTACAGAAGTATGCCATGCTTTAGCAGCAAAATATAGCATCAAATCAGTCATTCTCTATGTACTGTGGAAAGTGTTGGCTCAAGGCTTGGAGCAAAAAAAAGTGTCTTAAAAAGTTCAAAACCACTGCATGATTGAGTGGCTCCCGCTGCACAAAGTAGCTTGGACTGCAGACTGTGTGCACCTTTGAGCTGCTTTACTTAGCAATTCACACAAAGGGTCCAAACGGTTTGAGGGGTACTGGGCCGAAAACACTGCAGCAACAGTGCTAAGAAAGCATTATTCATACGAAAAGACATTTGGACAGCCTGATAGACGTAACGACAGATTCCCCCACTCCTCTTGATAACTTTCTACCTAACTATTGTTTTACTTTATTTCCAAAAACTGGAAAGCATTGGTTTGCCATGCGGTGTTATTATTTATTCGAGAGCCAGTGCAGCATTTTTGATGCAGGGTCCATTTTATTCTGTCTGACCACTGGGCTGGTCATTTCTCTTCCATTACAACTAATGGAGCTCAGCAACCCCCATCCATATGCATCACTTATTGCAGAATCAAAATCTCTACATGCTGTCATCGTATCAAAGAGAATTCTATGAACGAAGGTAATCAGAAAGAAAGAAGAGGCATTTGAGTACTAAAGGAATGTTGCACAACAATAATCAACATTTGAGCGTAAAGGCAATGCATGGCAGAAAACTCAGTTTGTATAGCATAGTGCATTCTGGTGTTTGTTGACATTGATAAAACAGCTAAATCAATTAACCTTGATGTCAAAAGTGAAGGTGCATGTCAAAACATGGGAGCTTGTTTTGAGAGAGAAAAGTAAGATAACAAACAACTTGTCATTGCGCACACACAACCTTTCCTTCAGAGTTTTATTAAAGGAACATACTGCTGCACTTAAAAAGGCAACAACAGTCACCCTTAATCTTTCTACACCAAGATGATAAAACTAGCTGTGAAAATACACCTTAGTATCTTGCTTTTGCTTTGGGCAGGTTTCAACAGTCCGCAACAGGTTGACAGCTCTCCTTAAAGAATTTCAAGCTGGAAACAAACATGAACTGGAATATCTAAAGATGATGACATCTGTGCCATGAATATGACTGCTTGAGAACTTCCATGGCTGTATGGCAAACAAAGAAGCGATGTCCCTGGTCAGTCATCCTCCTATGTATAGTATATCAGGCATACAGTTGAAAATTCAGTCAAAAAAACAAAAAAAAAAAAAAAAAAAACTATTTTCTTGACACCCGCTAGGTGTCAGCCTTGTGACTTTAAACACGATTTACCCTCAACATGCTGTCATATGTGCACGACTCCTGACTCTTTGTGCGTGTTCATGAGGCAGATACAGAGGAATTTAGATAACATAAAAAGGCCTTTTGTAATAACCGATATAATATTGATCAGGAATGTTGAGTAGTGACAAAAGAAAACGTGCCTTACTAATAATGCAATAATAATCACAAAAACTAATTCTACTAAAAATAATGAATATTATTTGTCCTTCATCTCATAGCGCGCCTCTATTTATTTCTCTCTCTGTATGTGTGTGTGTGTGTGTGTGTGTGTGTGTGTGTGTGTGTGAGAGAGAGAGAGAGAGAGAGAGAGGGGTCATTGTTGTGGTCGTCATCAGTGATGGAAACGAAAGACAGCTCCCTGAAAGATTCGTAATTAGCGCAAACGCTATAATTTGAAGCCAGACTATAGTGTTGATTTTGTACTATTATCCATACGCATGTATGCCATTAATATTGCTTAACACAGTTCTTAGCGCAACACGTGCTTCACCTTTACATCTTATTGAATCTCGTACAGACAAGTGAGTAAAAACGCAGGCTATTCGCTGAAAGTAAACGGGCTCGTGTTGGGCGTAATATGGCTTGGACACCGACTGATCTAAAATTAGGCAAGAGTGTCGGCTATTCATATTTCTACGATCAAAGAATTAAACTGATATTCAGTAAGTTAAATGGTCCTTTCTGTCAGTGGATGAAATAACCTCACGTCACACCTATTGCTTTAGGTCAAGGAAATTTAAAATAGATTGATTTTGAATACATTGAATATTAGGTATACACCTTTTCCGTTCAGTTAGCGTAGCCTACTTTTCCTTGATAATAATTAACGTCACCTTTTGGTTGGAGATACATCGTATCGTTATTTGTTTGTTCATTTGTATCGTCATTGTATTATCGTTTAACTTAAATCTACTCAAAACTAAGTTTAATCGAGAACGGAAATCGCGGAAAAAATTGTGGAGGAAACCATAGCAACAGCAGACCACTGGAGCTCCATCCGTTCGGACATTATCGGGCGAAACATTATACAAAACAAATAAAATAATGTGTGTGTGTATCTAAAAGTAGTATATGTGTATATATGTATCTTTAGATATATATATAATATGTACATGCATATACATTGTATATGCACATACATATTTTAAAACAAAACAGTTCTGTCAACCAACATCCTTTGTTGACAGAACTGTTTTGTTTTAATATATATATAGTTAAAGGATATATATAGTTCAATCAGAATGTTGATATAACTATATATACACTATATATATAGTATATCTATATCTATATATACATATAAACATATACATATGTGATAGAGAGAGAGAGAGAGAGAGAGAGAGAGAGAGAGAGAGAGAGAGAGAGAGGGGCTATAAACAAGGTTTTAGAGTTTAAAAAGACATTATCTACCTCAACTAATTGCTCTTGGAAAATTTCTCACGGGAATTTCTTAAAAAGTTGACCCTCCTGAAAATCAACAATTGTACATAACTGGCACGCCGCGTAACATACACTTTGTGTTGCATGAACTAGAGCTAGTTGGCCGAGTTCATATCTGTAGTTTTGCCCCACCCACCAGCAAATCCAGCTCTCCAGTGTAACCTCTGATTGGCTGTGGGGATTGCGGGTCCTGAGACTGAGCGCGAGACACTGAGCTGTGCATTCGACAGTATGCGCTGAGGATGAGCGCCGTGCGTTTACCTCAGTGAGCCACATTCAAGAACTATACCAAGAACTATTTCGCTTCATCCAGAAGCTGGATATTTCAGACCGGACGCATTTATTACAGCGAGACGATCCGAGCTGCACTTGCGAACGCTTGATTTTTCTTCACTTATCTTTTATCAGTGTTTTATTCGGATTTAGAGTCATTCTTTCTGGACTAAAGCTAGCTGAAATACCTCCATACAAGAAACTGACGCTTGTTGAGAGCAATCTTCAGTGGACAAGACACCCCTCTTGCTCGACTGGGAATATCACTGAATTGTGAACTGGACTGATATTTTATCAATAGGCTCCTGGTTTTCCATAATTGTTCCAGTTTCAGAGATTGTACTGATTTTTTTCCTTCTGAAATTGGAATCACTGTGGTTTCAGTTGGATATGTGCACGGACGTAAATGCGGATCAAGGAGGCATCCTAACTTCACGTCATTCTATGGATTGATCAGGCTCGAGCGATGTTTTAACTCAGTTTCAAGTGTTCTTCGCAAATCATGATACCGAGAGCAAATATTTTTGAATTGGATCCTTCCTTTCATTCATTCACAAGTTGAGGACCTTCCATTTAGCCTACATTTGCATTGAATATTTCGCTCACTGCCTCAAAATGGTCGGTTTACATCGCGGTTACCCTGAACTACGCAAATGTTCGTGTTGAAGCCATGTTTTTCGTTCACAATGTTTTCAGATTCGTTATCTGAAGAATTATTCAGCAGTTTTCTTCATATGTTTTTCAAAAATAATACAAGACATGGCCGGCCTGATAAGATTTCGATAAAGTAAATGGAAGTTATCAACTGCGTAATCATTAAGTCAGATGAATTTCATCGCAGATATAAACATTTTCGTTCATTTTAAAGGATTTCTACCAGACTGTGATTTTGTTCGTTTGACTTATTGGAGCTTTTCTACGTCGTACCGAATGTGCATAGGTTTAAATGTTAATACGAGATCATGCAAATGAGCGCGTGAAGACAGACATCAACAGGTTTAATGCATTCCAAGGACATGGATTTCGTACAAATGTTTCTGTGCTTTCTCTTGTGCTGGACTGGAGTCAGTGCCGTGTTCAATTTGAAATACACCGTGGAAGAAGAGCTGCGTCCTGGCACAAAGATAGCCAACGTGACGGCGGACGCAAAAGTTGCGGGTTTTGCACTGGGAAATCGGCAGCCTTATTTACGGGTTATCTCCAATTCCGAGCCGCGATGGGTTAATCTGAGCCCCGCCGGACTGCTCATCACAAAGCAAAAAATCGATCGGGACGCTGTTTGCCGACAGACACCGAAGTGTTTTATTTCGTTGGAGGTGATGTCGAACTCGATGGAGATCTGCGTGATTAAAATTGAGATTATCGACGTAAACGACAACTCGCCCCGCTTCCCCACCAACCACATTGACATCGAGATCTCGGAAAATGCCGCTCCCGGTACCAGATTTCCCCTAGAGGGGGCAAGCGATCCGGACTCGGGGAGCAACGGCATCCAGACGTACACAATTACCCCTAATGATATTTTCGGTCTTGAGATTAAGACGAGGGGAGACGGGTCCAAAATCGCGGAACTTGTGGTGGAAAAGACTTTAGACAGAGAGACGCAGTCCCGTTACACGTTTGAACTCACCGCGGAGGATGGCGGAGACCCCCCGAAGTCTGGGACTGTGCAACTTAACATCAAAGTCATCGACTCCAACGATAACAACCCCGTTTTCGATGAGCCAGTGTACACTGTAAACGTGCTGGAGAACTCTCCCATTAGCACGTTAGTCATAGACTTGAACGCCACGGACCCAGACGAAGGAACCAATGGCGAGGTGGTCTACTCATTCATAAACTTTGTGTCCAACCTGACCAAACAAATGTTTAAAATCGACCCCAAAACAGGCGTAATCACAGTGAATGGCGTGTTGGACCACGAGGAACTGCACGTCCACGAAATCGATGTTCAAGCCAAAGATCTGGGTCCAAATTCGATCCCTGCCCACTGCAAAGTGATTGTTAATGTAATCGACATAAACGACAACGCGCCAGAAATCAAGCTGTTGTCAGAAAACAGCGAGATGGTAGAGGTGAGCGAAAACGCTCCTCTCGGATATGTAATAGCCCTGGTGAGAGTCTCAGACAACGATTCGGGAGCGAATGGAAAAGTGCAGTGCAGACTGCAGGGCAATGTGCCTTTTAGACTCAACGAGTTCGAGAGCTTTTCCACCTTACTTGTTGATGGCCGTCTGGATAGAGAGCAGAGAGACATGTACAACTTGACCATTCTAGCCGAGGACAGCGGATATCCCCCGCTAAGAAGCTCGAAATCTTTTGCGGTGAAAGTCACGGATGAAAACGACAACCCCCCGTACTTCACCAAGCCACATTATCAAGCCATGGTGCTAGAAAATAACGTCCCAGGTGCGTTTCTGCTGGCGGTGTCCGCCAGGGACCCTGACCTGGGCATGAACGGCACCGTGTCTTATGAAATCATCAAATCGGAGGTGCGGGGCATGTCTGTGGAATCGTACGTTACTGTGAACTCAAACGGCGAGATATACGGCGTTAGGGCTTTCAATCACGAAGACACGCGGACCTTCGAGTTTAAAGTCTCTGCGAAGGATGGGGGGGATCCACCTTTGACCAGCAACGCCACCGTGCGCATTGTTGTACTGGATGTAAATGACAACACACCTGTGATGACCACCCCGCCCCTGGTGAATGGCACCGCGGAGGTGTCCATTCCTAAAAATGCTGGAGTTGGTTATTTGGTTACGCAAATAAAAGCTGATGATTACGACGAGGGGGAAAATGGGAGGTTAACGTATTCGATTTCAGAGGGAGACATGGCATACTTTGAAATAGACCAGATAAACGGCGAGGTGCGAACCACAAAGACTTTTGGGGAGAGCGCGAAACCATCCTATCAGATAACTGTGGTGGCGCACGACCACGGCCAAACTTCTCTGTCCGCCTCGGCCTATATTGTCATTTATCTCTCCCCTGATCTCAATGCACAGGAGCAAATCGGACCCGTCAATCTGTCTCTCATTTTCATCATTGCCCTGGGTTCTATTGCTGTCATCCTGTTTGTCACAATGATCTTTGTTGCAGTCAAGTGCAAAAGGGATAACAAGGAAATCCGAACATACAACTGCAGGTACCCGAACAATGTTTGATACATCCTTTTAAGTTGCACGCAAGCTAGTTCAGTGTGCGAATTATTCCCCGACTTTATCGGGGAGCATTTATTAAAGTTAATAAAAAGGCTTACCATAAAAGTTAGATTGGCTAAACACACGCTCACCGACTGAAACTGCATTCACCTGAGGTGGTAACCATAGCAACAGTACGTCGCTCGAGGCCTTTCAGTTCGGGCAGTTTGAAATATCGGAAAAATATTAATATTAAACGGAGGCCTGCTGTTTGTTTTATCACTTTAGTCATTGAGTATTTTCATTAGTTGATAACAAAAAAGGCTGTTCATCTGAAACAAGTAGTTGACTGTTAGCTGTGCTAGAACAATCTTGAAGCGCGAGACAGAGCAGCCTCCAATAATTGGCTTTGAAAATGTGACATTTGCCCAGAGTTGTTTTGGAAGAAGAAGAAGAAAACAAAAAAGAATTAAATACGTGTAAATGTAAAATATGTAAAGGCCTACAAATATTTTTTATAGTTTTTTCTTGTGCCTACTTAGGGCGCAACAACCCTCCCATAATTCGCACTCTGGTCTAGTTGACTATCTTTCATGTAATTATATTTGTACTGGAAAAGAATCAACGTACAAGGATTAATAAATGTGGCAGAATACAATGATTAAGACATACGAGAGCATGTTTGATGTGCATCTTGGCTGTGCACGCGCCGTGTCCTCAACTGTGCATGCGCTTCAGGCCTTGCTCTGCTGCTGCCGGAAATAAGCAAAACAGAAGATCATTTTAGCCATTACACCTGTTAATCGTGATTATTATTTTTACACTATCATAAATATCTCTTCTTACAAAGCTGAATCAATTTCTCTTCCTTCCTCAATTATAAAGCTGTATATGATGAGAGCCTCAAATGAGCTTAAAATAAATAAATAAAATATGTAGTAAATAAGTAGCAGATACAATAGAAATACCAAAAGGAATATTTACTCTAAAACGTGTCGTAATTTTCTTCAGCGATATCTTTGTTCATAATCATTCTAACTTATCACAATAAAGTGTCATTTTTATTCGATTTTGAATTTGTAGCGTTTCGGTTCAACTGTCTTTTTCATAATTCAGTTCAAAGTGATAGAAAAATGCTTTTGCTTAATGTAAGCAGCAATTCAACCTATGTTTATTGGGTTGATTTTTACAATGTCACTGTCACTGTATTGTCACTAAGACATCTCTGAAATAAGTAAACAAGAGAGAAATAAAGTTAAATGATACGGCACACTAAAATAAGCAAAAACAACGTTCTTACTTGATAACTGATGCATTCTATGTAAGGAAACACAGGCCTTTCCTTATACACATCATCTGCACTGACAATGGCATCTTGCATAAATTATTGGTGAAATTGTATGACCTTTAGGTCCTCTCAATTTTACTCTAATCAAAATATTGACTAGAAAACACATTTGTTTATGGGTTGACATCATATTATGATCATAGAGGTCACTATATCAAAATACAAGAGCAAGGGCATGGTAACCAAATGTTGCTGTGGCAACAGTCACACTTTCACAATAACAATTACGCTCATAAAAGTTAAATCATGCAACTGTATATAACTGTAATAGTCTTTGACACATAGTGTGCAGGGGAGAATATTATTTTGTTAATCTACTGTAATATGAATACTTATCAAGCTGTAACATTGGCCACTATGTTGATTTCCCTCTGCTACATTACTACTCAACATTTCCATATAAATTGCTTTTGCAAATTTAACCTGAAACCATTACCATAGTTTACCTCAAATTGTTGTTGACGTTTCTGTCTTGTAATGCAGCAGCATACAGTAAATGATCCATCTTAACAGAGACGTATGCAAGTGAACATTCTGAAGAAGGTTAGATCGTGATTCCGATAGTTAGACATGCAGAGTATTTATACCTTGCAGTGATCGCGAGATGGACTGTGTTTAGATTGCTGTCGTTAACATTTATTTTCCTCTCCAGATAGAAACCTGATGGAGGCTTTCAGCTCTCCCAACAGGGGGTTAGTGAGAGTGCTTGATACGGTTTTCTTCTGCTGTGCTCACTGACTCTCCTTTCTGGCTCATCTGAGATTTTTTGGATTGTGTTCACTACGACGAGAGCCAAACACATACAGTATGACCAAACGGACCGTAGAGACATGTGTTTATTAATAACAAAAATCAAATACCCTGATGCTGTTGGAGTTTATGGAACAAAAACAAATAGTTTGATTAAAACAACACAGACAACAACTAAAATATTCATAACAGTATTAATACTCATAATAAATATAAAGAGACGCTTTAAATCTCTTCTCACATATTTGCAATTTAACATCTTTTAGCAAAAGATCCATCCTTTTTCCATCGACAACATAGAAGTGATTTTTTTCAACCAGTTATTAAGCTTGATATGGACTGCCTAACTTTTTTTGTGTGTGTGCTTTAACTCGCACAGAGGAAAAAATGCCTTTAGATGCCTCCTAAAAAGATAAGGTCCTGCACCGTTATCATTTTTCCAAGCCAGAAAAAAGTAACGAGGAGGGAGACACGGGCTGAATCCAAATGAAAAGCACAGAAAGAGGAGCTTTGTGTTGTGCAGGCAGAATCGGCGTACCGTTAAGCTAAAGTCGTACGTTACCATGAATGTGTGCCCTTCAAATGACATAAATAAATAAGTGTAAGATTGTTTCAGGCTACAAGATGTAATGACCCTCATGGGGGAAAAGAGAGAGGGGTCAGTGGGGAATTGCTGAGACAGAACCACTCTGTTTATGAGCTCATAAGTTTGTTTAGATTGCAACTTAAGCATCCTTCGGGGTAAGATCTCAAAGTTTCTCATTTACTGCGATTAGAATCAAAACCCTCAAATCAAGTTAGCAGTAGCCACAGAGCGTAGCTCAGAGACTTGCAATTCACAACCCACCTGCCAGCGGGATTGTTTGTAACACAAGCAAAAAAAAAAAAAAGCAGAAAACTGTGGGCTCAACTTTGAATATAATTGCTTACACTTGTTATGATGCTTAGTATCATTTGTCGCTGTGTGTGCTTCTGTGGTTTAGCATGTTTGCATTGTGTATGTGTTTGTGACAAGTCGAATCGCCGAGCATGCAAATGCAAACAAATGAGGGATGTCGGCTCCATTGGCGGCCGGAGGTCGCTCGAATGTGGCCGACGCTCTCTCTTGCGCCACCAATGAATATGGATCTGGCACCTCAGCCCGAGCCAGGCGAGGACCTGGTGCCGGCTGTGTGTGCAGTGAGGAAGGCAGAGCACTGCTTTATTGAGTCTGTTCAGTTTCTTGTACCTGCGCAGGGTGGCGGAGTACTCCTACGGCAACCAGAAGAAGTCCAGCAAGAAGAAGAAGCTGAGCAAGAACGACATCCGGCTGGTGCCGCGGGACGTGGAGGAGACTGACAAGATGAATGTGGTGAGTTGTTCGTCTCTCACCTCTTCGCTCAACTACTTCGACTACCACCAGCAGACTCTGCCGCTGGGCTGCAGGCGCTCCGAGAGCACCTTCCTCAACGTGGAGAACCAGAACTCCAGGAATGCTGCACCCAACCATGGCTACCACCATACCTTCACAGGGCAGGGCCCTCAGCAGCCTGACCTCATCATCAACGGCATGCCGCTGCCTGAGGTGAGATTTGCTCCAGTCTGCTCCATCCTTCAGCCTGCCACGGCTACCAGCGACAAGGGAGGGTGGGGTCGAGGGAGATCCGTCACAGGGCTGCTAACCCAATCTAGTCAAAAAGGCTAAATTTGCTTACAGAGAGCTAGCGGTTTCTTTTGCTCGGGTGCTTTGTTCTTGTTTGTTTTTCACTGCAATACTGGAAAATTGAAACATGGTTTCTTTTAACTAAGCCTGCATACCTATCCATGCTTGCATTATTTGTCGGTGTTGGAAACCTAAGTATAGTTATTTTAAAAAAGTGAGCCAGCCAACATTGGACAGTTGCCAAAGTGGATTATTTGGCCACCTCTGTTTCTGCTCTCTCTTTTTCGTGCTGAGCAAAAGAGCTATAGCCTGAACATCTGCCAAATGCACTGACCTGGCTAATCGGCAGCGCTGCATGTAATTTCAGGTGCAACCATTAAGAACAATCATTGGCGAAACAACGATTCACACCCAAGTTCTCGTTCTTCATGGGTGGCATGCAGTGGTTTATGGTGGACCTCTCAATGGAAAAGGCAAAGTTGCATCTGTTTGCAGTACAGTTGCACAATAAGCAAGCTTTATCGTGATGGCAGGGGCAATCCACAGTGACGTAATCAACCAATCAGGTTGCTTTAGGACTTCAGTGTCGATGCAACGAGAAACTACACACCATATAAACTTTTTATGATGCGTCGTACTTTTTCTGATGATACACATTTTTCAGATTCTGTTAGAGAATAATTTATTATTTAGAAAAATAAGATAGAGCATAAAATTTATTTTATTTATTTAGTACTGTCCTGATATTCTAGATATATTTTGACATTTATTGCACAAGAAAAAAATGTGAATAAATAAAACTTGATGATTCTTGGTTCTTTGGTGTGTAGCTTCCTCAATGATCAACGACTGTTTGCATGTTTGTGACAAGTGTGCATAAGTCCCTGATTTTTCCCGAGTAATGAAGCTGCCCACTGAAAAATAAAAAAAAACCCTCCAGCTACTGCATGTTTTTTTTTTTTGACTTTCCAGAATCTTCTGCACTTTTAAGATGACTGACGATAACTAAGGGACTTATACACAGCTATTACAAAAGGTGCTAACATTCACTGACGCTCAATAAGGCAAAACCATGCATTAAGAAATAAGGGGATGTACACTGTTTTACTTTCACTTTCAAACTTATGCACTCAACTGTATACTGTAGTGTCAATTTTAGTGGAATGGCTGTTTCAATGGTCAGATGTTACTCAAAAAAACACTTTCACTGCTGACAAAATGAGTGAGGATTATTTTGCACCAATTCATTGATTGGCTGATTCAGCCCTTTTCATTGTTTGTAAAGCCTGTGAAAATCAATTAAATGCAGTTTTGCACTCGATGCCCAAGTAAAACAATGAGGATATTTCAAATCCAGCCTTTGAATGAAGGAATATACGGACACAGTATATCCATCCAGTACATCAGAAAACACAGATGTTAAAGCAAGACTTAAAGCTGCATGCTGGCTGGACAAAGGAATTACGCAGTATAACAGCAAATGTAGTAGCTAGGCATGGTAGCGTAATCCTTTAATAAAAATACCTTAGCAGCAACTTAATCAACTGATGAAAAGACAAAGAATTAAGGAAGAGGGGGAGGTCTGGGGTAAATAAGCCTGTAGATTGAGTGTGATAGTACAATAAACTCTAAAGCAAAGCTTTGTTGTTTTTCTGCAGCACTAGAAGAGAGAGAGAGAGAGAGAGAGAGAGAGAGAGAGAGACGGCATATATATGTGTGTGTGTGTGTGTGTGTGTGTGTGTGTATGTCTAGGCATATAGCACATTTTCCAATTTTATATAGGCCAGTGACTGGCCTGATAAAGGAGTGGGTTTATATGTATGCTGGTGTCACCTGACATTAACAAACATCTCTTTGACCCCATTTCTGCATATTTCTCCACCAAACCCTGAGGATGAGCTGACTACAGTTGCCCATATCCATTTCCCCTTTTGTGTGACATTTACAAAATACAGTGACTCCTCATTCAACATGTTGTATATGAAAAGTGTTGTCAGTGTAATTACGCATCCATTTATGTGGGGCACAATCAAGCGTTGCAGCTGTGAAATGACCGATAATAGCTCTGTCACGCATTACGAGCCTGGGCTTGGAAGCATTTGACTCTACAAGTCAGGGTTTCCCAGAGGTCCGCTGAGGACACACTGGTTGGTACACAGTTGTGATTAACCGTGCATCTCCTTGCCCTGAAATATCAGGGCCTGAGGGCTGTTTTCCAGCTTTTTATGATTCAGACAAGATTTTGAGATGTGGTTTGTTTGTTTACTTTACAGTCCCAGTTGGAGCTTATACACTGAAAATGCTTATACTCTGAGCGCTATGCCAATTTTCTTTCTGCAAGGGAAGAAATATCGCATAGTTTTAATTAAAATTACACACTGCTGGCTTATTGATAATGAAACTAATCTGATAATCTAGATAGTAGATGCATACTGATGCTACCGATAGCATGCGTTTGCAGAGCACAACAGCAGTGGCAGATATACTTGTGGTACAAGTATGAGGCCACCACTGAACAAGACACATAATAGGGCTAAAAACGATTGTCCAATTTTATATTTATTCACTTAGCAGACGTGATTATGCAAAGTGTCTTACAAATGAGGAATACGGTGACTCCTAAGGAGACAATAACACGAGGGTAGAACAGGGTAGAAGATAAAACATGTAAATATATATTAATAACAGCAATTTGTATCTCAAGGCTCGAGGAAAGCTCTGTGTTTATGATACTGACTCTCTGGAGATGGTTCTGTGGTCCCAGTCTCTGTTTTGTTTTTAGAAAGCAATGTGGTTAACCTGTTTGTGGTTGTCTTCAAAATAAGGTTCAGGCCGCCGTAGAGATGTGGCTCAGTACAAGAGCAGTAATGAATCTTGCAGCATAAGCACACATGATAGTCTGCTCAAACTAAAACGAGGCTTCTCTCCACCCTTGACACTGATAATAAGCTAAAAATCTACCAAGTATTGATCTGCTGTGCGCTAGTGCTAGGAGAAAGCGGGCTGATACTTCACGTACTGTAGTTCCTTAAAAAAAGATGAATGTGAAAAAGAAAACTCGATATTTGTTTTAGTTTACCAGTACCACGGTCGGAGTTTCTGTCGGAGAATGCTTGTCTCTGGTTTTGGAACAATAATTTAAGTACTGTTCGTCCAGATGCTAGCATTCTGTTACTGAAAAATTAGCTCATAAATCCAACTGCTAGCATATGGTACTCAGATACAGTTTAATATTTGAGATAAGCCTGTCAATAAGGATCTGTACATTTGATTAGATTAATCACATATATAGTGATACAGACATATAATTAGGAGAGTTGTCTTTTCATTATAATAAAGCAAAGATGGATTCACTTTTGTTTCGATGTTATGTTAGCCCTATTCTCCAGGGTGTCAAACTAATGAGTGGCATATCCAGCATGCACTTATAGCGTCACAAAAAGGCTTCTCTGCGCGAGACTCATTCTCATGCCATTTTGAGTATACAAAGCAATGTCATACCATGTAAACATAATGCACATTCTTTCATCAGCTGCCAGTCAGTTCAGCCACTTAGGACTATGTCTCATGCTTAGACTATCTTCTGAAAGAGTGGTTACAATAGCCCCTATTAGAGTAGTTAAACCTTTTGTTTGCCAAAACCTCAAAATTATGCCTACGTTATTTGTTGTTGTTTTTTTCTTCCTTCATGTTTTTCGGTTCACAATAGCCTCGCATTCCCGAAACGTCTCGCAAGAATTTTAATTTCTTCTGCGTCATTCGGTTGTTTTGGATTTTTAAAAATCATTTGTTTCACCTTTCAGGTCAGGGTTTTGAAAATGTTTTGACTTAACTAAACCGCTGGAGTTTTGTGTTTCTCTGACTTTCGTCAGGCTAAGCCAATTAATCATTCTAAATCCCATACACGATAAGGTAAAGGCCACAGCATGCTGCCTCCCTGAAGGGCTTTCAGAAAGGTTTCACTGAACTGGGCTGCTCTGATGAAGAACTCGGATTTAGCCACTTTCAATTAGGTGGGGAATTAGTAAACAGAAAGAAAGAAAAGAATGAAAGAAATGCTGATAAACAACATAGACTGCCAGCTACACAGGCTGCCGAAACTTGAAATATTTTTTATCAACTTCCTCTCCTGTTCTTTCTTTTATGTTATGTGCCAAAGAGAAAAATAGACAGTACGAGAGACAGAGCAGGAAGAAAAAGGATAAGGAAATGAGAGATGTGCCTTATCTCAAGTACCTTGCGATGCGTTCTGATTGGATTCTGGCAGATGAAGATGGCAGTTTTCAAAGGTTATATTTGTAAGCCACAGACTCGGCTGGCATTCTGCCTTCAAGAGTCGCCAACTAACAGGAACATTTCTGGATCTAATAAAAGGGCCACGGTTTCATTATAGTACAAATGTTCAACCATTCGCTGAACTCTGACGTTCAAGTGAGACATTATTAGTGAAATATAGTCAAGCAAACTCGTTCTCTTTAAACCGTCTTACTGTTGCCTCATCTGGAATGAGAAAAACCCCTAATGCTATCTTTGTGACTCCAGTCATGAGCTGACATAAGCACTCTCATTTGATGTCCGCTCTCAGACATTTAGGACAAAAAGCTGACAATGTAATATCCTTAGTCAGTCAGTAATAAAAAAGCAGAGAGTGAGAGAATGGAGAGCAAAAAAGTGTCCTAATACGAAAGCATTTGCAAAGTGACACGTTAAAAACAGAAATGGAAGACAAAACCTCTTGTACATTCTGCTGCAGTATAGACCTGCTAAACAAATTCTTTGGTTCAGGCATCTCTACGAAATACTTTACTGTAGCTAAAAATATAAAGATATTTCTTGAAGTTTAGATCAGTTATCATCAAACCTGTAGAAAGATCAGAGGATTCATGCGTTAAAATATTGCTTTCAAAGTATAGTAGTAATTTTATAATAAACATACCCGAGTGATACATGCTAATGAAAACTTTCCTAGTACTAGAACTGACTGTTACATAAACAGAGCTTTACTTGGATTATTTGAAATGGTCATGACGGCATCTTGTATACTTTTTCCTCAGTGTTTCTTAAACCGTTTTATTCAGTCTTTGCACATAAACTAATATTAAACGTAGCAGCCATTCATGTTTGGATTGTTGATATTCTCCAAGCAGGTTTACTTTGAAATCACTTTTCATAAAAAAAAAAAAAAAAAAAAAAAAAAGTTGAAGAAGAACAGAATTTGTTTCACACTTTTGCAAACTAACACTTAATGTGTGATATCGCTTAGATCAGGGTGACGAGATGGAACCTGTGAAAAAGGACTTCTGATGGAAAAGTAGCTGGCCAGATACAGATACAGTTGAGACCCACAGGAGAGGAAAATAACTTTATAAATGATTTTCTCTCTCTCTTAGCCTCATCTCTCATTAGCACAGATTTAGCTGCCAGCACTGAAAATGCCTGTGGTTAAATTAATAGGATGGGAAAGGTCGGCCTACATTCTCTAACACAAGGCATTGCCACAGGGAATTACGAACAGACAACTTTCTACGTGGTTTATCAGAATACTAGTGGATTCGTTAAATTATATGGACAAGGCACACCATTGTTTGCTTATTTTAACTTGCAGATTACATGCAATATTCACAGCTACATGCGTAGTGCGCTGACTTGAACAACTAAATCCTAGCGGGTGCAATTCAAACCGGTGGGTTGTATTTGTATCTGAAACTATCAGATTTGTGAGAGCAGATGTCCTTCCAAATATTTTATACCTACTTGCCAATTAAACTACCAAGGGATCTGCACATGGATAGACCTTTTAGGGAAATTGAATATCTACTTAACTCTCTGTTTTTCTACGATCAGTAATTTGCATTAGAGTATAAATGTTGTCTGAATCATTTGAAAGTGGGATGCTATAAACATTCCCAAGTACAGAGGTGGAAAGGGCTTTTATAGAACATTATATTTTGTTGAGCAACATGTAGCTTATTCATTTGCCGCTCACAATCAATTGATGGCCAGTTACTCTGGATGTTAACAGGATGTTCCCTAACCCCAGTAGAGAAGGATACAAAAGCATTTGGAGGTATAGGAAGTTCCTTTGGCATTATAACAACAAAAGAAAAGAATAGCCTTCATACATTTTGTTTTCCCAGCTAAAATCTCATACAAACACACCTTTTGAACTGAATTTGTTTCTGCACTTTTTCTTTTCACTTCAAATTATTCTCTCAGTGCCAGGGACTGCATTCATTATCATAAATAGGATACATGAAAGATAGATAGAAAGTTTACCTTAATGACACTTTTATCTCCACTCTTTTCTGTTACAAAAGCCTTTGCAGTTTGTTAGAATGTGTTATATTGCCTTTTTGGTCGGTTTTTGTGCATTTATTTTCACAGATTAATTTAAAAAAAAAAAAAAATGTAATTGTTTATGTATTGATCTGTGCTTGCCTCACTTTTCTGCGTCTAATACAAACTTTTGATGTATCGAGTCAATTACATATCAAGAACTCACTCTTATTACTTGCCTCTATTATATTTATGAAAAAAAAGACTTTCTTGAGAGAATGTGTTCTAAACATTGCACCATATATCGGCTGAGATTAATTTCTGCATTCACTGGGTTTACAAGAGTAAGAATAACCAGCCCCTCTGTGGGTCTATTGGCAACCGGGTTATTTGTCTAGTAGGCAGGGTGTGCTGAGTGTGTGTTGAGGTGGTTTAATGAACAGCGAGATTGTTGGCAGGCAGGCGCTGTATAGCTGCAGCACTGAGAAAACAGCAGGCCAACATAATTGTGCATTGTTCAGCCATAGAACAGGAGGCAGAGCATGTAATGAGCTGTAGCACCCGTTCACGTCTTTCCTAATGGGCTATGACCAGGTTCATCCTTCCAGGGGCCTTAGCCACTCCAATCATCGCTATCGCCCATTCCCCCTTGACTTTCTTTCAAAGACCTCAATATTCCCCTCTTCCTCCATACCGCTTCTGGCTGTTCTTTGTTTTGTCTTAAAGGGATGTTTCACCCGAAGAGGGAAATTCTGTCATCATTTACTCACCCTCATGTCGTTCCAAACCCGTACGACTTCTTTTCTATGAAGAGAGGGAAGTGAGTAAATGAAAGCCTTGACACAGAATTTTGGAACCAAAGTTTAGTGAGAAATATGTTGATGGTATTGGCAAGATGCTGTGAGAATTTTCCTCTGGCTTGTTTGTTTTTAAAGCTAGGGGTTGGAAAGGTTTGATCCTGTTTTGCATTTTGATTGCTCAAGCCTCCCGCATAAATGGGATTCCAGTAGGCCTACTTCACCGACACGATTTGCTGTTTCTAGAGGTTTTTTTATTTTTTATTATTATTATTTTATTTTACCTGAAAGCCCGAGACATGCAGAGTCAAAAGTGCTTGAAAATCCAACTGACCAAAATAAACATCTGCTAGTGAAAAGCTCCTAAAATTGAATGCCTATGATGCAACAGAAAAAGCGAAAACGATTTTAAGCTGCCCTGTTTTTTGGAAGACCACTCCACAAGACACAATGGAGGTTTGCTTTGACTCTCTTGTCACGTTCACCGTTTGATGTCCTGCAGCCAGAGAGCCAAAGTTAATGAATGAGATCGGTGTGTTCTGATTTGCTGCTCTGTTTCTGGGCGCTGTGCTCTCAGCATGGGCTGCAGCCTCTCTAACCACATTCTGACAAGACAGCTGCTCTGAAAAAAAGAATGATGAAGAATGTTGAGCGAATGAGAGACTGGAATCGCATAGGGTTGACGAGTCTCGCTTCTCTGCTGTAATGACAAGGGTTTAATTTGTCCTTGGGGGTGCAGGTCACTTTAAAGACCTGTATTCGGCGGCCCCAACTTTTGAGACGTCGTTAGCCTAAAGCGAACCGACAGAGCCCGTTATAGTGACAAAAGCCCACAAAGACGCCCCCGAACGCACGAGTTGATCTGTCATAAATATTGCCGGAGGGGGTGGTGTATGGTGCGGAGGGGTGTTATTCTCTGTTGGTCTCTTGTTTATTATGTCTTGGGTGTTTCATATAACAAATGGAGAGAGACAGTTTTCTCTCAGGGGTTCTTAGCTTCTCCCCACAGAGCGTGATTAATTGTTATTGTGGTCTATTTTTATGTCGTGTCCTGAAATACGGAGGTGCAGGAGAGGTAGCTTGACGATGTAGCTCTGGGCTCTCGCTGACAGTGTTTGCTTTATGGTATTTTCATATTTTATGGCCTCTGCTGATTTAGTTACTTCAAAACATTGCTCGCCATTAGATAGAACACAGGTAGTAGCGAGCCCTTCCTGCCATCAATAGCCCTGCGGTCCTTGGGCATGTTTTATAGGCGCGCTAATGTACCGCAGACAAGCGTGGCTGACAGATTAGGGGACGTCGGAGAGACTCTCAGACTCGCTCGTGTCTTAATAATGATTACTCTACAGGCTTAAGACCAGATTGGTTGTGCCCGAGACAACTCACCCTGGTTCAGAGGAACGCCTGAGGTTTAGCCTCTAGAAGGACCACGCTGCCAGGATGGAGAATTTGAGACCTTGGGCAGACAACCGCTCAGAGATAGTAAAGAGATGCTACCTGGGTGCTGCTTACTGGGCTGGATAGGGAAAGAAAGAGAGGCAGGGAGTGTTTCTAATTATAATGCTCCAGTCACAGTGCTGTGGTGGGCTGTAGCTTGCATGAGCAACCACAGAAAGCTGACTTTTGGTTTAATTTGGAAGACTAGCAATAATCCAGACTAAATCTCTTAAAGCTGCAGCTTCCCCTCTGTCGGATTAAGGGGCAGTCTTAAAAGGATAAGAGCTGCTTATCAGTGCTTCCCTCAACACTTCCCAGTGACTTCCAAAAATAAGTGTATATATGAAACTGGTTACAGTCAGATAATGTGGCCATTTATTAGCGATCATGTGTCACCAGAAAACACTCATAAGCAAGCAGAAAGTACTGAGATCATATATTATTGTAAATGAGTAAAACAAGCAGTAGCAAGCTATTAATTCCCAAGGCAGGAAAACAGCATGTTAGAAAGCTTAAAGCTGTTTTCAGTTTGATAACGTTTTCTAAATGTTCTATAAATCTGTCTCCCAATGGTCACAGCCTATAGTCTAGCTTCATGTTTTATATCTGTGCTACTATTTAGACATTCATATTTGTAATGCTAAAAGAGTCACACTTATAACACATGTATTTATATAAGTAAATAATATTGATAATACCACACTAGCATTGTTTCAAATGTTACAAACAACTAAGTGTTAAAAAGTGATTTAAAAACCTCAACAAAGATGATATTTTAAAGAATGTTTTTACCTTGTTTTGTCCATTCAAAAAGAAACCCCACCTACTTTCACTGTTTGGACCAAAAGATGCAGACATTTTTGCAAAATATCTTCTTTTATGTGGCAGAAGAAAGAAAGGAACGTGAGGGGGAGTAAATGATGACAAAATTTCCATTTTTCTGATGAACTATCCCTTTTTAAGTAACTCTTAAGGAATTCATATTCATAAGAAATGATGAAATGAATGAAACAAAGAAATTTGAATGTGTTAATTTTGCGATATACTTTCATATATCTATTTTTTAAGGCAACAAAATACAACCATAAAAGCTGCATTTTAAAACAACAAAGGTTATCCTTTTCATAATCCCAGACACAGCTGTTTAGCTATGCCTATATTTATTTATTTATCTACAGGAAGTGGATTGACAGGATTGCATATGTACAGCCTTTCAGCTTTCACTTTGAATACAACTCTTATTCGGAACGATGGCAAGACAGCTGGAAGTATTATTTACTCTCTTGATACAACACCACAAAACAAGCATTTGTAAAGTAGATAACTCTTAGATCTGGAAGGAAGTTGGTGAACAAAGGCTGCGGTTGTCATTACTTGAATTATTTATCTACTTTTTCTTTTTTTACTTTGCAGCAGCGAGGCACAGAGCAAAATGCGAATGTCTCCAAATTGAGCTTGTTTGTTTAAAGCTCAATAAATGAAGTTTTTTTTTGTTTTTGTTTTTTGCCTGTCTCACTGTCAGGGCTGCTAGGGCAACAAGCACTTATCCAGCACGTCATGATATGTGTTGTTTGAAATTGCATGAAAGCGAGAAGCTGCCATGTGTCTCACGGGGGTGAAGACTAGAGCGAGAGAAATAGGACTCCGCAGGGGCAAAGGCACAGAGAGCACAACCTTTTTTGGTCTAGAAAAGCGGGTATCCAGTGGGGAGACAATCACTAAGGGAGCAAATCAAAAATAGAGGTGTGTGAGTGTAGATTCTTGTTTACAAGGTGACACCTTTTTAACCTCCTATTATCTGCATGGTCCTGAGAGCATCTGTTCTCCATCGGGAGAGGCACGTCACTTGATTCTTTCTCTCTGAATTCACCTTTAAGTTGCTTTGTGGGTGTTAATTAACAAAGAATCCAACCTCGCCGATCTGGACATGTTTTAATTAGCAAATCTAACAATATATGAGAAATCTATTTCAGAAATCACTACATATCGGTTTTGTAAGAACAAAAGGAGAGATAAATGCGCTCTCTCTTCAAAACCGATACCCCACATTGTTTAGGCTGACCTCGTCTCTAGTCTAACTAATGATCTCTATTAAAGCAAGCCTGTTAACCAGGACAGTAATTATGTCGCATTTATCTGAGGGGCTGTTTGCTAGTCTTGGCAGGTTCGTCAAACTAGACTCTCAGTATGGGCATCTGTAAAGGTAGACAGTTTATTGCATTCATTTTAATGTGATAGAGAGAATAGCAAGGATTTGAGACATTAAATGTAAAAACCAGCTTCACTTTCTATATTAGGACAGTTTGTTGGCATATTTGGACAAAACTGGGATGGATATAGAGTATTTTCAGAGAGCAAGGATTTTGAAGAGAAATATAGTCAAAGAACGAAACATCATATTTTGTGTCAATAATTACCTGAGCGCAAGCAACTAAAATCGCCATCAAATTCCCCCTACAACCCCATTTTAAAGAATCATTTTCAAAAAATCTCTTAAATTGGTTATTAACCTAGAGCCCAGGACCCCAGGTGTCAGATCTTCTCTGTTTCTGCTAATCAGGGGAAGTGCTATTTTTCAAAGCTTGAACTGAACAAAATTGGAGCTGCTGGAGAACTCTTAGGTTGGCATTATTCTCGTGTAATGAGTGTAAGAGAGCCCAATTATTTCACTTGCCATCAAAACAGAGGAAGATTAACTCTTCTCCACTTTGACACTCTCCAGCAGTACTATCTTTTTATAGATGTTCGCACTCTTGATCTGTCTATGCCGCACTGATGTTATTCATTTTTTTTCATAGCAGCCGCTTCATGTGCGCATGTGTTTGGCATTGCTTTTCTCTTTTATTGCGCGATAGCTTCAGTCAACAAGCCTGCCACCTGAACAAAAACACAAAGAGAATCCTGTGGCTCCTCATGCAAAATGGCTACGACTTTCTCTGGAGAGTGGCATTAAAATGCTAAATTAGAGATACAGCCATGCTGCGCATACAGAGGGGGAACCATTTTCGCCCAAGCTTAGCTTGAATCCCAGTTAAGTATTGGGTTTTGAAGCTTAAAACTGTAGAGGGATTTCACCACTTTCCTTTTGAAAAACATCATGTAGATTAAATAGAAAGGCCACATTTGGAGCCCTCTGAATAAATAAAAAGAGTCCAACTCTATAGGATATCACATTTTTTTCAGCCTGCAAGGAATGAAATTGGCTGCTAATCAGGAGGAGCCAAATAACAAGAGATGAATGAAATGGTTTGCCACTGCTCTGACACAAAGACAAACTAAGACAATATGAATCTGTACAGACACACAGTGAGCCTTAAGATATGTCGGGCTCGAAAACCGCTGCACACAAGCAAAAATACACAAGCACTCACGTGTGCATGCACACGAATGCACCCTGATGTCTTTGATAAGAGACACGCACTGTTTACGGTGCAAGCCAAATTATTTCAGCTCTTTATCTCGAGGAAATTTTGGTGACAATAATGTGAATCAAGGTGCGCTTTCACTGTCATTACACTGGCACAATGTCAAATACCAATCTGATCTTTAACAACGCGAATGCAGCTGTTTGAAGCATCAGGGGTGATGTGCCATCCGTATGCTGTTGTTATTTGTTTGTTTTTTTTATTGGTCCACAACCCCCTTGCCATGCTTTCCTCCCCCCAAACCTGTTTGGCCCTAAAGATGGTCTAATACAAATTAAATTAAAGAAAGTCAGCACAGATAATCCTGGTGTGTTTCAGCTGCTATGGCGGCTAGGGGTCAAGCCCGCAGCATCTGGCCCTACTCACCACAGCAATCCCTCAAGCTGCTTCGCTCTCTCTGGGAGCTGGAGCAGAGCAGCACCCCTTCTGGCCAACTTAGGAGAGGGTGGGTGGTGCGTACATGTGTGGTTGGGCACCAGGATGTGGGAATGTAAAACAAGGGTGTGAGCCTGTCAGCACGCATGTAAAGAGTGTTGCTGCTTATGTGGGTTTATTTGTTTGTACAGTGTAAAAGGAGTGTAGGGAAGGGTGCTAAATAAGTGTCGAAGTGTAGTTGGGAGAAGGTTTTGAAGCAAATTGCTAATTGAAAATCCAAAGAAATGCACGCTTGAATTAGGCCCATATCTGTCTGCAGTCCCTCGTGTAACGCACAGCGCAATGGTGTGAAGGGACGTTGTTGTGGAGTGGTGATGGCAGACTGTCAGCACCCTGATTAACATCTGCTCATCGGTCTACAGATGAGCCAATGATGTGTGGCAAGGTAAAGCGTCGCTCTCGATCCTGATGCTGACAGCTGCTAAAAAAGGCCATTTCAAATATTAGGAGCAGATGTGTCCTGCGTGCCTAAATCTGAGTGCTAACTACTCTTATAGTATTGCATCATGAATTATGCTGATTGGGTCAAGCTTGTTATGATTACAGTGGAGTTTTTATCCGCCCATCTGTCCATTAGGGCATTGCGGGAGTGCCCAGCCACGAGTACGTCTGTCATCCAGCAGCGCAAAGTAAGGTGGTAAAGTGCAAAATGGGGAGCTTGGAGGAATGGTTTTTGAATCTTCACAGTCTTTTTTTGTTGTTGTTTTTTGGGGGATTTTTTGCCAGAAAAACAGAGTAAAATATGTGACCCATGCTGGCAAAAAGCAAATTTTCAAAAATGAGTTATTCCTCACATTATCTACTAAAAAACCTTCAAAATGATTATGATTTGTTGGAATCTGACAAAAAATAACTGGTCTACACCTGTTTGAAGTCGATAGAATCAGCAAAGTCAATTTTGAGAAAAATCGAGTTTTCTGAAGGTTCCAAACCAAAATCATCTAGCAGCCATACCTTAAAATCCCTGTTAATACCACCAGATTTGGCACAAATCAAGTCAAAACCTATATCTATGAGAAACAATTTTTTCCATGATTCCACAATTGTTTGATTAACATTAACAAAACAGACAGCCCTATTAAGACCTACTGTACCAAACGGATCTAATATAATGTTACACATCGGATGTAATGTTACACAACAGTTAACCAAATGTTCAGTTAAGACATAACACAGATAATGTTTGTGTGAACACTTGCCAAGGCTTTTTGAAGTACTGTAATTCTGTGTGTAATGTGCATGTTGGTATCACGCGCTGCCTGAGGCGTCTTTGTGCGTGCGCTTCAGATCTGTCAGTTAGTACGAGTAAGATCAGTTTGTTTACATCAGCATGAGTTTGAAAATCACATTTCATTGGTTCAGACTTGTGCCATCGAGAATTTGCTATGAATATTCATAAAGTTAAAATGTTGCAGTTTACAACGATACCAAACTTGTACTGAGAGGAAGCGACACACTTTTTTCATGGTCAAAGGAAAGGTACTCCTCTCAGAAAGCGTACAAATAAAGATACTTTTAGATGTTTAATAGCTATTTGGAGCGTTGCGATCACTAGACAAGGGCTTAATGAACTAATTTTTGTGAAAACCTCAATTTTGACCAAAATTGTTGTTTTTTCTCGTTTTGGCTGTAGCTCGACACTAGTCCGTACGCATTCCGACTCGTTTTGCCAGCACGGGTGAAATATTGTTGTTGTTTTTTTAAACCTCAGCATTTCCACTTGGCTTTGTCACATTGACAGTAGGCTTACAGAATATATATGAAATATTTAAATTAAAGAAAGAAAGAAGAGAAGAGAGAGGCTTGAATCTGTCATCCCCTCAAAATGTCTAGACCATGTGGTAACTGCTACACCGTAGCTCTGGAGCCTGGGAACCGAAGCTAAGTATGCAGTAAACACTGTTTGTTTGAATAAGTGGGGAAGGTCGGAGGGATTAGTGAAAGATGATGAAGTTCCACCTGCATTCTACCGCACCGCTTCCTGTTTGCACATTGCATCTCCGCGCATCTCATCTGCTAGGGATGTCAGTAAGATGTCAATAAGGAGGCTGGCTCAATCCATCTTAGAGAGGGGGAAAAGAGAGAGATGGGGGAAAAAAGAAAAAAGGAAAAGAGAAAGTGCACTTGAGGCAGAGACAGGGAGTATATCCGGGGAGACTAAGAGTCTGTAATGAGTAGCTGCAAATTTCCATCCACAGGGGGAAAAAAAATAAAAAAAATCCTGGAATGATGCTTTTGTGTCTGAAAAGGTGCCACGTTTCAGTGAGGGAGGTAAATGGGCTGAAGGCGTGGGGGGAGGGTGGCATGGTCTGTTAGACATCTCAGTACATTGACAGATATTTTGGAGGATATACCCCCCGATACTATGTCATTATTTTGGATCAAAGTGTCAAGCGACTATATGATTTACACTCATAACAAAAGCAGCATCCAGAATGGATGAGTCGGCACTCCCTGCTGGAGCCCAGTGCTGGATATTACACTGATGTAAAGGTGTTCACATCGCTCATCTCCACTCACGCCCGCCGAATGAGTCTCTGTGTGTATTAGCGAGTATGTCAGTGAGGGAGAGAGAAACAGAAAGATGCATGACTATCGTGTAAAATGGCTCAATGGTGCTCATCCTGAGCTGTGAATATAACAGGCGAAGCACTCACTCTCTTCATGTTCAACAGTGCAGCCAGAGCCATTTGGCGCCTGCCTGCCTGCCTGCCTGCCTGTCTGTCTGTCTATTTATCTATCTATCTTAAACCTTTTAAGAAGAGGAAAATTAACATGCACCATTAAATATGCTAAACATTTTACAAACAGTGCTGTTTAAGTATTTATATTAAAAGAAAACGTCAAAAACCTATAGAATCATTTGAAAATGAATTTATAATATTATGATATATTTATAATTTATAATATTGGTAACACTTTACAATAAGGTTCATTAGTTAACATGAACTACTAATACTAGCAAGGATGCATTACATTGATCAAAAGTGAAGTAAACACTTGTACAGTTCAAACACTGTAAACACAATTTTAATTCTTTAAAGAAATGCTGTTGAATTCTGTTGGATTCAAAGAATCCTGAAAGAAATATATTAGTTTTCACAAAAATACAAAGCAGAACATCTGTTTTCATCATTTATAATAAGATCGATGTTTCGTCATATTCTGATCATTCTGGAGCACGACAGCAGCATATTAGAATGATTTCTGAAGGATCGTGTGACATTGAGGACTGGAGTAATGATGCTGAAAATTCAGCTTTGCTAGGAATAAATTGGAATAAATTAAAGGAATAAATTGCTAAATCCTAAAATATAATGAAATAGAAAACAGCAATTTTAAAATGAATATTTCACTCAAATGATCAATTTAATGCAGCCTTGGTGAGTATAAGACACTTACACAGAAAAAAAACAAACAAAAAACTAACCACAATCTTTTGAACAGTAATACTAAGAACCAGGGTTACAGAAACTTCCACTAACTCAGTAGGAAAACAAAGACTGTACCTCAATAACCCGTGCGTCACATCCTTTTATCCGAAGGCTAGTGACCCAATACATTCTGCTATTATCTATCGTCCCGGTAACTCTCCTTTTCCATCCCAGGTGACGCCAGGTGGATGTGAAGAGCCTTTTAATGAAAGGAGTGAATCTGCTTTAGTCCAAGCCAATGAATTAGAATAAAATCCCATAGGAGTGACTTCTGCTATTTGCAACTATTTGAGTTTCATTAGTTCCTATAGCTAAACTGTCCTTTGAAAATGCAATATGATAGCCAAGGCTTCCCACCCACACACCACCACAATCATACACACACCTTCTCTTCTATTATGACCAGTCTGCTTCCTGTAAAACATCCAAGCAGATTGTGAATCTATGAAGCACACACAGACACGCACTGCGGGTTGAAAAGGATATTGTAACGTCCAAAGAGCTATTTATAGTGGACAGAGTATCTGATCAATTCCCAAACACCACAGGCCAACAACAAACAACCCAAGTCTTCTTGTAAGAGAGAAATATCAAAGTACACACGCTCACATATACAGTAGATCAGAAAGGAGTGTCACAGTAGGAATCTAGCCTAATGTTAGCAAGCAACACAGCAGTATGACCCTCCTTGGAGGAATGCATATATGTATGATAGGAGAGGTTATTTAAATCTTTTTATCATACAAAAAGGCAGAGAGTTCTGACATATGACGACCTTATGAATGATTAAAATAGCTGCTATTAATGTATGTATAATTAATCACACACAAACTGAATGGAGCCTATAGCCCGTAGCAAATGCAGATTGAGTCTTTTACAGGATCAAATAGAGGGGCATTTTCTTTTTCCCTTCTCTGTTAACGGTGCAGCTGTTGATCTGGGAAATACCCATTTCTCCTTTGGTTGTTTATGAGAGCTTTCTTAAAGGAAATATATCTACTACACTTCACAGGAAAAGCTACGCTGAATGAATGAGGTAGGGAAGCATATTGTGTTTACTCATTTGTAACACACTGTTTTGTCCCCACGGAGCACTGCTTTAGTTAGGGGAATAAAGCGAAGCCGGGTATTGTAAGGCTACCGCAGGATGCCGACTTACAAATGATTCCTTTACGTATTTTTTGTGGAATTGTTTTTTGAAAATACAAATCACTTTGGACTGACTGGGTGTTTTTTTTTTGTTGTTGATGTTGTTGTTGTTTACAACAACATAGAGCCAGTTTAAACCTCCAAAAGCGTTTACTCGGAAATGGCTTCATAATAAGATGAATTTTCAACAAGTCAAACTGAGTTGAGTGTGAATTGACAGGTGATGAAGTGGAATGATCTTGAGGATATGACAGCTTATTTGTCACATGGACTCCCATAGCGATTGATTCATTATAATTTTTGTTTGTAGGTAGCCTGCTTCTATTAAACGACAACAAGTCCTTATATTTATCACGGTTCCTGCCGAAGAGGCAGAAATAGAAAACGTAATCTCATCCCGATGCCAGGGCGAGCCTGAGGCACTCCTTCACCTCGCTTTATACTGTCGAGCCTCCCCTAGGGCTCACACGGTCTGGAAGAAAAAAAGGGGGGGGATCTATAATCTAGCAGATGGCAGAGGATCTATGGGAAATTCTATAATCAGGGGTTGGCAACCTAACACCAGGCTGAGGAGTGCTGTCTTTCTCTGAGATGGGGAAGGAAGGATAAATCCACTCCTACCAGGTGCGAAGATGAAGCCGCGGTGGTCCGTTCCTGTCATCACGGGTGCCATGTGGAATGAGACGAGCGGCTTAGAGATGCTGCAGACCCACCAAAAATATGGTGAGGTGAAAAGGGAAGGCTTCAAGGGAGTAGGAGGCAAGGAAACAATGAAAATAAAAGTAAAGGAAGGCCTGCATGCCATAGAAGGAAACAGGGAGAGTGTGTGATGTCTGTGCAGAGTGACTCCATGTTGAGATTGGCTTTCAATATGCTGGTGGGTGTGAGACTCCCCAGCTCCATTCACACAGTCAAACAGCACACACGTAATTTCTCTCCAGCCTCACTGCAGCACTACATTTGTAGACATATAGTCATCTCCTAAGCCTCCGTTGAAAATGCCACCCTTGCTACAGGCTCATTTCTACTCCTATCACTAAGCCTTGCTCAACAAAGCCTGTCTCCAGTTTTGCCTTTTTCTTTTTTTTAAACAAGAAAATAGTTATGCACTACCTGCCTTTACCTCATGATAACCTCTCCTCAGTAAGCTCCTTGTGGATGGAGGTAAATAAACAACAGGACTCATTATGAGTACCGATTTCCGCCCAGCGCTCTGGGGATTGTGTAAATAAGCCTTAAGATGACTGAAGAGTCAGCTCCCAAATAACAGTGAACACCAAACTACTATTAACGGTTTAATTTTAATTGAGGTCCTTCATATTACTTTTTTTTTTTTTTTTTTAATAAAAATAATTTTATTTTAGCCGCATTGGTATTCAGTGGAAGTGCAATGAGAATATGCTTTTCTACCTCTGACTGTTACATATTAGGAACATTTGAACTATAGTGGAATTAGAAAGAAGAAAAGGGGATTTGCTTGATTTTCAAGACACGTTTTTTTTTAGTCCCCTACCACTCCCTAAAATGAAAAAGAAAATGCTTTCAGCTTTAATTTAACTAGTTTTGTGTCCAGATCCAGATTTAATAGGCATTTTATCGACGGTGGTGAAAACAAGGGTACAGTCTGATAATTATTAATTGCTGTTCTAGCATGCAGTTTGAATTAGTGCATAATTTGCATGCGTAAATGCAAGTACTGGCTGATGTATCAGTCTCAGTAGAGATAATACATAAATTGCAGGAGAGGTGTGACAAGTATGTTTTTTTTTCCTATTTCTTTGCCACCTGAAGAACTCCCGCTCCTCTAGCTCGTTGCATCTGGCCCCTGTACAATGAACGCTCTTGCATCCGGACTATGGAACCAATTGTCACGCTGGGAAGAAGGCAAATCAAATCTCACAGCGGCAACTAAGCGAGGAGATTGCTTTTCCTCTCCGCTGGCTGAAGTTGGAAGAGTTCGGTTGGGGTTAGAGGCTGCAGGTTAGAGAGAAAAAGAGAGAGAGAGAGAAAAAAATGAGGTTAGGGTGTCGCCTAGCTCTCTGAAGGTCTCGTTTACCACCCCCTTTCCATTACTTTCCTTTCCAGCCTTTCCGCCTTCGCTCACCGAGCTCTTAGGGTGCGATTTGCCCCGCCAGACCCTTAAGTATGTGGGAAGAAACACAACAATAATTACTGGGATAGGGTGACGCTGGCCGCCAAACTGGGGCCGCTCGGATCATAACAACAAATTGTAGAACCTGATTAAGTAGCCATTTGTGGCAGCTCGTCTGTAGTTTAAGCAGCCCTCCTCTCTGAGCCTGAAACCCAACCTCTGTGAAAGAAATATCGATAGTCCTTATGATTTGATGGTGGTCAGCGGTGTAGGCATACAGTACATTACTTTACAGGAAGATTGCCGCTAATGCTTGGAAGCTCTCTGGCATAAAGACCTCTAAGGGCCAAGGGCGCCTCTTAAATGCCCTCTGGTCATCAACCTGAATTAATGAAAAACACAAGAACGTTGTGCAATACAATTGATATCCCTTTTTGAGGGAAGCTTACTAATTATCATGATCCATTAGTGAATCATCACCACACATCAATAGATGCTTTTGTTGTGGAATAATGGCACTTATCTATCACGTTCTTCAAAGAACGTGTTGATATCTGCTCGAATGCAGTACTGAGGCGTATTTCGTAACATCTAGCAGTGCGATGTCTCTATGGAACAGCAGCTGAATTTGCATAACTGAAGCTATTACTCCAATTAGCCCACTCTGATATAAGCAGAGAGATCAAAATGTCAACAGAAGGAAATCTGCTGAGATGACGGAGCCTACATCATCGATAGCGACTCTTCTCGTAAAAGGGTTAGTGATCCGTGCAGTGTAACTGCGTTTCAACAGTGTTCTCATTTGTTTTAAGTGCCGTGGCCAAGGAGAGTGAGAGCATAGCTTCGTGTGTGTGTAGATACACAAGGAGGACGGCCTCTCGCTCTCCCCCCAGAGATCTGGATAAGGCCGCTCAGAACCAATTATGGGCCGGCCACATAGAGCCACATCATTTGGAAATTTGTATACTGTCTTTTTTTTAATGAAGCTTTCCCCTTGTTACTCAGCATTGCTATTCATTAGTCTTTTTGTGGACGACTGTAGAGATGGAAAGGCTCTGTAATGAGTTCTCACAGGGACTAAAGTAGAGCACAGGTGGCATAAAAAAAAGTCTTTGCATATACACATATTAACACACACTCTCACTATATATATATATATATATATATATATATATATATATATATAGTGAGTGTGTGTGTTTATATGTGTATATGCAAAGACTTTATATATATATATATATTATACACACACACACACCTGCCTTGTTAGAGTTCTGAAATAATTGCTCATGCCTGTTACTTTGATATTAATGGAGTCAAGCCGGACAGGAACAAAGACGCAAATAACTACCTTGTGAGCTGCAACAAGAACAAACAAGAGTATGTTCCAAATTGAGGTCTGCTAATATAATGTTAATTAAAATGGCTTTTTACAAATTATCTCCTTGATTACAATGACTTAAGGTTTAATTACAGCCATAGCACACACACACAGACACACACACACATAAAAGAGAACATTAACCTTCAGTGGGTCCAGATTTCACCAGCCCAAACATCTCAATTAGACGTCTGGTCAGCCGTCACTTGTAATTAAAATATTATCATGCGTGGAGGTAATTAAGAAGTGTGGAGGTGAAGCAGTAAGAAGCAGCGTATATTGACTGGAGATGGAAAAAGCTCTGAGGTGGACAGTGATGAGCATTACTACACAACAAAAACAGTCAAAGAGAGCAAAAAAAACCATTATAATATATTTAGTAGGCCTCTAAAAAGAGAGTTCCTTACATATTTAATTGAAAAATTTAGATATTGTTAAAATTAATTAAATCATGACGAATCTCAAAACCATTTTGGCATATTAATGAATATGGCAACATTAATTTATTTTGTCTTTGCGGACATAATGTTTGCAATATAATATAATATAATAATATAATCCATTGTGAAATTATTTCCTCCAACATGTCACTTTATGTATTTACAGTTGTTGACATGCACTTGTTCTGTAGGGATGTCCTAGTCACTGGTGATATATCAAGGTGGGAAATGGAAAGGAAATGGGCATGTGTTTGGGATCATAGATCTTTATGCAGAGTTATTCTGTATGTGATTATGATAGCTTGTATCTGTCTCCCAGCAGCTAGTCTGGAGGTCCCTGGCTGGCGGCATAATCATTGGTCTTGTTGCACTGTCTGCATTAACCTTCTTATCGTCTGGGTGACTGCTGTTGTCAGAGGGGCTGATGGCTAGACATACCCCTGGAAGGAAGCCATTGAATTTTTTTTTTCTATCTCAGTTTAGAATCAGCTGAAGTTGAATCTGAGAGGCAGGTTTCTCTCCATGGAAAACACATGCATCTATAATAGCCATGCTAGATTGTAAATGTATCATCAAAAAGAACATAATGTTTCTCGTCGTTACATGCACTAATTGAGCAACAGACATTTACAGCCACATTGAGCAGCATATATTTTATACTAATAATTTTAAATATGAAAAATGCCATGTATAGACTTTTTAACCGCGCAAATGAATCGTAGAATAACTTTAAAGTGATTCATGGAAATTAACTGAACTTACCAACATGACTTGGAAACATATCTGTCTTAACACTCTAATTCCTAAAAGTCACAAGTCAAAGAGGATTGTGAAATTATAGTCATGCTGTTTACAAAATTTATTGACCAAATATGAAGTGCATTAAAGTCTTTATTATTCATGATGTTGCTTAACGTCATAACACCAGCAATACCACCACAACTATACTGCATATACTCAATAATAATATATCACCCAGCTCTACTGCACGCTTTTAGTCTTTTATTCAGAAAGCGCTGCCTTCCAGAAGACTCTGAAGTGTCTTTCTCAATGTGGGTCAAAGAGTCATCAAATGCAGATCATTGAGACTTTTCATCTGCAATTGCAAAGTTAAAAAATCCCCTGGCATGCTCTTAATTTCCTCCCTCCGTTTATTTATTTCTTTGATATTTCTACATTAGCATCCTCAAAAGTGTTGTGAGGAAAAGCAGTACTCGAAGAGAAGAAACTTTCTTCTCTCGCCCCCGAACCCCTCCTCTATTCCCCAGTCTGGCTTAATGACATTTTGAAGAGCGTGGTCTGACTAAGGATGGTTTTGTGGGTGGGGGAGGCTGGAGGAGTGACGACAGGAGCAGACTCACTGCAGCAGAACAGGCCACATGTGCTTAGAAAGAGAATGGGGGAGTTTGCCTTTGAAAGCCCAGGCAGCTAACTAGAGACTTTGTGTAAAATAACATTTATATTGAAAGGCAATTACTGGTGACATTATTTTGGTTGCTGCATAATTAAATTCATTTTTTGTTCTCTCTCTCTTTCTTTCTCCCTCTCTCCCTACCTCTTTAATTCTGTCTCTTTCCCCCAGACGGAGAATTATTCCATTGACTCCAGTTATGTAAACAGCAGAGCACACCTAATTAAAAGGTATGTCTTTATAAAGCAATCAGATTAACTTATTTCACTTATTTAGTTGTGTTCTTAAAGCGGATAGATCACAGCACCCCCCCCCCCATATTTTACTTTGTATTATGCTAAACACCCTATTTGCATGTGCAAAGAGCAATACTAGTAATTTAGTACATATTCTGCCTTTTCTCGCATTGACTGGGTGTACAAAGTGTCAGATATTTCACAATGAGATGTTTTTGCATATTAGTTTGAATGGATGAACATTCAATTACAGTACAGTACAATAGTACAGCACTCTCTTTATTTAAAAAAGAAAAGAAAAGACAAACACTCAAGATATGGCCCTTTTATTAAAAATAAAATGGCCATTAAAAATAACCAAAAAATACAGTCTTAGTGTAGGCCACATATTGTGGGTAAGATATTACTGCTCAAAATGTTTATAAATGGCCAATGTTAAGTTTTAATAATTCAGTATTATAAGTGATTTAGCACATCCTCATCAAGTATTTCTACTTTTTCCCCCTTATATGAATAATTCCATCAAATCCTTGCAAACGTGTATACATATTACATGTTAGAGAATATTAAAGCTGTAGCCCAGAGCGGAGGAGGCTTGGGTGGTTAAGCTACATCTGTGTAGATGTTAATCAGATAGCTAAATCTACATGAATTTTAATCCCGGAATTCCAGGGGATTCTTCCTCAGTGCACACAAGGAGGGCTTTGTAAGGCCACAGAGATAAGGAACAGGTAATGTTATTAAGCATTGTTGAAGAAAGGAGCAAGGACAATAGATCCTTTGTACTGTCAGGACTTGGCCAGCATTCCTTAGTCCACCTAAAAGGAGGCTATTGACTGGCATGGAGCATTGGCATGCAGATATGCTACGGATGTGCACCGGGACTGTAATGCCTCTCTTACCTGAAGCAAAAGCACATTCCGGTTTACCTCAGTATCGCATTTTTCAAACCAATTACAGCAATTTTATCTTCTGAAGAAAGCACTGTCTATGTTTACATAAACGAAGAGTATTCAAGTGTCGACTGTTTGGCTCTGCGACACTACAAAGAAATCCCCTCTGGAGCCTGTGGGCGCACAGACTGGGACAGGTGCAATTAGACTGATAAAATCAGAGGCTGCAGTACCACCATTGCAGTGACATTGCTAGAATCCCACCCTCTCTCTCTCCTCTCTTTCTCCTTAGAAGAGATTTTTTTCGTCTATGTAAGTCAGTGTGTGTTTGTGTATGCATGCGTTTCTGATTCTCGCTGTTTCTTTAGAAGCTGAATGAATGTGTTCCACTGGGCTAACTATCAAATTAAGGGAAATCAGGCTTGTGCACTGCAGCTGTCAATTGGCAGCTTTTTTTTTTTTTTTTTAACCCCTCTTGCTCTTTCAAATCATTGAATGTAGGTAAAAGAGGGAAAGCAATCTTTGCTTAAAGTTTGCTGGGTTTATGTGACCAACATAAGTTCTCTTCAATTAGAGGAAGTGGCCGGATTTTGTTTACGTTAAAAAACCCATGCACCACCGTGGCTTTTATCAAAATTTAAGTCTTTTCCAGGAAAATAAACCATAAATGTTGATGGCTCATGCAGGGGTGTTATATATATATATATAGATATACATAGCCTTTCTATATATTTTTTAAAGACAGTTCTGTTATCATTTACTCACCCCCAGGTTTCATTAGTTAACACTGGTTAGTGCCTTAACTACATAAAAATGAGCAAGGCCTTTGTTGCAGTATTTATTCATCTTTGTTAATGTTACTTAATGCAGCAGATGTGTTAGTAAATGTTGAAATCAAAAATAGCTAGGGTTAAAAAATTCTTTAGAACCAAGTTTGTTTGTTTTTTCATTTTATTATAAAGTGTTACAGTGAGTATTTAAGAATATCCTTTTGTCAATACAATGAAAGTGAAAAAAGGCAATCAAGCTTAAAAAAAGAATCAAAAATATTTCAGACAACTCATTTTTTAGATTATTCTGAATAAATGAAAAATATTCACCTCTAAAGATATGGCACAACTGTTATTAATAACTTTATCATCACTATATAATATGCCTTAATTTTGGTCTGTCCTTCACACAAATCCATGGAGTCATATGCATTGCTTTTATAAAATTCATTCACTTTCATTAGAGAGCAGTCAAGACATTTTTCATTATCCACCTTTTGTGTTGCATAGATAAGAGAAAGCCAGAGCTTGAGAGTCTGACATAAGGGGCGAGTAAATGATGCAGAGTTTTAATTTTTAGGTCAACTTTCCCATAAATGCATCTGCAATCAACATATATATATATATATATATATATATATATATATAAGATGTATTTCTGAAAGCATCTATAGAAAATGTAGGAACGGAGAAAATCTGTGTTTGTTGAGTGCAGGCCATTAAACTGTGATCCTTTATGCCGCCATATAAGAAACTTGAGTAAAACCACCTCTTTTCAGCTACACCGTCTGTATAGCTAGAAGATAAATAGAAGTAGCATGGGGTGAAGAGAGAGAGAATGATGAAACCAAAGTTGACGGACAAATAACACTATCCTTTTTTCTCGTCTTTTCTCCTTCACCTGGTTGTAGCACGTCAACATTCAAGGACATGGAAGGAAACAGTCTGAAGGACAGCGGGCATGAGGAGAGCGACCAAACCGACAGCGAACATGATGTTCAGAGAGGGCACTATGCTGACACGGCTGTCAACGATGTACTGAATATGACCGTACCCCCCAACAACTCGCAGCTACCTGACCAAGGTAAGACAGAAAGATCTTGACTAGCTGAAAGCATATTGGAAAAAAATCAAGACTTGCAGGCAGATCTGGCCTTGAGGCACCTCGCTAATGCACAGGCAGCACTTCACTTCCTGGAGTGTCTTTGATACGAAGCCCGGGAACATTATTGACGGATGTGAGCTGCGTCTGCAGTCGACTGCAACACTTCAGATCCAGACCTAAATGGCAGCAATTAGGCTGACAAAGGTTGAAGGTGGAAATCTACATATCATGCAGTCGCTTCATGCATAATTCACGTGGATCATTTAGCAGGGAATTAATGTTGATGTTTCTTTTTCTTTTTTTTTTTTTTTTACTGCCGTTAAAGACATCCGGTATGATGGCAGGAGTCAGCAGGAGGTCATGTTCACTCTCAGCTACTGTCACTCAATGCTACAAAGTTATAGAGCGACGAGTGGCAGCGCCACTGAGGATCAAAGCGCGGAGAAAACCAAAAGAGGGCTTTGAATGGTTTTATTGCACCGATTGTTTTGTGTTGTCATGCTCAATCAGCCTTTGATCTATGTAATTTAGAACAATTGAACACCTCCAGTGGCCGCTAATAGTCAATATTGAAAACTCTATTCTTGTGGGATGGAAATTAGTCAACCAATTTTCTGAATTACAATGAGAGCTTGACATTTGCTGAATAGAAAAAAAAGAGTAGCATAAAGAACATTTCTGAGGGAAATGAGGTCATTAAAATCAACAGGTCGGTCGCTCAGATTGGAGTTTAAAGAACGTGACACATTGTGGCACGCCTGCAACGCTCTAAATCAAGCCTGGCTGCATCTGACTCATGGTACTGCTGCTTACAGATCTCGGTGTCTTGCTTGGGGAAGAAGAGCCTAATAAGAGAGCTAAAGATGAGAAAAGACCAAGTTAACGGCTATAAAATAATTTAGCTTGTTCTCCCTCATTGTGTTTTTTCCCCTCTGTAAAGCAGGAGCCTGAATTATGTAGAATTGGCAGGTGAACCAATTAAGATCTCATTTGGTCCAGATCGTGTGCTCTATGGCTAATTCCAGAAGGCTAATTAACCGGTTTGTTCTCCAGATTAATCGCAAGACGTATGGCTACTTGGCAACCAGAGGGAGGAAACATTCTCCCATTTAAAATGTTACATATAAACATGTCGGATGCATCAGCAGACATGTTTGAACGTTGCTAGGCTCGCTGTGGCGTCCATGTGTTGTCTGCATTATGGAAACTGCTGAGAGGAATTACAAGCCTCTGGGTTTCCATGATGGAGATCTTTCTGCATTTCTTCCACCGCCAACTTCCTGTCAACGTGTAATGAACAATTAGTAAGTCTCATGACAACAGTATAAGCTCTTGTAGATGTCTCTCTGTAAGAGAAATGCATATATAAGACTCATAAAATGCACTCTGACATACCCTCCAGCTTGGCACTCACATACTGTAATTGGACACAATTAGAAAAATGTACACAGAGAATGTTACAAATAGATGAAGCTTTTCCAGGTCAGCCATTTTATCATTAGCAAAGCTCTTATCTGCCCATGAGCAAGCAAACATTGAAAATAAAGCAGAATAAGAATAGCGGATAAGCAAAATGAGCAAGCACTTCAATATTGCTGCCATCGGTTTTAACCAAAGCCATTAGACGGTGACAAGTATCAGATACTAATATCATTTTGAGACATGTCTTCTATCATTTTATTCTGCAGCAGACCCCTTTACCCCATTGAAAAGCAATGCAGTGAACAGACGGCTCTCATTTAAGTCCTTTAAAAGTCTATAGCCGTCGATGTATCATAGCGGTTTGATAATTATGAAATGAACTGACCATGGACATTACATATGCAGAAATATAATGCCATTACAATCTGTGCAGTCTTCTAGAGTGCAGCTGTTAGGTTCCAGAAAAAAAGAAAAAAAAAAAACTCTTGTCATTTTCTGTTTTTGTTGAAACCATCAACTTATTTAAATTTTTTAAATAAGCACTTTTTTATTTTGTAAAATAACAGCAAAAATCCAAGTGAAAAACTACATTACCCATGATTCTGCAAAAAAAAAAAAAAAACTCCACCAATAAGAGACTTAGGATAAAGTGTTTTACATTTGTCCCTGGTTTTTTAAGTTAATAGTGATTCACAATGCTTCACATGGAATTGTATTTCTTCACCTCATCTCTCAAACCCAGGACGAGACTGCTTCAGAAACCTTTTGGTTTGCTAAAATGTCTGAGATCCTCATGTTTAGCGGCTCTTTTACCTCATTTTGTTTCATGAAAGGTGCTACACTAGAGTTTGGTGTTAGTTTGGTTTCTTACAGATTCACCAAAAAATCCAACCTGAGGCTGAATTTCCAGCCAGCTCGGAAATAGACACACTCATTCACCAAGACACTAAAGCATATAGCGGTTCTAGTGGGAATACCTCTGATCTACCCTTTAACTGTTCTAGTACAGTGAAACAAGTTTAAACTGCAATTGCCAAAGGAGATAAACAGAGATTCTGGATATAAAAGCTCTCCTTTGTTTCCCCTTTTTGCTTTTGTTTTTATGTTTCCCACCCCCCACCCCCCACTCGTTCTTCCTGGAAACAGACAGAGGCAGGAAGTTGAGGGATAGTTAAGCTCCCTCCTGTCTCGTTCCCAAGGCTGCCAAGCAGTGTAAATGCTTATGATTCACGCAGCTCTTTGAAAAGGTAACGTTTGCACCAGGGACACAGTGTTACCTCCGATTTAAAAATGCTCCTCCCCAACTTCTCTTCCATTGTGAGATGTAGTGTGAGAATGGGGGTAAAAAGCCCTCTTAGGACTGTAGTCTCTAAATACACTATGCGCAAACTTCCTCACGAATGCTTCCTTCATAGCCTTTTTATTCTTTTACCATGATCTATTGTTGCACCCTTTTTCTTTCAAGAATACACTAATTTACGGGGGCTTCTATGGCATGATGGCTCGGGAGATGCCGTGTTCTTGACAGCATGGGAGACGGTGCTCATGCTACTATTACAGGCTGAGGCGCTGTGGTGGTCAAGAGTCAAGACTAATGTTTGAATTAGGGCGGAATTACCTACAGTGCTCAGTGAAGTCGTGATGAATGGGTTACGGCGTGAACGTCGTTGACCGATCCCTTCCCTCTGTGTTTAAAGCCTCCCTGTGTTGAATTATGCATCAGTTTAGTAGCAAAAGACTCTTGAGGATGATGGTACCTGATAGATATAAACATGAAAAATACTTCTGCATTTACTTTCCACACTCCTTCAAGAGCATTTACGGCCCGTACGGGCCCAAAACAAATCTATGAATCTCGAGGATTGACTGCTGATTTTGTTTGTTCTAGGCCAGAGGTCTGGTTGAAGGCTATTTGTAGAGTTCCCAGTCCCACCAGACAAAATGACAGTCACCATTAAGCTCTTCTTCTCCTCTCTCTTTTTCCCACCCCCAGAGGAGATTGAGGAGCTTTGGCAGCTCAATTTGCAGCTGCTGAGTTCCAGCATGTTCCACTCAGAGTGTCCCCGACCCCGGGAGTCTTTTATTCATCAATTCCTCTTTCCCCACGGACTTGTATCTCCTCCCATGCCCCAGGATTTTACACTCCCTCCACCACCCAGTGCCCCATCAGTAGACTCTGGCTTCTAATTGATTTTGATGAAATTGATAAAAGAGTTTCCCTTTTTGTCTCCACCACCCCCCATGGACCCCTCACCCATCACAAACTCCTCCCCTTTAGTTGCCCTCTCCTCCTCTAACTTCTCTTATCTGCATACTGCTCAAGTTTCCTGTCAGTTTTGCTCATATTAAAATAATTGACAACTATAAATAACAGGTTTTTCACTCCAGTCTCACCCCAAACTTTTAGGTGAACCTTTTTTTTTTTTTTTTTTTTTTTTTTTTTTGCGTGGGGTTCTCTGATCGCCTAATGCAAATGCTGACAGATGTCAAAATGAAGACAGGTACAGAGAAAGACAGAGAGAGAGGACTCCGAGTCAGGTAAGCAGGGTGCAGAGAGCAGGAGAAATGATGTCTTTGACAGTCTGGAGCGGTTTTCTCTCGACTCTGAACTGAACTGCAGCCTCAAGGGTGCATCATGACAGCTGACTTCTCTTAAAAACTAATATTAACATTTGACTGAATCAGACATTAAAGGCTCACTGAGTTTCTGCCTGATATCAGACACAGAGGTATAAAAATATATGGTAAAAATTTGTTTTACACTGTTATTGTCACATATGTTACATGTATTTACTATGGTAACAACTAGAAATTATGCTTAATTAAATGCAATTAACCCTCATCCAAACCCTAACCCTTTAGTAAGTACATGTAGTTAATTGTCATTACACAGTACTTAAATATATAATTACACTGTAATACTGACACCTTAAAATAAAGTGTAACCAAATATATGAATGGTTATATAATTTGGACTTATTGCATTTAATTACAGTTTCATGGCGTGAAATTAATGAAAATGATACGAAAAACATATTAATCAAAATGCCACACATTTTTGCCTTTAATGGGCTAAGTGCAGTGTTAAATTAGTCAATGAAATTACTGATGAAAATGGATGTTAATGGTTTTGATTTTGTCAATGTTAATGAAGATGAGATGACAAATGTACATAATGACAATAATTAAACAATTTCAAGGAAAACAAACTGTTGACAAAAATATGACAAGAAAAAAATAACATTAACAATCAAATAACAAAGATTTTGAAGAAAGAATATTATTGTCTAAATAATCCAATGATTAAATGTAAATGATCAGTTTGGTTTCTCCCATTTCTACTGAGCAATTGATTACGTGTGACTAATTTTGTACTTGACACACTCTGAGGAAGGCTGCAAGGCTAAAATGCATGTGCAGTGTTTTAGTGATTTTCAATGTTTCTAGAGTTTGAATTAAGGCTATAATAATAATAATAAATCAATAAAAATAATAAATAATAAAAAAAATTAATAAATACATTTTTAACATTTTGGAACTGGAAGAAGTGCCTTGGATCCGTATTTTCAAATGTTTTATAATTTGTTACAATTTTGTAAAAATTTTACATTCATTATTTTTTTGACTAAAACTTTACTCCGAGTGAAACTGACTAAAATTAATGAATATGCCATGATGAAATCTTGATCAATTTTAGAGGATTCAGTATAATAGTCAAAAGTAAAAAAAAAAAAAAAAAAAACTACAAAAAGACTACAAAAAACCTTAAAATTAGCATTGTCTGTGTGTAATGTGTCGTTGCGTTAAAAACACAAGCTAGGCAGAGTGCAATAGATTTGAACAGAACGTTAGGTCCATCTATGTGTAAAATAGACTAGTGATTAAAAAAAATAGCCCAGATAGAGTGCCCGTGTGAACGTACTGTTTACTTTCTTGCATTAAAGCATTTTTCTCTCTATAACCATGTTTAGAGTATTACTGCAAGGCACTGGAGATTAGCATTGCAACAGTTATCTTCACAACATTGTGTAAAATGGTGAAATTAATCATGTGTTTTTATTCAGTGCTTTCACGCCTTACTCTGGCAGGTAGGCCTTGAGGTCATTTTCTTTGAAGGTGTGCCTTCCTTTCAAAAACATGAAAACATCTCAGACAATCACATAACTCTGGATAGCACTGCTCTGTCTGTCTGAAGCCCCAATCTCCAAAACCCTTCCTCTGAATACTCGGAATGGGGTTTAATCAGCTCAAAAGGGGGCTTCTTATCTTTCTGCACTTGTTTGGGTGGCTTATTGAACATATCAAAGGGGGAAAAAGGAGCGGTTCATTATTTCTAGGGTTGGCAATGAGGCTGATGTATCTCATTGTGAACTCTCGGTTGACAGCTCATTTTCTAGACAATCCTAGCTTTGATTCACAGAAAGTGAGAAAGAGAGTGGGATGGTTAGGAAAAGAGGGCTCAGGATTCCATTGCTTATTCAGGACCAACGCTCCTCGGCTGTTTGTTAATAATCTCCACAGAAAACAGGCTGAATCCCAATTGTTTGTTGAACACGTATGTAACTGGGTGCAATACTGCGCAGATAGGAATGCTGGGAGATTGGCCTTGTGCTCAACACAGAGGAGAAGATTAAGGTGGCAAGGTAATGTGCCGTTTAATAGTCACAGTGAGAAAGAACTGCTGCTCTTCAATCTCGAGTCAATTTGGGAGACTAAAAGGAGGGGGAAATGAAAAAAAAAATGTGCATCTAAGGGTTAATACGAAAGGGACTGTGCAAAAGTTGAAGCATTGAGCGAGGGTTTTTAGCCTGATAGACAGATAGGTCTGCAGTGTGGCAAATTGTGCTATCCTGATTGATCTGTGTTTTTGGAGAGTTGTCTTTAACTACGCTGCATTTCTTGGCTACACAACTTTTATCATCATGTCCATGTGCTCCGTACCCCCCGTGGCCCATCCTGACTCGTGGCCCTCATCCAAACCCGCATTACTTTCTCTCGCAGTCATGAAAATCCACAAGTAACAAAGCCCAGGGGCAAAGCATCCTCTAGGGTGCAGAAGGTAAAACGAAGCTAACCACATCGCATCCCCAGCTGTGCTCTAACTGGAACGTAACTAATAGTGAGGTGAGACAAAGTCCATCCCAGTGGAGGGCTCTAGGACTGTAATGGGCTCATTGTAACAACTGCTACTGGGGTGCCCAGGTCTCCAAGTAAGCATTTCTTTTATCCCGTGACAGATTCTTCGACCCGGGTGGGATAGAGGAGGGCTCAAAAATAAGCATGGCCCGCTGGTCAGCGTCAGAGATTTTGGGCCAGTTAACAGGATCATCGTGTCCTTTCAGGCCAGTGCTGCACTGCCACTGAACCATTTACATTTAATGACCTTTTACATTCATTTTTTATGTCTTGCAAACTTAAATGTTTGGGTTGTCTGATTTACTTTACACTATTGTTGCAATTTCTACCAGAACTTTTCCAGAAAAAGTGCATTTATGAATTCATGGAGATGTATTACATTGTATACATTTCCAGTAGCAATTTTTTTCATTTGTCAAAGGAAAAATAAGCTATATAAAAATACAATTATATAAAAGAAAACATTTCCTTTAACAAACAAACAAAAAAACTTGCGAATTTAAAAATACATTGCTAAAATTAAAAATCAATATGTATAATTGATTTTTATATATATATTGTGTCGGGGTCAGTGAAAATATGAACAGAGCTCAGAGAAAAAAAACATAAAATCTTATTGTTGAATCCTGTGGGGGTCGCGTGAATTGCCCATCACACACCGAGTACTAGGAAATTCATCCAATCAGCGGCATCCCATCAGCACCGATGCCGAGCTGAACCAGGCCCTCATCCTCACAGCCGCTCTGTTTGACAGGGATTGGATTGGACTGTGTGGCGAGTGCTGCCAAAAAGTGAGCCTCGATTGGTAGGCAGTCGGTTTAATAGATGGCAGGATGAGATCCCTGCTGGCATGAAGCCCACAGCACCCACAGCAAGTCCGACTCCACAGTCAACTCCATTAACTCCCATTAAAATAGCTCAGCTCGCTTCACTAAAACTCGACATTCCCGATTCACGCTTATGGACAAAACTACATGTGTCCAACGAAATGCGCGCTGATTAAAAGACTGTAGTGCACTCACAAAACACACCCACGCTTATACAAACACGATAATCTGTTGCACACATTATTTACTTTAGCAAATGTCAATTGCGTATTGCATTTTTTCTAGGACAGCTGGGGTTCGCTCACTCAAGGAAAGATTACGAATAGCCTAAACTCTGCAGCGGTAAAGAAAAAAAACAAAATCAGCTGTCTTCTGACAAGTACATTGTACCCGGCAGTTTTCTGTCCAGAATACAAAGAGACATTTATCACTGCAGCTGGGTAGAAAAGAGAGAGGGGGGTGTGAGTGAATGAGAGAGAGAAAAGAGAGAGGAGAAAAAGATAGAAGGGAGAACTGGCTGCTTTGTCACTGCGACAGTGCGAGAATTTCTCTTTTAACCCCCTTCCTATTAACGCAGCATGCATTTGAATGAATAGAAGCTGTCCTCCATTCCCTTTCCCTGCTACATTTCCTGTTTTGTCTTTAATACAACCCATTACGGCATTGCATGAGTCCCATATTACGACTCATCCTGAATCGCAACACTAAAATGATGCCTCCTGCTCATCTGAGGTAATTACAGCCATTACGAAAAGGTTAAAACCCTGGGCAGTTGCCCTTTCTGTATCCTGTCACTCTGATGTATATTCATTTGCCCTGGTGTAAACATGAAATGATCGGCTGAAATGCATACGCAGACATACCATCAAAGCAATGACTGTGCTGTGGGGAACGACTGACAGGGTTCACAGGGATGCCTTCATCTAGTCACTGCTTCATCCTTCTGTCCGCACTGCATCTTCACTCACCTCAGTGCAGATGATCTCAGTGGGTTAAAATTCAGTTCAGTTTCTTTCTGCATAAAAATGACCTCAGACAGGGAGATTATCAGCTATTGATGAAAGATTAAAGACAGGGACTGGTGAGTGAGATCAGTTACGGCCACAAACCCTGGGAGTCTCCCTACTTTGCCAAAAGGCTTTATCTCTGTATAATGTCAGCTTCACAAAGCAGAAAACCTCAGCAAACCTTTTACGTGCAAATACTCTCCTTTCTTTCTCTCAAAGCGGTCAGCTCTCCCCAGAGCTTAAACAATCGTTTTCCTCAGAGGAAAAAAGACAGTGTGGCATGCATTCTGAGCGTGCCACTGCAACAGACTTTGTTTTCCTGCATGCCGCCCCTGCGGTCTGTTTTCAAGGCTTCCAAAAAGAGGAGATTGAACTCAATCACTCCATCCTCTGGGTAGCCAATTAACCTTCATGGTTTTAGGGCCCTTGCCCCAACCCCTTAAAAAGGAGTATAAAACTAATGGGGGAGGCTGGCTGTTAAGTTTAATGGGAGACAGGGAGGCCTCAAAATGGGTTTTTTAATGATGCTCCCCTGCTCTTGTGCACTATCCATTAAAGAGTAGGCTGGAATGGGCTGCTGCACTGCAAGACTGGAGATCAACACAATAAAATGGGCCAAACATCACAGCGGGGGCTCAGATTCTATAATACGCAATCTTGCTCATCATTTCTGTCACATTAACGTCACAAAATTTCAGCCTAATATGTCTCCATCCAAATCTGAGCTGTCACTTACACAATTTTGCATCGGTGATAGATGTCTAATTTAATCTCTGACCTTCATCATTAGCTCCCACGCTGAGCTCCTATCATGGGCTTTGCTTCTGATCCTCAAGCAAGACCTTTTACAGTTATGTTTACAGTAAAAAAAAAATATATTTTTTTTTAAAAATAACCAGGGGTTATTCTGCTTGAACACCTGTGTGAAATTTATACAAAATTGAAAACTTTCTGCTGGCATCATCGCAGATACCACTTACATGCATTTTTAAGTGTGACTAAGTTTCGTAATAGTTTCTGGGGCCACTTTATTGCATGCCAAACTCAAGCTGCCCACCCTGCAGTCCAGTTCTGCCCCAGTTGAGCTGGAATTGTGAAAGAGCACACGAGGTGACTGGGAACCATCAGTAAGGCTTCTTAAGACTAGTGACTTTCTCTGTACTTGGTCTTATTTTTCTGTCATAGATAAGGGCATTTAATGTCACGGCCCCGCATGTGGCCAAGAGTGGGCACCAAGGAAATCCAATTAACTTCAGCCACAGCAACACTGCCCACATTGTGCCTTTCGCAATCCCACACGCCACTCTGGCACAACCGGGTGCCTTCCATTGCCAATGACCCACTAACTTCCTTTGACTCAACTTGAGTCTGACATTAGTCTGTGCTGTTTTTCTTCTTGTTTGTGATCTCAGGGTTTTCAATGAGGAATACGCCCCACTGCTGAGTCTCTGCTCGGTGCGTGACTCATGCTTTCTTTAAGGTAAGCTTTTGCAGCATATAGATGCGCAATCACATATGTCCCCTCCCTACCGTCTGGCTGCGTCAAGGCAAGGTCTGCTGCCATTTCAGCTGCAGTGCCGCTCCGCCTGTCAATTTTACTCAGTATTACACAGCATTTTGCAATGGTTGGCCAGAGCTGCTGTTTTAGGCATGTGATGAGTGAAGACTATTGAAATACTAATAAAAAGGGAGACTATAAGCGTCCATAGGGATGTGAAAACAAAACGGGGTGTGGCGTCCCTGGTGAGAGGCCAGACGGTTACCGACGTAGAGGTGGCACGGCTATACTGCACCTGGACCTGGATTTCAATGCTGTATATACACCGGCGGTAAAATAAGCATCAGGTGAGCCAGCAGGGCTCCTCCTCTTGGCTGCCGACTCTTGTCACGCAGGGCAATGATGATACGATGGAAGGCGGTTCTTCCGTCACAGGTAGCACTTTCACAACCATTATTATATGCATAGGTAAATCAACTCTGAAAAACAAAGACAAATGGAACCTTAATAAGCAGTCCGACAGTGTACAGTCTCCCTGCATCATCTGAAAAGACAGAATGTGAAAGAAGGAGAGAGGCAGAAGGGGCTTGTGGGAAATAATGAGGGAGTTGGTTAAAAGAAAGTAGGAGAATATGGCAGACATGGGCATGAAGAAGAGAGTGAGAGACAGAAGAAAAGAAAGACAAAAGAATGAAAGAAAGCGAATGAGATAGGCCAGCTTGAGGAAAAAAAACACAAAAAAAAAAAACAAGATGAAACAGAATATAAAACGCATAGCCAAGGCTGACACAGTGAACATGCCTGAATGAGAAGGCACACTGCATTAATTATGTAACACAGTCTATGCAAGCAGGCCGCTCACACGCGTCTCACAGGGAACGACAGTCTGGAGATATTAGTATTCGGCTGACGCAGTTGGGCCCAGCTGTTGAAGAGAAGACACACTGATTTTAGGCACTGAGGTTGCGTTGTGTCCGGATACGTTTCTGTCAGTCTTAGCTTGAAAGGAACAGGGCATCGGCTTTATTTCCACTGAATAAAAAATAGCACAATAGGAGGAAAATGAAGCAGTAGCGTAGTTTGTGGGAAAGGATGTTTAGATTTTTTTTTGTTTAAGACGTTGACCCTCTTTTCTGGATTTAAATAGCCCCTTCGGCTTTGGTTAAATCATTAATCATTGGCTTTTGATTATGTATAGCATATATATTTATATAAATTACCTTTCAAAAGTTCAGGGTCAGTAAGATTCACTTTAGTCCTTTATTCAGCGAGCATTGAATTGATCAAAAATGACAGTGAAGATGTTACAAAGGATTTCTATTTAAAGAAATGTTCTTTGTAGTCATCAAAGAGTTTTAACATAGAATGTATCATTTTTATTCACAAAAATACTAATACAAATATACTCTTTTTTTAACTTGATTTAACAATGATTTCTGAAGGACACTGAAGACTGAAGGAATAACTGCTGAAAATTCAGGTTTACCTTTACAGGAATAAGTTACATTTTAAAATGTATTCAAATATAAAACTGTTATTTTAAATAATAATCATAGTTTCAAAAATATTACTATTTTTTACGGTATTTTAGATCAAATCAAATTAATGCAACCTTGTTGAGCACAAGAAAAAAAAAACCTTCAGACCTCAAACGTTTGAACTTGTAGTATAATATATATTGTAATGAATTATTCTTTTTATTTTTCTCAGCTCAAATGCAAGCAGTAATTGAATAAAGAACTTAAAAGAATGAGGGTCAAGAGACACAGAATAAATAGAAGGAAAACTGTACATTCATCCACCCACAAATCTATTTTTGCCACCCCTGCCCTGAAGCCAGTTACATTTTCTAGGCTGGATGCTTTATGAATAGCAAATAAAGCCCTAATAGGAGAATATCTCATAGGCTTGCTTCAAGAAAAGAGGCTGGCCGGCAGATTTCAGAGGGGTTCACCGACTTGGGCAATGTGCTTCTCACAGATGATTTAATTTTCTGCAGCCAGTGAGTTTGCGTCTTCCGTTTCACTCCCCCCTCCCCACCCATCCAAACCCTCAACCCCCAAAGCCCAGCCCGTCCCCTCACAGATGTAATTTACTGTCTGCTTTGTCCCTCTCGCTCTTCTCAGACTCAAGGGTTTCTGAGTAAATTAGCTACATTGGTCGGTCAAGCTTAAACACAGAATACGGCATTTGTAACAGAGTATTTAAAGATGTCCTCCACAAACCAATCCTTTTGGAAAAGAAGAGCCGGCTTTTGCGACTGGCTGCCTTAGAGTGCGCGCCTTGGTGGCTGCCAGATCTATGAGTCAAGTTCATTTTGAGACCGCCATTATCAAGAAAACTCTCGGGTCGAGTACCACTATAATGGCCTTCTTTGTGATTCGGTAATTTCCAAAACCAGAGACGTAGTATCCTGTTTTCTGTCAGTTTTCTGTCCTCATGCTTTATATCAGTGGCCTCTAAGAGGTCACTTCACCCTATGTTAGCCTGCGATCTACTTCTCAGGCCATGACCCAATCCACTGGAGAGCTAGAAGTGTGCAGTGGCACGGCAACAGGGAGATGACATCAGTCTCTGGTCATCCTCGAGGGATTCTAACCCTTTAGTTCAGTTCAGCTCCTCATAATGGCTATGAAGCTTTTTATACATTAAAGAGCAGAAAGACTGTAACTGCATCCTTCATACTCAACCTTTTCATTTCAATGATTACATTAAATAAGTTCAAATTTACTGTCGACAATGATGAGTATGCTAAAATACCCGCAAAATGGCTCCAAGTCATCACATGCTGATACTTTCAGTTTAGGACTTAGTTACGGGATTCAGTAGACTGGCATTTTTTTTTTTAAATTATTATTATTATTATTATTATTATTATTTGTTTGAGCAATGAATGTGGCCAAGCAGAAAAGTCCAGGAAAAAAAGAATACATATAAAACATTAAAACAGCAATTACATTAATAATTTAATAACAAATAAATGTAGAGAATTTGACATTGACATTGCTGTTGCATTCTGGTTTCTAAACTGGTTTAAGATCATGAAAATAATTGCAAATGATTTTATGGCTTCTCATTTATACATCGAAAAGCCAGCTTATTAGAAAGTAAATGCATATTATTATATTTACAATGATTTATTTTTCACTGTATTAAGGGTTGTTTAATTCTGAAGTGAACTAGTCCTTTAACTAGGTCAGGGATTTTAAAGGTTTTCAAACAGGAGAATATAGCCTTATAAATTTGTAACAACAATTATATCATAATGCTATTGCAAACAAATAATGCTACTAATCAGTCTCTTGGCATAAATTAAAGAAATAGATTTTACCTGTGTCAGGCACATGCTCAGCTCATTACCACAATATCAAGCAGTCCATTTGCTAGTTTCCACCCTCTTCCTCTCCAACATAAAGCAGCTCATTTTTGCTTCAAAGTGATTCATAATACAGCATCACAAAGTCATTTTCCCTCATGTAGTTACACAGCTGTTAAGCAGATACTGTTTGTACCAATCTATGGCTACTGCATTGTTTGTCAGCACCAGTTTAGAAATTCATTCTTTAACTAGGACCAGCCACAGAGGGTCTGATGAGGTGGGAGGAGAGGCGGAGAGACATATTTTGGTACTGTGCTACTAAGTCACACAAAAGCTACAGTCGGAAAAGAATGATGCAGTGGTAAACCACAGATATAAGTTAAGCTGTCAGTGTGAGTTTGAGATTAAAGGAGTGCAGATGGCTTCACTGAGGAGACTGGCTGTCAGACGCACTTACCCGGGTGGGATAGACCAGACCCTGATTTACATCCTGATAAATTGACTGGTACTAATATTAAGACACAGAAGCAGGCACAGGGAACCCTTGACTTGCCATCCACGTGACAGTCCTTAACAAGGCTAAGCAGCAAGTATTAGATCCTCAATAATTAATATCAGAGCCAAAGGAAGACAGGGGATGTCAAGGTCACTTTCCTGAAAGAATCACAGAAATTGAGGGGAGAAGACAGAGGAAAGCAGATGTACAGATGTAATACTGAAACAGACTAATTTTCCAAATGGTGTGAAAGAGGGAGGGAGAAAAAAAGAGAGACAGGGAGCGAGCAGATGGAGTGAGAATGCTAGAGAGCTGCTCTAGATGGCAAGGTCTCTGCACCGAGTGCCGTCTTCGTGGCTCAGTGACGCATCCTCCTCCACTGTTTGTAAAAACAAGACCATCACACTCCATCTTGTGGTCCCGCAGGGCTGAGGGCTCGCGGCTGATTTATGGTGCACAGACTGAATTGCCTGGCTGGGATGACAGCAGCACTTGGACTCTCCCTCGTGGGAAGCCCCCAGCGTCTGCCTGGCTTGTCGTAGCCTGTGCATGGCAGCTTGCGATAGTGTTAGAGTGGAGACAAGGTTCCCAACATGACCCCTATCCTGGACGGACGTGCTGCAAAGTCACCCAAGACCTCCTGGCCACAAATGATGTGATAAGTCACAATATTTGCATGACATTTATTTAAGTCTCTCATAAGGCCAAATTAACATGGCACACGGTTTGATGTGCCACCTATTGCAAACTGTTGGTAAGCAGAAAGGTCCAGCGATATATATATAAACAAAATATAAAATGATAAGAGAGATAATGAATAAAAGTAAAATAACAATTTACTACTACTACCACTACTAATGTACAAAATTTGACATTATTATCGTTTCATTCTGCTTTCTAAAGACTGGCTGGAAATCATTAAATTAACTCACACGTGTATTATTTATTATTGTTAAATAATAAATAATGTGCCACCTATTTTCTTTCATGCCATTTCCAAGCGCTTGTTCCACAGAGGTTCAGAGGTAATACATACAAAATCAATAAATTGTAAATAAACTAATAATATTTATTATTGGTAGTAGTAGTAGTACAAGTAGTAGCCTATAAAATAATAATAATAATAATAGTAAATAAGATACAGAATTTGACATTACTGCTTCATTTAGCTTTCTAAACGCTGGTGGGAAGTCATGACATTAAACAGAAAATTATTTTATTATAAGAATAATAAAAAAAAAATAGAGTGAAAAAGTGAACAACACAACCAATGTCTGCTCTCTTACTGCAGTACATTATTTCTCACAGGAGTCGGCTGCAGCTGAATTCTTTCATCAGTCTACACAGAACACCAATAGAGAGAGAGATTAACAAGAAGCGAAATATGCTTTTTGAGGCAGAATGTGTCTAAATATGATTTATACGATCTTTATGCTCAAAACTGCATCAAAACATGCTCATGTTTAATATAGTTAATCTTTAAATCGATGCATCATGTCGCTCAGAACAGTTTGATTTATTAGGAACGTCTTGCTTGTTTCTTTGGCTGTTTCACCTTGTTCCTCAAAGAAATGACATTCTTTCCCCAAGCCTGTAAATCCAAAGTGACTGAATAGTGTCACAGTGAAAACGGCCGGGCCCCGTGGTAGCAATTACTTCCCCAGTCTCAGAGTGTCTTTGAGAGCGAGTGTTGATGCCCACTTTCCCTCATATTCTCTCTGAGCCTGGGCCTATTTAAACAGGTACATTTGTTGCATTTTCTCTGGCCCTCTCTTGCATTACATCAACAATACAGACCTCCAGCGCTCGTGCCTGAATTTTTGGAGAGAAAAGAAAGTGCGTTTTCCAAGAAGGAGCATAATGGCTTCCAAACAAGATAAAAGTCTGGCAGTGACACAAAAGATGTTCATTTTTTCCAAATTAAAAGCCAATGCAAAACTCAGCCCACCCACAAATTTAGCTCATTTAGCCATGTTTATGACAACAGACATTTTTAATGGATCAAAACCCCTCTTCAGGTAGCAGTGTTGTGCAAAATTCTGATTTCAGGAGGTTGAATTAGAGTGGCAGGAAGAGGTATTTACTGATTTATTGCAGTTCAAAGAAATCCATCCATCCATCCATGGTTCATTCAAACCTCATTAGGGGACAGATCTGATTGGTCCGAGTTCCTCTCTCATGAAGTAAACTGATGTTGTTCCACAACAAGCTGACAGCAGTGGTGGGTTTTTATCAAGTGAGCCTTTGCATTACAAGTGGCACTATTTATTATTCTTCAGCCTTGCAGAATGCAGATCGCGATACACATATTTATGACATTATCAAACACCTTGTGTGTTCTTTTATCCGCTCAGTGCAAAAATCAAATCCCAATATTTCCAATACTCAGCACTGCTGTGGGACTTTCATCACCATGACATTTTTTTTACAAATGTGGAAGAGTGAGAAAACATAGATGCTTCCGCCTCCAACCAGAGCCAAGACCATAATTAGTAGGCTTTAAATCCTAGACAGCAAATGTTCCTTCTGACATAGTGCTCCGGACTGCATTTTAAGTCTTTTCCCAGAACTGATTGGCAAGTGTATTTTCCTGATGACTTTCAATAGACATTCTCTGTAGGAGGGCTGTCTGCCTTTCACTGCTCGCTTCTGCAAAACTCAAAGATCAGCTGCATTGAAGCTTTAATTGCTTCATTTGTTGGCATTATATTTATATCTTGTATGGCAAAAAAAAGATAGGAAGAGATTCTTGTTTTGTCACGGGTCGACAGGCTGTCATGTCTTACTGCATTTTGTTTTTATGTGGTTAGCACAGATCTTTGAGAGAAACATCTGTGAGTTTTGTGGATAAACCACTGACAGGATGCGAGAGAGCTGTTAATGGAGTTCTGCATTCACAGCGATGTAATTTACAAGAGAATCGCTCCACGGGAGTCCCCTTAAAGGACAGAGGCTGAAAAAGATGACAACATTCAATGTATGTATGTGTCCCTCTCGTCATAAGGAAGGGGGATTGGAAAATGCACTCTATTTTTGTGTCTTGCCCATTCAAGAGGTTAAAACGATTTGAATCTTGTTAAAGTGCCTCCTATTGATCCACAGGATGCAGATAAATCCATGCTTCTGTAGAAAAGCCGATTCTTATGAAATGAAAGGAGGAATTCTGGGTAGGCAGATTGCACCGTGACAGGTGTGGTGTCCTCGGCAGTCGCTCGCTGTATATGTGGATAATGGTGAGACTCACCCTTGTTGCTATGGTGATAACATTGACTTTTGGTGATGAAAAGCACTTTCAAGATGTGGACTTGTGTGTGTGTTCACAGGGTTTGGTAATTATGGGCTAAATTTGAGCCACTTGAGATACCGTAGTCAATCCTCAGCTTTACTTTCCAATTTATTTTTTACTTTTTCAATTGAACTTCTCCATTCTCCCTGCTGCTCGCCCGAGTTTTAGTATGAGGAAGTATGCATGTGTGTGACGGTCTGGGTATGAATGTTGCCGTCTATATATTTGGGTCAAATCTCTCTTAAAATGCACCGAGACACACATTCACAAACACAAAGGAGCTCTCATCACATGTGCCGCAGGAGACGAGAAGGGTCTCCAGACTTCAGTTAGTAATCTGTCAATCTCATTAGATCACATTTTGAGGGTGACAGTTTTGGCAGTGGAGATCTTGGAAAGCAACGCTTCAATCTTTAAATATTGATTCAGGCCCCAAAGCTGTGTTGTCCCTCAGAGTCCTGAAAGAGCAGGAAAGGCAGATAATTAGTGATTTTAATTGGATGAGCCGTCAAGCTCGGAGTGCCAGATGTAAATGTGTGAATCCTTCCCACAATCTCTCACTGTCACCAAGGGCTACAAGTATGTAGCAAGGTCTCAACCTTTGGGCTGATTTACCAATAGGGAAGCTGACCAAATGTGTCAACAAACATCTGTGTGGCAGATTATCGGTCTATTTTGGGTGATAGGATGTGAACTTGTCATGTAGTGAATCATTTGATGGCAATCAACAATAACAGGTGTTCTCTGGCTTTACAATTACTTCAAACTCTATATCAACATTCATGTGGAACATTCTTTGGAACGTCACACTTAAGGAATACACATATGGTACTGTGTCAGTTATTTATTGATAGCAGAGATTTTTTCCACACATATACTTATATATTTTGCAAATTATAATGCGATTGATATATACTCAGAATAAAGATTCATATAAGAATTCAGATCCCTAAATAAACAAATTTTAATATCAGTAATTTATTGGTTATCAGCGATCTAAAAATTATTAGAATTATCTCTATTCACTGAATTAATAGTGCATCCCTAATTGCGCTCTTATTTATTATATGTTAGTGGTGCATGTGGAAACAGCAATCTGAGGAAGTGATTTTGTTATGTAAATGTTATTTGTGTATATTAGCAAACATTTAAGCAGAGAGAGTGCCCTTGTCGTGCTTGTCTATCCAGATGGCCAATAATGAAATATGTATGGAGTCAAAAGGACTCACACAGAAAGCTGTTTTGGGCTGACTGCTAATAAAAAGAGAGCTGCTTTGATTATTACAGATGCATCTCTTTTAAATAAAAGGGATGGGCAAGAGGCAGACAGCTCCTCAACTTGAGGAGAGAGAGAGAGAGAGAGAGAGCTTGGCTTTTTTGTTGTTATAATGATACAAAAAACAGCTTGAAAGCCCTTTCCTCCAACACAACAAAGGACAGATCTGTAGTAATACTGGCTCAGACAAATCTTTTTTTTTTTTTTTTTAACTCCACAACAGCTTTAAAACATCATTACATATTTATAACTGCCAGCTAGATGACAGAGACAGAGCACAATGTTCAGCATTTAACAATGAGGCTACTTTGCTAGTGTCCCTCACTGTGAAATCTCTGATTGCACTGTCTAAACCCTCCTTTCATCAAGCCTGGCAACAGAGTGAAACAATTACTCACAAGATGGGGATCCACTTTTGATTTAACAATGCACCCTTTAATTGGTTTATTAAAAGACCCTCGAAAGTTCTAGCATTAAAACTTGTTGAAGCCGTAGTGCCAGCTTACATTAAAATGGAGCGGAGCTCTTCAGCATGACAGTCTTTTTACCCATTTCTGGCTCTGACATGTGCGGGAAAGATGAAAGCTCCCAAACAAACTACGTCTGAATTCCATGAAAGAAACCACAAAATAAGCAGAGGCTGTGCAAACGGCACCATTTAGACCAGGGGTTACCAATCTTTTCCATTTCAGGTCCCACCTAGACAAGTATAATCTATCTCAAGACCAAAATATTTCCATGTGAAGAATGGGGGAAGGGGAAAGTTCTGTTTAAAATAATCCATCGTTCATTATAAGACATACTACTGTATAGTGCACATATTTAATATTATAAAATATAAATATGCGCGCGTACACTGTGCTCACTCATGTTTGGAGCATTAGAAGAGATTAAATGTGTCAATAAAATCTTGAAACACGCTCGCGACAGTCTGGAAATGAACTGTGATCCACGTTGCCAGTGTTAAAATCATCGCGGTGGTCAGAGCTGAGAATGCTCTAATTCCCGTTCTGCATGTACATGTTAAATGCTTTTTACAGATATATTTTGCTTATTGTTGTTAGGTACCCAAATGCATGCGGTCATACAACCGTGTTTCTGAAAGTTGAACAGATGACAGAGATTTGTCTGTCTTTTGAATTCTCCGGTGTAATGCGAACGAGTTTCGTGAATAATGTGCACCGAGCTGCTTAATAATGAAACATGCCGCTCTGAGATGCACAAAGCTGTTTTTATAATTTGCACGTGAATAATAATCAATACATGCGATTTTATTTAATCTCGGTATATAGTCAAGCCCTAGAATGAACTGTTTTTGTCCATGTGTCATTCACTGAAACTCAAATTTAACTGCAGCCAAGTGACTGCGTGTGACCCACAGTTTGAAAAGCCCAACTAAAAACAAAACTAACACTCACTCTCTTTCACTCTTTCTGTGCAGATCAGTCAGAAGGTTTCCACTGCCAAGACGAATGTCGTATCCTGGGCCACTCGGATCGCTGCTGGATGCCCCGGGTGCCAATGCCAGCGAAAGCGAAGTCTCCTGAACACGGCCGCAATGTCATCGCTCTGTCCATCGAGGCCACAACCGTGGACGTACCTCATTATGAGGACTGTGGCACCACCAAAAGGACTTTTGCCACCTTTGGCAAAGACGGGCCGGACGAGGAGCGGGCTGAACAGAGGGGCAGGCGGCAAACGGCAGAGCCGGCCGTCTGCAGCCCTAAGACCAACGGCACAGTTCGTGAGGCGGGAAACGGCAGAGAGGCCGTTAGCCCCATCACCTCCCCTGTTCACCTGAAGAGCCCCCAGTCCAAACCACCCTCCGCTTACAACACGCTGAAATGCCGGGACGTAGAGCGCATAGCCAACCACAGCCTGCTGCGGCAGCCGGAGGGGAAAGACAGTGAGCCGGCTATGCGGGAGATCAACACGCTCTTGCAGGACGGCCGTGAGAAGGAGTCCCCCGGCAGCAAGCGGCTGAAGGACATCGTGCTTTAACCGCCTCCCACGTGTACACAGAAAGCATACACTACTACGAGTGTGTGCCGACGTGTGCGTTTGTGTGTATTTGTGTGCTTTTGTGAGCGTTGAGCCGAACGGGCCTGGGGAAAGAAGGGCGAGACACATGTGCAGCACAATGTATTCTCCAGAGACCGAACAAACTAAGCTGAAAATGTGTCTGCGAGCTCAGACTGTCATCGTGGCTTGGTAGTAACAACAACGCTTGTACGTTCGTCGCAATCGTCTATCTGCAGTGGACAGGCTGGTCACTGTGTGCTGCGTGACACGCACCACCCTGCTCTCACGTCTTACCCTTAGAGGAGAAAGAACCTTCCAGGGCACCACTGGTGACACCTGAGTACAGTCATGCCTTGTTGACTCGAAAGAGACTTTCGAACTTTCTTCTAATGCCTTCTTTGGTATGCAGTTTTTGCTTCAGCTGCCAAACCGCTCACTGATCCCGAAGAGTCTCTCTGACGCTACAGATTTGGGAGACTCTTCCCATCTGACGTAAGCCGTTCGATTGCGGGAGAGCGCACAGGAACACTCCCACAGATTTCATTTCATTTCAGTGGCTTCTCACTGGTCTGATAAGACAACCCTTCTCTGTTTCCCTCAAGACATTCCAATGTCAGCAAACCATGAGGTCGTTACAGTGCTTATTTTTTATCACAGATGGAGCTAAATGAAGTTGCGCTATCAGCTCAAGCTCACCGAAAAACTGGAATAGGGAGAGACCGATCCCCCAGACTTACCAGCCAGATATAAATATATATATATATATATATATATACTGATAAAAAGAAGAAGAAGAAGAAAAACACATAAGACTTGTTGCTTTTGAAATCTCCTGTGCCCTTTCCTGATTGTAGCCAGTGGAGCGCAGTTTACTAGAACTTCGTGCTCTGGTCTTGTACTTTTTTGGATTTTGACTATGGGGCTAGGATAGAAGGGGTCGTCACTTACGTCTTGCTATGTGAAACTCTGTTTAGGGTTTACTACTATCATTTTTAATAATCTGTTGTTATGTGACAATCCCTTTAATGTTTTGTTGCGAAAGTAAAAAAAAATAAATAAACATTGGTGTTCAACTAAAGCTACAGTAGCGTTTGTACACAAACACAAAAAGGAAAAAAAAAACATATATGCCAAAATATATTTTATAAATAATTTAAAATGTATAATGAGAATATTTAATGCTGTGTAGTTATTTTATCAGTAAGTTATACTTGAAATTAACTGGCTTTTTTCTTTATTTGTCCCCTTTTTATTGACTATGTTATTTCTTTTTCTTTTCTTTTCTTTTTTTTTTTTACATTTTCAATCGATCTTGAATTTTTGTTCACTGTGTTACCCCTGGCAACTGTTGATTGCAGTCTACCTTGTTGTAAAAGAGTTTCTTATTGGTCAGTTCTTGTGCCATCAAGTTTCTGTGTGGGCAAAAAAAAGAAAAAGACAAAAAACAAAACAAAAAAAATCAACACCAACAGTAGTGTGTCAGTACAATGAGCTTAGAGTGAGATAGCAAAAGAAACCAAAAAAATTGCGACAAACATTAAACTTTCAAGATAACAGGTTGTTGTTTAATCTTAATACTCAAGTAAGGGTAAGAGTAACACTACCATTTTGAGTCACTCAAAGTGGTTCCACTCATTTCTGAAGTGTTTGAGAGGCGCTAAATGGTTCCATGTAAAGCAAACCCAGATGCTCTGAGACAGACTTGCTTTGCTATCTATCATCAAGTACAGCCCTCCATTTTTCCAGATCATTTAAGAATGCTGTACCAAGCCCAACCAAACAAGTTTGTTTTACTGTAGGAGAAAATAACACTGATTTGGTGGAATTGCAATAGCGGGGGATGGAGAGAAATTGCAAAATCAGTTTCTTTGCAATACTCATTTTATAATGTGGGAAGTACAAACAGCAGCAATGTGTGAAAAAGATATAGATCTAGTAGCTGAATGTTTTTTGCTGGTCTCACCAAACAGCTTCTGGCAACATGAAAAACGGAATTATCACTGAATGTATACTGCAGCTTATTATTAAACTATTAAATGTTCTCCACTTTGTCTCCTTGTCTAAATTCATCAGTTCTGCATGTTTCCATCACACTCTTTTTAATTTGCCATCAAATGGCTCATAATGGAATAGATCCGTCTCGATTGGAGAGGAAGAGAGCGAGACGGCATTGTTGAAAAGTAATGAGCGCAACCCGAGTTCAACATACAGCAATTATCCTTTCTTAAGCGATCTTTTGTCTTGCCATAATTCATTAAAATCTTTAATGTGATATGAATATCTACTGTTAATTTTCCTTGAAAGTAATATGCTAATGTGTGTGGCAATGGCGGCTGCTGTGATGACAATCAAATGAAAATTAGTTTTCGCTGAGGTCCAATTTGAATGCTTCCCTACAAAAAAAAAATCATACTGCAACATCATTTTTACATATCCTGATTCTGACTAATTGCAAAAAATTAAAAACGACAGCAGAAAACACACCTAATGCTGCCAAATAAAGCAGCCGTTTGGGAATCATCCAACTGAGGAGTGTCAATTTCAAATGGCTGGTCGTTCTAATTTGCTCAAGTGGATGATGCACACAACTGGCCAAGTACATCATTACTTGGATTCATACCCAGTGCAATGCATTGCTACTTATCTGTCAAAACAACATCTGACAAAAGACTGAAAATGACACAGAGAAAGGGGCGCACCATTGCAGCTTTCAAGCAGGACCAGGGGCCTCATTTATAAAATGCTGCGCAGAAACCGTCCTAAATTTGATCTTACGATCATTTCTCAGATATGTGTACGTGTGATTCATAGAATGAACGTACACACAAAAAACAAGCGTACACCTCTCTTTCTCACATGTATTAATCGCAAATGATCTTGAACTTGCAGCTGAATGGTTTCAGTTCTCTGAGTTGTAAACGACACCTAATTAATGTTATTTACATAGAAAAGATCACCAGTCACCATCCAAATCCTTTAATTTAGAAGTGCGAGCTGCAAGAATAGCTTAGATTTCCAAAAGCCTGCAGTAATCTGACAAGGAAAAGTGTGCATCTGCTCAGACCCTGACGTGGCGCTGAGCGCTTGTCCATGTCAAAGACCGTTTTTATAGATATGAGCGTTGGCGTGGATTTAAGAGTACGATCAAATCAGTGCGTACGCACCAGGCTTTATAAATGAGGCCTCTGGACCACAAAACTCAAACACGCACTGGACTGCCTATAGTGACTGCACTGCACTATATTATGTTGTTGTAATGAATCAGGGTCACTAATAGGACACTACACTTAACTCCAGGCTTTAAAGTCAAGCATCTAATTCAAAAAGGCTTGTAGGCCTCATCATTAGTACTGCAAACAAACTCGGTGTAATGACCAACAAATGCATGCTTTCTCTGACTACTAACTCTGTTCCAATGGCAGAGCACACTGCTCTGAGCTACAAATGAATTATAAGACATGCCCAAATGAGCCTCGTCACCTCATGTTTAATTATTTTAGATTCCTGTTGGTCAGGGTGAATTCATCCCATTATACAGAGATTTATCTCAAAGGTTACCGGGACACACATCCTATTAACGACCTATTAATGTTTCAATTATCATTTTGCCAAATGGTAGAAGAGGGAATCAGAGAACAATTTAAATGATTTATTTCTGACTCCGACATGCAAAGAAATAAAAGTGGGAGGAGGGGAAGGGGGGGAGGGTGCCACTTTTTTTTTTTTTTCTTCACCAATACAAAACAGTTTGTACCTTATTTCTTTGAATAGGCCCCTCAATCAGTTCCAGCCATCTCCATTCTTCAATTGACCTCATTCAATCAAAAGGAGTGCAGCTGCTCCAGCAGTGGGGAAAGGGCTCATTGTGACCCTCTGTTCATTCAGACCAACCTCTGGGACCAGTTCTGTATCCCGTGCTCACTAAGCAATGGCTGGAGGGCAAACTCAAATTTCTATAGAAAAAAAAAAACCTTTTAACATTTAAATTTTACAAGACTAGTTATTAAGTGTAAAAAAAAAAGTATATCAAAACCAACTTCTGTGCTTAATAATTTTGGCATATCCTTTATTAGGGTCAAAAAGCGCTTGGGAATGTCAGTACTGGGCTATAACCCAGTCACCCTGCTGTGCCCTTTGTGGGAGAGCAGTTTGGGACAGGCCAATAAATCTCAGGGCCAGTGTTCTTTCTTTATACTCTTAATTTGGATGCTAATTGTGGAACACATCATGGCATAGAGCTGCAAATAATGACTGGGCCACAGCGGGTGTACTGGCGGCACAGTAAAGTGTGTCTTAAAGGAACATTAACACAAAAATGAAAACATAATTTACCCTCATTTTATTCCAAATATAACTTTCTTTTGTGAAACAAGAATTAAAAAAAGGTTGATGATCTTTTCCATGCATTGATTGAAAAAAAAAAAAAAAAAAAAAAAACTTGAATAAAATTAATTAGTTGAAATGTTACCAGTTAGGTTAACATCACTGATTTAACCTTAATAAGGGTAGACCAACAATACTAAATTTGAGAGTTACATGAGGTACAAATATCTCCTTATAACAAAAATTGAATGAAAACTGAGGCAGTCATGTACCTAGCTTTGTGTAGGGAACATACTGTAATTTGTTTTTTAATACATTGAGGGGAAAATTTTAATACCTAAATTTGGGCCAATTTTTTTTATATTTATTCACTCTGCACTTCAGAAGACTTTAAATTATATGGACTTTTTTTTTCTGGTGTTTTTCTGTTATCTTTGAAGCTCAGTCCCTGATTACTTGCATTGAATAAGCAAAAACAGCTTTGTGTGTTCCACCTAAGAAAAAACTAGGGATGACACGAGTGTCAGTAAACAGTAACATATAACTTTTTGTTTTTAGGTGAACTGCCCCTTTAAGAATGGCCCATAGAAGGATGTACTATATTACATCGCTGGCTGACACTCTATGCTCCATAAAAACAAAGTCACATTATTTACCACCAGCAGGATATTGTAGGATATAAATGGATGTGGTACACTGATGTGCTACTGCGACTGGATACCTTTCCAGACACTTTCGCCTTGTGCAGAACACCAAGGAGGGCATGTTGGGCAGATAATGGCCTCTCCTAAAGATCCACACCTTCAGGCAAGGCCATTATCCTCACCACAGGAGAGTAATCGGATCGACCTGAAGACAGCACATAGCCTACCTGCATGCAGCCTTACAGCCCATCTGCATGAGGTGCAAGGATGCCTGGGGTGCACAGTAGGCT